>OZ022559.1:16319973-17519973 GCA_963991005.1 Barypeithes pellucidus
AAACTAATCACCTGTTTTAACTGAGACCGCGTTAGGGGTAGTAACCCATTCGATAGTATCTTCGATAGTTTTCCAATTGCGGCTCGTGTGTTGTCATCGAAAATAATGTTGTTTTTGCGCCCATCTATCTAATGTTGTTTTCGTTACCTGTTTTGATATTCCCAAGGCCGGTTCAGGGCCCCAGAGATTTTGAGCGGATCCAGCTCTCGCTATGGTAACAGTTCGACCGCTATCTCATTACCATGCAGTGTACTTTTACATCAAAATGCCAATTTATGTGTTCTTTAAAAATACTTAACTTCTTCAAGTTCAAAATATTCTCAAACGATTTTATTGTTTTAACTTTATCTTTACTATTTTCGCTCCACTAAGTAACTATGACCGTTTCTTGCATTCTAGTTTAATTATGTTTACAGATCTGGCGTACTATACTGTTCTGGATTTTATCTTCGCTGTTTTGTGTTCGTTAAAACTTCCGGTTCAGTTATTATTAAGTATTGAGTTTTTTTATATTGTACGGTTTTATGTATGTGTAATTGTGTGGGTAATGTATTTATAGTATCGAAATAAGCTCATTTTATCATTATTTTATTCGTCCTTGTAAGCGTTAATCCTATATTATCTTTCCAAAAGTATCAGATGTGAAAACGCCGTTCCGATATATTTTTTGAGAAAACCAGTTCCTCGTGCGATATTTCTCCATGCAACAAAACGCTATTTTCACTTCTGATCTGATCTGACACGCACAGTTTGCTTAGTAAATAATCGAGTGCCTACCGATTGAGTCAAAAGGAATCGAATATTACATGTTTACTTTTTTGTGGTTGTTTTTTTTTATGATCAAACACAAGCACTATAGGAAAAATCCTTTAAGGCACTCTAAGAGCCGTGCGTGTGCGAATTAAGACATTCACGTGAATTCATGAATTTCTAGGAATGCTAAGCTGTACCACATAGGGATTGGCGGTAATGGTTTGTCGTGTATCTTATTCGTTGCTCCAAATGGAATTAAGCGGGCAATGAGAGTCGATCATTTGCCATGGAAATATTTGAAAGAGAGAGTCAAATCATCAATGTTCTAGACTGGCGAGGTTCTTGGGCAGCTCGTGGTCCCCGAACAGACGAATGTCTCCTGAAGAGTATGCTTGGGTGCAGAGTTCCTCACATGAGAGCAGTATTCTGGTTATGGTTGAATATGTTTATCGACGTATTGAAAAATTCTCTCCCTTAATCTGTCTGACCGAGGATTCTTATCGCGGAACTTTACTAAACTGTGCTAGAACGGCGGCCTGTGCCGCCGGCTCGAGTTGGTCTCGCGTGAGTGTGCTATTTTCAGTAAAAGGGAATAATTTTTATATTTTTTATTTTTATTTAATTAAAAATACTAATCCAGCTGAATTGACTGTTATCTTACCCAACAGTCTTAGCGCAATAAAACTATACCTTCCTGCATATTCGAGCTTTTGCAGGTTCCATCCCTGTAAGCCCTTACTTACACTACACTTAGTTTATTTTAGACTAGACAAAATTACGCTTGCATTTCTATTGCATTACTTCGAGAATGCGCTAACAGTGCCGGGTATCTACAGACAATTCGAGCTCACATATATTTTTATGGTATTTTTATAGCTGCAGGAAAGTTTAATCGACAGAATTAACTCCGAACAAAACCAGTATAGTTCGGTAATTATTAATTTTTAATGTTTTTCGGGTTTGTTCGCGCTCGTTTTTTTGTTTTGGTTAATTATTGTACTTGGAGAGGCGGTTCTCGGTGATTCTACATGTAAAACTCGAATAACAGAAAATCGAAACCTTTATACTTTTCGAGCCTGTTAAAGTTTGTTTTCTTCGTTTTTAATATATTGGTGGTCTTTGATCCTTGTTTCTAGAGTTTCACCAACATCGGATTGTCCGCACTCACTTTCTATATACACAATTCTTTCTGTCTTTTTGGCTGAGTGGTTTTGTTCTTGTTTCTAATGGTTTCACCAACATAGGATTGTCCGCACTCACGTACTATATATACACAATTCTTCCTGTCTTTTTGGCTGAGTGCTTTTGTCTTCATCAAATGGCTTCTTAAGGAGTCTTTGGAGCTAAATACTGTTCGGATGTTGTATTGTCGCCCTATCCTTCGAATCCTTTCCGAAATACCATTGACATAAGGTATGTTGATGGTGGGCCCAGCGTCGCTGTTATCCTTTTATCTATGGCTGTGATTTTGGCGTTTTTTGATCGCTTGATGAGATGGCTGAGTCTCGTGGGATAACCATTCATACCAAGTTCCCCCTTGTTGTCGAGCTCTTGGTGTCATATAACAAAAAGTCGAAAACTGGATACTTTTCGAGTTACAGCCCTGTCGAATTTTATTTTTTTTTCTTGTGGTTAGTGTTTAAACTATCAAGTTGTTATTTCGCACAGGGACGACTTCTATTATTCTTGTTTTGGCAGTTATTGGAAAAAAATAAAGACAAAAGATAAATAAGGTACTCTTGATTCGAGTCGATAAACCACACTGTTCAGGCGAAATTCTATAATTAAAGTTCCTGTTAGTAGTAAACTCAGTTTTTCAAATGGAAGCAAAAACAAAGTATGTATTGAGTTTTCGACTTTTTGTCGGAGTCATTCAAGGATAAGTAATACGCTGCCACGTTAGTCAGGTTATACCTGTATTATACTCTTGAACCCCTGAATCCGCGCTTGGGTGGGGCAGACCAGACTTGAATGGAAAGTACATTTTCTTTCGTATTTCGGAATATTTTTGAAATTTACTGATTTAAAATACTAGGGTTCTTTTAGACACATTATCTTAACCCACGGCATAAATTTAATTGCTTAATTGTACTGTGCCGACTATTTCTTCATGCATATTTAAGCTTCTCCAGTTTCTATTCTACCAGTCTTTGCTTACAGCTCACTTAATTTTATGTATTTAACAGACGATGTATTTTTTAGTATTATACTCCTTCCTCTTTTCGCCAAAAATTATTCCGCAAGTTTTTATCACATCTGTAAACCTGTCAATTATATTTATATTGTTTACTAGTGTCTTTACATGAAAACATTTTTACTAAAATAAAACACGTATCTCGGAAAATATAATTTTGCGTATAGAAAATGGCTCTTTAAACTTTTTTGCTATTCGAATTCGAGGTACGACATTGGTTAAATTAGTAAACCAGTAGCATTTTTTCGTTGATTAAAATGGTAAATACAGAAAAACAATTGAACATAACGTTTCTGCATTATTTCAAAAATACACTTTTTTAAATGGGACTCCCTGTATACTTCTCCATATTTGGGTCGCAAATGAATTTGTGAATAAAAAAGTGTCGTGTGCAGTATCGTCCTAAAGTTAATAATAACGAAGTTATGACCATATTTACTAATAGCATTTCGAGGGTAAATAGTGGTAAAAAGAGCCAGGAGTAAATCATCATCTAAAAGGACGGGTTTTTGGTATGTATACCCACTACACTCTTCTACCACTTATCTACATGCACTTCAGTAGCACTAATTAAACAAGTTAAATTACTATAAAATGTGGAATCCCTTTTTACACTTATAGATCTCTTTTAATGTTTGTAAGAACGAAGTTCGTTGGTGGTATGCTTTGATTGTGATTTATAATATAACTTTATATTAAATCATTCCCATTCCATTTACTTGCAGAGATTCACACCTAAGGGATCGACATATTGAGCCACTTTAACTTAACAGGCCCCATTAAATTAAGGGCTAATATTCGCTTTTGAGTTTCTCTATAAGTCCTCTTATTGTGTCCAAAATTGCAACATTCAAAAGGTTATAGTCCTCGTAAACTTTTACGTTATATCTTTCGCGACAATGTTTTAGCTGACAATATTCGAACACAATGTCCTTATCAACGTTTAGTACAGCCGTTTTCGTGTGATATGTTGTACTCCATAATTTATGATATTTTTTCTAGTAAGTGTACATATACAATGTGTCCCGAATACGAATGCTGTCTACAGGGATTTCCACTTTATATTCTCACACTTTATATATCGCACTTATTATTTATTATTATTTTTGTGTACGAACATTATCAGTTTTTGAAAATGGAAAATATTCTTATACAGGGTGGCCCATCGAAAACAGTCCAGCAAGGTTTACGGCTGTGTATGTGTTAATTTAAAAAAAAACTCGGACCCGTAAACTTGTGTTTTCATGGGGACACGGTTTCACTATTAATTTCATCCCTGTAACCTCAACCCCCCCTAGCAGGGGCGGCTACTGCCCTTGTTTTTTTTCAAATGGGAATGGGTACGTTGTGATACATCTTTTTTAAGGGCATTAAATTCTCTTTAAAATGGCGCTTTGTTTTGTAATGATTAGCAAAAAATTTAGGGGATAATTGTAGTTCGAAACATCCCAACTTTTTCGTGCTACATTGTATGCGCATTTTGACTGAATATTTTTATTTTCCTAGCCCTTTGACATAAGCAAGTCGAGTATCATAAAATAAAATATGAACGAAGAAACATGCTACATGATTTAAAATTTAATAAAAATCAAGGTACATACTTAAAGGGCAATTCATATGTTGAACATGAAAATAAAATTAAATTATTCAAGCGCATGTTTGGTTTAAATTTTAATAATAAGTAAGCTATTCCCGTTATTAATTTTGTTTGGCTATATACATATTTCTTATAAGACCTAATTTGTTATTAAATGTTCAGCTCAAATTATTTAAGGGTCGCTATTCACTCGAATGAAGTACATTCGCCCTCAACCTCCATTATAGAGTGTGCGCCAAGCACCGACCTATATCTATGGATAGCCAAACTCTAAAAGCAAAAGTGGCAATTTTTTTGTCTCGCGCATGTAAACAAAGCTGACCGTCAGATGTCATGCGCAATACCGAGTGTTAACCGGCGAACAGGACCGTATTTCGCCCTTAATGATATCACTGGGAACTAAACAATATATTTTCTCGCATAAAAGAAGGCCTTCTAGGATAAAAAATAATAAATGCAAGAAAAATGATGTTATTAAATTCGGTACGCTTGTATGATTGTGATTCTGCGTAACTTTTCTTAATGTAATTTTTCGATATTTTGCGAAGAAAAGGCACGTTACCTGACCAAAAAATAAAAATAATGCTCCTCTAAAGTAGTGGTGGAATACTATCGATGGCACTATCGATACTATCGATAGTTTGTTACTATCGAAAACTATCGATTGTTTTAAGTAATCATCGATAGTTTAAACTCGCATGTTATTAGTATTTCTTAAATTTAAGTTCACGGAATTAGATTTAAAAACTTAAATTAAAAATAATGGGAGTATTTTATAAAAAGTGTATGTCAACCATAAGGTCCATAAGTAAAATGTATTACTCAACAAGTCTACCATGTATCAAGGTCGGTATAGTTTCGATGGTACTATCGATACTATCGATACTATCGATAGTAACTCTTTAGAATATCGGAAACTATCGATAGGGCTGACTATCGATAGTATTCCACCACTACTCTAAAGGCCTGCTTGATTTCATAAAAATCAAAATATGTTAAATTTAATTTTCTAATCAAGCAGGCCTAGATCACAAATGGTCAAATTTCATTCGAAAATTTGTTGTCATTTACACCTACAGGTTCGCTTATCCTGAGATACACTGTATATTCTTGTGAAATAATACACTACTAATGAACTAGTAATTTTACGCATATTGACTATAAATTTATCTGTTTTGTGTGGTAGTTTATTTGGTAATAAGCTATTTAATACATGTATTATCCATTTAATTACATGACAGTACAGATTTCGATGCACACCACCGAAATTAGTTCGAAATTACATGATTTATTTAGTCGGAATAATTGTAATTTTGCATTTATCCGAATGATGTGTCATACTTTTATATTAACATTTATAATAAATATCTAAGTACGAAGTGTCAAAGGTAAAACTTCATATAAAATTTTGTCCCCCTTTCAAATTTGTGTGATATTATCTACTGTTGGTTCTGTTGAAAAACATACTTTTGTGTTTTATTATTTTATGGAATATAATTATAAAACGGATTATTTTAAAATAAAATCGAAGGTAAGAGAGTATGTGCCTTAAAATTGTAGTTTTCTTTGTCTAAAAAGTTTGGAAAAGAAGTGATAACGCGCGTCAAAAACGTCTTGTTGTCAAAAACTGAACACGTGCATTTAGAATTCTCTGTTGCAATATGACAACATCGCCTATAATGCGCTAACCTCTTTTGAACCTGGAGACTGCCTCAATAAAATATTGATTGCGACGGGCCTCAGGAGCGGCCCCGTAAATTTCGAGATTTCATATAAAGTGTATATTTCGCTTAATAATTCAAAAGCGCCATTTATGGTTATTTTTCTTCAATTTATTTTCATCTCGGGATTTGCCGGTTTAAATATAATACGTCATTTCCATAACACCCTGTATATAACATTTAAGAAACAAAAAGTCAGCTCCCGTCATTCTACTACCAGAATCCTCGAGACAGGCACATTTTAATATAAGTTATTCTGTCACTTTCCGATTAATCATAATACGAGCCTCTATACGCCAGCATACGTATACGTGCATATCTTGAACTAATTTCTAAAGTCGTAATATTATGTATGACTATATTTTTGCCCGCCAAAGTCGGTCGATACGGCATAGAAAGTTTCATATATCAAATTGTAACGTGATATCCCCGATGCATTCAGGTGCACTAAAATGATTGTTAAAGTTCTGAAATATTTAAAATGGGTTTCAGTGCAACAAATTCTTGCGCACTACTCGGTCACGTCTCCTGGCCTGGCATTCATAAAACTTTTAACTGCAAGTAAGCTCGGGAAAAATTATTACCACCTGAGAAGTTTTTACATGCGGGTCGATAAAAAAAATTTGTATAGGTTTGAAAATAAATCGATTTAACGATAGAAGAATGGGAGAAGAGATTAAGAGCGCGGTGATATAATTTATGTTATCTCGTTTCTTTAAATGTTTTTGTAGTTTGCTTATTGTTTGTCCAGTTTTATTTCAACGTTTCCGTATGAAGGGCGAGGGGCGAAAATGTATAAAAGCAATGCTAGAATGCGTCTTACCATAGGCGTGCTCAAACAATATTTTATTAATTGTAAAATAAATAAAAAGACTAACAAAACTATAGTTTTTTCTCAAAATGTTTCTGACTGGTATTATTATTTAATTATTAGTCTCCTTTTCTTTACATACGTTGTAAATACAGTGAATCCTCTCTTAGGCGGACACCTACCGGACTGTCTAAATGTGGCCGCCTAATAGAGTTGTCCGCCCATGGGAAATTTGTTATTAGGTAATATGTAAATGCAAAATTAAAGTATATGTATGTACAAATAAACATAACATAACAAACATACACTAGCTTTAGTTAGGATGTAGTACTAAAAAAATCTAATAACGTAGTTTGGCGTGTTTGCGTTTTATACTTGCAATCTAGAAAATGTAATGCCAAGTCTGATAACAATTCCATTGCTGTAGAGTCACCTCTATTCTTTGCATACTCTTATAATTCCTTTACCATACTAATGGCTTGTTGATAATTGGTGACATTTGTTTGATTACTGCATTCAACTTCTTCATCAGAGTCGTCAGATAGTGATGTGGTTTCAGTTTGGACTACATAATCGCTAATCATCTTCTAATAGCACATTGCTATCAATGTTAATGAACTCGCCCAAATCATTGTTATCAAATTACAAACTTCCACAATATAAATATTCTCTTTCATACTCAAAACGCGACATTTTTATGCCATTGTTTACGATTTAACCTCACAAATAAACTGCGGACTGCTGTCGGGGAATCACACATACTGTCGTTCGGCGAAGTATTTTCGCGCTACCATGCATACGTGATTGGTTGCGGGTCTGTCTTCAGAAAGTTTTTGCACCGTACTTATTCCTCTCCCAAATACTATTTTTGTCCGTTTAAAGTAATGTTTTCGCACTCTTTGTATGGAAACAGCCTGTCCGCGTCCGCCCAAGAGAGGTTGATTTTCATGGAATTTCATATATCTAGTACCTCGGACTATGCAAGAATGTACTCCTCCCCTGGTTTCACGCCACTAAAGACAAAAATTTCTGTGCGTTTGAACGGCTCTACGAAGAGCGGAAGTACATAATAAATAAAATTAAAGTAATGAGGTTTTTATTTTAGGATGTCAAATTTGATAAAACACATTTAATGGAATTATGAAACGTATAACAAATTATCTTGAATTTATTTAGATTTGAGTCAATTTTGACATAATTATTTCTTGTTAGCTTAATCAAAGTCTATGGAAAAATCTTGCATGGTTTCGCCCTTTAAGAAAAAATAGATCGCGTCTACAGCGTTGCCAAATATTATCTGAAGACAATGAATATTGTGAGATTTATTTTATTAATTTATTGTGGAAAATGATCAATTTTAGACATTAGCATTAACGTTAACGTTTGTACTATAATAACATAACATTAAAATTTATTATATTACTGGTAAATTTAGTTGTTCTAATTGGAAATTAAATGATTTTTACAACAGAACTAACGGCATCATAGCCTAATTTATTGGCGGCTGGGTATACAATACAAATAACGACACGGCCTTTCTCTAAAGCCGGGCTCAGACGACTCGGGTACTTGGCCAATATTTGTTTTCTGGCATATATTTGCCACGTCGGCGTCGTGTGAATGATTTACTTGTACACTAATTGACAATTATACCATTCATGTATCAAATGTACCGAACATACGCGATCCTGGAATGCACCTCAAATCTTAGCAACCTCTAAATGCATAATTTACTAGATTTAACTAATCGGGTATGCCATTAATGTCACGTGACCTGGCCCCTTTGTGTGAGATCTTTCACGATTCATATGTTTTCTTTTTCAGAGTGTACGTCGAAGACGGCAGCCTCGCCAGCTTAGGTTAATGGAAATAGAACTACTAAAAGGAAACAAAGGTCTAGGTTTTAGTATCGCAGGTGGCATTGGTAACCAGCATATACCAGGCGACAATGGCATCTACGTCACAAAGGTAATGGAAGGCGGTGCGGCTCAAGTCGACGGTAGATTGATGGTTGGTGATAAATTGGCGGCTGTAAGAGATGCTGTGGTAAGTGAAAAATACGCATTCGTGCGGTTTATAGGACGGTTGTATTTTAAGTTCATTTTTATTAGTGATGCCGCCCGAACCGTATCTGGATCCGGTCTTCTGGAACTTGTATCTGGCGAATCCGCAATATTGCACATTAAAAAAGTTACATATATATGTGGGGATCCTGTTAAGAGTAAACGGTGAAAACCGCAAGTTTCTATCTTTTTTCTAACCAGAGATATCGATGAAAAATTAATTTACATAATACTACTTATTAATCGTCCCGGTAATTACATATTTTGTAAAAAATAAGAAGGCTTTGGAAACAAAAGATTTTTTTTATGATCAAATACAAGCACTATAGGAAAATTCCTTTAGGGCACTCTGGGAGGGGTGCGTGTGCGCCAAAAAGCGATTCACGTTGGTTTTGAATCGTTGGAGGTTATATTCGTTTGAAAAAACGACCTCGGGAAGGTCGTTCCATAAGGATGAAGTCCTCCAGATGAAAGAATTCTTAAATGTTGAAGTTCGAGGAGTACTAAGCTTAACCACATATGGATGGGGCCACATTAAGAGGGCAAGGTCAGCCGAGCACATTCCATGAAAATATCTGTAAAAGAGAGTCAAATCCCCAACCCGTCTTCGATGTTCTAGGCTGTCGAGGTTCTTCGTCAGCTCATGGTCTCCAATGGCCCTCCTTTCGATGGAATCCAGTAGCCGAAGAGTATATTTGGGTGCAGAGATGAGAGCAGTACTCTAGTGATGGTCGAATCTGGGCTTTGTATAGTGTCAAAAGTTGTTCAGATGTGTACAACTTTCTGGTTCGGAAGAGTACACCAAGTTTGTGAGAAGCTATCTTGGCGATTGCCACAACGTGGTTATGCCAAGACATATTTCCTCCCAGATTGACGCCCAGCAAATTAATAGATGAAACCAATGGGATTGCGTGTCCGTTCATGACTATATCCGGTTCTGTAATGTTAAGCTTTTTAGAGAAAACTGCTGCCTGGGTTTTTTTAGCGTTAAATTCGACTTGGTTACAGTCACCCCAAGCCAAAATTTCTTCCAGGTCTTTGTTGAGGCGTGATGCTTCATGCTGTCTGCGAAGATATGCGTCGGCAGCCGATGTTTATGCATTCAAAGAGAAAGATGAGATAAGTGTGCTATCGTCAGCAAAACTAAATATCGGATTTTTCGTTTTCACTAGAAGGTCGTTAATTTAGAGTAAGAAGAGAGTGGCAGACAAAATGGACCCTTGAGGTATACCGGCCTTGATGGTGAAGGTGTCTGAGAGAAATCCGTCAATCGCCACTTGCAGAGAGCGGTCCTTAAGAAAGCTAGACAACCATGCACAGAATCGACTGGGCATACCATAGCATACCGCAGTTTACTTAGAAGTCCCTCATGCCAAACACCATCAAAGGCTTTAGAAATATCCAGCGCAACAACCCGAGACTCCCCATGATGTTCGATTGCGTTGTTCCAAAGATGGGTGACATAGGCTAGAAGATCTCCAGTTGATCTGGACTTCCGAAAACCATATTGATGATCGCTGATAATGTTGAAGCCTTCCAGATACTTTAGAAGATGTTGGTTAATAGCTTTCTCCATTACTTTTGATATAACTGAAAGCAATGCGACTGGTCGATAGTTGTTAGGCAGGGTTCTCTTACCTTTCTTGGTAGATACATATTTAATAATAGTATTGGGAAGAAGCGCCAATTTATCCATTTTAAGATCCACTGTAAGCTTTCGTCCACTTATTTTGAAAGAGCATACGTAAGTATTATGTAATAAAATATAATATATTAACCAGTTATACGAAGCGTTGCACCAAGCTTGAAAAAGCTCTTTTGCCGTAATGAGGGCGATTTGAATACATACTATCTTCCAGCTATTGCTGCATTTTGAAAGCGCTCAAAGAAAACAGCAATTATTCAGTAAACTTCACTTTGAATATTCAAATTAAAAGAAAACGGATCTCAAAATGAACATTTTGAGGTGTCTTCCCAATACTATTATTAAATATATGCTTTTGTTTCCAAGGCCTTCTTATTTTTTATCATATATGTAATTACCGGGGCGATTAATAAGTAATCCGGTTAGAAAAAAGATAAGAACTTTTTCGGGCCTTTATTCCTCTTTGTAACTTTACCATCGCATTTAAGTTTTCCGAGAAAAAAAACATAAAATATGTTAAATCTGTAGAAAGCGTCATCTAGCTACTAGAGTAAACATGGCAGACATCGCTTATAGTGTAGCTGATAGAGCAAGAGGAATTCATCGTCCTACAAACTTGTAAATGATTTCCAGCAATTTCTCTTAGCAACTTTTCCTATAAATATTTTTTTCCGAAAGCTGTACAGTGAACGATTTCGGAGATACAGCCGTGTAGATGAAAGTAATATGTAATATACTATAATCTAGCTAAATGATATCTAGCCTTCTTAAACAAACCCTTCCTGATAATAATAATATTCCCGGACAAATTGAGGTGCTCGACAAGAAATATAGCATCTTAATATAAACCGACCACTATATTCTCAATTTCTCAAAGCAGTCTTTTCACATAATCGTCCATCAAGAAGAAAAATGGTCGGTGGAAAAAGGTTGGCTCACGCCGTAAAAAAGTGCACAAGAAATATCATAAAGTTTATGGGCCACGGAGTGTTTTAAATAAGGGGGATCGTTCAGTTTTATACTTTCGGGAGCATCTTTGTTGACAAATTGCCTAACCTTATATGGAGGCAGGGGCGTCGGCGACAGCGCTGGGGCCATTTGGATAGTTATTTTTTCTTCTAGTGTCAAACTAAATGAAGCGAAGCGAAGATGGGCAAAGCATGCCTTTTAAGTGAAGGTAGCCTAACAATTTTTATAAAACAAAATTTATCATTAATTATTTTATCAATGTTAATAATAATGAGTTTCAATATGAATTTAGTGGTTTTAATAAAGAACGGTGCGTCTGACGAGAAAAACTCAAGAGACCGGTTTCATGTTGAATTGGTCAGGCTAATTAGAAAAAATATCCACCTGGAAAAATGTCAGTGGCGTACCATTTTTTCTGTAAAAAATACCAGAGGACATGTTTGCAAGGACGCCACTGGGGGAACAATTGAATAACTTTTCTAACTCAAATTTGTGGTTCTATATCCTATTAACACATACCAAAATTGAAAATAATATCTAAAGTACTTCCGCAGATATTAAAAATTAACCATTTGAAAAATAAAAATTCAACACCCTGTAGCAAAAAATTTAAGCCGTTGCGGACATATGTTCTTATATTAACATTTTTTTATAAAATGACCTAAAGAATCACACCCTGAAATAAAAAAAAAGGAGTTTATACCTTAAAATTCGCAGGCTTTTGTAAATAAATTTCACATAATCGTGTTCCAGTCAATGCAGAAAAAATATTTTAGAGCAAAAAGTATGTAAAGAACAAGTTCTAACGAGCAAATTGATTTTCCTCTATTTTAAAATCATCAAGCGTAATACACGGTCTTTTAGAAATTTAATAATATTATAAAGCGATTTTAGAAGAACGACTTTTTTTCCATTGCCGGCTTGCAAGTTCACCTCGTTAAAAGTTCGTCTGGAAAGTTAAATTTGGTAACAAGTTTTAAATAAAAATTTCAAACTACCAGACAACTTACCTTGTTTTGAAGTTCTGCAGGAGGGCATTGTTAGTGAACTAATTACAATATTTTTTAGGCATTTTAATTAAAAGTTTACAATTAATAGAAATTAGTTCTCCAAAGTTCTTTGTTATGGTATATTAGGTAGATGACAAATTATTGAATAATATACAGTATGTCCACAGATTGTGTTAACTAGAGGAAAAACTTTTTTATTTTGCATTTTTCGACAAAATGTTCATTCATAAAAATATTTGCCGTTTCAAAATATAGTACAGGGTGTTTCAAAATACAAATATTTTGATTGGTTGCAAAAATGACAAAAGGTATGTTTTTTTTTTAAAAGAAACACCCTGTATTTTATCTGTAGTCCTAAATGCTCTTGAAATTCTCTATGTGTGTGTATGTTTCTATACCTATCTCGGTCAATTTTTAACTTATGACCATTTATTTAACAAAATTAATTATAACATAAATATATATTGCTAAATAAATGCTAAAGTCAAAAACTGATATATAGAAAGATAGACAATTTCAAGAGCTTTTAGGACCACAGATAAAATTCATTTAAAAAACATATTTTTTATAATTTTTTCAAACAATCAACATATTTCTATTTTGAAACACTGTACTATTATAACTAATATTTGGAAACACAGTAAAAGGCCTCTGGGTATCACCCAACCAAATGTCAGTGCGTTAATTTGCCAGAGTTCAAACATGTCGGCTTTTTTTAATGGGTGTTTTCCAAAAAAAAGAGTAACGAGAACGAGAACATCAACTCCCAGGGGGTTCATCCCACATATCTATAAACAGTGTATTGCTAATACCATCTGCAATTATGTCCCTTCTATGCCCAGAAGGGGGCGTTGCGAGTTTGCGCAGTTCGGAAATTTCCTTGTAAACATTCGACAGGACCGGCTTTCAACTTTTTTAATCTAAATTTCACTGGTTAGTTAGGAAAAATATTGCAATCAAAATTTCGATTTAAGACGGCGTTCCATGCATTCGATTTCTGACGATATGATGATTCGACAGGGCCCTGATTGGTGTAAACTTTTGGTGGCAAATTCCATCCGAATATTTATAACAATCGACACGATGAGCTTTATTTTAACTTTCATCCGACGTCATATGTTGCTTAAACTCACTTTTTTCTAAACCAAAAATGAATGAATGACTATATTGACTATTTTGGGAATTATTATCAGCTACTAATGCACCAAATTAAAAGGAACATTAATTTTAAGGTTAGGTAGTGACCACATATATATATTATATTGTATACGAATGACACTCTCTTCTTTTTTTACAAGCTTTTTAGTGAAATTCGGTTCCGAAGATCGGATAATGCGATAAGCAAAATATTTTCGTATATACATATGTACATACCTGAAATACTTTATACCTGGTATTGATCCACGACTTTTGCAAAAAAGCACCATGCACTTGTGTCCTTTCATCTTAAACAAAACAAGTCACTAACCTACCAAACAGCGAATCGAATCACCACAAATTAAAAACTCCTTTACAAAAATTGTTGTTAGGTAATGAAAGTTTTTAAGCACTAATATACCGACAACAATGTGGATGAAACACTTTTTATTCTGTAATTATAAAAAACATCCAGAACCAAATGACGAATAACAACCAACAAACAATGTCGGGCCGGCTCTGACGCGATCGATAAAATTTCTACCCTAGTGCGCAAACTCAATAGTACCACGCCATCTCCCATAGCGGGGGCCCTTTTTGTGTTTTGGAACGTTCGTATTGGCAATATACTTTTTATATATATATATATGTGGTTCATCCACGAAGGCTGCAAATATTCTTTAAAAGCGCCCCCCCTGCACTGCACTGTCTTTCCGATTTTTAATATTATTTACTTGAAGCGAGATATTAAGGGTGACACCCTGTAATATAATAATAGACTATGACTATACTGTTGGCTTATAAAAAATATAACACCATTATTTGATTGGTTGATTGCCACCTGCAGTGCATCTAGATAATATCGCTGTCTTCTACATTTCTTTGTATCCGTTTCATCTATCCAACCCAACGGTCATTTTACATTAACAAACGTGATACTCTTGTTTTAAATGATTGATGACAGAATATTAGCGACGACAAATATCAGTTGATTAGCCCGTAATGATAAAATTGAGTTCCACAATAATAATAATGATTATCCACAATAGGACGAATTAACAAGTTTATTGTAAATAATTATATTCCTTTCTCTTCCACAATAAAGATAATGAACTGGTCCATGGTTTCATTTGCAGATTTACCTCCTTTTCCGTGACAAAATACTAAACCTATAAGTGCGCCGCGAGCCACAAAAGGTTGGGAACCCCCGGGCTTGTGTATTATGCCTTTATGCTAACATCGTTGTTTATTTGTTTTAGAAAGGTGAAGTAAACTTAGAGAACGTCACCCACGAAGAAGCAGTTGCCACGCTCAAGACGACGCAGGATTGCGTTGTGCTTATAGTAGCTAAGCCCGATAGTGCCTTTAATGCGCCTGCTTCGGATACGTCGTATTCCCCTCAGCTGTGTAAGTATTATTAATTTATGGTGGGTCAAGTAGAAACCACCGACCTATATCTATGGATAGCCAAACTCTAAAAGCAAAAGTGGCAAATTTAGGGTCTCGCGCATATAAACAAAGCTCATCGTCAAGTGTCATACGCAATGCATGCACTATTGTCCTTAACCGGCGAACAGGACCGTACTTCGCCCTTAATATATTAATAAATAAATTTGTCTCTTTTCTTAACTCATATCTTAGGGATCGTGTACAATATGTGATGATTCGTGGTCATAAATCCTTTATTTTTTTAGCCTCGAGTGGTGCTCCGCAGGATAGTAATTTGGCCCCCTTATTATTCCTCTTGTTTATCAATGACATAAGTGTAAATCTATCCAGCAAAGTACTACTATTCGCTGATGACTTGAAACTTTTCAGAATAATACTTGATATAACGGATATTGTTGCAAAGGGATTTGAACATTCTGGAGATGTGGTGTAAGACAAACAACCTGCCGCTAAATTTAAGTAAATGCTTCACTATGTCTTTTACGAACAAAGCCGATTACGTTTATTTTGATTATACTCTTGACAACACAACCATTGAGCACTGCGGAACGTTTAAAGACCTCGGGGTAGTTTCCGACAATAAGCTTTCCTTCTCCCACCACTTTAGGAGCATTCACAGCAGTGCGATGAAGGCCCTGGGATTTATCATACGGAATTCGACTGATTTCTCAAACTCCAAAACCCTGAAAACCCTTTATTACAGTTTCGTGCGGTCTAAGTTGGAGTATGGTGGTGTTATTTGGCATCCGGTCTTTCATAAATATATTATTTTACTAGGGAACGTACAAAGAAAGTTTGTCAAGTTTATCGCCTATAGAGAAGTTGGTATATATGCTACCCGGGGCACTAACCAGAATGCACTGTTGTCTAGATTCCAGATGCCATCGCTCCTCAACCGCAGATACCTCATGTTTATGCAGTTTTTGTATCGTATTTGCTGTTCGCTCATCGATTCCCCGGAGCTGCTGTCTTGTATTCTTTTCCATGTTCCTCTTCGTTCAGTTAGGCACCATCCCGTCTTTTATCTCCCAACTCCCTCCTCTAACTTTCTGATTAAAACACCTGTATACCAATCCATGTTGATTTTCAATAATACCCTTAATGACATTGATGTATTCGGTTTGTCCAATACCCAATTTACTAAACTTATAAAGCATAAACTGTTACCTTGATGCAACCATTATTTTTCTCTCTTTTTTTTTTCTTCTTTTTCCTATCTCTTGGATTTTTTGTTGCTTATGTATAATTTTTTTTTCTTTTTATAGGTCATATTGTCTTGTAATTGGATTTTACTCTGTTAGACAATAAAGATTATTATTATTATTATTATTAATAAAAATGATTGAACGGCAATATTTTGACACATCAAGACCTTCTTTACTGGGCAATAAACAATCTATTTTCTCGCATAAAAGAAGGTGTTGTGGCCATCACTGAAAAGCCACTTTCAGAATTAATTTTGATATCTATTGTCCACGTATCGATAGATTTTTAATATCGTTACATCTAGGGTGACCACCTCTCCGGGTTTGACCCGGAGTATCAGGGTTTGAACCTGTAATCTCCGGTCTCCGGGTTTTACAGTAATTTCTCCGGGTTACAATTTCGATGTATAAAAATATGATAAATAATTTAAAAAATTGCTTCACCGATTTTGAATGCGCCCCGAAAAAAAATCTGTGTTTGCCGCCATCTCTTAGCTGAATCGCGCACCGACACGCAATCTTTGTGACCCAATATCAGCTCTCAATGGCCGAAGTGTGAAGCTATGGTTTTGCCAAAAACACAAGATTATGTTCTCGGCAATATATGAACACACACACACGCACACACACACACACACACACACACACACACACACACACACACACACACACACACACACACACACACACACACACACACACACACACACACACACACACACACACACACACACACACCCGCGCGCGCGCACTCAAAGTCTCAGGGTTAAGAACAAGTAAAAGGTGGTCACCCTAGTTACATCCCTACGACTGATTTAGGTTCTGGATGGTCGTCGTTGGTTGGCAACCAAACCGGCACCAATACGGTGAGGTTGCCTATATGACGGCGACAAGTGCGCAAGACAACCGATGAGCAACCTTTAAAAATATGACCGGTACACCGTGCGCACCAACCCATTTTCTTCCTCATAAAATTTAATTTTTTACTGCGTATCCCATAAGTTGTACGTATCCATAGTTATAGGTCGGTGGTAGAAACCTATAAGTTCTGGTATCTTCCTACTTGAATCTTGCCACTTTCTTTACAAAATGGCGAAGATGTGAAAATGTGACAAGTCAGAAATGAATGTAAAAATCAAAGAATAACCACGTTATCGTATTGCTAACATTGGCTTTCATAAACCACCGTATTATGCAAATAGTTTATTTCTCAGTGGATGTGACTATAGAAGAAAAAGTAAGTAAAACTCACAGTCGAACGATTAATAGCAACTTCATGCAGGTTTAAATTCGTTAAACTTTTGACGCAAGAGACCGTTTTTTTGTAGAATTGAATCCGAACAAGTATCAACATGGAAGAATGTCAGTGGCGTAACATTTTTTTGTAAAAGGGCTATGTTTGCAGGAACGTCACTGGCGGATCGATAGAATGAATTTTCTAAGTTATACAGGGTGTCCCAGAATATGTGGGCAATCTCCCGGGTGCAGATAGAACACTTAATAATAACAGGAAAAGTTCCTATAAATTTTTTTTCCTACGGTCTCCTCCCTACGGAAATCGTTGTTTTTAAATAATTTTTTAAGTCCTAGGTGTAATTTAATATTTTTTTAGTATAATGATTACTAGATGAGTCTCCTTAAAATTTTCCCTTTTAAACACATTTGGCTTATTTAGTTTGCCAGGGACGGACTAGACAAAAATGCGTTTTTTTGTACACCTTGTATGATGAAGGCATGACAATAATATTTTTGGATACCTAAACCTTATGCTGAAAAAAAGATACTCTTGGTCAATGTCGATAAAATGAACTGTTTTCGAAAGAAATATATTTTTGTTCCATATTAGTTGTTGTTTTATGTTCATAAAATTCCCTCATTGTTGCTATGAATTTTTTCACATATACCGCTCTAAATAATAATATTTATGTCAGTGTCAGTTTTTGGTAGTGTCTTGAAATTTGCGACTTTTCTCCTTTGTCTTATTAGTTATTAACTTAGTAATGAAATTTACGTATTCTGAATATGCCGACAACAGTTCATTTTATCGACATTGGTCAAGAGTGCTTAAGGTTTAGAGTATCCAAAAATATTATTGTCGTTCCTTCATCATATAGAGTGTAAAAAAACCGTTTTGTGTTACATCTAGTCCGTCCCTGGCAAACTAAATAAGCCAAATGTGCTTGAAAGGGCGAATTTTAAAGATTCATCTAGTAACCATTATACTAAAAAAACATTAATATATTAATTACACCCAGTACTTAAAAAATTATTTAAAAACCAAACAGCAAACTCTGTTTTCAAATTTATAACACACCATTGATGATAGATATCATATCAAATTTTTCAAAATGTTGCTAAGTCTTTCTCACAAATGAATATGTAAAAATGAAATTGACGTTAAATGTTAATAACAACTAGAATATCATCATATCTCTAGAATATTCGCTTTTGTTTCATGGCCTACTGTGGTTTAAAGTAATAATGTTTAAATAAATCGGCTAGGAAACCAATATTATCCATGGTGTGTTATATATTTGAAAACAGAATTTAAAATGCAATCTTCTTAGATTAAAATATAGAGGGTGCTCCATTTAAAAAATGGGGTTAGATCCGATAACTTTTTTACCTGACCGCGTATGTATACTTATTCTAAATACGTCAGATTATTCAAAAATCATTATAAATTTGTGTAAAACATTTTTCTCTTATAATTTAGAAAATATATGGTAATTTTGAAATTGTCAATTTTTTGATTTTCCCCTATATCTCTTAAGCGAGCAATAATTTTCAAATTTTGATTTTATAATTTTAAGTTTGACCCAAAAAGAGTACATGACACCTACATTACTTTTTTGATAGCACTAACAGTACACGAAGATCGTTATGGTACTGCAAATATTTAAATTAACACCACCCGGACGGCGCGGGGGCGTCATATTCAATTTTTGAGTCCTCGAGCGACGTAATTTCGTTCGTTTTGTTAATTATTGAGAGTAGGTACTCCTCTATACATTTTGTGTAAACAAACAGCCACGAAATAAAAATGTCGATTTTTTTTTGACATGCATTGTTTAGTCGAGGTATTGGAATATTGGAGTACATTGCTGCTCCATCAAGTCTTGACAAATTGATTTATAATTTAGGGATTTTTTTTTAACGCTCGGACACAACAATTGGTATTTTAAGTTGTACATTTTTTAAGGCAAAACTTTAGTGTATAGGGTAGGCGTTATGACGTCACCTAAGATTTTTTAAATGGACCACCCAGTATATTAAGTCGATTTCGAATTGTTCTATAAAAATTTTTAACTTTTTGTATAGATACCCTACCATACCTCTGAAAATAGCGTGCTCAATCTCGCAAGTAGATGATTAAAAAAACTATCACAATTGCGTCATTGTCGTGGTTCTATTGCGGAATTAAATACCTTAAAATTGATTGAGAAATTCCAACGTGTAACCGCTTCCACGTGTCGAGCAGCACTGAAGCCTCGCCTTCATCTCTCGCTCTTCGATAAATATCGACCGGGAAGAGACATGGGGGAAGTTCCATCGTGCCTAGAGATGTAAAATTACCGGTAATTTAAAAATCGGTAATATTACCGGTAATATTACGTAATATTACGGTAACATTGGTAATTTATAAAAAAAACAGCTTTTTAAGTAATACTAGTTTTTTTTATTTCCAAACTGTAAAAACATTACGAAAAACAATAAGAACGTTTTTTAAACTAGTCAGAGTCAGAATGGACTACGTAATAGAGTGGATAATGGTAAATCATCCTCATCATCATCCCCAACCTCGTCATCTGATTCTTCTTTCTCTTTCGTTAATTGAGTCAAGTCTATAACTTCGAAACCGATATCTTCTCTTTCTATTTCTTCTTCAGTATCTTCTACTATTCTCGAATGATCTTCTTCATTTAGTAAATTATAATTATGGGCAATATAAGTTAGTTTTCCGGCCCTCTCCACGGTTAGTCTGTTTCTTTTTTGCCGATGAATAAATCCATAAGTACTAAAGGTTCTTTCGGTTGCGGCTGTTGACGATGGTAAATTTAAAATGTCTACAGCTAACCTACTTATTTTAGAACTGGAGCAAATTCCTGCCCACCAAACAGATCCAGACATAGATTTTTCGCTGGAAATGACGAATTCCTTAGCAAAAATATTACCTCTAATTTTGTACTGTGCGAGTGCTTCCATAATAAGATCTACTTGTGAAGAATACTTTGGATGACGCCTTGCAGTTTCATAGATGAACTCCGTTGCAATTAAAATTTCAGCTTCAGTTAACTTCTCGCCGCGTTGACTTGGTTCTAATAGGTAAGCAGCAAGATGAACGGGTTTTAAACATTTATTTTCTCGTTTTTCAAGAATTGAACACATTTTCTGGTTTTCAAACATAGTAATAGATAAATTTGATACTTTGTCACGTAATATAGACCTTATTTCAAAAAAGCAGATAAACTCTTTTGATATTGTTGGCCCGTTAGCTTCAAAAATCGTTATCCACTTAGACATTGGCTGGAACAAGTCATAAGTTGCTTCTATTTGCAACCAAAATTCGTTTTGAAGAAGAAGTCTTACTGTATTTGATGAAAGAACATCAGAAATATCTGGGCTATCATCAACTGCTAAACTTTTTAATGAATGTTTAGTCTCCAAAAAGATTTTTATACAAGAAACAAAGGAACCCCATCTTGTTTTCACCGGCAATTTTAAAGAGATGTATCGCCCCGTTTTGTTCAACTGGATTTGGCTTATGGAAAAAAAAAAAAAAAAAAAAAAACAATATTTCCAATGTTACCGATCTTGCGGTAATATTACGTAATATTACGTAATATTACGGTAACATTACCTCGGTAATATTACCTTTACATCTCTAATCGTGCCTCATCATGGATATATGTATGTATACAGGATGATTTTAGGGGTGTTTACCTAAGTTTATAGACGGTCCATTTAAAAAAAACGGGTTGTATGTTTTCTCTGGACAGCCAAGGTCAGCATTCATTTAAATATAATAACCCATAACACCTTGTATATGCCAAGTATTAATATTCTTAGTTTATCTCATTTTCGTGTCTTATTATACAAGTTTTATTGTTGCTTGGACATTTACTACGTACAATTCCCAAACGAAAAGTGTCCTAATTTCTTTGTCTATTAGAAATTCCGCACATTTGTTCACTTTTTCCATAATAATTAATAGCGATTTAATGTTACCTGCTATCTCAGTCAGAAATCAACTCCGCTAAACGAAAAAGAAACGCCGAAATTAAATAAAATTAATATTATCTTAAATCTATTCGCAAAAAGATCAAGAATTCACATTAAATAAAGATCTTATTCTTTTAAATTACTATTATACGGTCATAAACAGTTCGACCCAGATATCGTCTGGGAACAATAAAGAGCCATTCTGATATTATACATTAGTTGGTTCATTCAAGTTTAATGGGATCGCCATAAAGTAGCATCGCACTGCCATAGGGCTTTATAGAAATGCTCTCCGCTGTTATTACAGTAGATTTGAGCGAAATTATTCTTTCAGGAGCGATATTTCTGTTACCGTTACGTACGCTGTATTTGAGTTTTCGTTAAAATCGGTAAAGTAATAACAAACTGTTTCGATCAATGTTTCCCTGTTTGTTTCTGTTTTCTTTTAAAATCTTATTTGCAATTAAATCAACTATGTTGGTAGGTGCAGAACTGAAACGCTTGCCGCATCAATATTCGCTTTCAGTTGATTATCGTCCACTGTGTTTTGCAACAGGAATTGCTGAATATGTAACTGGAGCTGCGAATTTATCGTTGTCATTCAGCGTCGCCACTCGGCGTGGGTCGTACTGACGGATGGAGCCCGGAAAGCCTTTTAGTTCTCGAGATAAAAAGAACTTTTGTATAAGTTGTTGCAGAATTATACCGTTGAGTCTTACTGCCATAAATAAACTACCTGATTAAACCCTATTGTATACGCCTCAACCTCTTCAAAGCTCAATAAATGGGATCAGGGCCGGCTTGAAAATGTATACCACACCACATGATTTATTTTTATAATTTAAAATAAATAGATAGGTATTTTTAGTTTTAGGTGCCTATAATAAATGTAAAATAATGATAACAATTAATGATAATTGAAAATAATATAATTTAAAAGTATAACTATTAGGATAACAAGTACAATAAAAATTAATTAAATTCTAAGAAACTATTGATAATTTATTCAAAATTTAACTCTGTATCACTATCTTCATCTAAGCCTAAACTTATAATTAAGGGTTGAACATTTGTAATCATACAATTGTAAGAATTTTCCACCTTAAGTACATGCTGTACACAGTTTTTCCAGCTGCCTGCAGAAATTTTTCTTACTTCGTTTTTAATTAATTCTATATTAGGAGAAATATTATTTCTCCTAATATTGGATTTTAATTGGTGCCATATTAGCTCAATAGGATTGAATAATAATATACAATAGTACGGAGGAAGACGCAACACTGTATGTCCATTTTCTGCTGCAAGTTTGTCACACTCGTATTCCTTATTTATTTTAAAAGCTTTTAATACTTCTAGTAGTTCTCGTTTTTTTGTAAGTTTCTTCAAAATATAAATCATTTTCAATCATAAAAATTTGAATTTCTGCTTTTGTATTATTAGAATTGGGAATGATTTTTGCTTGCCGACTATGATAACTAGCATTGTCCATTACAATGACGCTATTTTCAGGTATATTTTTAAGGAGTTTATGTTTAAACCAATCTTCAAAAAGTTGTGCGTCGGTATCTTGATGGCAATCTAAAAAAGAATCTGCTATGTTTTTAACTGAAAGCAACAGACAATTTGGAACAAATCCGTTCTCTGAACCAGCATGTAATATTGTGATTCTTTTGCCTTTATTTGATGGTGCCTTGGTTTGACATTTTTTGGAAGAATCATCCCAACCTTTTCTTGGAGAGTCATGGGTATCGAACCATGTTTCGTCAAGGTAAATAATCGGACGATTTTCTTCTCTAAATTGTTTAACAGCTGTTAAATATTTCAGTCTCCATTCCCGTAAACGTTGAGATTCCATTAATGTCTTTACCTGGTCCGGCTCTGCTCGAAAAGGTTTTAAAATTTGGGATTTCCTTATTTATTTTATGGTCGAAGGGATAATGAGGTTTTATTGCAGTCAAAAGATCAACGGTATAATTCTGCAAATACTATATCACTAAATGAAACCACTACAAACATACCTTTTATTTTATTTTTATTTATTAAAAACTACACAATACAGGTTGATATAGAACATATCATGAACCCAATTACAAGGTAGTATTTAATAATGAAACTAAGACTAACACTGACACATCATTTACATACAATGCACATACTAAGCTAACACGCCCAGCATACTGGAACAACGAAATTTTTAAAGAAAGTCTCTAGAAATCTACAAAATCTATTAGGTTCAACATTCGCTTTTTAAGTTTACTTACAAATGTAGTTTTAGAATCTCCAAATATGTCACCGTGTTTTTGATTTTCATTGTAATTAATAACCATACATCTAACAGGAGATTTTTTTTGATAATTGGTTCTAAATGATTTAAAATTAAAAGTTATATAGCCTACATGTCTAGTTTTATTAGGTATACAAATACCAACCTTACTTAGTATTTTATTGTCTACTAGTGCTAAGTTATTAAATATTTTATAAATATAAACAGTACTGCTGAAAATTCTCCTATTATGTAAGGTCATTACGTTCTAGCGCTTTAGATTTGTAATGTCATGTGTTTTTTTTCTAATAAGAGGTCTGAAATCCGAATAAACTTCTTTTGAACTTTTTCAATCATTTCAATGTACTTGGCATAGAGAGGAGACCAAATAACACTGGCGTATTCAAGCTTTGTTCTAACCAGACTATTAAAAAGGATCCTTAAAGTTTTAGTAGAAGTAAATGATTTAGAGTTTCGAAAAACAAATCCGAGGTTTTTATAGTGTGTAAATTAAATCATAATTTATCATCAAACAAAACTCCCAAATCTTTTTTTTCAGATACTGAATCTATCTTATAATCATTGATTACGTAAGCAAAGTTAGATGTTTTTTTAGAGTAAGAAAACCGCATGTGATTACACTTATCAATGTTAAAAGGCAAGCGATTTATTATAGCCCAATTATACAGGACATTCAAATCTCTTTGTAAAGCGCTACAACCAATGCTAGATTCCATTTTTTTAAATAATTTTATGTCATCCGCGAATAGACTAACCTGCGAGTCTCTTAGAACATCAACAGAATCATTAATGAATATCAAGAACAAGAGAGGTCCTAAGTTTGATCCTTTTTACATACAGGGTCCGCAAACGAAGCGTGGACGGAAGATTAAATCGTTATCGAAGAACTTATCAACAATACTGAAACAGCTTGAGATATTGGATTAAAAGCGGCATGTTTTAAAAATATTTTACATTATACAGGGTGGCCCAAAAAAGTGTGACAGAATAAAGTTATATTTTTTTAAATGGGACACCCAGTATTTTATTGCATATTTACGTTCGTATTACTATCGTTTATAAGTGCCTCAAATTTTATTTAATTTGGTTTTGTAGTTTCGGAGAAATAAATTAAAAATTAAAAAAAAAAGTTTTGCCGTCCTGAATAAAAAAATCAAAAAAAACAATCCAGAACTATTTTTTTAACCTCGGCATTGCGTGAAATTTATGACAAGAGGTCTAGAGATACTATGAATGTAATTGCGTTTATTTATTTTATACAGGGTGTTCATAATAAGCTTTCAAAAACCCCACATTTTAAAATAATTTTTCTCAAGTTTTTCAAATGGAGCACCCTGTATATTATTTGGCTATTTGACGTAGAATTCATAGACAGTTTTTTTTTGTAATACAAGCATATAAGTTATATCCAGCCGTTTTCGAAATAATTGTAAATATCATAAATTATGTTGTTTAAATAGAGTTCTTATTGGGAAATTTTGTTATAGGCGACTAGACTAATAATTGTAAACTAAAGTAAACGTTCAAAATAGCTTCCTTTTACTTAATTTAATGATTTTCCTCTGCTGCCAACAGAACTCTTAATTCATTTTCTTCATTAATAACGGGTTTATTGATTATCATCCTTTTTGTGTACGCAGTGCTTTCTGTTGCTACAAATCATTGCAACAACTTCCCGAAGGTTTTTGGTCTCGGCTTTCTGTCAACATCTGGATATCTTTCAGCATACACTCGGCTCGCGAGGAGGCAACTTCTTGCACATTCACCCAGTATAAAAATCATATTTACCATTTCTATGGTTGTAAAATTCGACATTTTGTGTAAGTTAGTACTTAATTTCGACTACTTAATAAATGTAAATAATTTTATTTGGCTGTCATAGTGACAATCTAAACAAAAAGAAATCATGGCAATTCGATTAAGAATAAAAAATAAAATTAAATAATAAAAGTAGCAAAAATGTATGCTATTAAAATTTATATCGAAATAACTAAAATACGATAAACAATACAACAAACAATTATTAGTCTAGTCGCCTATAAGAAAATTTCCCAATAAAAACTCTATTTAAACAACATAATTTATGATATTTATAATTATTTCGAAAACGGCTGGATATAACTTATATGCTTGTATTACAAAAAAAAATTGTCTATGAATTTTACGTCAAATAGCCAAATAATATACAGGGTGTACCATTTGAAAAACTTGAGAAAAATTATTTTAAAATGTGGGGTTTTTGAAAGCTTATTATGAACACCCTGTATAAAATAAATAAACGCAATTACATTCATAGTATCTCTAGACCTCTTTTCATAAATTTCACGCAATGCCGAGGTTAAAAAAATATTTCTGGATTGTTTTTTTTGATTTTTTTATTCAGGACTGCAAAACTTTTTTTTTTAGTTTTTAATTTATTTCTCCGAAACTACAAAACCAAATTAAATAAAATTTGAGGCACTTATAAACGATAGTAATACGAACCTAAATATGCAATAAAATACTGGGTGTCCCATTTAAAAAAATATAACTTTATGCTGTCACACTTTTTTGGGCCACCCTGTATAATGTAAAATATTTTTAAAACATGCCGCTTTTAATCCAATATCTCAAGCTGTTTCAGTATTGTTGATAAGTTCTTCGATAACGATTTAATCTTCCGTCCACGCTTCGTTTGCGGACCCTGTATGGTATGGAAATTGATGACTCTCTCCATTGGTCAAGACCGAATATATAGGTGTTTTGGCCTAATGAAACGATTGATTTCGGTGTGGACTGTAGATTTTCTTCTTTATTTATTTTTTATATGAAGCCGATACAATGACGTGTTGTTCTGTCACCCATTTTTTAAGGGAAATTATTGGGAAAAATAAACAATTTTGATATTTTTGCCGTGAATCCAGTTAACATTTTTTTTTTAGCAACAAAAGCATCACACGGATATCCCGAATCGCTATACTCAGTACACTCCTCGAATTTGGCCTTGCATCATCCTCCAAGTACTCCAAAGGCAGTTAGCACCGAAGACATCACACGGTAAGTCTTTATGTCCTTTTGGTAATAGCACTAGCTACATCAGATAACTTGTTAGGATTAATATTTTGGACAACTTGGGGTTTATATCAGATTCAATGCAATGTTTGCGTTTCGTTTATCTGGATAAACACACCTTAACATTATTTAAAATCATAGCCGCTAAAATTAAGATTAAATTCGTTCATTTTCTAAAACTTATTATCTTCTCTTCGCATTCTTCCACGACGTCGAATAATTTATTCATCGATTTCATTATTGGCTTAATCTATAAAAGTGACAGGGATGGTTTCACTAAGACTGGTGCATCTGACTAGATAAGAATGGTAAATCGCCGCACATATATTATATCCCGCATATTTGATAACGTAAACTTAGCGGTTAAGCCCGCAGAGCAATATTTTAAGTGGTATTATTAATTTTGTCCCGTTAATTTTACCCTTCCGTCCGAGTTAGATAATAAATTATCAGTTCCAATACCGCGTTGCCGAGAGAGTTTGGATCTGGAGGTAAATCGTCTTGTTTTCAAGACACCTGATCACACGAGTCGTGTGACGATGCGTGAGTATTTACAAGAGCTTCCAATAAACCACAGTTGTTTTGTATAGTTAATTTTTTTATTATCTGATTATTTTATTATTTATTAGTTTATTTGATGAGCCGACGACGGCTTCTTTACAATCTGATCGAGCCCGACACCGCCACGGCGGCATTTCGCGATCGTTTGTTCGGCTTCTTTATAGCTGCTCGCGAAAAATACTATACCGGGTGGTGAGTCCGAATAGGACTCATGGGATTTCCCATATAAATTTAGAAGTGCGCAAGGATTATTTATGGACGTGCAAGATACTCACGTAAACCAGATAAAACAGAGCGGATTGCTGAGAGTGTGTTGGTGATCGACGAGACACAACGTATCCTGCCGCTGGTTGGTCTTCAACTAACAGACGCAAGCGTGCGGCGCTATATGAAACTATTTCGCTCAGCCGATGTAAGGCGTCAAGAGGTCATTGGCATTTGACCTAGTGACGTACGTGGCTATTACTATTCCATATGTTTTTTCGGGTTGTTTAAAACATAGTCCGTCGTAAATGTTATTTTCTTCAATTAATTGTACAAAAAGGTATTACAGAATGGAAAAGTATTTAAATTATTTTATTTTGTCTAAAGAGTTTAAGGTGTACATATGACAACACCGGCCAGAATTCCTTGATTGCTTACATGTATCGCAGTGCCACACAGGTGTTTTTCTGGTTTGACGTCAGGTCACTTTTACCGCTGAATGCTGCTGAATGAATTGAAAGCGCCATTTATGGCTATTTTTCTTCAATTTGTCTTTATCTCAGGAATTGCCGGTTTAAATATAATACGTCATTTCCATAACACCCTGTATATTCCGCTATTTATTATCGCTTGTATATATGGCTCAGTGGCCTAGTGGCAGAATGTACGACTGGCGATCTGAGAGTCGCGGGTTCAAATCCCGCACTCAACATCTCTGGTTTTATTTATTTATCAGTTAAAAAACTATGAGAAGTATATGGTGACTCGTAGCGGGCGGGAAAAATCTTTCCCGCCCGTTTCGATACTTTCCCGTCCGCTCTCTCGGAGAGGTCTGGAAAGCGCCACTTTCGGTGAAGAGAACAAGCATAAAAAGAGGCAATTGTAAAAAAAAAATATCTATTGTTACCAATAAATAAGTTTTTCAAATGGAAGCCAAAAAAAAAGTATTGAGTTTTCGCCTTGTTATATGACTTTATATTAACATATAGAATCGAATCACCACTGCAAGTATCCCGAACATACTATATAGTATCGTGCAGAAATAATTTCACACATCACATCATTTTTATTATGCAGTGCTAATCCAGGTTATAAAATATACATATATCAAAAGTTATTGCCGCTATAATGTACAATTAATGACTCCGGCATGTCGACGTGTCCTTTTTTCCCTGCAGCGACATTGTTCCTGATTGATGAGCACGACATCATGGTTTTCATCATTCCTAAAAAGAAAATAATATTAATCAGTACCTTACGAATTAGTATGTATATGATTCTGAGAAGTTTTTAAAAAGTCGCACAGTTACTAGATTGATTTCGAAGATTTTAAAATATGTTATAAATAAAAAATTCTTGCAGGAACTTGTAGGGGCCTATTTATACCTGTCCGACGCGCGACCGTGACAGTGCAAACACGGTGTGAGCTAAGGGGCAAACAGTTAAAGTTGTCACTATTTTTTTGGACCTTTTTCCTTTTAAAAATTGTCAAGGACATAGGGAAATAACATACAGGTCGACAAGATTATCTATAGCTACGAAAGGAAATCGGGTAAAATGTTTTTTGTTGTTAACAATGTTATCATATATAGGGTGTTTGAAAATTACTTACTATATTTAAACCGGCAAATCCTGAGATAAAAATAAATTGAAGAAAAATAACCTTAAATGGCGTTTTGAATTATAGTACGATATATACACTTTATATGAAATCTGAAAATTTACGTGGCCGCTACTGAGGACGTTCGTAATCAATAGTTTATTGAGGCGGTGTTGACATATATTGCAACACAGAATTATAAACGCACGTGTTGAGTTTTTGACAACACTTCTTTTTCAAACTCAAAAAAAATACTACAATTTTAAGGTACATATACGCTCTTACCTTCGATCTTATAATCCATTTTATAAATAAATTCCATAAAAAAATAAAACACAAAAAGTATGTTTTGCAACAGAACCAACAATAGGTAATATCACACAAATTTGAAATCACATCACCATATTTCTTATTATAAATTATTTCACAACAGAAAAAAAATCGGGTAATGCTACAACCAGCAAAACTTTTAAAATTCGTTTACATCAAGCACGTCATCCCATTCCCGAGTCTCGAAACATACTGAAACAAAAATAGTCTCCCAAGCAAGGGCGAAACATGCCGTGTGATCTGACAACACTGTTAGTATACTCTAGTGACCCACATTGCTGCTAACTGAATCCAGATGGAACGGCGCGACAGTATGTGGATAAAAAGGGTTTTTACCTTAGCTGTTAGATATTTGATTAAAAAAAAAGTATGTAGACTTTCTCTAGGATACCCTAGGAGTCACCCATTTAAATATAATAAGTCATTTCCATAACACCCTGTATATTAAATTGTAAGTTAATAATCTCTTACCAAGAAACCCTAAAATTACATTTACGCATTTAAAATAAATTGTAAAAGATATATAAGGAACCAATATTCTATTATAGTTTCAATATTATTAAAAACTTTCTTTTCATACCGTTTATTTTGATATTTAAATGCAAAATAATATATTTTTTTGATTAAAGTACTTTTAATCTAAAAATATGGCAACATCGTGCGTTGTCAATGGTCACAGGTAGCTGGGGCTAATTTCATAGGTTATATCCCAGACAGTTGACAGCGCATGCGTGTCGTGAGATACCCGATGGGCCATCGGGCTTGTTCGGCGATGTCCGATACTTGATGGATGTACCTACCTACCCAGTGTGTTTTGTGTTCGATGTGTCGTGTTTTAGGGTGTTATTTTAAAGTTTTGAACTTTATGATAATGAATGAGTATACACTCGTGGCAAAAACCTTCTCAGTCAGACCCGTGAAGTGATTGCCAATGTTTATAGGGTACGTGAAGAGGAATCACAAATCAATATATTTAAATTGCCACTTGAGCGAAAGCTAGAAAGGGACCAAAACTGAAAAATTATCATTAATCAATTAATCATGTGGGTGCTTTTTTTTTCATATTGAAAATTAATTACCTACATTCAAACATAAAATGCAATTAGTGAAGAATTTTCTGTTTTTGTTACATTATTTGAAATATTAATAGCACGCCCATGACTAGACCATGTTTTAAACGATATTACTTTTCCCTTAACGATTCGTGGGAGACACAGATACACTTGCGGACCTGTTTTTGATGCACATATAGGTTGTCCTTCCGTCGCTTAGTTTCTGCAATAAGTTTATAATCATATTTTTGGTATCGATCGGTGTACTGGCAAATACGCTTCGAATAGACTGATCCAAATATAATATTTTAAACTGCATATTAATTTAGATGCATAAATCCAACGGTTCCGCCACTATCCGAAATTATGACAAATTGACATTGTTTCATGAATTATTTATTCAAAGTGGAATAAAGGGGGCAACAGGTGGATCGTATTGTTGGGGATTGAATTGGTCGTTATCGTCTGGGGGTTGACGGTCGGTAAGTCGACTTCCCCGCTACGTTGCCAGTTGTGCTGATTTAGTGAATATCTTATTAGGCGCGTTCAGCAAGGTTGAGGTTTCTCGATGATAAATTATTGACAGAGCCGTCACATAAGAGCGTTTTTGGATGTTTTGGACCCGTTTCCTTTTTTAAAATTTCTTTTTTTTCTTTATAAATTGTAATTGTAAAAGAACGAGCTGACGAAGAACCTCGACAGCCTAGAACATCGAAGACAGGTTGGGGATTTGACTCTCTTCTACAGATATTTTCATGGAAAGTGCTCGGCTGACCTTGCCCTCTCACGACGAACCACTGCCGCCCATCCATATGTGGTTAAGCTTAGTACTCCTCGAACTTCATTATTTAAGAATTCTTTCATGGGAGGACTCATCCTTGTGGAACGACCTTCCCGAGGTCGTTTTTCCCAACGAATATAACCTCCAACGATTCAAAACCAACGTTAATCGCTTTCTGCGCACACGCACCTCTCCCAGAGTGCCCTAAAGGATTTTTCCTATAGTGCTTGTGTTTGATCAAAAAAAAAATTAAATATCTGCTGTAAATATGGGAATTGGGACGGATTACTGCTTTATTTGAAGCGCGTAAGATACGTAAATACAAAAAAATTAAGCAGATTCAAGCATCTTCGTTATGTTTTTCGAATTAACAAAGATGACCCTTATCGTGGTATTTTTCACACGACTTGGCAACACGCAAAATTTTGACTGGCATGACGCAGCCAAGTGAATTGATCGCCTCGAATGCCCGAGGAAGGCCCTAAAGGGATAAATCTAGTTTTATTCGCATTTTATTCGCCATTCGGTTATGACATAGATGGCATATGTGACCCTGGGTATTGAATAACATATTTTCCTTCCATTTCCATTCGATTTATAGAGAAATAAAGGAAAAAGCGGTTTTTAATATAATTTAAGGGTAATGTTTCAATAACTTTTTCTGACAAGTAAGAAAGACAATAAAGAAATGAAAAGCACAAGAAAAGTTAATAAAACAAAATACTATTTTTTGTACGTCACAAAATTGTCCTTCTTCAGGACCATGCGCCACCGAGTAACGTTTTTCCGCTGTACTACCCGCCATTAACATGAAAAATACCATATACAGGGTGTCCCGAAATTAAGGGGCAATACTTTACCACCATATTCTCCTGCTAAAAATAATAGAATTTTGTCATATGGGCATAAGTGCAGAAATGCATCCTAAGGGGGCTACGGCCCCTAGAATGGGGAACCCTGATGACTTTTTTCTAAACATTTTCGAAACCGTTCATAATAAAATTTTGAAATTAGGTATGGTGTATAAACTTTTAACGCTAAATCAGTTCATGTATTCAGAATTTCAAAAATTTAATCATAGGCGTCACATACTGGGGTGGTTAAGGATGAAAATAATCCCACTTATTTAATTAGTCATTCTTTTTTAATTTTCTTAAAAATTATGAAATATTAAAGTATTTTACGTAAAAATGGCTTTCTTAGTTCATATTGATAGGACTTTGAGTAAAATCGTTATGAAAAAAAATTACGTTCATAAAAGAGTTCATTAATAAAATTAAAAAATTGTTGACGAATTGTAAACGAAGTTACTAATTTTATTTTTATTAAATAATTACGTAGTTAATTCTCACCATAGAAAAGAAATTTCAAACAAGAACTATCTACTCACTGAGAACTTGTTCCAATAGACCTCCTTTTTCTCTGATACATATATCCTGGCCAGCGAGATCGCCGGACTTAAATTCACTCGATTATTATTTTTGGGCCATATGTGTGACATAGTTTATGCAACGCAGGTGGATACCCGTGAGGATTTTTGCAAACTGGAAATGAAATAAGTAGAAATCGTTTTCAAATTCTTCGGGCATCTCACAACATTTGCCGTAGAGCTAGACACAGTATCAGAGAACATGGAGGTCTATTTGAGCACGTTCTCAATGAGTAGTTCTTGTTTTAAACTTCTCTTTTATGGTGAGACTTGACTAGGTAATTATTTAATAAAAATAAAATTGTAACTTCGATACAATTTTTTTAATTTTATTAATGAACTCTTTTATGAACGTAACTTTTTTTCCAAAACGATTTTACTCAAAAACTGTAAGTCCTATCAATATGAACTAAGAGAGTCATTTTTACGTAAAATACTTTAATATTTCATAATTTTTAAAAAAATAAAAAAAATAATGACTAATTCAAAAAGTGGGATTATTTTAATCCTTAACCACCCCAGTATGTGACGCCTATGATTAAAGTTTTGAAATTCTGAATACATGAACTGATTTAGCGTTAAAAGATTATACACCATACCTAATTTCAAAATTTTATTATGAACGGTTTCGAAAATATTTAGAAAAAAACGTCTTCAGGGTTCCCCATTCTATGGGCCGTAGCCCCCTTAGCATGCATTTCTGCACTTATGCCCATATGACAAAATTCTATTATTTTTAGCCGGAGAATATGGTGGTAAAGTATTGCCCTTAATTTCGGGACACTCTTTACACAGGTTTGACTATCGCGGCAGGGCATTACTTTTCGTAACTTATCCCCCCCCCCCCCAAACAAAATTTGACAACAGATTTGACAGTTGAAGATTTGACATTTGTACCCGTTCACAGAAACAAACAAAAAGCAGCAACCAGTGAGAAACTCATGCACAACCGAACATTCGCATAACGAAATTTGCAACTGGTGGGGAAATTCCGACCAAATCTTCAAAAACTACCTCCGAGTAGTGGGGTAATTTCGTAGACGATAACCATTTGAAAAGGGACATTTATGGTTATTTTAAAAGATAACAGGAACCATTTTCTTTGCGTTAAAGTTAATATACATAATTGTCAGCTGTCAGTTTTAACGCTTATAGCTTTAATGCGCACCAGAGAATTGCGAAAATTAAAATAAATTAGTCCGTTACCGCCTAAAGGGCATAAATACGTGCGAGATTTATTAAAGGCGCAATCAAGCGTCTTCGTTTTAATTGGTATTCAACAGTGCGCACAGCTGTACGTTTTTTAAATGTTTAATTATTGAAACGGCCGCGTGGCGCAGCTAAACATGGGATAATAATATAGTCCCTAGATTTCTTACGTTTATTTTGCGTGACCTGTTTCGTTTGGCCGTCGATTGCGAATAAAATAATTATTCAGTTTAACATAATAATAATGTTAATCAAAATAGCATTTATTAAGAATTTATCAATATGAAATTACAATCCTTAGTGTATGTCCTCAACGGAGCGCCGACCCTCGCCCTCGCTCCTAGCCTGGTACCATAGCATCGCACATTAGTGTCCACAACGGCGCTCCGACCTTCGCTCAGGAGGATTCACCTCCTTCACTTTTTCAGGAAGGTTAAGAAACACCCTGTATAACATCTCTTGTAGTTTATAGTTTTTAAAAATTTAGTGGCGTCTGTGCCAAGCTTCAAGAGGTTACCCTGCAGAGAAACACTGCGAACAAACCCCCGTTTTCGAGGATGCTGAGCAAGGTGGTGCTGTTGGATATCGCCTCCGACCCCTTCCAACCACTCCACCGGCCAATACTCGCCCTTGAAAGGGGTGAATTCAAGTATCAGCGGTAAATATATATTCCCCCCCGTTTTCGAGGATGCTGAGCAAGTTGGTGGTGTTGTGAAATATATTTGCCGCTGATACTTGAAAAAGAAATTCGCCCCTTTCAGGGCGAGTATTGGCCGGTTCCGGCTGAACATATTTGGATTTTTCGGGCTTTTTTCCGACTCACAGACGTTACTAATTGGTTTGTCAAAAATCACAATCGATAAAATATACGATATATCAATACAATAAATAATTAAGTGAGAAACTTATGTTGGTAAAATATTCCCATGCATGTATTACAGGAAATTCTCATCATTTATTATTGGGCAGTTTTAATTGATATTTACAGGTCACTTTTAAATCTGAGTAATTTGAACAGGAAAAAAGCATTACTTTTACATCGTCCCATTGCATTATTTTATACTAAATAGAAAGTTGACCATTTAAGTCTGAGAAATTAAAATATCATTTAGTAATATGTTACGTTACTATCTATATCGGTATATAAATTATTTTTAAGTAGTCATTTATGATTAATATTATGCATCCTCTTCCCATAAGTAAGAAGTGTATAACTTTTGTATTGTTTGTTATATGTAGAGATGTAAAATTACCGGTAATTTAAAAATCGGTAATATTACCGGTAATATTACGCAATATTACGGTAACATTGGTAATTTATAAAAAAACCGCTTTTTAAGTAATACAAGTTTTTTTTATTTCAATTCTGTAAAAACATTACGAAAAACAATAAGAACGTTTTTTTAAACTAGTCAGAGTCAGAATGGACTACGTAATAGAGTGGATAATGGTAAATCATCCTCATCATCATCCCCAACCTCGTCATCTCATTCTTCTTTCTCTTTCGTTAATTGAGTCAAGTCTATAACTTCGAAACCGATATCTTCTTTTTCTATTTCTTCCTCAGTATCTTCTACTATTCTCGAATGATCTTCTTCATTTAGTAAATTATAATTATGGGCAATATAAGTTAGTTTTCCGGCCCTCTCCACGGTTAGTCTGTTTCTTTTTTGCCGATGAATAAATCCATAAGTACTAAAGGTTCTTTCGGTTGCGGCTGTTGACGATGGTAAATTTAAAATGTCTACAGCTAACCTACTTATTTTAGAACTGGAGCAAATTCCTGCCCACCAAACAGATCCAGACATAGATTTTTCGCTGGAAATGACGAATTCCTTAGCAAAAATATTACCTCTAATTTTGTACTGTGCGAGTGCTTCCATAATAAGATCTACTTGTGAAGAATACTTTGGATGACGCCTTGCAGTTTCATAGATGAACTCCGTTGCAATTAAATTTTCAGCTCCAGTTAACTTCTCGCCCCGTTGACTTCGTTCTAATAGGTAAGCAGCAAGATGAACGGGTTTTAAACATTTATTTTCTCGTTTTTCAAGAATTGAACACATTTTCTGGTTTTCAAACATAGTAATAGATAAATTTGATACTTTGTCACGTAATATAGACCTTATTTCAAAAAAGCAGATAAACTCTTTTGAGATTGTTGGCCCGTTAGCTTCAAAAATCGTTATCCACTTAGACATTGGCTGGAACAAGTCATAAGTTGCTTCTATTTGCAACCAAAATTCGTTTTGAAGAAGTCTTACTGCATTTGATGAAAGAACATCAGAAATATCTGGGCTATCATCAACTGCTAAACTTTTTAATGAATGTTTAGTCTCCAAAAAGCTTTTTATACAAGAAACAAAGGAACCCCATCTTGTTTTCACCGGCAATTTTAAAGAGATGTATCGCCCCGTTTTGTTCAACTGGATTTTTTCAAACCTTACATGTAAAATCTGCGAATTTTTCAACTCGGATACAATTGAAATTATGTTCTTTTTAAAATTGAAAAAATGGTCTGATTTCAAGAAGTCTTCAACCAGAAGGTTTAGACCGTGGCAAATACAACTATAATTAGTAATGTAATCGTACGTGCTGCTAACTATTTCACGAGCCTTTTTTATGTTAGCTCCGTTGTCAGTGACAATAGCGGAAAAAAAAACAATATTTCCAATGTTACCGATCTTGCGGTAATATTACGTAATATTACCAAAATTACGGTAACATTACCTCGGTAATATTACCCTTTACATCTCTAGTTATATGGTATTACTAGCTTATTGTTGGAATGATACCAGTCACCATACCACGCAGAAAATAGTTTTAGCCTTTATGCTAAGGATATTATACAGGGTGTCGATTCGAAAACTTAATATCTCGATTCTAGTAAATAATTTTAAAAATCGGAAAGAACTGTCAATTTTATTGTGAAGAGGGACGCTCTTAAATTAAACAACGAAATAACCTTGTATCAAACCCGAAAATTCACGTGGTAGACCCTTGCGAGAGATGTAAAGAATAAATGTCGTAGGTCAGTTAAGTTCTCAAAAGACGTCGGTTAATATTGGGCCGGTGTTGTCATATTTACACGTCGAACACTTTAGAAAAAATACTATAATTTAATAGTGTATTACATAACGAGTGTTGAAATTAGTAGATTTGAAACGAGGAAGTATTTAGCACTAGTGCCTTTCACACAAGTAATGTACACAATATTGTGTGTATACATTTTTATAGTATTGATTTGTTAATTAAATTAATACTGTTCAGGCGTTGTTTCACCTCTAGGATTTTTTTTACTTCTTAAAACTTTTATTTAGGTATTAATTAAAGCAAACAAAATGGATGTATTCCTTTCGCTGGTCTGCTGTCAGTTCTTGGTTCGTCTCTTTCCCGCTAAGTGCGCTACCATCGCCGGCCAGCGTCATTCGTGTAAAACTATGCTAGACCATTAAAGTTCAAAGAGCCGAACCGTTTATTTTTTAACTTTTCTAACTGTATGGACATACAGATATAATATCCTTGATAATTGTAAAAATCGAAAATATATCGGTACTTATCCCATTACTCCTTTACCCTAGCACTTATTGTTTTTAATGGGTTACCTAACAATTCTCTGTTACCTTTTTAATATTTATCGTAAAAACCCCATAAGGATTTATTTTCTCATTTTCGTAGGTGGTCACTTTTTCATTCTTTCATACATTTTTGAATAATTATTTCCAGAAAAATTACGTCGAAATATGAATTGCGACACAAAGAATTGTAATGTTGCAAAAAAATGAAATCCGAAAAAACCCGAAATACGATAATGCTACTTTTTACTAAATTGTATACCTTATTTATTATTATAATATTATAAGAAACACCGTAAATGCGAACAAACACGTTGAAATTCAAGGAAAATCTGCTTCGACGCCCTAATCCCTCTCGTCGTCCGTCGAGGAGCGTGTAGTGATTTGGCGTCGTCGCATAACCTTGGCACGACTGACCTACATACAGTTGTTAAGTGAAATCAGACGTGTATGGCGTGACAGTACGTGAGGTAATGTACAATTTTGCAGTTTATACTTTTTCCGGAAATTTAATAAGCTTCCGGTCGACCCTTGATGCAACTCTGCATAAACATTTTGACTTATAGATCACATGACATTGTTTTGGCCCCTTTAGATGGATTTAGTATAAGTATTTCCGGCTTTCCCAACTCATCGTTGTAGTATGGAATTACTAAGGAAAGCGTAAAATTTAAGTTTACCTTTAAATGAATCAGCTTAACAAAATAGCGAATCACTGTGGCAGCTGGGGAATCCAATCACCTGTAAGACCATATTCAGACTTTAAATAATAATTCCAAACTAAACTTGAACCTTTATTGTCTTTGTAAACTACACTGACGCTCATTTTTGTGATTGCTGTTTAAATTCCATGTATTATATTCAACCACTTGATAAATGTCACTAGATACTATACGCACGTACGCAAGAAAACTGTTCTATTTAAGGTATTTTCAATAGCCCAGCATAGCGGGGAATCTCCGACGAAACCGAAAATACCGCGGGATCGATGGGCTCAATCCCGCAGGTTTGCCGGATTAAAGTTTGGGTGCGGGATTGGATTCCCTAGTGGCAGCATTGCACCACCAGATTTTTTTTCGAAATGGAACAATAAATATCAGAAAAGAACTCAAAAATTATACGGCAAAAGAAAAAGAAGTTCTTTAGCTATTCAGTGATATCGAGGTCGTCATTGAGAAACTCCATGAGAATGAAATTATTTGACACAAAAACTTACAACTTCATATTTGATTTAATTAAAAATTATAAATCATAACTTAAAATTTTAAGTACAGAAATTCGGCTACTTAACGTAGAGAGACACTTACATGATGTTTACGTGTCGGTGCAATGCAAAAAGGCAATTTATTCCCTACTTAACATAAAGGGGTCCTTAACGTGTTTTTATTAAATGTTGTGCAAGCCGGGCACAATCGAGTCTCCGATTTAAAAATAATGAACCATTTCCATAACAATAATTGTAGGTATAGATTTTATACAAATTCGAATAAACCTGGTTTATTATTATTATTATTATTATATTATTTTATTTTGATAATAAAGTAGAACAGTTAAGCCTTTAAGTAATAGCGCTCATTTAATTAATTTATTCTCTATATGGATAAATTATTTCAAAGCTTAATATAATTTTAATTAGTTCTTATATTGTTTTATTGCCTTAGTTGACTGACTTCAGTCCGTTATGTGCAGTAACCTGGTGTCGCAGATTTATTTGTTCCACTTCTTTTATCGAGAAAAAGTTGTTTTCACGACTATTCGATTTGAAATTAATAAAAATAAAATCCGGGACGGGGATAGGAAATATTTGCGTATTTAATAAAAAATTGATTTAATACCGCGTTTACTTAAACTTTACATAAAAACGGAACCTACGTGCACTTGTTGTACAACTACCTACGATCTACGTTGCTGATGCAAGATATATTAAATTTAAACTATAATAACTAACGTTATACGCTACCGCAATTAATTATCGATTATTCGATATTTAATAATGAACCAATTTTAAGATTTTCTTTACCTGATGGAAAATAGATTCTACAGTTACATGCAGAGTAGTTTACGGCCTAATACTCCCCAATTTCCCAAAATTGAAATTTGACGTATCTTACATAACAATTGAATTTAATTTATTTTTTATACTAAACCAATTAGAGATATATCTGGGTTAGATTCTCTGCAAGTTGCGTTTGACGGATTTCTCTCAGATACCTGCACCTCAAGGGTCCAAATTGTCTCCCACCTTCTTCTTACTCTACATTAACGACCTGCTAGTGAAAACTAAAAACTCTATATTTAGCTTCTATCTATCTATCTTTCTCTTTGAATGCACAAACATCGGCTGACGAAGCGCATCTTCGCAGACAGCATGATGTATCACTGCTCAATCAACAAAGACCTGAAGAAATTTTGTCTTGGGGTGACAGTAACCAAGTCGAATTTGACCCTAAGAAAACCCAGGCAGCAGTTTTCTCTAAAAAGGTTAACATTCCAGAATCGGATATAGTCATGGCAGAACAGGCAACTGGCTTCATCTATTAATTTACTGGACGTAAATCTGGGAGGAAATATGTCTTGGCATAGCCCACGTTGTGGCAATCGCCAAAATAGCTTCGCAGAAACTTGGTGTACCCTTCCGGACCAAAAAGTTGTACACACTTCAACAACTTTTGACACTATACTGAGCCCAGATTCGACCATCACTGCTCTCATGTCTGGAACTCTGCACCCAAACATACTCTTCGGCTACTGGATTCCATCGAAAGAAGAGCCATTCGTCTGATAGAAGACCCCGAGCTGACTGTGGTTTGACTCTCTTTTACAGATATTTTCGTGGAAAATGCTCGGCTGACTTTGCCCCCTTAATTCCGCCCAGATGGAACGACCTTTCCGAGGTCGTGTTTTCCAACGAGTATAACCTTCAACGATTCAAACCAAACATGAATCGCTTTATGCGCACACGCACCACTTCCAGAGTACCTTAAAGGAATTGTTCAAAAAATTGATTTAATTGTCAAAGTTATAGGGTTAGGTTATTTTACCGTCAACAGAAAATGTCTTCATAACTTTGTGCATGAAAGTTAATTTAGATTCTTTTACAATATTACCAAGTTTATGTCGTTCATTAAAAATTTTACATAGAAATCAAAACATAGCGAATAAAAGTTTAACGGCCAATATTTGATGATACCAATAATATTCCGACAAAAAGCTTTATTTCATAATAAACCAGGACAATAGAGAACCGTCCAAATGTTAATTTAAAATTTCATTAATATGCATTAGCAAAAACAACCGGTTTGTTTTTAATTAAGAGCTAGCGAATTTCAAAATTGGAATGCTAAAAATATTATGTCGTTTAATTCTTTTAATTTAATTAGTTATTCGGAATGCGGCGTTGAATACCTGTTTAGTTTTATTTTTTTGCAAAAAAAATACGCCTTTGTTATGCCTGTCAATGTTAATTTGTTTATTGCGAATAAACCCCTAAAACGCGTAGTAGTATATTAAGATACAAGTTTCATAAGACATTATCCTAAAGCACGCGTTTAATTGAGAAACGACCCGCGAAGCGGGGAGTTTTCTAAAGTACAAGTGCTCTAATTGTCTTATGAACCGTGTATTTTATAATACTTTTTCTATTTGGGTCTTTAAAGTCTGAAAAATATAGTAGATTTTTTCCATTTGAATTAATATTTTCTTTTTGGGTTGTCAATACTTTTACAATTTAATAAAATGTTATAAGTATCAAATATGCCATGATAGAAACAATTGAACACAATAAAGCTCCCATCCGTCATAATTAGAGATAAATATATTATTAAAGTTAATAAAAATGAGTCAGGAAGAGATTTGTACTCCGTCAGAAATACGAGAAATTGCAGAATATAATCTAGAAAAACTTTTTAAAAGACTATGCAAAACTTTGAGTTATTGTGCGAGCAGAACAAAGTACAAAATAATAAATAATGCTATTGAACAAAATATTGTGTCGACACAGAATCTGACAGGAATAACAATTAATGCCCAGGAAATGTCTACAGTAACTATAAATATGTATATATAAAGTAATATGTGTAATACTATATTGAATTAAAAATAAAAATAGTTCTTTATTGAATTAAACTTTAGAATTAGAGCATAAACTGGAAGATGAACAATTGAACAAAACAAAGCTTCTTCTCATCCGTCATAATTAAATATAAATATATTATTAAAGTTAATAAAAATGAGTCAGGAAGAAAGTTGTACTCCGTCAGAAATACGAGAAATTGCAGAAATTAATCTAGAAAAACTTTTAAAAAGAATATGCAAAAATTTGAATTATGGTGCGAGCAGAACAAAGTTCAAAATATTGAACAAAATAATAAATAATGTTATTGAACAAAATATTGTGTCGACACAGAATCTGACAGGAATAACAATTAATGCCCAGAAAATGTCTACAGTAACTATAAATATGTATATATAAAGTAATATGTATAATACTATATTGAATTAAACTTTAGAATTAGAGCATAAACTGGAAGATATTTCTATTATTTTTATAGGTTATATTGTTTTATAGTTGTGAATAGAAATTAATTGACGGACACCGTCAGCATGTTATATATTTCCGAGTATAGGTATTTCAGATAAATATCTAATAAAAATGATCTATTTTCAAGGTTAAAGGTTAGTATTTTAAAGTTTTCTATAAAGAAATTTTGTCGAATCCATAGAAACCCAAATAGAAAAAGTGATTAAAGTGTTCATCTATTTTTTTATAATATCTTTAGGTATTGGTAGGAGAAATACTAGAAGTTTTCTCCCTAAGTTACGGCAGTATACTGCACGTTTTTTACATTATTCATTACATTTTCATTCCTGTAAAAGAACAAATAACCGCAATTTTCATCCAGCGATCACCTGAAGTAGACGTAAATTTAAACGAAAAGTTAAGAAACGACGAAGGAAAAGTTTTTTAATTACTTTCGGATGTCCGTAGAAAGTTTTGAAAATTTATTAAATCGTCTAGAGAATTCAAGTTTACCAAAAATTAATATAAATATGTATTAGAGATTATTTAATACTCGATTGCTATTCGTTAAAATACGGCATCGGCATCGCGTCGTCTGAAAGAAATGGTGTAATACCATCACCTATACCTATGTTTAAAAACGCTACAATAACTCAGGTTCTTTTGGTTCGCCTCAACCCAGAAAGAGATTTTTTATCAACATTTTAAACATATTTGGGATCACCACAATTCCTCACCTTGTAACTATTTTATGAGCTACCTGAACTCGGTTTTGGGGTTGGATTATAAAATGTCGTTTTAACCCGCGCGGACATGCATTATTTTAACTAATTACCATGTGTAAATTATTTTGAGTTGGAATAATTCAGGAAACGTGCTCCAAAACCCCATATCGAGGATAAATTACAAGTTCGTAAGGTCACGGAAAGTTCCGAATTCGTGCTCGTGCAGGTTTGTTTGGTTTTGTTGCGGTTCATTCCATTGTTATTCGTCAATTCTCCTTGGATCGCGCGTATAGACACCTGTTGGCCGTTGTGCCGTTTGCGGGATTTTTCATCTTTGTTCTCTGTGCGTGAAAATTTGTGTTTTGCATAATTTTGGTCAGTTGGCGTAAAATGGAGGGACAGGAGGGAGATGCATACAAACTGTTATTGTTGTAATGGAGCCTTATTATTTATACGTATATATTAATATTATAATATTATTAATACGTATTTACTCAAGATTTGTACATCTATTACACATGAAATGTTATTTTTCGTTTTAAGTGTATTCTTAAAGTACGCAAATATTATTTGTTTGTTATCGAAAAAAAACATTAAAAATTCGTTCTGAATCGATTAACGAGGATTAGGCACCGATTCTATCTCTCAGCCACTTGTACTCGCTTTTCACCGCACCCCTCCCCCGTGACACGCGTCGTTACTGTCGTCAGTCCGTCGAAAGCTATCGAATGACGCCGTCGTTGGATGTTTCTATATAGGTTTTAATTCGTTTTCGACGCAAGACAATCGGCATCTTCGCCAGTGCTTTGGCTGTGGCCAGGGGTCGGTAACCAACGGCTCGCGAGCCGCATGCGGCTCTTTCGATGTCAAATTGTGTCTCTTTCGATATCAAATTGCGGCCGTTAGTGGCTCTTTAAAAACTGAGAAATTTTGTAAATTATAGCATTTGGTCCTTCCATCTCAAAAGGTTGCCGACCCCTGGTCTAGGACAACTCATAATTGAGTTATATCAACTCGAGATTTCGCCCAGTGTATTCATAGTTGTAGATCGGTGAATACCATGCATGCATGTACTACTGCAAGCCAAATAATTCATTCGCTTTTAATATCGTTGTGCACGTGCAAGAAAAACCTTTTATTTAGCCGAGACCATGTTATTTATTGTTAAAATTGGACAAATCGCAAACACTCGATACTTCACGTTGGCTACGCCGCTCCAGGCGATCAGCGACAACCGACCTTATGCGATAATGTCGCAGGGTCGACAAGCCGTACACCTTTCCGCCATCGTGCGAACTTGGACTACTTTGGAAGGCCGGCCCGGCCACTGGTGGGCCGGGTCGTGGCAAACATGTCGAATGTAAGCTGGAAGTGAATGAATTTATGTGCGACTACGAAGAATCGATGGTTTGTTTGCAACAATCCATCACATGTCAATAATTAAACCGGTATTTATTCCCAGAGATACGAAAACCTGCTCAAAGTTGCCGCGATCTGGAACAAGCTATTTTTGTTTCTGTCTACAACGTTTTTGGTTGGCTTTATACATTTTAGACGCTTATACGAGCCCTGTCTCAGTGAAGTTGGCCCAACGCCCCAAAACATTATGTTTGTGAATTTATAAGAAATGCATTTGCATTTAAAAGGCCAAAATGCTTCCCAAATCACCGACAGTCTTAACAAATTGAGATACACAGTTCGAAATATTATTAAATTGTACAAAACAACTGGATCTGTGGCTCAAAAATCCAGACCTGGAAGTCGCCCGCGTTATTCCAATACCAACTTAAAAACCTTAAAACGGATTATCAAGGAAAATCGGCGTGCTAATTATAACGAATTGAAAATAGTATTGAATCAGGCAACCACAAAAAAGTTTTCAAGAACAACTTCTCACAGAGCTGCCCAAAAACTGAGATTTAAAACTTACAAGTTAAGCATAAATTATTTTTTTATTATTCGTTTTCAACTCAATAATTCTAGGCAAAAGAAAATCCCTTACTGAAAAAGATTCAGGAGAAAAACAGACTAGCGTGGGCCAAAGAACACAAATTATGGTCTCCGAACCAACGGCACTCCATTATTTTGAGTGATGAAGCCAGATTTGAAGTAGGCGTTGGTGATAGTAGGAGTCGTGTAAGTAAAGAAGAAGCATTTCAGAATGACCGTCTTACAAAAAAAGTTAAGTTATCGGCTTCTGTTATGATTTGGGGATCCATGTCAGCAAGTGGAGTGGGAAACTTACACTTTGTGGAAAGTGTTATGAATGCTGATAAGTACATTAATGTGCTTTAAAATAACTTAACACCACAAATTGAACAAATGCGTTTAAACAATATTGAATGTATCTTCCAACAAGATGGTGCCCCTTGCCAGACGGCTAAAAAAATAAAAGATTGGATGTTCAAACAATATTCAAGTTTTAAAATGGATGTCGAATAGTCCAGATCTATCGCCGATTGAAACCTTGTGGCATATCTCTGTAATCGAATTCCGCAAGAACCGTTGGACTTATTAGAAATACTGCAACCGATATTACAGAGAGACCAGCAATCAGGAGAACAACAGGTGTAGACGAGTGTTGAGTGTGGTATATGACAAAATCGCTTGCTTTGCAATTCCTATTTAATTTTGTACAGAATTTTCTATTGGTGCCCTAAAACACGCTTATAGTTAAAATATCGTACAATACACTTACGGTAGGTGTCTTTACCGCATTTGCGTTATTTACCAAACTCGCCTTCGACTCGTTTTGTTAAACATCACGCACATGCGATAAACACGTACCTACCGTACTTGTATTGTAATATACTATTATAAAATAAGATCATGATGACCAATTTGGTAAGAAATGTTTCTGAAAGCCTGTCAATCATAGGGTGTTTTACCTTATTGTTCTAGTACCCTTTACCCCACCCAGCACCCCAATTTACTCCACGGATTCCGAACAGTTCTACTGCCAGATTGGGGCACCATCTCTCATATGTTATACATACAGTTGTTTGAAAAGTATTTTTTTTCAACACTCACAACGAACCCAAGTTTTTTCTCATTTTCGTGGGAAAACATTATTTTCATTTGTACAATACACTTTTGGAGTTTGGTCCGGTCCTCCCCGACTCACCCTGTAGATCGCGGGTACACCCAGTTTGAATATTCTCCAGCCTTAACACGAAAATAATCCGAATCGTGTCGACTGAATGGACTAGCGAGCTTCCACTTACACTATTAGGAGTATGTATCGTTCGGTTCTTGTAGCTGCGATATCTCAACTTCGGTCTGGGTTTCAGTTGTTCATACGAATACGAAATTATATCGTGACTTGGAATTGACGATCGGTCGTCGGCACACGATGTGCAATACCGGGAGGGGTTGACTCATCCAGTCTTGTAATGGGGTGCTAAGGCATAGGGTGGTTTTGTGGAACTTATTGGCTGTATAAACCGTTTTTTTTTTTAAGTGAACTGTGCCGTTGTTGTGAACGAAAATGTGTTTTAAATTAATGTGAGAATATCTACAATGGTTCGTTATAATAATAATTGTTGTAATTGCAATTTTTATATTACCTAAAAAATTATCAATGTCATTGAAGGAAAAGGAATTGTTTATTAATGTAGTTTCGGAAGGTCATGGGTATGTTGTTTTAATCTCCAGTTTTTCAACGAGGAAAAAATTAATAGTAGAATATTATGTTGTACTAAGCAAATTGAAATTTGAAGGTAAATTTAAAAAACCCATTTGGTGGTAATACACGCGACATTTTATATTGTTTTCAATTTTCGTGTAGTGTTTACAAAATCAAGTTTTACCAGATAATTACTATTTTTTTTTGTTTAGTCGAGTCCGGTTGAAATTTGTATCGCCTTGAGACATGTCATAGTCATAATAAAATAGTTTTATACTTATAGACCGTATAAAAAAATAATAAATATCATTTGAAAATATAGGAATCGCTCGAATTTATAAAGGTTATATCAAGTTTTTGAAACGTCGATATTGAGAATCGTCTCATAATCGAACCTAAGGGCCCGTGATCAAACACAAGCACTATAAGAAAAGTCCTTTAGGGCACTCTGGGAGTGGTGCGTGTGCGCAAAAAGCGATTTACGTTGGTTTTGAATCGTTGGATGTTATATTCGTTGGGAAAAGCGACCTCGGGAAGGTCGTTATATAAGGATGAAGTCCTCCAGATGAAAGAATTCTTAAATAATGAAGTTCGAGGAATACTAAGCTTAACCACATATGGATAGGCGGCAGTGGTTCGTCGTGTATTTCTGCTATTCGCCGCTCTGGGCGGAATTAAGAGGGCAAGGTCTGCCGAGCACTTTCCATGAAAATATCTGTAAAAGAGAGTCAAATCCCCAACCTCCCTTCGATGTTCTAGGCTGTCGAGGTTCTTCGTCAGCTATTGTCCCCTCTGCGATAAAATTATTATAATTTAAGGGTGGGTATATTTTATTATAGAGGGTGTTTCAAAAAAATTAGGTATTTTTGCTATGAAAAGATGTCCACCTAAATAAAATGACAGTAAATGTTGAAAATGGCCTCCATCAGCTTCTTTACAAGCATTTCTTCTATATAATATTGTTTTGGTATGTGCTAATATGAAAAAACATATTTTAGTTAAAAAAGTAATTCTATCGATCCCCAGTGGTGTCAGTCTGATATTTTTTTACAAAAAGAGTGGTACTCCACTGACATTTTTACATGTGGATGTTTTTTCTGATCAGCTCGGCCAATTCTACATGAAACGGTCTTTCGTTTGCTGTATTTTTTGATGAACATGCTTTACATGTCGCCACTTTTCTGATTTATTGCTGTTTGCATTTCAGTAGATTTCCGCTAGATACCGGATTGTTTATAACCGATAGTTTGTGTTGAATATACGGCCCCGCTGTTGTTGGAATTACCTAGGTTATGGGTACTATTGTGTCTTAATAAAGACGAAACAATTTTTATGGTCTACCTGGCCCCAGGAAATGTCCATTATGCTTGGCATTCAAAGCAGTTACACACAGTTAAAATTAATATTCACGCAATATAAAATTATTTATAATAAATAATTAAAGGAAATAGGTTATATCTCACCATCACTATTAATCACGAATATTATATATTTAATTATGTCATTATCATACTTCTAGATGTGGTTTCTTTTATATTGTTAGTGGAAATTATAATATTATCACACAAATCTGTTCGTGTTTGCTCGTGGGAAAATTTTCATTATTATCGTCGCGTCGGTTTGATTTTATTACGGCTGTTAATTCTTAATTTAAAGCCTCCATATTATACGTTTCCTTATTATACAGGGTATTGCTATTGTGACGGCGTGGTTATTCGGCAATGTCCAATATCGTATCATTCAGTTTCGTAGTGATAGGGTTTGTTTTAAAACTGTGCTAATGAATGAATATACCCTGGTAAGACCCTTCAATAGTCAAAACCGTGAAGTGATTGCCAATGTGTACAGGGTGCGTGAAGAGGAATCACAAATTAATACATTTAAATTGCCCCTTAAGCGAAAGCTAAAAAGGGTCGCAATGTATACGGGAGTAAGCGTGGGTGCAGTAAAAAACATTCACAAAGAAGATACTGAAAGGAAAGAAAATAACCCGGATCAATTATTGTCATCTCCTGTCAAAAAAAGGGCCCGTCTCTCTGCTGTCGGAAAAATCGAAGACTTCGGACTTTGGCATTGTTAGGAGAACAATACAAAAGTTTTATTTGGAACTAAAAGTGGATCCAACCTTAAAAAAGTTGCTACAACAGCTGAGAATAAACTCTCCGTTTTCCCGTGAAACTTTGAGGTGCATGTTGAAATCAAATGGATTTTATTGCCGAAAATGCCAAAATAAGCCATAAAAAAATATATATTATTACATTATTAAGATAATGACCCATGACTCGGCCATGTTTTAAAAGATATTGCTTCCCCCTTGCCGATAACGCGTAGTTATAGACTCGCTTGTCGAGTTGTACATGATCTCCGCTAGTGAAGCGGAGCAGCAACACACCTCTAAATTACGAAGTATTTTAGGTTTACGGGCGCGAATCCTTTTTAATTTCTAAATAAATACGTGAACGTTTGGCGTTGAATTTCTTCAGTAAGCGTGATTCTGGGCGTTGTTAAGTATTGAATAGCAGTTTTTTAATACATACAGGGTGTTATGGAAATAGCTTATTATATTTAAACATATACACTGAAACCTCCCTTAGGCGGACACCTGCGGGGCCGTCTAAATGTGTCCGCCTAATAGAGGTGTTCGCCCATAGGAAACTTGTTATTAGGTAATATGTAAATGCAAAATTATTACTATGTATATGTATGTACAAATAAACATAACATAACATTAAAAATAAAATTATCCATTTCGTAGAGATAAAAACGTAATATTTGATGAAAATATTTTGAAGGGATCCTAACCAACAAAAAACTTCTTTTCGTCAAAAATACCGAGGGAAATTCCCACACGAACGCCACTGGTCGGAATAAAAAACAATATTATACTATCATAAAATGCCTCTTGATGAATAGAAAGTGTATACCAAATTTCACAAAAATATCTAGAGCAGTATTACAGATATTAATAAAAAATGAGATTTTTGAAATTTACGAAGGTTTTTAATGTTGAAACCAATAAACCTTGAATTGTGACCACCCTCTACATTTTCTGCCAAGTTTGAAATATTTTTGATGGTCTTCTAGCTATTCTGTAAGAAAAAATGTTAGTCCGAGAGCTAAGGTAAAAAAATTATTTGGATTATTTCATCACCATGCATTTGTCAAATAATTACAAAAAGTCCAGATATCTCAAAAACTGGCAGAGACAGACAGAAGGGTGTTCTATGAAATTTGCCTAGAATTTAATGGTCGATCTAAAAATATAATAAAAACTACCATGTTGTATTTAAAAAACGAAAGTTGACAGGAACATGTAGATATTTTAGTTAAAGAGAGCATATAGATTAAACTAAATCCTCAAAGTTTCAGAAACCTCGTCGTGAATCACCCTGTATAAGTAATGGTAAATATATTTAGTAAAATAAAAAGCAAGTTTTTCATCATAATACGAAATTTCATTAACCCTAAGAGGTCACTTATTTGCCTTCTTGACTTCCATTGCCTTCCGGCTCATTTATATCAAGTAAGCTATAAAATTAAAGCTCCCCAGCCAGACGTTCCGGAAAAACCACAGTGTAGCTTACATTCCGTGGTGTAATGTTTCTTTTAGAATTCAACGTTATAACATTACAAAAGCTAAATAGCTTTTAATTTAATTATTTAATTAGTAACATGGTAAGTATTTGAGAAGCGGAAAATCAATACAACAACACACCTCTAAATTACGAAGTATTTTAGGTTTACGGGCGCGAATCCTTTTTAATTTCTAAATAAATACGTGAACGTTTGGCGTTGAATTTCTTCAGTAAGCGTGATTCTGGGCGTTGTTAAGTATTGAATAGCAGTTTTTTAATACATACAGGGTGTTATGGAAATAGCTTATTATATTTAAACATATACACTGAAACCTCCCTTAGGCGGACACCTGCGGGGCCGTCTAAATGTGTCCGCCTAATAGAGGTGTTCGCCCATAGGAAACTTGTTATTAGGTAATATGTAAATGCAAAATTATTACTATGTATATGTATGTACAAATAAACATAACATAACATAACAAAAATACACTAGTTTTAGTTAGGATGGAAAAAATCTAATAACGTAGTTTGATGTGTTTGCGTTTTATACTTGCAATCTTGAAAATGAAATTCCAAGTCTGATAACAATTCCATTGCTGTAGAGTCGCCTCTATTCTTTGCATACTCTTATAATTCCTTTACCATACTAATGGCTTGTTGATAATTGGTGACATTTGTTTGATTACTGCATCCAACTTCTTCATCAGAGTCGTCAGATAGTGATGTGGTTTCATGTTAATGAACTCGCCCAAATCATTTTGATCAAATTACGAACTTCCACAACATCAATATTCTCTTTCAGACTCAAAGCGCGACATTTTTGTGCCATTGTTTACGATTTTAACCTTACAACTCACAAATAAACGGCGGACTGCTGTCGGGGAATCACACATACTTTCATTCGGCGAAGTCCTTTCGCTCTGCCACGCATAAGCGATTGGTTGCCTGTCTGTCTTCAGAGAGTACTTATTCGTCTCCCAAATACTTTTAAAATTTTTTTGTCCGTTTAAAGGAGTGTTTTTGCACTCTTTGTATGAAAACAGCTTGTCCGCGTCCGCCCAAAGGAGAGTCCGTCCAAGAGAGGTTGATTTTCATGGAATTTCATATACCTAGTTCCGGAGTATGAAAAATGTCCGCTTAATAGAGATGTCCGCTTATTAGAGGTGTCCGTTATGAGAGGTTTCACTGTATATATATTATCCTATGTGTCGTCGATTTTAAAGATCGACATATTCTAAAAACATGGCACCGACAACCACGAAATGACTTTACTTTATTATAACAATCGCAGATCTATTTAATGGGAAATTTTAACACATAAGATCAACGCAACATTAAGTTCCCGTTTTCACACACATGCTCATGTCATTTGTTAGAAAGGATTTGAAAAATCATCTGCCATGCAATTTTAAAAGCTATTTTAGGGTCAAAGCGGCCACAAATCTTGTTGGGTTTATTTTCTTTCCTTTCATTTTTGTTACTCCAGGCTATTTATAAATACATACACAAGAATTCAAATCGTGTAGTTCTTATTATAGTTTTTTTAGTACATGTAGTAAGATTTTAAGGCTAGATGATTGTTAGTAATTTAGTTTGTAATGATAACCAGAACTAGGGAATTTAGCGGACTGGTTGAAATTTGAACATTACAATTAGTTAGCTCTGTAACGAAAATTGTAACTTCATTTTGTTAAACGATCGGTTAAAGTGAAAGGAAGCAGCGACCAAGACCTGTCCTTTGATCAGGTCCAGTTGTGTATACTTTACCGTGGCATGCGACGAAAGAGAGAGAGATAACCCGTCTTCTTAAATTATATGTTCCCTGGTTGCCGTGCTTTGACCAGTGCCGCCCTAATCAAATCAAAGGGATCCTCACCCTATGAATTCATCACTGGGAAACCAACGACAAGCTAGCCGATAGAGGTCCCGATGGTTTAAAAAACTATGCTAGGAACTGTATTTGCGTTAAGTAGTATAAGTCAGGTATGAATCGGATCTTTCCAGCTGTATATGAGCGATACGAATTCCTCTTCTTCTTCACTACATGGCCTGTGTGTGTTTCTTTAGGTAACGGTAGCCCTATTGCTTGATCTGGGCGTTCGTTAGAAGCAGCGTGCCAGTCTATAGTTTCTTTAAAGGGTTGATGCCTATTATGGCAATAATCTTTTATCATAGAGCTATTTTGTTCCATAGTTCTATAGATGGTGAAAAATGCTAAAGCCATTTACTAATGTTAGTTACTGCTACGTGCCATGATAGAAGGGAAGTACTTTCCCTTGGAGCGGGGATATTCCTTTCCGCAATTGTATTTCCATATTAAAAATTTGTACATGACGAGGCGCCATTCCTAAAGGACATGCAATGTTGTTTAAAAATGCAAATATCTCGGAAACCGATCGATTTAACAACATAAATGAAGTATGCTTTTTTTGTTTAGAAATTACTATTCTATTAGTAATTAGTGTAAAGTAACGGGGTAAATGGTGCATTGTAATTTCGCGGTAACTACGCGGGACCTTCATGGTGCGGCGCGTGGTGTACTTTAAGCATATTTTATTGTAAAAATGGCCAAGTTTAGATAAAGTGTTCTAAAAATGCTTTTTTACAAGAATGAATAGCTTAAATCAAAATGGTTCGAACAGAACGCGCTTTTAGTTATGGGAACAGGTGGGGACTACAAGAGGAAGCGTTTCATCCATCACTCGAATCAAGCGACGTTGGGCACATTTAGTACCTTGGATGGGCGACCGCTCGGGAATACCGTGTGTCGCGATTTTTTTTGCAAAATATTTTAATAAATACAGTGAAACCTCTCATAACGGACACCTCTAATAAACGAACATCTCTATTAAATGAATGTGTGATTCCCCGACAGCAGCCGGGGTTGTAAGGTTAAAATCGTAAACAATGGTACAAAAATGTCGCGTTTTGAGTCTGAAAGAGAATATTGACGTTGTGGAAGTTTGTAATTTGATAAGAATGATTTGGGCGAGTTCATTACCATTAATAGCAATGTGCTATTAGAAGATGATAGCGAGCCCATTCCTACCGATTATCTAGTCCAAAATGAAACCACATCACTATCTGGCGACTCTGATGAAGAAGTTGAATGCAGTAATCAAACAAATGTCACCAATTAATTATCAACAAGCCATTAGTATGGTAAAGGAATTGTAAGAGTATGCAAAGAGTAGAGGTGACTCTACAGCCAGGGTCGGCAACCTGCGGCTCGCGAGCCACATGCGGCTCTTTGGATGTGAAGCTGCGGCTCTTTAGTTCCATACGCAAATATTATTTATTTTATCGAAAAAAAAACATTAAAAATTCGTTCTGAATCGATTAACGAGCATTAGGCACCGATTCTATCTCTCAGCCACTCCTCCCCCGTGACACGCGTCGTTACTGTCGTCAGTCCATCGAAAGCTCTCGAATGACGTCGTCGTCGGATGTTTCTATGTAGGTTTTAATTCGTTTTCGACGCAAGACAATTTGGCGTCTTGACCAGTGCTTTGGCTGTGACCAGGGGTGCGGCTCTTTCGATGTCAAGTTGTGTCTCTTTCGATATCAAATTGCGGCCGTTAGTGGCTCTTTAAAAACTGAGAAATTCTGTAAATTATAACTTTTGGCTCTTTCGTCTCAAAAGGTTGTCGACCCCTGCTCTACAGCAATGGAATTGTTATCAGACTGGGAATTACATTTTCTAGATTGCAAGTATAAAACGCAAACACGTCAAACTACGTTATTAGATTTTTTTAGTACTATAGGCTAACTAAAACTAGTGTATTTTTGTTATGTTATGGTTATTTGTACATACATATACATAGTAATAATTTTGCATTTACATATTACCTAATAACAAATTTCCCATGGGCGGACATCTCTATTAGGCGGACACATTTATACGGTCCCATAGGTGTCCGCCTAAGAGAGAGGTTGCACTGTATTACAAAAAATTTTAGTAAAATTTACAAAAGATTATACCGTAAATTTTGCATAAAATTTAGTAAATTTTACAAAAGGTTTTAGTAAATTTAAAAAAAAATATAAATTGTTTACTAAATATTTTGGCAATTTTTACTAAAAATTTTTGTTAAAAGTTAGGTATAATTTTATGACAGTTCTTACTAAAAGTCATTCCAGTCGCATATAGAGCCATAATTTATGGTTAGTTTTACTATTTTTATAGTAAATTTAACTTTTTTTTTTGAAATCCGGCCTTGCCCCCCTGTATGTTCATGTTCATATTATGATTATTATGAACCCTAGTTAGTAAAACTAACGTTTTCGCGAAAGTATTTCGACGGAATATTTTTTTAATCCTCATCGTATTTTCACTTCACAGGTATTTAGTAATCTACTTTTCTATTTAAATTTTAACGTATGTAGGTGTGTGAGAACGTTGTTTCATATTCATATTATCCATTTTAAGCATAACACGAAAAATATTTAAATATAAAAAGTTAATTTAGTTTTAATTTAGTATTGCAAGGCGGCATAATGATTATGATGTCTTAAAAAAATAAGATTTCCTAATAAGATTTTAATAATACATGTGTGTGTATGGTACATTGAAAATGTGTCCGACGTATGAGTCACAGTTTAGATTAACAAATTATGTTGATTAGATTAAATAACCTACACGACGTTATTCCTGAAACCGCAGGAGTCATTGATTGATTTAAACCTGCAAAACCTATTTTACGGTTTCAACAGTTAAAAAGTGAAAAACGTTGTTATATAAAATGAAATTGTGAGGATTTTGACGAACACCTGAATGCGCGAACACATTTTTTATGGCTAATACGAGCATCAATACCGGGTTTCCTCAAGGGTCCATATTGTCTCCCATCCTCTTCGAGCCCTGTCTCAGTGAAGTTACCCCAACTATCAAAACTACGTTTTTTTATGAAATTTGTCATATTAGCGAAAACTTATTAAAAACTAAAACGTATTTGTGATAACATACGATATTTTTATTTAATATGAGCCTAAAATACTACATTTTTTTTGTAACAGAGAAAAAACTGTCGATTAATAAAAATCAACGAAACGAAATTGCAGCAAATCACCACTGCGTTACATCGCCTTTTCGACTGACAATGTTTGGCAGTCATCTGATATAAAACTGTTCGAAATTTCTTGGAGACGGGTTCGCAATTCTGGAACGGTTCTTCGGGATTCGATTGGAGCTTTTTCTTCATGATATGCCACAAGGTTTCAATCGGCGATAGATCTGGACTACTCGACGTCCATTTTAAAACTGGAATATTGTTTTCTAACATCCAAACTTTTACTTTTTTAGCCGTTTGGCAAGCGGCGTCATCTTGTTGGAAGATACATTCAATATTGCTTAAACGCATTTGTTCAATTTGGGGTTTAGTTATTTCGAAGCACATTAATGTACTTATCTTCCACAAAGTGTAAGTTTCCTTGCTGACATTGATCCTCAAATCATAAAAGAAGCCGAAAACTTAACTTTTTTTGTAAGAAAGTCATTCTGATATGCTTCTTCTTTAGTTCTTATGACACGACTCCTACTATCACCAACGCCTACTTCAAATCTGGCTTCATTACTCAAAATAATGGAGTGCCGTTGGTTCGGAGACCATAATTTGTGTTCTTTGGCCCACGCTAGTCTGTTTTTCTTCTGAATCTTTTTCAGTAAGGGCTTCTCTTTTGCCTAGAATTATTGAGTTAAAAACGAATAATAAAACAATAATTTAAGCTTAACTTGTAAGTTTTAAATCCCAGTTTTTGGGCAGCTCTGTGACAAGTTGTTCTTGAAAACTTTTTTGTGGTTGCCTGATTCAATAATATTTTCAATTCGTTATAATTACCGCGCCGATTTTCCTTGATAATCAGTTTTAAGGCTCTTAACTTGGTATTGGAATAACGCCACAGATCCAGTTGTTTTGTACAATTTAATAATATTTCGAACTGTGTACCTCAATTTGTTAACACTGTCAGTGATTTGGGAAGCATTTTGGCCTTTTAAATGCAAGTGAATGATCACTTTTCTTATAACTTCCCAAATATCATGTTTTGAGGCGTTGGGCCAACTTCTCTGATATCTACATGGCTCGTATATGTGCTATTTTAGATACTCTTCATACCCCAAACTTATCTGCGGACCCATGTTGATAAAAACTGTCTGTCTTATGCAATGCAAAATGCAAAATGCAAAATGCAATTTTGTGTAACTGTTATTTTTTAAGACAATTAAATTTCAATGAGTACTTCGGGAAATATTTAACTCTTGCCCATCGCTGCATATTATGTAATATTTATGCGATTCATAGTTAAATTCTCCTTAGAAGTTGACAGATAATTAGAATTCCTCATCAAGTTTTTGGTTTTTTTCATAATTCAAAATTAAGGGTCCTTTTTAAGAGTGTGTACCTAATGCCGTAAAGCTATTTCAGACTCGGCAAAGTTATTTAAAAAAGCCATATATTTTTCTTTTTAATTAAAAACAAGATGTGGCTTAGCGGTAACTTACTATACGAAAACCGGCAAAGAAAGGGGGAAAATTTACTTAGGGCCGACGAAAAACCCATTAAGATAAGATATCCACTGCTTTTTTATATTACTTGATGTTGCCTGCTTACCTGTTCTTGGTAATTTCAAGCGGCTACAATGGTTAATATAAATTACGGTCTTAAAGAGCTTGTGCTAACACTTTAAAACAGCCTTTTAGTTAAGTTAGTGCATAAGAAAATCCAAATTAACAGCTCCTCGCCTTACTTGTCCATCCATTCCAAAGACTGTCTTTATCGTTTTGACTTCCTCAGTAACGTTCCTCCACTTCCTCGACGTACATTGGATTCTATATGAAAATTAGTTGTAAAGGGGCTGTTCATTCCGTTTTGACTTCCTGATCTAATCAGCTTCTTGCTCCAGGTAACTTTTTAATTAAGTCCAGACATTCGAATCCCCAAGACAACTCAAAGCAACTATAAATGGCAGCACTGATAATAGACACTGTATATTGATTTAAAGCAGAAAAACGCCGAAAATAATTATAAGGAAACTATTCGTCTTTCACAAACACGAACTTTGAAGTTAATATCGGGATTTGTATTCTTTGTAATCACCGGGGAATCAGCATCTATTTCACAAAGATGTTCGACTTTATACATGTTTGCTTTTTAAAGTTAAGAGATTGCAAAGCGGGATGTTTCGTCAGCCAGAAAAAGATTTCAAAACGGGGAGTTATTTCGGGTTTCGGAGGAGGTGAAGTATTATGTAAAAGAGGCCATGTATTTGTCTTTTTACGCGAGAATTCTCATGGGATAAATAAGGGAACCAACAAAGCAAAAAAGGCTACTTTACTTCTTTTTGCTTTGTTATTTTCGGTATGAAGAGGTATATATCGGGTGTCCTACATAACGTTGCTCGCAGCACTCGTTAGGTAACTGAGAAATTGAACACATACAGAGTTAAAAAATAAAGTAAGTACAGTGAAACCTCTCTTAGGCGGACACCTACGGGACCGTCTAAATGTGTCCGCCTAATAGAGGTGTCCGCCCATTAGAAATTTGTTATTAGGTAATATTTAAATGCAAAATTATTACTATGTACATATATGTATGTACAAATAAACATAACATAACAAAAATACACTAGTTTTAGTTAGGATGTAGTACTAAAAAAAACTCATAACGTAGTTTGACGTGTTTGCGTTTTATACTTGCAATCTAGAAAATGCAATTCCAAGTCAGATAACAATTCCATTGCTGTAGAGTCACCTCTATTCTTTGCACACTCTTATAGTGCCTTTACCATACTAATGGCTTGTTGATAATTGGTGACATTTGTTTTATTACTGCATTCAACTTCTTCATCAGAGCCGTGAGATAGTGATGTGGTTTCAGTTTGGACTACATAATCGGTAGGAATGGGGTCACTATCATCTTCTAATAGCACATCGCTATCAATGTTAATGAACTCGCCCAAATCATTGTTATCAAATTACAAACTTCCACAATATCAATATTCTCTTTCAGACTCGAAACGCGACATTTTTGTGCCATTGTTTACGCATACGCGATTGGTTGTCGTTGTTTGTCTTCAGAGAGTTTTTGCACCAAATACTTAAAAAAAAAATTTTGTCCGTTTAAAGGATGGTTTTCGCACTCTTTGGATGTCCGCGTCCGCCCAAAGTTGAGTCCGCCCAAGAGAGGTTTATTTTCATAGAATTTCATATACCTAGTTCCGGACTATGAAAAAATGTCCGGTTAATAGAGATGTTCGTTTATTAGAGGTGTGTTGGCAAAACCACGAAACTCTCATAGTTCAGGTAATATAGCAAACACAAGCAAATCATTTTTATGGCGCAATTGCCAAAAATTGACGTAAAGCTGAACATAACGAAATTACGGTCATTGATTGACACTAATTTTTGTTTTGTCATAATCGTCATGAACCTCGACCGAGGCACGGTTGCCGGATCGAGAGCCTATAGTATACAGTTTGGTTGACGGTACGATAAAATATTAGGGAGGGTCGGACTTTATACGATAAATATTATTCAATGAATATAAATTAATATTTTTTTTATTCGTTTTGGGGGTGCATGTGCGCATGTGCTCCTGTGGAAGAACCGCCCTGGTTTCAATGCAGAAGTTACCATGCAGTTTTTCTATAAAATGTACAGGGCAGCCAATATTCAGCCATTTCCCATGTTCGACTTAACGATTAACGAACAAACCCGGTAACTGATTGATTTTGGAGTACTGCTTATATAATATTATAATTATGCTACGTTACGCTTATTTCTATTCAACCATTATCCCGCTGAACATCTAATTATATCAACGTACATCAGGCTAATAATATTACACTAATTTTCAATTTAGATAATTAGCGTCTGGTAGTTTCTAAACTATACATAGGATATCGGCCATGACAAACATTTGCATAACCTCAGGTACCAGGTGCCACTAAGCCCATTCCTTTCGCGAATTCGTATGGCGAAATAATTAACAATAAACAAAATTTGCAATTGTAGATTAATCATTTACAGAGAAATTTCATTGTCTTAGACACCGTATTGAACCTACATAGATTGCGACGTTGGTGATTGCGCCAGCCCGTAATGAAATTGAATTTGTTTGTTGTCCGTTATAATTCGACGTTGAAATTTTTGCTAAATAAGGCTGCTTGTGATCATCGCCTTTTGATAATTTAATTTTTCTAAATAGGGTGTTTGTCAGGATACTTGGATACTACCTGTTTAATAAAGGTAGTGAGCACAGGTTTTGTAAACTACAGATCTCATAATCCATTCATAAAACTCTTGGAAAGTGAAGCTGTGATTGTGTGAAATGTTATTGAAAATCAGTAATGGGTGGAAGAGAGAACTACATGTTTGTTGGATGAATGGCAACAATGTTGGCGTCTGATTATTTCAGATGGTTAAATATTAAAACATAACCATACTTACCGATGAAAAGATAAATCCTTATTTAAATGATCCACTCTTTTACAAACTACACATGAATGCACCATGATTGAGACGATTTTTCACCAATAATCACAAAAAAACACAAATCACCTAAAATATATAATCAATCCGTTAGATCAAATGGCGAACGTCGCAATGTTTACGAGATTAGTAATTCATTCATCTTTTGGGTACGAATCGTAGTGCAGTTGTAAAATAAAAATAGATGTTGCCAGAGTGCAGTTATTAGGATTAGTTCAAGATTCGTTTGATACTTTTAAGAATAATATTTTTTTAAAGAACTTCTCAAAAAGCAATTGCGGATGAATCTTAAACCAGTTGTATTTGCCAAATTAACAAATTTTTTATCGGAATTTTCCACGATACCTTTGCGATAAATATGTAAATCTGGCTATGCGGCAATAATGACCGAAAGAGGTGGGAAAGACTGTTTGCAGTCGTTGCGTAGGCTAGAAATGTACATTTTTCCATCTGTAATGTAATATCTTTGGTAGTAAGTCATACAGGGTGTTATGGAAATGACGTATTACATTTAATCCGGCAATTCCTGAGATAAAGACAAATTGAAGAAAAATAGCCATAAATGGCGCTTTCAATTCATTCAGCGGTAAAAGTGGCCTGACGCCAAACCAGAAAAACACCTGTGTGGCACTGCGATACATGTAAGCAATCAAGAAATTCTGGCCGGTGTTGTCATATGTACACCTTAAACTCTTTAGACAAAATAAAATAATTTAAACACTTTTCCATTCTGTAATACCTTTTTGTACAATTAATTGAAGAACATTTACGACGGACTATGTTTTAAACAACCCGAAAAAACATATGGAATAGTAATAGCCACGTACGTAACTAGGTCAAATGCCAATGACCTCTTGACGCCTTACATCGGCGGATTGTGTTTGTGCCTGGATTTCCTCGCTCTTTAGGTATAAGGATAAATACAAATAGGTAGAAAATAATTTATTTTTATAATTTTATATGGAATTTCAGTTTTACATTAAGTTTGGCAATATTGCTATTGGCTCTGGGTGAAATGTTGTACAGTAGCGCGGACTGACCTGTGAGTAAGAGTGTTTAATACCCCACTTTTAAAACGATCGATTTAAAAAAAATAAAATATGTAGCGCTTCTCTAGGACACCCAAGGAGTCACCCATTTAAATATAATACGTCATTTCCATAACACCCTGTATAACAAAAAGTCGAAAACTCGATTCTTCTCGAGATACAGCAGGCATTTTTTCTTATTGTTGTTTTTTGTACTTATTTTTTTTTCTTATTGTTCAAATTTAATTATTGGCATATCTTGGTTTGACAGATATTGGGAAAAAGGACATGTAATTTCAAAGACAAATCATACCGTTTAGGCGCAAAACTGCAATTCAGTTTTTGTTAGCAGTAAAAGCAGTTTTTCAAATGGAAGCACAAAAATTATGTTAATAAAAAAAACAATGCCGCCTCATTGCGTTATAAACTTAACACTCAAAATTAATCGCTAATAAGTACGTACAATATAACTTGTCTAATCACAACAGTTCTCATGCTAATCACTATTTTATTACTCGTAACTTCCCAATCATTCCTAATTTAATTGTTGTCAGCTTCAGTTTGTAGATAAAATAATTATTTTTTACTAGCCATTAACTGTTCTTTTTTTACGTTGACCGTAGAGCTAGGTGTAATGTTATTTGATTTATTAGCTATTAAATATAAATAGTATTTGACTTTAGTTTACAGGTGTGAAAGAACTTAAAAATGCATTTTAGGCGTAATTAAAAGTCTAGGGAAAGTTGGATGGTACACAATGTTGTGGTTCATTTTATTGTGGTAAGAGGTAAATTTATGACAAGGAAATCACCATTAAAAACTTGAGTACCTACTGAAGTTTGTTGAAATTTATTAAAATTACTAGTATTATCATTAGTGATACCGCCAGAACCGAATCTGGACCCGGTATCCGGCCTTCTTTTTTAATATTCGGATCGGCTGGATTTTGTATCGGATCCGGCCAGAATTGAATTAAAAAATATGTTGTAGAAATTATGAACAGAACCACAGCGAAACAGTAAAGCTGTTTTATTTAACGAAACTAAAATAAAAACAAAACATAAACTCCGGAACAAATGACATAATTAATAAATATATATAACATATTCCTATTTGTAATTAATAAAGGGTGCAGAAAAAATATTTTTTTTCCGTGACCGGAAAAATATTTGACAGTTTATCAAAAAGTGACAAAATGTCACTTTTTATGAAATTATTTTTTTCCCCTGGAAAAAAATGCTGAGAATTACTTTTTTCCCGGATAAACATATATTTTTGTACTCAATTGCCGAAAATGGTAACTGCCCGAAATTTATACCCACAACGCGATGTGGATTTCACTAATTTTCAACATCGCGTTGCGGGTAGATTCCATATACTCAAAACGCGTTGTGGATCGTTCTAATTTACCCACAACGCGTTTTGAGTATATGGAATATACCCGCAACGCGATGTTGAAAATTAGTGAAATCCACATCGCGTTGTGGGTATAAATTTCGGACAGTGACCGTTTTCGCCGATTGAGAACAACATATACACATAAGTAAAGGCGGATATTTAATTTGACATATGAGTTTGTTCGGGTTTGTTTATATTATTTTCACGTATATAATCTCTCCTGTATTTCGGTCCGTTCCTTCCAACTCGCCCTGTAGAAGCATGACTTATTCGTTATATATAAAATCCAGCAACTTTACCCTGAGATTCATTTTTGGAACGTAAATTAAGTAATATTTTCAAATTTACGACCTATAATTTTGTAAATTCAATTTCCAATATTCGAAGCTTCTCATCTGATAACTGTGCCGCTAATGAGCCTGTAGCTCGTAAATTTTCTAAAATTTGATTCCGATGTTCTTGCGATAAGAATGAAAATATTGAAAGGACCCTAAATAGTTAATTTAACAAGCATTAGCATACGGTGATATAAATATTTCAGGTTAATGACTTTATACAACTATCTAAAATAAGTTCTCATGTATACCTGATGTTAGCTAGTTGTTTGGTGAAACCAGAATAAACAATTTTCATAAAAATTCATACAAGACGCATCTCGCGGTTTTATACAGGCTGTTTTACTGTTAGTAGACGATATCAGAAATACAGTTTTAAAAAAATGTCCATTATCTGAATCTGGAGCATAGTATAGATTATGTTATATTATATGTTTGTTAATATACATTATATACCGTGTGTCAACGCGATTATTAGCAAGGCTATAATATCCTTATAGTACGGCAGTACGGGGAAATTAACAAGAACGCACATTGGCAACGTTGCGAAATCCCTGATCTTCTACATATGTAAAAAAAATGGTCGTAATAGTTATCGCGCCTCGTCCGTTCTTTTTATTTTTTGACTCAGAGTGATGTTTTTGAGTAGACGAAAATAGTATCTGACATTTTCCGTGCGGTGAATAGTTTTGATTTGAGAAAAATCGAAATTTGTTTACAGCGAAGAATTCAACTTATCACGCCTCGTCCGTTTTACTAGTCGGATGTTATTTTTCGTTATTCGTGACCAGAAAAAAATGCGAACGGACATTTTCATCGACGCGCAACCGCAGTGTTGGATCTTAGGTATATCATCGCGCCTCGTCCGTTTTCAAGCAGAAATCGTGTATTGTGGCTCGGAAAATGGGGGGAAAATATGAACTGACATTTTTACACACACATTTTTTAGCAAAACCGTTTACAGTCAACACAGCACGTGTATCAATAATAATGCAATATGGGGACATAGCTGATGCTGAGTTGTTATAGACAACCAAGCCACACAGCAAGCCGTCCCATGCATGCGCCGTGCCATACAGATACGAGATCCGCCCCTGCAGCTGCGCAACACGGAAAATGTCCGTTCGACTCGATTTACTATTTTTTAGACTGTTATCAACAATTTAAAAAAAAATTGACCCGGGCGCTGTAACTTTTTTATACCTCTTTTCTTTACATCTTTTATTTAAACTATGGAATTTTTGTTAATACTCAAAACGTCCGTTGTCGATGAATTCACGTGTTTTTTTATATTTTTAATATGATTTCATCTTGGACAAGGTGCAGTAACAAAAAGACGATCTGCTTTCTTACGGACTGAAATCACTCTGACGGGTAAGCGCAGCGTTGCCGAACTTTTTCGTTTGAGTAAAACTCGTCGTTTCTGGTTTAATGAAACATCCTGTATTATTTTAAAAATTTCCATTCTACATTAAATTCTAAATATTCAAAAATCGATTTTTGAATATTACGACAAACGTTTTGTTGATATTTCAAAGCTCCATATTTTCTAAATGAGTAGATCGATTTTAAAAAACTAAGCTGCAATGGATAGGGAATTAAAGCCCTTTTTAAAGAGGTATTAAAAATAATTTGGGGAACGACACCCCCACTTAGGGAGTTCAAGATTTTGCTATGCTTTTTGACAAACAAAGTTCACGTGTTTTTGGATTTTGTCGGATAATTCTTTCCCAGACTTGCGGTACGTTTTCTATATGCCACTCAGTACATATATGATTGTAAATAAAAGCAACTAAAGACCAGACGTTAGTTGTAACTTGCTTTCTTCATCATATCGTTTCCTCAAAGCTTAATGAAATTAGAAGGAACTAATAAATGAAAAGGCATTTTTCGATATTATGATGTTTATAGCTTTCCACTGATTAACTTCTAATGCGAGAAAGCTCATTTCGGAATTATGGTCACCTCAGGAAGCCTAATTAAAGTCGGCAAACAAAGCTATAAATAAGACTAACATTACGGATTTTAATTATTCAAATGCATATCAGCTTAAAGTTTAATATTTCAAACCGCAAGTCCTACCGCATAATAGTTTTTGCTTCAGTGAAGCCTGTTTTGCCTGTACATTCATATGTTTTGATTCCGTTCGTGAATGGCCCACTTTTAACATATTTAATTTCGTATCGCGCCTATACAGGGTGTAACAAATTCGTCCTTCGGGAACGGTAAGAGATACTGAGTCGGTTAAATCGAGGCAAAGTTGCGTAATTATGGGCCGCAAAAAAATAAAAAATTAATACATATTTGGAAAGATCTTAAAATTTTTCGTTTCAGTTTTTATTTTGTAGAAAATTAAATGTGACTTTCTCATTGCTACTTCTTATTCTCCACGAGATGACATCATCAGGTCCTTAATGCGACGTTTCGTCTTTGGGTCCCCATCATCAACTTAACTTTTTTAAATACGTGTCTGGATTTTTTGTTTAAATGATAAAAGAGAACCTAAATCTACGTGCAGCAATATACAACAATTACTGGTTTTCCAACGTTTTGTTCCTTAAATTGACCATCTTCATTAAAATACCACTAGTACAGGCTATCCCATTTTCGACACTTTTATAGGGTAATCCGTAACTGTTAGTGCCATCAAAAAACTAATGTAGGTGTCATGTGGTCTTTTTGAGTCAAACTTAAAATGATAAAATCAAAATTAGAAAATTTTCGCTCGTTTAAGAGATACGGGGGAAAATCAAAAAATTGACAATTCCTAAATTATCCTATATTTTCTTAGTTAAAAGAGATACGGAAAAATGTTTTATACAGAAGTTTATTTATAATGATTGTTGAATAATTTACCGTTTTCAGAATAAGTATACGGGGTCAGGTAAGAAAGTTATCGGACCTAACCTCATTTTTTTAAATGGAACACCCTGTATATTTCAATCTAAAAAGATAGCATTTTAAACTTTCTTTTTAAATTTATAACACACCATGGATGATAGATATTATAAAATTTTTCAAAATGTTGATAAGTCTTTTTCAGAAATGAATATGTAAAAAATGAAATTGACGTTAAATGTTAATAACAACTAGAATGTCAACATAGTTGTCTCTAGGATATTAGTTTTTGTTTCATGGCCTACTTTGGTTTTAAGGTATAGAGTTTAAATAAATCGCCTAAGAAACCAATATCATCCATGGTGTGTTATATATTTGCAAGGAGAATTTAAAATAGTATATTTTTAGATTAAAATATACAGGGTGTTCCATTTAAAAAAATGAGGATAGGTCCGATAACTTTTTACCTGACCCCGTATACTTATTCTGAAAACAGCAGATCATTCAACAATCAATATAGAGAAACTTATGTATAAACTATTTTCTGCATCTCTTTTAACTAAGAAAATATAGGGTAATTTTGAAATTGTCAATTTTTTGATTCTACCATTTTAAGTTTGACACAAAAAGAGGACGCCTACGTTACTTTTTTGATGGCACTAACAGTTACGGAAATACCCTATAAAAGTGTCGAAAATATGACACCCTGTAAGAAGGAATTGAATATTTTAAAATTATTATTGCTATTTCTTTCCTTAATTATTATTATTATGTACTACATATTACTGTTTTTTTAATACTAAGCCGTGTTCGTTTGTAATTCTGCCAAACGAGCTTTGCAAGGAAATTACGCAAAGAACTGCGACGGTCCAAACGATCTGCACTGCAAACTGACCATAGGAAAAGTTTAAATAGACGCCGCATTCTATGCCGACATATCATTCCTCTGTGCATAGTAGTTAATGCCACATGTTCAATACGCTACCAATTAGAAAAGAGCAAAATTTAGTACTTATCCAATAAACGGGATGTTAGGTATGCTTTTTGAAAATTTTTTTTTGATATTGTTTTTTCGTGTTAAATAATTAAGACGATCACAATTTAGAACAGTCAACTTTCTTAAATGTAAAGGTAACATTATATTTTTGATCTTTGAAATTAAATATCAGAGCGAAAAGCAGACTAACGTCAAGGGTTTGACATAATCCATACACGGAATAAAATTCAGTCTGCATGATTATGATTGGGCCGGGCGAAAGTTCCCTTTTTAATCTCGACTCTGCGATATTCTGTCATTTGCCTTCGGCGAATTTAAAATTGACTTTTTTCTGGAAACCAAGAATAATGATCCTAGAATGGGTAAAAGAAAAGTTTTTAAAACGCTTTTATATTCGAAACTTCGGCTTAGCTATAGTTAATGGAAAACGTGAACGAGTATTTTTTTTTTCGATTTTGAAAAGTGTCTACGTAGCTTGTAAAATAAAATTTCGGTTTAGAAAAATCGTATTGAGTTATGTTTTTATAAGAGGGGTGCCGTTTAATCCGGAAACCTATCATATTTGTTATTTTAATTACAGTGCGTTGATAAAGTCATGACCAAATTGATTTAAAATTCAGCCATAAATTATGGTTAGTTTCACTATTTTTCCGTGGCGGTTCTTCCATAGGAGCACATGCGCACGTGCAGCCCCAAAACAAAACTAATAAAAAATATTAATTTATCTTCATTGAATATTATTTATCGTATAATGTCCGATCCTCCCTAATATTTTATCGTACCGTCAAACTAAAAAAGTCCGACCCTCCCTAATATTTTATCATCCCGTCAAATCAAACTGCATAGATCCGGCAACCGTGCCTCGGTCGAGGTAAATTACGATTATGACGAGACTTGCTCGCAGCGGGGGATAGCGGGGCTATGGCGATTTAACATGGAAAAGGCTGGTTGTCTGTTCGTGCATCTAGTTATAAATTCGAGCGTGTATGTTTTAATATTTTAATATTATATATTTATTAAGTTAAAATGAATAGTTGACGGTGACTATTTAAGAAATAACTTTAGCTCTTTCAGTTCGGAGCAAAATATTGAAGGGAATAATACGGGAACACCTAAACCCGACTTAATTTAACGCAGATCACAGAGGGTAAATATTGGGACTTTATTGGAAAGTTTAAAAATGAAATATATGAAAACAAATTTATAGAGGGTATTCCAAACTTAATGAAGCTGTTATTGATCAAATATCTACAATTAAGAACCGAAGAATGGACTTTACGTTTAAGCACTATTGTGTAGGGTCGATAAATGTTGTCTATTTCGATAAATGATACTTGATATGGTTTTAAACCATTTTATTTAAGGATTTAAACTAAAAAAACACTGAAAATATGAAGAATGCCAACTTGTCAGTCTCGTGGCTCGATTCGTTCTCGTCATAAAACGGTTAACTATTGTTCTCGTCTTGGTTGCGCCTAATGACGTAGCCGTAGATGGCGTAGTGGTATTAGACATCATTCGGTTTTCTTGATAACTCGTAGATGGTGGTAGTAGTATTGGACATCATTCGGATTTCTTGACAGCTCGTAGATAGCTTTAGTAGTGGACTATATAAATATTGTTACGAGGGTTGCATGCGACGACGTTAAGATGCGACAGCTATACACACACTAAGAAAATCTTTCTTATTTTCCAAAAGTTGTATTTCCATGTGTAAAATGAAAAAATAAATAAAAATATGTTTTACCTAACGCATTTTCTTATTACTTTTTTTCTTTCTACATTTAAAACGCCTAGAAAGGAATTGTTTGGTCGTTACACAAAAATAAAAATTTTAAAAATAATTTCACCATACTTGTGAACCCCCTCTATCATAGGTCACGAGCCGCCACTGCTATTTTTATAGTAAAGTTAACCTTTTTTCGTTCCGTGCAGCCAAGGCTTAGCGACTAAGTGAAAACTTTTTTCAAAATCTCTTAGGTCATACAGGTAAGGCACAACAAATCAACTAAGTTAAGTGTCATTAGAGTTTTATATAATCGTATTATAAAAACATTTCGTTTCATTAAAGCAATTGACGATAGGCGAGTTAAATTGCTCAATCGAATTATATGTGGATAATTGAATCGGTTACTTAACAACAATTTTATAACAGCGCATTGCGATGATAGAACTAATTATGTATAATTAGTGAATTATTTTATGGTAATTTTTCGTTATTAGCAACGGTATACTCAAAAACGCATATACAAATGAACGTCATCGATGTTCCAATGATGTATTGCACTATTAACTACATTTTCAGTATTATACTGGGTGAGTCAGGAGGAGCGGACCAATCCAGGAGCGTATTGTATACGTAAAAATACTGTAAAAAAAACGCATACTATGTCCTTATTTTTCATTTGTTGGTATGGCGTTCTTTAATACATGTTCAAAAATATCGCCATCGACCTCTCACTTCGTCTACGAATGGCGCCTGTTGCTCTCCTGTTGACTTTTACTTTGTCAACTTCATTTTTGAACCCGCCCCATAAACAAAAATCTGGCGGTGTGAGGTTTAAAGGCGAATATCCAAAATGGAAGGGTCAATTAAGTAATGCACCATAACACACCACCGGTTGAAAAAAAATTTTTTGGAATTACGCTTTAACTTGAAAACAAATGAAAGTCGGATGAGGTTGTAATTATTAGCTTTTTTTACATTATTTTCACGTATACACACCCTGTATATTTCTTTAATTTTCCTAAATTTCTCTAAACTTTCCTGAATTTCTTTAAATTTTCCTAAATTTCTTTCAATTTCATCTTTTCTTTATAATTTTCCTAAATTTCTTTTAATTTTTCGTTTCTTTAAGTTTTTCTAAATTTCTTTAAATTTCACTCAATTTCTTTAAATTTTCCTAAATTTCATTTAATTTTCCTATATTTCTTTATAATTTTCCTAAATTTCTTTAAATTATCCTAAATTTCTTTAAATTTTCCTAAATTTCTTTCAATTTCATATTTCTTTATATTTTCCTAAATTTCTTTTAATTTTTTGTTGCTTTAATTTTCCTAAATTTCTTTAAATTTCACTCAATTTCTTAAAATTTTCCTAAATTTCGTCTAATTTTTCTATATTTCTTTATAATTTTCCTAAATGTCTTTAAATTTTCCTAAATTTCTTTAAATTATCCTAAATTTCTTTAAATTTTCCTAAATGTCTTTCAATTTGATATTTCTTTATAATTTTCCCAAATTTCACTCAATTGCTTTAAATTTTCCTAAATTTCGTTTAATTTTCCTATATTTCTTTATAATTTTCCTAAATTTTCTTCAATTTCTTTAAATTTTCTTCAATTTCTTTAAATTTTCCTAAATTTTTTTATAATTTTCGAATTTACAACAAACCCATCTGAAGCTCTTTTGCCCACCAATCAATAAAAATTTGCCTCGGACTCTCATAAATAGTTTAAAATAGTACCCATAGGTTCGGCATCTTAATTTTTTTTTCCAGATAAGGCATTGTCTTTGACATTAGCTCCACTTATCTTTTAGAGTACGTTTACTAACTTGACTTATGTCTTCACTCTCAAATTTTTAGCTTTCTAACGAACGACCTATGTTGTTATAGATGAATTTCTTATTAGGTTACGTCGTTATTCCACTTATTTAAATATCTATCTATGTATATGGACAGTCGTTAATAAATAACTTATCACATAGAAACGATCGGCCTTAACGCAATATTTTATGCTGGATCAACTTCACTTTTACTTTTCATATGTTCGCCGGTATACCCCTAAATTATATTTATTGCTAAACATGTGATTTGAGATACCATTGGAATACGAGAACATATGGAGAAAGCAAATTCCTCACAGTTTTGCAATTGGTATTTACAAAATCTGAACAGGGAAAACAATTTTGAAAAAACCGTTAAATTATCTGATGAGGCTCATTTTACCAGTGCTGGCATGTTTAATTGACAGAATACGAGGTTTTGGTCTCAGGAAAATCAGCATGTAATATTTCCAATCGAACGGCAAGGCAGATTTGGCGTTAGCGTTTCTTGCTTTATACTGAATAGCAAAATAGTTTATAATATATTTGAAGGAAGCCTTAATGCAAATAAATATTTGGAAATTCTGGAAAACGTTGTGCCAGAAATAATAGAAGATGTGCCTTTAGCTGGTCTCAATACTTGCATCTACAACAGGATGGAGCGCCCGCTCACAATGCCCAAATTGTAAGGACCTACCTAGATAATAATTTCCCAGGTCGCTGGATTGGAACTAATGGACCTGTAGATGGCCATCAAGGTCACCCGACTTGTCGGTTTTGGATTTCTTCTTATGGGGATACCTTCAAAATAAAATTTATTCCATTCAGTACCAAACAATGGCAGATTTAAGAATTGTCATTGACAGAGCTTTTAGGGAGTTACAAACGATGCCGTTTATTTTGTTTAATTCATTAAGGCGAATAAGAACCATGTGTGAAACATGTCTAAGGCATAATGGAGAACAATTTGAGCAATATTTATGAGGGAGTTCAATAAATTTTCAATTTTTGTGTGTAATATTTAATCACACCAGTATTTTTTTTAATATCCGTCATGGCCTACTAAAAAAAAAAATTGTATATTTTTGAAATACGTATATTTCGAGCCTAATACTAAGACTAAAAATAAAGTGTTATATATTTTTGAGAAGCTTGTTACAAACTAAATTATATTATTAAAAAATATATCGGGTGATCCATTTAAAAAAAGCAAATTTGTTTATTTTCCTTGAAAACTATTAAATGTAGAATAAGTCTGAGTACGTCACTGGATTCTACGTAAAAACTACCAAAAGAACATTTTATTTCTTTTTGATACGTTACGGGATAACCGAGATATGGGGGGTGTCCCAAAATGCACAATTCTCAAAAACATCCCGTATATCAAAAACAAGGCTGTCTAGAAAAATTCTGAGTGCTGCGAAAACCGCATCCTTCTATCTTTACTAATCACGGAGATACCCCTTAAAACTACCCAAAAATAGACACACCCTGTATATTAAAATTTTTTCGGATGATTCTAAAATGTCAAGGCTAGAAACTTTGCGGTTTGTAACAAAATGACCCATATACATAATTATGCTTAATTGCTTCGGTCACTGGTTACCGAATGCCCTAAATAGATAAACAACTACAATACGTATATTAATTGTATCCCCAAGAACTATTACTCGTTTTAAATATACGTCATACGTCTAAGCAACCATACCATGAATCACCCTGTATACATATAATTCCTTATATATCGCACATTGCAGGACAGATTTGGACTAATCAATTAAGGAAGCCGTTGCGGGTGTGTGAGAATATGCATAAGAAAGTCGATTGATTCCGGAAAGAATATAAGATAATTGACGTTTGACAAACTTTCTAAGATCTTCAAGTCCTTGTGAGTGTATGAGATTGCTCGGTAAATACGCGTGTCTAATCAATCGAGACGTAAAATATGAAACGACAACCTTTTATTTTAAGTATTTGCAATGGAGAACTTTCACAAATAATTAGGTATCCTGGTTGCAATAATTGCAATATTAAATTTGACAAAACTTTAAACATTTTTTTAATAGAAATAAAGAACGAGCCAAAATCATTTAAACCTCCCCCCTCCTCGTCTTCGAGGATGCTGAATACGATGGCGGCGTCAGAATTTCTCTTTTGGGTTGCACAACCCCTCAAAACGGCCAAAAACCACCCCCCAGAGGGGTTAAACAGGCTTCAAGATGTTTCCCTGCAGAGAAACACACTTTCCCCCCGTTTTCGAGGATGCTGAGCACGATGGTGGTGTTGGATATCGCGTCCGGTCCCTTCCAACTCCTCCACCGGTCAATACTCGCCCCTAAAAGAGCTGATTTTTTTTCAAGTATCAGCGGCAAATATATATACCCCCCGCGAAAAAACGCCAAGGAGTGGTCAGTTTATTTTAAATTTTTTAGAAATTTTTTTTTCAAATTTCAATTCAATAAAAAAAATCATAAAACAGAAAGTAATTAAAAAATTTTTTTTTTAAATTTAAAATTTTTTTTTTATTAAAAGGTAATTCGTTCCATAATGGGGGCGAGTATTGGTCGGTGGAGGGGTTGGAAGGGGTCGGACGCGATATCCGCAGGAGAATATATATTTGCCGTTGATACTTGAAAAAAAATATTCACCCCATATTCACCCCTTTCAGGGACGAGTATTTGCTGGTGGAGGGGTCGGACGCGATATCCACCGTACTCAGCATCCTCGAAAACGGGGGGAAAGTGTATTTTTCTGTAGGGAAACCTCTTGAAGAGCGTTTAACCCCTCTAGGAGGGTGGTTTTTGGCCGTTTTGAGGGGTTGCGCAACACCCCGTCTTGGAAAAAAGGGTCATCGTTTAAGAAAATGTTAGTTTCAAATGGGGGGGGGGGGGGGGGGGGGCTACCAAATTGGAAGCACCTAAAAAAAGTTATATATTTACGCCTCTACAAACACCTACGATGAGATGATTCATTTGTACCAAAAAAGCCCCTCGATCTTATAATATTCGCCGCCTTGTAACCAAAATAAAACTTTGTTCCCTGTTTGAATTAAAATATAACAAATAAACCACAATAAATAACGGTTTCCGCATAACATGCGCGTCGGTATATTATATTTGTTCTATATACCATTAGTACTTTACTTACTTATTTACTCATACCTACTCATTTCCTTCCACGCATTAGCATTAGGTAAGCTTCTGCATGATTCGAAAAATTATTATTGAAATATCGTTCAGGAGAATATAACTATACATACTTAATAATTTATGAATACTCGATTGTTTACACTTTAAAAATTTCCTTCAATGACGAATTTAATGAATCATATAATTTGATGACCTCCGCGTTTGCAATTCTCTAGGTCTACCAACTACCACGGTTTAGTGTGTGACGCAATACTCTTGACAGTTTTGTTACTGTCGTAACTAAATACGATTAAAAAAAATTAAAGATTGAAAACCCAGTTGATAAAAATAACACGAACAATGACCATTGATGATAATTTAAACAGTAAAAGTGTAGTTTTAAAGTGTTCAAGTTGCCAGTTGGAAGAACTTCTTGTGATTGAAAGTTATTTCTGAGGTGTCTGTTAGTGCCGGATGCGGGTGTTATTTTAAGAAAATGACGAAGAAGAAAAGCAGAGAAAAGTCGCCGATTAGGGCTGGTTTTGCCACTTTAAGTCGGAGATTTAAGAACAAAAATAAATTAAAAAGGTAAAATATATTAGTTGCATATATAATAAGCGAAAAGAGAAATTCTATATAATTTTAAAAAATTGTATTTAGGGGTGTAAAAAAGATAATATGATTTATGAACTATAACTATTTTGTTATTCGAGATCACGGAAGTCTGTTTTGCTTGTCATGTGGTATCTTATTAAATAATATTGATCGGGCGATGGGCATATTGACAACCATTGCCGATAACACTAGACAACAAATTTTACGTTATTGGTTGTATATTGTATCAAAATGCATTTTTCTTGTTAATTTTGGAATGCTGAATACAAAAATGATAATGAATTTAAAAACTTAGTTGTGCCGTTTTCAAAAAAAAGTTTTTTATTTTATTTTTAACAAAATAATAAAAACTAGATAATTTTTCCCTTTGAGAGTCGTTTGGCTATTCTTTTTTGAATTATTTCTGGATCATCTCTAACAAGAGTCCAACAGTAGTCGGCAAGCATGGAAGCATTCCAGTTTCCCTGGTACCTGTTCTCCATTGTTGATATATCCTGCTCGTCACTTACAGCCCCGCAGTTGTCAGGAAAAAGTTCAGTTAGGAGTATAGGAAATGGATCTTTAGAGACATATTGCAACCCATTTTTAGATACGACGACAGCATATTTTCAACAAGAGTAACGTAAATTGTCAGCTTTTTTATTTCCCAAGAAATTAGTAATCACGAGACGAAAGTTATTCCAAGCATTTTTTCCAATATCTGTTCGAGTGCTGTCAAAGTGTTCGTCTTTCAGACTATTTCGAATGTGTGCCCTTATACCTTCTTTAATTTTTTTTTTCACTTAGCCTCGGAAAATGCTGGCCCATGTCTATTCAGTGCCTTAACAAAGTTTTTCATTAGGCTCAATGCAGAGGTGGTAACAAAATCTTTTTGGAGTCTATCAATGGTATCAGTTGTACATTCTTTTGCCCTGGATCTAATGATTGCCGAACGGGCCAGTATTGGCTATTGTAATGAAGTGACCTTGACTGTCCCATTCACATAAAAAACAGCAAAGCTTGGGGTAGCCTAGCTGCAACCCAAGTAACAGTGCAACAACCTTTAAGTCGCCACATATCTGCCATTGGTGCTCATCATATTTTATGGCTGTCAATAGGATCTTCATATTGTCGTATAATTCTTTCATGTGAACTACATATCCGAAAGGAATAGACGGAAGAATATTGCCAATATGCCATAGTACTGCCTTTAAACTCAATGTTGAACTATCTATAAACAATCTCCATTCCACTGGTTTATAGTTTATATTTAAAGCCGCTAATAAACCGCCAATGTCATTGCAGAAACCCAAGTTATTTTCCATGTCAAAAAATGGTGCTAGGCCTTTCTGGCGTTTACGACAAAGACTTACAGAGACATCGTCTTCTAATAGGTTCCACTGCTGCAATCTTGATCCTAGTAACTCTGCCTTACTTTTTGGAAGTTCTAGATCTCTCACGAGAGGACACAATGCCGACTGAGCAGGTACTACTAGTTTATTGGCCCTATTATAGTACCGTCCTCAGGAAAACAATAAAAATGGTGATAAACAAGTGTCCTTTTATCCGTTTAGTCCTTTATTTATTTAAAATAGGGTAGTAAAACACTATTTATTTGCCGCTTAATTAAAATTTCAATATTATCGCTTTTTTAGGGCGGTTTCGGCTCAGTCGGCATTGTGTCAATATCCCTATTTAGGTAAATTTAATTAAAACTCATTACTTCGCGCTCTTATATTTGTGAACAGATTTTTATGGGACTGTTCAGTACAAGGCAGACATGGAAGTGGATCTACATGAGTTTAAATGGATATTGCTCTTATTTTAAGCAATAGGGGGGGTTGGGACTTCGCATATGTGGGATCATCCCTGGGGACCCACCATGCGGTGTTGTCGTGGTGAATTTCCTTAACTTGGTGAAAATGTAGATTTGGCAATGCCAGATCCATATATTGTTATTACAATACAAATATGCCACGTGCGTTCTTGCGGTTACAGTGTTATTAATATATTAGGGGCACATGACGTCACGTATCTCTTAAACGTGAACTAATAATAAAAAAAAAGTTTATTTTCGGTTTTAGCACACCTAAAATAGTAAGTAGTAGTTAGTATTTTATTGATTTGTAAGTGTAACTCAGTCGTGTATAGCTAAGGTCGATATTCGGAATGTACTAGTTGGACGTATTAAAAGTATATTAAAGAAAGACAGGAAGCAATCAGTAGAGCAACGGGCGTCCTTCGTAGAGGTCAATAGCGATATTTTTGAGAATTTATTAAAACAACGCGATGCCGAAAAACATGTAAATGTATGGAACTTTGTTTATTTCTGTCTGATGAGGCGTTTCTTACATTATTTTCACGTAGACAACACGCACCTTTACTTCGGTCCGTTCGTCTCGGTATATTCATCAATCTTCTCTCGGCTTAACTTATCAAAAATGTATCTCTAATTTAGTCGTTTAATTTTTGCACAGTTAATGCAAGAATTTTAATAACAGTGGCCACGGCCTAACGCATTCATCTTTCGCGTCGTAAACCTGTAGGCTACTAAAACTATTGTAACACTTGCCAGACACGTCCTACTCGTATATTGCTTTAAAACGTGAAAGTTGTAATTTTGACTTCTTAATTAAAATTTTAAGCCCGTAGCTGTCCGGAAAGGTATTTCCACCATTTAATACAGGGTGATCTTAAATAACTTTGAAATCATAACATTTTAAGGGAGATAATGGTAATACGCGCAGAGAAAACGACCAATTTTGATTAAAGCTTTTTATTTTTTTTTTATTTTTAGTCCGATATTAGTGACTTTTTTTTAGAGAACCATAGACATATAATATAAAAGGGGAGACAAAACATTCCATTCATAAAACCCAATTTATTTACAATCATGCACAGTTCTACAATTTCAAATAAGTTAGAAGAAGATGGCTTGATGATGGCAATAAGGTATATACGCGTTTAGATAATTTCGATCTATTATTAGTTATAAACAGGTAATCGTTGTAGGTATTTTTACAGAAATTCAGATAATATAAAAAAATAATCCATATTTTTGCAATATTTACTTAAATTATAGAATTAGCACTGCTTTACCTAAAAAATACATAACCTCATTATCTCATTTACGGACGAAATATTAATCCGATGTTAGAATAGTCGAGTTTCTTACACACCACGCACTGACGAACCATTGTAACTAGATAGAATAGCTCTAAATAGTTTTAGTTCGAAAAACACAATAGATCACAAACAATCACAAAAGCAGTAGCGCATAAGCGTGACCAACACCGCCGACGAGAAATGTATTGGAATGCTAAACTTCAGAGTCATTTCGTAAAAAGCGCCATACAGCGTTGCCACAGTAGGGCACTCTGGAAGTGGTGCGTGTGCTCTAAAAAAATCACTAATATCGGACTAAAAATATAAAGTTATTAAGCCTAAAACTTTATCAAGATTTTGTTGTAATTTGCACGAAAGTGTATTATGAAGTAATCTTTTTCAATTCGATCAAAGAAAAAATTCAACTTTAGTTCTTAAAATAACTTTTTGAATCGATATTTAAGATGAGGATCCCAAACAATCGCAAATTAGCAATCAGTTGTTGCATCAATTTAATTTAAAAAATACGCCGCTTTTTGGCAGGTTAGAAAGATACGAGAGTCATCAGCTGATCAATATTTCTTTTCGTGAAGTTTTGGCCGTTAATAATAAAGTTTTTTAGTTAATTTATTGATACTTAGATTGTCTGACATGTGATTAGGTGCCCTTACACCAGCGGATATCTCAACAAATCTGATATGGCACGAGCCAAATATGCGGAAAAAACTTTGTGTGTATGTGGCGAGCCGAGCCTCATCGGGCCGTGCCTTATCGGCCACGGATGAAATCAGCAGGTCGCAACTCATCAGTAGATCGGTAGGTAATAGCGGACGGCGCATCAAGTCCCATTAACGAGACGATTTAATCAGGCAAATCTAATCGGGTGATTAGGTCGGCGAGCTAGACTCGCCTGCCCAAAATTGACGAGAGTTTTGGTATGTGCCGAGCCTAGTAGTTGGCAGGCCAAATCCGAACGGATCAAATCGGTCCAACTTATATGTTGGTGTATGGGCACCTATTGGGGTATCAACAAGTTTCAGGAAGATCTGTGACATATTTGAAATTATTATTATTATTCTTATAACATTATATTTTTTAACGCAATTTTTTCATAGCGTTTTCCAATCCTTTAACTTTACGAATCCAGTTTTAGATTAGAAAAAAACTAAGTATATTTGGCTAAAATAGTGCCTGCTTGACAACCTGTGATTAAACGCAGTTCTTAATTAGTAAATGTAATGTAATATAAAAAGTACCATCACAATGTAAGATTCATTATTATAAGGTCGATAAGTTCAATTAAACTGTACACTGAGTAGTTATTTAGCTAAGGCTGTACACTTTACATACTTTTTTTTTAATTATTAGAAATTGAAAATTTTAGAAAAAACCCCAATAAGGAAATTGTATTAACGTTTTTTTCGTTTTCCCTAGTTATAGGAGTTAATACCTTTACAGACGCATCCTGTATGCTTTTTATGCTTAACATTAAAAGCTCATTTTTTTCTTGGTCCTTCCTTACACGTGTGGGAACTTTTGTTGTAATAGTTTTTACTGGGAAGGTTACTAGGTCAAAGCATCGTATATCTATGCAATAAAAAAAGGTACATATTATTTATCAACATTAAATTCTAACTAATATTTTCTTTTTTACATGTGCCCCGAAAGTGTCTCTTTTCATGCATGTTCTCTTCACCGAAAGTGGCGTTTTCCAAGAGAGCGGGCGGGAAAGTATCGAAGCGGGTTTGTCACCATGTGCTCATAAATAAATAAAACCAGAATTGTCGGTGCGGAATTTGAACCCGCGACCCTCAGATCGCCAGGCGGACACTCTACCCACCGAGCCATACTACAAGCGATTATAAAAGCGGATTATATATAAATTAAATTGGCAGTTAATTTTTCAAAGATGTTTTAGAAAAATATCTGAAGAATTTCTCTGTTTATATGGCCTCAAAGACTCGGGCACTTGTAAAAAAATAAATAAAACCAGAGATGCCGAGTGCGGGATTTGAACCCGCGACAAGGCGTACGCTATACCACTAGGCCACCGAGCCTATTTGTCAAAAATAATAAATAGATATTTACATTCTCCATGCGCGAGTGCTTTCATGTCATGTAGACAGGAAAACTGTCTGAAGAATTTCTTTATTTATTTGGCATCAAAGCTTCGGAGCACTTTTAAAAAAATACGGTACATATCTCGGGCCGTCGGAGGCTTTTCCGCATCTCGTCCGTAAAAGCCTCTTTTCGGCCCTTGATACGTAATGTACTAATTATTCCATGTTTATTGAGCTAAGAAGTATAAATTTGCTACGGTATTAGATCATTAGTCAATAAGGGTTTGGTTCTTAGATGCCTGTACAATGTACATCCTATTAGATAAGTACATGATGAACAAAAAAGCGAGAGTGATGAATGGTGGTAGGTCCAAGTGATCTCCTATTTGTCGCCATGAAATTTACACTTTGATCGCTGATACTGTAATAATGTTTATACATTGTGTCCTAACAAGGGGCAATACTTTATCACCATATTATCTGGCTAAAACTAATAGGGCATATATGGCCCTTCGAATGGGGAACCCCGCAGACGTTTTTTTTTTTTAATTATTTCGAAACTGTCATAATCAAATTTTGAAATTAGGTATGGTGTAACTTTTAACGCTAAATCAGTTTCTGAATTCAGAATTTCAAAATTTTAATCATAGGCGCCACATACTATGGGGACTAAGTGTATGGCCACAACGGCGCACTGCACAGCGCCCTCGCTCATTGCCTTGCCTGTCGATCAGTTTGTCTCTCGACATCGAGATATAAACATGGACTGTGCGTTGACATCTTCTTCCGATGAAGAAAATATTATTTTAGACGCTAATATATCCAAGTGGTAAATGTTTAAACAAAAATCAATATTACCATTAACGCAAAGCGAAAATTCTATGGAGAATTTTATCACCTTTATAAAGATCCCCAACGCTTTTGTGAATATATGAGAATGCATATAAATACTAGATTTTTGTTTAAGCATATAAGTACCACTTTGTTGTATTAGAGTCTAAAACAATATCTTCTTCATCGGTAGAAGCTAACAATGCACAGTCCATGTTTATATCTCGATGTCGAGGGACTACTGTGCGAAGCTCAAGCGAGGCTTTGCGGTGCTATGGCACATGGCTATGGGCGAGGGGCGGTGCGCCGTTGTTAACACAGACTAAAGGTTAAAATAATATAATTTTTTTGCCTCTTTTCATGCATGTTCGCTTCACCGAAAGTGGCGTTTTCCAAGAGAGCGGGCGGGAAAGATTTTTCCCGCCCGCTTCGAGTCACCATGTGCTCATAAATAAATAAAACCAGAATTGTCGGTGCGGGATTTGAACCCGCGATACTCAGATCGCCAGGCGGACACTCTACCCACCGAGCCATACTACAAGCGATAATAAATAGCGGATTATATATAAATTAAATTGGCAGTTAATTTTTCAAAGATGTTTTAGAAAAATGTCTGAAGAATTTCTTTATTTTTATGGCCTCAAAGACTCGGGCGCTTGTAAAAAAGTAAATAAAACCAGAGATGTCGAGTGCGGGGTTTGAACCCGCGACTCTCAGACACAAGGCGTACGCTATACCACTAGGCCACCGATCCTATTTGTCAAAAATAATAAATAGATATTTACATTCTCCACGCGCGAGTGATTTCATGTCATGTAGACAGGAAAACTGCCTGAAGAATTTCTTTATTTATTTGGCATCAAAGCTTCGGAGCACTTGTAAAAAAAATACGGTACATATCTCGGGCCGTCGAAGGCTTTTCCGGACTCGTGCGGTGGCACTTCGCATCTCGTCCGTAAAAGCCTCTTTTCGGCCCTTGATGCGTAATGTACTATTGTTCCATTAATATTTTTTTAACATTTTTCACTTTGACCCTTTTATGAACGTAATTTTACTTAAAAACTCTTTATCAAGTCCTATCAAGATGAACTAAGAGTACTTTTTTACGTAAAATACTTTGGAAATTTCATAATTTAAAAAAGGACTTATTTTAACCTTTAACCACCCTGGTATGTGACGCCCATGAATACAATTTTAAAATTCTGAATTCAAAAACTGACTTAGCGGCAATACAAAGCATCTTTAGATGTAATTAATTTTATTATCTTATTTATAATTACTTTTTAATCTTAACCTAAATACCGGTCACTGTTTATTTGAAAATAATTTTCAAAACGTGTCTTGTAATTTTTTTATAGCTCTAACCCCATTTTATCTCGCCGTCATTCCATTCTATATGCCCAATTAAAACAAACATGACGTGTATTTGTAGTTTTCATAAAACAACACCAGTACAAATAATAACATGAATATATATATTTTTTTCAGAGACATTCGGACGATCATTCTGCAAAAAGGTACGGGCGGCCTGGGATTCAACATTGTAGGCGGAGAAGATGGAGAAGGAATTTTTATCTCGTTTATTCTGGCCGGTGGACCCGCCGACGCTAGCGGCGAACTCAAAAGAGGTGACCAAATCATTAGCGTTAATGGAATCAACTTGAGGACCGCAACTCACGAGGAAGCTGCTCAAGCTCTTAAGGTAAGGTTTTCACCCTAACAATAAAACTAAAGATTTTTTGGCAATTTTGTTTTATTATTAGACATAAAAAGTTTCTTGCTTCCTTTATTTTACTAATTAAGATTGGTTTCCATGTCATTGTTTTTTACTGGCCATTTAATAAAAATTTACATTATCTATCTAATCCACCTAGAGTGGCATGGCCTAGAGCATTGGAACGGTGTTTAATGTTGCACCGTAATAGTAGTTTTATGCATACTGGTTTTCCTGTGTGTCCAACCATATGATTGGTTTGAGCTTATACTACACTGTGTATAATCCCTCGAAGCAGATTCATTACTGTCATAGACAGTGGCATAGTGAGGATTTTTTTCGGAGAGGGAGGGGGGGCTAAATACGCCACTATACGCCACTGGTCATAGAAGTAATTATAATTTTATCGAATTTTAGACATTTACTGAAAATATACAGGGTGTTATGGAAATGACTTGGCGCTTTGAATTATTGTACGAAATATTCACTTTATATGAAATCTGAAAATTTTCGTGGCCGCTACTGATTACGTTCGCAATCAATAGTTTATTGGGGCGGTGTTGTCATATATTGCAACACACAATTGTCAACGCACGTGTTTTTGACAACAATACGTCTTTGACCCGCACAGTACACTACAGTTTTAAGGTACATACTCTCTTACCTTCAATTTTATAATTAAATTCCATAAAAAAATAAAACACAAAAAGTATGTTTTGCAACAGACCCAACAATAGGTAATATCACACAAATTTGAAGTCGCATCACAATATTTCTTATTATGAATTATTTCACAACAGAAAAAAAATTGGGTAATGCTACAACTAACAAAACGTTTAAAATTCGTATACATCAAGCACGTGGAACCCTCGACAGCGTCATTCCACACCCGAGTCTCAAAACATACTGAAGCAACGATAGTCGCGCTCGATAGGTATCCAAGCAAGGGCCGAAACATACGGTGTGATCTGACAACACTGTTAGTTTACTCTAGTGACCCAAATTGTGACTAATTGAATCCAGATAGAACGGCGCAACAGTATGTGGTTAAAAGGGTTTTTACCTTAGTATTTAGATATTCGATTTAAAAAAAAGTATGTAGACTTTCTCTAGGACACCCTAGGAGTCACCCATTTAAATATAATAAGACATTTCCATAACACCCTGTATAGGTCTGCATTCAAACTTTATCCAAGCTAATGATTGATTAGTTAAATTAATATATTATTCTTATATTTCAGGGTACTAATCAAACGGTCACAATAGTGGTTCAGTACAGACCTGAAGAGTACAATAGATTTGAAGCCAAGATAAATGATCTTAAACAGCAGATGTCACAACCTATCACAGGCGGTACCCTACTCAGAACCTCACAGAAAAGATCTTTGTATGTAAGGTAAGTGAAAACGATATATGAGTATTAGTTTGGGCGTCAAAAAAGTATGTAATATTGTAAGTAATTCAAAATCTACTAAACATGTTTTTTTGAGATTTGCACTTCTATATAGTTAAGTATATACGGTACACGTTGAAAGGGTAAAACCGTTTAAGAGGATAAGTCTCAGATTACCGCGTTTCTTAAAGGTCTATTCCTTTAGATGAGAGTTAAATAGAACTTTAATATACTGCCGAACTTGTGTTAAGGATGACTTACGACATTCTCTACATTAAGCTGATTCTGACTTTAAAATATCGGCCCTTAGCCCTCAGCTAAGGTAGCCTTAACGTTAATGTGAACCTCGAAGACTATGTTTTAAATTAATTTGAGGGTTAATTGAGGCCTTAAGTTGCAGATTTTCCTCCTTTAGATGAGAGTTAAAAGGTACTTTAATATACTGTCAAACTTGTGTTAAGGATAACTTATGTCAATTGACGCTCAAATTAATTTTAAACATGATTTTTTTTAAGGTTTACTATAACGTTAAGGCTACCTACATGTACTCTTTTTGGATCAAACTTAAAATAATAAAATCAAAATTTGAAAATTTTCGCTCGCTAAGAGATATGTGGGAAAATAAAAAAATTGACAATTTCAAAATGACCCTATATTTTCTTAGTTAAACGAGATACAGAAAAATGTTTTATACAGAAGTTTATTTATAATGATTGTTGAATAATCTGCCGTTTTCAGAATAAATATACGGGGTCAGGTAAGAAAGTTATCGGACCTAACCTCATTTTTTTAAATGGAACACGCTGTATATTTTAATATAAAAGATAACATTTTAAATTCTCTTTACAAATATATACACACCATTTTATTAACGTCAATTTCATTTTTACATATTCATTTGTGAAAATGACTTATCACATTTTGAAAAATTTGATATGATATCTATCATCCGTGGTGTGTTATAAATTTGAAAAGAGAGTGTAAAATGCTATCTTTTTAGATTAAAATATACAGGGTATATAATTTCTTGGAAATATATTATTATACTTATTATAAACTGTTTTCCAGTTCTACCCTTTCCAAGAACGTCTTCATTATTTCTGAATTTTCTATAAAGATTTAAAAAATACCTTCTGTTTGGTTGATCACGTTCAGGATACGTTTGACCATACTGTTCTAGTGCTCGGAAACTATTTTTTTTGCAAACAAGATATGCTCCTAACATATCGCATTTTTCTAAATGCGTGAACGCCATTTTATATTATTTTAACTAGAGAACATCCAATAACTATTACAACAATTACCAAAAATGCTTGGCTCTTATTGACAGCAGAATAATCTAATGACACATCGAATAAAGCTTTTATTTTGAAAATACACAGCCAACTTGTCTAAAAAATAAATATGGTAATAATTCGGTTATTTTCAGTTTTAGGCCAGTAGTGCATATGGATTTTTTTGTTCTGTAAATAATTTACAAACCTTGCAGTCAAAAATATACAGGGTGTTCCGTTTAAAAAATGGCATTTTTCTCATTTATTTGAAAACCCTATGTTCAATTGTTTTTCTGTTCTTACCATCTTAATCAGCAGAAAAAATGCTACTACTTTGCTAATTTAACCGACTTAGTATCTACAATAATAAAAAAGTTAGCAATAGTGCGCACTTAACTTGGTACAGGCTGTATAGATTTAACTATAATGATCCCAAAATAACTAAATTCTAGGAAAAAGTACCTGAGAACATCTTTAACTTATTGACGCAAAATCATTTCCATTTGATAAATAAAAAAAAACTATGAGCGAAAAATAAACAAAATAAAAATATTTATCGCGGTACATAATTCTAAGATAATTTTGTTTTGGAATCGCTGATTTTGCACGGCTCACTACAGTGAACCAGTGGAATGTTCGGTACGATCAAGTATAGCGAAGGTATTGTTAACTTAGCCGTCTTACTGTTTAACAACCTTTAATGATTTAATCCGATATCGGACTTCATAAAACGAACTGATTTTAGCACTAACAATAACGGAGATACCATATAAAAGTGTCGAACATGGGACACCCTGTACATATGTATATCTAACTAGAGAATTTAATTTCATTTTGAAATCAGTTGGTCTGTAACCTCTCTTTAAATAAACAACCATGTTTTCAGATAATTAATTTTCAACTTGTGGCCAGTGTAGTATTACAAATGTAATTAGGTACAGATATGATTACCAGTAGATAGGTGTAAATATTAAATTTCCGTCTATACAAAGATTTGTGTTTCCATCTTTAATTAAAACGTATAAATCTCGGTTTTTACCGGTAAATGTAGGTAAGAACCATCGAACTAATCTCTTATTTATTTGCAATATTCAGGGATAATTGGATTTACTTTTCTGCATGTGTTTATTACTAGTAATTACATTTAGCACGCATTAACAGTTACGCTTGGGTAATTGTAAATAAATAGCTCTCAGCTGGTACAGAACTCGATTGAATATTTTAAATGGCAGGTTTCATGACAAACCTTAAATACAGGGTGTTATGGAAATGACGTTTTATATTTAAATGGGTGACTCCTGGGGTGTCCTAGAGAAGCGCTACATATTATTTTTTTTAAATTGAACGTTTAAAAAGTGGGGTAATTCACCCCTAAACCCACCCGGTTACTCCTCAGCACATTCATATATGATCATATTGCATTGCCAAGCTGTGTAATCAACAGATGTTCAAGCCCAATGTTGCCAACTGTGTAGAAAATAACTATAGATTCTTATAAAAATAATATTTAGTTTACCTAGTATCCAAATAGAAGTGAATCCAGGTGCCAGTACACGAGCAAGTAATCCAGGGCACAGAGACATCTTTAGGTTTTTGTTTCTTTTTCTATGGGAAAAGCTTTATGCTCATCACGTACCCTGATGATAATGTGCAACTGCATAATAAGCTTATACCCACTAAACCCCATTCGGCCTCTTATTTCCAATCTCTCGGAACATTTGCACTAAATCACTTAAAGAAACACACAGACACCCACGAGTTTCCAATTATTATTTTTTTTGAAGATATGCACTTATTAGATTACACAAAAGCAATAAATACTAACGCATAATTACACTTAACAATAACCTACCGTACACACAAAACAACAGCACTATAGGATACAAATTATTTCGCAATAGAAATTCAGAAATAATAAAAACGCTAATTTCTAATGGCCTAATCAAATTTATTAATCCTTTACTGAAGAAGAATGATGAAATTATTATGTTGATAGACCCTTCCATCCTTTCCTTTCTAGTCTAAGCTTCCATCCCTTTAAAATAAATAGTCTCGTCCAAGCAGCGCGGTTGCTATTTCCGAGACTATCATTATAAAGACAAGTATTTCGAAGGAAATTCTTCATTTTATGAATATAACCTTATAAAACATAGAAAGTATGGCAACGCTATATTTTTTAAGTATAAATCCCAGTCGAATATCCGTTTCTGCTGATCAGCTGTTCCTCCAAAATAAACAGGCCGTTTTCATACTGTTTCAAGCAGATTTGTGTGTTAAATTGTATGTTAATACTTAAACCCGAGTTTAAATTATTAAGTAATTTGTTCTTTTCGCGACGGCAGTGCCCCAGTCCAGCAGTTCAATATTGACCGACGGAACCAACGTGTTATATAGACAATAAGGGCGTACTTTTGTCTACACAGTAGCACTTTAAAATACTAATTCAGATTGAACGGTACTTAGATGTGCTGTGACGCGAAAACTATGTGATTTTGTGATGCGAGTACTTGGTGTTTTTTATAAATTAAGTTGGTTTTAAATAAGTCCGAAAAGGTAAATAAAATTGCATTTTTTTTTCTAAAGGGTAAGTGGCATTTATAAACTTTTAAGTTGTCCAGATCTGACGGGTGTCGTTCGAATTGAACAAATGAGAACATACCTGACCATTTAAAAACTCCGCGGCGTTACTTTCGAGTCAATTCAAGTTTATAAATCAGCGATTGTTTCCTACCGAACTGAACTGAACGTAAAAGTTTATAATAATGTACCCTGAAAAATAAACAACTTGCAATATTCTGTCAAACGGTTATTGACTTTCTAAAGAGTTTACCCTGAAGATATGACAACACTGTTGACATATGTTGCTTTGTTTACCTTCCTGACAGGGGCATCACATGGTCATTTTTGGTTTGACATAAGGTCATGTACAGGGCATATTAAATTAAAGCGCCATTTTTGGATATTTTTCTTCAATTTGTTTTCATCTCAGGAATTGCCGATTTAAATATAATACGTCATTTCCATAATACCCTGTATGTTCGCGTATTTTAATTTTTTTTAATATATATTCTTTGTAAATACACTCCACGACAATAAATCCCGGACAAAGATACTGTTTGTCTTTTTTATAGTCCTGTAAATTTTTTAATTGTTGTCCTATCTTGGTGAAGTTTTTTTCAAATTGTAGACTTGTGTCTTGGGATTGAATTTTTCTTTTCAAGAAATAATAATGTGTTGATCATTATACGGGCAGAAAGAAAAGTAACTTTTTTACCCTTAATTCCTCAACACGCTGTGGAAAAATTGAGCGGCTATGTTGTCTTTTGTTTTCAAGTCTGACCTTTTCTTAACACAATGTTTTTTGGTTCACGTCATTATCTGCTTTTTAAAAGAAGATACAAAGTTTTAAAGAAAGTACGGCAGATTTTCAATTTTAATCATAATTCATTCTATAACTTTTTTAATAGTTGTCCGATGTGGTGAAATGCAAAGTATAGACTTGTGTCTTGGGATGATATTCTGAATTTTAGTCTTCAAAGAAGAATCATGTATTGATCATGTCATTATCTATTTTTTAAAAGAAAATATTGCAGTTTTTCAATTTTATTCATAATTCAGAACATCACATTGTTTTATCGAGTAGCATAAACAAATATCCATAAATTAATAAGCCCGTATTGTATTGAAGGTTGGCAGATCCGGCTCTCGCTAGTTCATCCGCTTTTTCATTTCCTAATATCCCAGAGTGACCAGGGACCCACAAGAGCTCTACCTTGTTCCCCCTGGCCGCCAGTACTTTTAGGTTGGTATGGCACTCCAGTGTAAGTTTTGAAGTAAGCCGATTGGATTGTAGAGCCTTAAGAGCAGCTTGGCTGTCCGAAAGGATATACATTTTTTGGTCGTGGTATCCCTTTTCAAGATTTTGTAGTACGCATGCTTGTATTGGTTTACTGGGGCGTAGTTCCCCAGAGGAAATTTTGAACATACTCGGATGTTACTTAACGAAAAGTACTTTGAATGCATTTATATATTTTTATTATTATCACATTGAATATTATCAGCATTTTATTGGTGATAATTGAATTATAATAAATTATCACGACGTAGTAAAGTAATTCAGTAAATACATGTACATTTTGTATAAAAAAATATATACCTTAACAAGTAGGATTTGTATTTAGTTACCAAGAAGATGGTGTAACACGGTTTTTAATCCATCGAGCTAAGAGCCGGAGTAATACAGTAAGATTAACCCTTCAAGCTCGGATATCAAGTGATGTGTTCAATATTAAGTGAAAATACAATAACAATTTGTTCTGTAAACTCTTCTTCGCCAGTCGTTTATTATTTCTACGTGGCTTTAAATAAATCGTGACTAAATTGTAAATAAAACTGCCAACTTCTGAAAAAGAAATTAACAAATTCGGCTAAATATTTAATATTCCGTGTAGAATCCGCTTCGATAGTGATTGTAAATTGTTCGTCAAACTGCTATGGATTGGTTCGAAACTTATTCTGTCAAGTACGTTGAAAAGAAAATATTATATTCCTCACCAAACACACACAAAAAAATATTATTTTGGAATGGCTATTTTAGACTATTATACAGCTTCGAATGAATTCATTTCAAATTCAACCTTTACTTTTAATACTTTTTCGGAAAAACGCTCGGGCCCGTCAATTTTAATTTTTAGATTTGCATTTATTAAACTTGTATTTATTTATTATCAAAACAGAGATTTCATTTGACACTTCAAATTTTTTATTTTAGTTTCGGATTCTACGAAAAATTTTGATCACATTTCATGCACCATCATAGTTAGAGAGACGGTGACCATAGGGGATCCGTGAAGTGGAATATCAGTAATTTGGTTTTTCGTGGAGTTTAGGTCCCCCTCTACAACTTTATATCTGATGAATTGCCGTAGAGCGTTGCTGAGAGGCGCTGTACCGCTTTAGATAGGAAACTCAATTCAATAAATTCAAAATTATATCGAGCCATGTCTGAAAATGAATTTACAGCATCTGCGTGACCCTAAAGTAACGGGAAACACATTTTCTGACAAGTCAACCCTTGCATATACTTTTTCTAAACTCCACGAAAAACCAAATTACTGATATTCCACTTCACGGACCCCCTATTGTCACCGTCTCTCTAACTATAACTGATGTCTAAATTTCAAAAATTTTATTTAAAAATTAGACTGATGAACCTCAAATATTGCACAATAAACTGCCGGATTCTTTCAAAAGCTTACCCCTTAACGAGTATAAAGCGCTGGTTAAAGATTATCTCATTAGTCTGCATAGAGTCTGGAAGAATTTTTAAATTGTCCGTTCTAAAAGATCCTCCTGAAACATCCGATATACTACCATTATTATTGACTTGTGTAAATACTAACATTGATCATAAAAAAAAAATGAATGAATAAATAAGCATAAATGGACACTAGAGTTAAAATTTTTCGTATTTTTCTAGAGCTCTATTTGACTACGACCCAATGAAAGACGACGGTCTACCTTCACGGGGACTAGCTTTTCAATATGGCGACATTCTGCACGTGACCAATGCCAGCGACGATGAATGGTGGCAAGCTAGGAGAGTTTTATCGTCGGGAGATGAACAAGGGATGGGTATAGTGCCCAGTAAAAGGAGATGGGAACGGAAACAAAGGGCCAGGGATCGATCTGTTAAATTCCAAGGGCATGGTGCTACAACAACCGAAAAGGTACGCTAATAATACTCCTGGTTCGGAAATTAATGTTTTTTTTGATGTATAAAAAAGCAAAAATTACATATTTAGCTAGGAATTTTATTACAATAGTGGATTTATCAATTATAAAGCTGATAGTACGGCAGCCCGTTACCAGGATTTCAGACTGATCACGACCTAAATTTTTTTGAGTTTTTTTTGTGATTTAATAAGGACTTGAGAAGGAAATTAACAAGAACGGACATTGGCAACGTTGCGAAATCATTGAGAATCATCTTTACATAATATGTAAAAAAAGTGGTCGTATCGCGCCTCGTCCATTCTTTTTATTTTTTGACTGAGAGTGATGTTTTTGATGAGATGGAAATAGTAACTGACATTTTCCGTGTGGTGAATAGTTTCGGTTTGAGAAAAATCGAAAATTGTTTACAACGGAGAATTCAACTTATCACGCCTCGTCCGTTTTACTTGTCGGATGTTAGTTTTCGTTATTCGTGACCGAAAAAAAAATGAGAACGGACATTTTCATCGACGCGCAAGCGCAGTGTTGGATCTTAGGTATGTCAACGCTGCTCCAGTTCCGTTTTCAAGCACAAATCGTGTATTGTGGCTCGGAAAATGGGGGAAAAATATGAACTGACATTTTTATACACGCATTTTTTAGCAAACCCGTTTTCAGTCGAGAAAAAATGTGTATCAATAATAATGCAATATGGGAACATAGCTGATGTCGAGTTGTTATAGACAACCAAGCCACACAGCAAGCCGTCCCATGCGCGTGCCGTGTACCGCGATCATGAATTATACAGATACGAGATCCGACTCCGCTGCCCTCCCTGCAGCTGCGCAACACGGAAAATGTCCGTTCGACTCGATTTACTATTTTTTAGAGTGTTATCAATAATTTAAAAAAAAATTGACCGGGCGCTGTAACTTTTTTATACCCCTATTCTTTACATCTTTTATTTAAACTATGGAATTTTTGCAACACTCAAAACGTCCGTTGTCGATGAATTCACGTTTTTTTTTATATTTTTAATATGATTTCATCAAGAACGGACAAGGCGTAATAACAAAAAGGCGATCTGCTTTCTTACTGACTGAAATCACTCTGACGGGTAAGCGCAGCGTTGCCGAACTTTTTCGCTCGAGTAAAACTTTCTTATTTTTTTAATAATCTAGCGATTAGCCATTGACTAGATGAAGGCGTGATAACAGGAGATTTTGGTAACGGGCTGCCGGACTATCAGTAAAGTGATGGTTTAACCAAAAGGAGTCCAAGATATATAATCCAATTTATTCATTGTGATGGAACTCGAATAATTCACAACAAGCTGTCGCAAAACAGTTTTTTTTTTGTTTTGGTCCGGTTGCCTATTTTTTCACCAGTGGGGGTTTTGAGATGACATACATAGGTTGAATTAGGATTATTTTCGTGGTTTTCTTCTCCTTTAATTATCCCAAAGAAACAGCAATCCTATAATTAGATTATTTCTTAGTTTGTACACTAAAACATTAGGCTAATAGCTTTTTTCATGTCCGCAGCAATCAACGTTGGACCGGAAAAAGAAAAGCTACTCGTTCAGTCGAAAATTCCCATTTATGAAAAGTAAAGACGAAAAGTCCGAAGATGGATCTGACCAAGAACGTAAGTAAACACGTTTTAATAAAGCAATATACATATTCAACAAATTAACGAATATTTGATAGATGATAATTTATCGTCGCTAAAACTAATAGGCTTAGCTTTTTATTCCAATTTATTTATATCTCTGATATTTTTGATTGCCAATTTACACCAACGTCGAAATATATTTTAATTAAAATGTCTTTATTTATTTTATAATCTAAAATTTATTTGGATAGAATTGTAAGCAGATAGCAAAACTGTGTATTATACTCTTTTTTGTTTTATAGTTATTTTTCTGCAATTTGTTTTAATCTCAGGGTTTGCAGGTTTAAATACAGGGTGTCCGGTAAGTACCTCTTAATATCTCAGAAGCATACAGAGGAGGTCAATATAAACCTAATTTATCATAAATAAAATTCCTAAAGTGTCCCAGCTCAGTCAGACATTTTTGCCCTCCGGGGGTATCATTTAACTGGTTAGCAAAATATTCATATTTTTGCGAACAGAAAAATGTAATCGGTCAGCCAGAATGGCTAGTTGGTCAGCAACTTATGGACAGCAAACATTTCTAAATCGGTCAGTAATTAATATCATACTAGAGTGCTCTAAGTTATTTTGGTACGCAAATTAAATATATATGCTGCTATGCGCGATCCACTTTTAAAATATTCAAAAAAATCACTTTTAATGTTTTGTAATTGGTAATAAACCATAAATTGAATTTATAACACCACACCCCCCCGACAAAAATGTCTGGTTGCGCCACGGCGCTGGGTACACCTTTGGGGCTCTGTATCACCGTTAAGGAACACTTTAGGATTTTTTTCTATTATAAATTAGGTTTATTTGGACTTCCTCTGTATTCTCTCGAGAAATTAGTAGGTAAAGATTGTTTCACGAAAAATGGATACGACTTAATGATTTCCTGGGTCGGTCCCATTTTGTGTCGACAAGAGCTTGGCAATAAACAAGTGAAGTATGAAGGGACGGACTAAGGAAAACAAGTAATCATATGATTATATTAATGTAATCAAATGAAATAACATTTTTTTTAAATATTACTAGTCATATTTATTTATTTTTATAATGTCATTCTATAGATAGTTCTGTTTCGCTATCGCTATCCTCATCAAAATTAATTATAATTGGATTAATTATACGGTCCAGACTAATATACGAATTTTCTACAGTTATTACGTGACTGACTGAATTTTTCCAATTACCTGGGGGAATATCATTAAAGCATTTTCGTATTAATTCTACAACACTAGAACTTAAAGTCGGAGAAATATTTTCAGACCTAACCAGTGATTTTAACTGGTGCCACATATGCTCTATGGGGTTAAAAATGCAATAATAGGGTGGGAGCCGTAGCACTGTATGTCCAATTTCTTCTGCCAATGTGTCACAAACATATACTTATTTTATACAAAATGTCTTTAAAACTTCTAAAATATCACTTTTTTTATAACTTTCTTCAAAATATATATCATTCGCCGCCATGTATTTCTGAATTTCCAATTTTGTATTATTTGAGCTTGGAGCTTTATGTAATTGGCGACTGTGATAGCTCGCATTGTCCATTACTATCCCGCTATTCTGAGGAATGTTTGGTAAAAGACAATTCTTGAACCATTCCTCAAAAACTAACAAATTTTACCACAAAAAGATATTTAAATATAAATTAAGCAAACTAACCTACCTGATGTGCCTATATTTAATTATAATTATTACAATCCGGTCCTTTCCACATAATAATAACAAACGCCCATAAATAATGGGATGGCCACAGGTACTTTTACTGCAGTCATTAAGTTATATCGATTTTTCGTGAAACAATCTTTACTTACCGGACATAATTTGAATAAGGCAATTATACAACACCCTGTATAGGGTGAATATTTATAACTCCACTGCACATCCTATATGTCCGTTTTTCTAAGGTGCAGCTTGAGATTTTTTCAATTAAAAATATTAATGTAATTTGTTGAATAACGTATAGACATGAATGTACTATGTAGATCGTTTTAGTTCTATTTTAATTTACGCCTTCTTTCCTTAAACTTCTTAAATATTTTGCAGAATTTAAAATCGTTTCCAGCAAAAATATTTTCGTCACATTTCTTGCTCACTTAATAAAATTAACATAAAACAGTTATGCACATTTTGTTTGTATAATTAAATGGTTACAGGCCGCTTAACTAACCAACATCGGCCTTTCTTTATCCGAAAATGTAAATTTAACCCCAATAACTACTTTTTGTTAAGTAAATATTGTTTTTTTATTCATAGGTTTATACGTAAATGGCTATTGTGTCGTAATTTATAAACATTTTATGCAATTAAATTCTGCAAAATAACTAATTCTTGTAGTTTTTTTTTTATTTTGACGTTTATTTTTGTTTTTACCTTTAGAAGCACCTTTCTCTGACCACGAATCTAATGGTAATGAAAAAACTTCTTCTAGTAAGTATTGCTCACACTTTTTATTTTTACACAGGTTGGCCAGTTAGTGTGACAAAGTATGTGACAAAATATACAAAAATGTTGAGGAGGTTCACACTGTAAAATTATATGTGACAACAAGGTGACCCAAAAAATAGGAAAGAAAAATATAACTTTTTAGTAATATTAAGTAAATACTCCTCTATTCATTTTACCAATTGAGGAACATAAACAAACAACAGCACATGATACACTCTAAAAATGCATTGGTATCTAAGACTAATTTTATCTTGCTGTTAAAGTTTTAGCTTATGCAAAAGTAATTTCTAGTTAGCAAAACAATTTTCATTTTAAACGGAATTACGATGAATAAGATGATCTAGTTAACAGAACTAACCTTATTTTTAACTGCTTCTTAGTTAACATAGCTACATTATCATGTTGTAACCAACACTTTTTTATTACCTAGATCCCTATACTAATTTACCTAGTTATTGCTATTGGCCAGATAGAGATAGTAGTAATAAGTAGATGCGATGTGAGACCCGTCGTCACACCAACTGCCGCCATTTGCTGCTAGGAGATGGCGCTGCGCGCTGTATTTTCTCAACTACCATTGATAATACAGCGGCGTGAAGTATTAGAGTCTTCTCTGATGATGGGTATTTACTACTATGTACACCTACCCTGCACTGACGAGAACAAAAGAGTTCGATACCGGTCTGCAGGTAGTTACATCCTATGAATGGAAAAGGCTTCCTTTTCTTGGTAGTACCATTCAATCTGAAATAGTATTTTAAAGTGGTACTGTGTAGACTAAATACGACCTTATTATATAAGGTATCATCGGGTGGTCTGGAAAAATAGTAATTTTTCCATACATTGGTATTTAATATTTCTTTGCTCTTTTAACAATAAAATAGGTAATAATTAACAAACACAATTGTTGAAACAATATGATGTTTCTCCTAATAACTAACTATATTGGTTAACGTAAGAATATTTATTCTTTCGGGTACTAGAAGTACTTGGTTGACTTAAAAAGAGTTATTAGTGACTCCAACTAGCATACTCGTAGCAATAAAATTTGGCCTTCGATACTAAATTTCCTCTTATCGCCATTTTCACTAAATTTTATTGTTATTGAGACTAAGATCTTGGTATCCTCAACTAGACCATTTTTTAGAGTGTAGACACGTGATATAATGTGTGGTTTTTATCATAATCAGCTACACCAAAATTTAGTGCAATATATTAAAATGGTTTCGAGATTATACAGAAACAAAAATAAAAACATTAACACAGTGATCGGGCGATACCGATATAAACGTCGGTATAATATCGGCATAATTTGCCGATACCGATTACCGACATGTTTAAGATCAACTACATATTTTATTAATTTGGAAGTGAAACCCCATTTTTAGCAATATCCAGCGGCTTTGGGAATAACTTCTTTATCTAGTAATTGTGAACCCTTTTGTTCTTTTGGGGGTAATCACCGCTGGTATTTGAACTCAGTCGGGGAATCACCGAAACTTGTTCACGTCACGTCCGTCTCGATCCAAGTATTTGACTTACAGGTGCTTTGCAACGTTCAACGTTACCACTACTGACCATTTTTTACTTATAACGTATATTAAATACTTACAAATCTTTTAAAAATGTGGTTCCGATATTATAAATCTATCCTGACATTAGCTTCAATCTTTATGGGGAAGACTCGCGGGGAATTACCGATTTTTTTTTATGTCACGTCCGTGTCGTTAAAATTGGTCGAGGTTACACAGCCATTGTCCTTTGTCGGAACTAAATGGCCACCCAGTATCTTGTCACATTTTGATAAACGCTAAGAATTTGGCTTTGCTTATCAAGTATTAAGCCGGAACGAAATAACAATTATCAAGATATGATGGGTGATTTTCAATAGTTTAGTTATTTTTTTAGTTTATTATTGATTCATTTTATTGCATGCTCCATCCCAAGATATTATTTATCTTTGCTTTATTGCCAATAATAAGACAATTTTTGGTAATACAGCTATTTTCTTGACGCAGGAGAGCCAACAATGACCCTTGTCGCTAGCACCATTTAATATACAGGGCGCTCCTTAATGACGTGCTAATATTTCGGAGTGTGATTCCTTAGGTCATTTAATAAAGAAAAGTTCATATGAACATATGTCCGCAACAGCTTAAATTTTTTGCTACAGGGTGTTGAATTTTTATTTTTTAAACGGTTATTTATCTCCGAAAGTACTTTAGATATTATTTTCAATTTATTTATGTGTTAATAGGATATAGAAACACAAATTTTAGTTAGAAAAGTTAGTCAATTGTTCCACCAGTGGCGTCCCTGCAAACATGTCCTCTGATATTTAAAAAAAAAAGATGATACGCCACTGACATTTTTCCATATGGATATTTTTTCTGATTAGCCCGGTCAATTCTACATAAAAACGGTCTCTTGAGTTTTCTCGTCAGACGCACCGTTCTGGATTAAAACCACTAAATTCATATTGAAACTCATTATTATTAACATTTATAAAATAATTAATGATACATTTTGTTTTATAATAATTGTTGGAAATGGCCCCCTTCACTTAAAAGGCATGCTTCCGCCCGTCATCGCATCGAATTGCCCACTCCAACAATTTTTATAAAACAAAATTTATCATTTAATTATTTTATCAATTTTAATAATAATGAGTTTCAATATGAATTTAGTGGTTTTAATCAAGAACGACGTCTGACGAGAAAAACTCAAGAGACCGTTTTCATGTAGAATTGACCACGCTAATCAGAAAAAATATCCACATGGAAAAATGTCGGTGGCGTGCCATCTTTGTGGTAAAAAATATCAGAGGACATGTTTGCAGGGACGCCACTGGTGGAACAATTGAATGACTTTTCTACTACCAAAATTGAAAATAATATCGAAATCAACACTCTGTAGCAAAAAATTTAAGCCATTGCGAACATATGTATGTTCATATGAACTTTTCTTTATAAAATGAACTAATGAATCACACCATGAAATATTAGCACGTCATTAAGGAACACCCTGTATAGTAATCGGTCAGACGGTACCTATAGTTTTACTTAGGTCCATTTTGCGTACGGTTTTATTATAAAACGTTTCTTTCGATAGGGCACTACATTCATGTGAACGCGTTGTCCGCCCTTATCTTAATAATAAGTTTAAATATTAAGTATCGCAAAGCAAACAGAAATAGACAGGTAGATTATGTTTCCCGCATTCCATTGCATTGGAACTCGCTCATTGTTCTGCTGCCTTCTGCCTCGCTGCGACTGAATTTTAAATTTTAGTGCTATTTACGCCGTCAAAGGGAGAGTACCGAGTTGGAAACAGGTACCATAAAAATTACATACTCTTGGCCTATTTTTATTTTAAGTGTGTTTATCAGTAGTACACAGGGTGTTCCTAGATGGGGTATCACAAATGGATCTAATTTTTAATTTCTTGACTTATTATTACACACGAACAAACCCTGTATACTGAAAGGAGCTTAAGGCATAATAAATAACATTTCCGTCGAGGAGATCTGCTACTGTTTTACAAAGCAAAATGGTCCTTTGTGTTGTTTTAAGGTTATTTCAAACCGAAATATAAGAGTTAGTTAGGTGGCGAATTGTGCCTTATTAGAAATGCGGATGTTGCATCCGTTTGTATAATAATAAATGGAAAATCAAAAACCTACCTAAAATTGTCTTAGAAAAACAATAATTATTTTATAAAGGTGCCTTTAGTAATATATATATTTTTTTTTCAGCATTTATGTTATGTTACACCCAAGAAGACGCCAATAACGAAGGTATAGTATATATTTTTCCTATAGAGTATCTATTAAAGTAAGGCAATGAACTTTTTTTCATTTACTATATATATTTTTTCTTTTTTGGCTTCTTTCTGTGTTTCCTAGTACAGGTGAAATATTATATCGGGTAGAGCTCCCTCACATGGAAGAAATAACGCTAATATATCTGGAGAATAATGACAATATAGACGATCTTAGTAAGTTTTAGTGTTGTGATGCATGGCGGCAACATTTTGACGCGTTTATCCCTCAAAATTTGCACTAGTTCTCCCGCGTTGAAGAAAAACTTATCGAAGCTATACATATACATTGTCATATTAACACATACTTAACTAATACATATTTGTGCCTCACGCTTAGTTTCAGAACGACAGGTTATTACAAAAAAGAACTACAATCCCTTAAATTTAAGACGATTCCATCGCATCAAAATCCAGCCCGTTTTCGACCCAAAATTGAACAAAATTATATTTTTTTTATCACCAATGGTATGCAGAATTTTTTTATTTTAATAAAATCTCCTCAATTCCAAATCAAGAAAGTTTTATAAGCCTGAGCCTTAGTAACCTGAACTTTTGAAGCTTGGTAGTCAGTAATAGGACCAACATTAACTGGTGGTATTCAATAATCATACATATTTTGCTTTTTAAACAAGCTGTATAAAAATGCTGGTAGCAGGTCATTATTTTGAAAAAGATTGGGTTTACACCCAGAAACGAACTATTTATTATAGAAACAGATCAAATAATGTTGTTTGGAAACACAGATTAAAAGAGAAATTATAAAAGAAAATCATTTTAAATTGGCTTATTATTTTCCTGAGTTTTTTATTAGTTTATTTTTTTATTCAATATTTAAAATAAATCTTTGTGATTTCTTTTAATATTAAAAAATGTTGGTTTTATTCTTGGCCGAGGGTATTTGTTTTGTTTGTTTTATTTTGTTCTGCCGGATTCTATTAAATTTGTTATTTTTTGTTTGTTAGTAATCTGCATAAACATATTTTTTAAATGGTTATTAACGAGATGAAAGTTTTATGTTCCAATCTCAAGTTTAAGCCTACTAATCTATATTGTTAAAATTACAGATATACCTCCGATTTAGTAGGAACTATTGTTAGGGGCGTTTAGAGCTACGATGTTGGTTACATTAGAACCATTTTTTTCGTTGATTAAAATGGCAAAAACGGAAAACGCTTGGACATCACCATTTTTTATTAGACACCCTATTAGGTCGATCGCAAATAAATTTGTGAGCAATTTTGGTACTGCAAGCTAATTTTTGGCATGAAGGTTGAAAGCAATATGTCATGCAAATTGTTTTACAGTGGACAATTCTATGGCAGTTGCGGTTTTAACGGCGAGGGCTGCCAACCCAGCAAAAAAAGTACAATAAGAATATAAATAAACACGACTACACGGCCAACAATTAACACACGAGACGTATATTAAGGTTAATATTTAGTGACTTTTATTATTGGTTGGTAATGTAAAAATCACTATACAGGGTGTTATGGAAATGACGTATTATATTTAAACCGGCAATTCTTGAGATAAAGACAAATTGAAGAAAAAGACCCATAAATGGCGCTTTCAATTGATTCAGCGGTAAAGTGACCTGACGTGAAACCAGAAAAACACCTGTGAGGCACTGCGCTACATGTAATCAAAAAGCGAATTTCGACCGGTGTTGTCATATGTACAGCTTAAACTCCTTAGACAAAATAAATAATTTAAACAATTTCCCATTCTGTAATACCTTATTGTACAATTAATTTAAGAAACTTTACGATAAAAAATGTTTTAAACAACCAGAACAAACATAAAGAATAGTATTAATTAAGTTTGAAATAGGCACGTATGTCACTAGGTCAAATGCCAATGACCTCTTGACGGCTTACAACGGCTGAGCCGAAGTGTTCGTATAGCGCCGCACGCTTGCGGGCTGTTAGTTGAAGACCAACCAGCGGTCGGATACGTTGTATTTCGTCGATAACCAACACAGTCTTAGCAATCGGCTCTGCTATTTCGGTTTACGCGTGTATCTTGCCAGTCCATAAATAATCTTTGAATATTATTTTTATTGACGAAATCAATTTGCTCAGTTTAAGACCGGTTGTTTCTTATCGATATCAAATTTCGTTGCGTGTAATAACATCTAATAATCTGTATTATTCTATTTTCAAAAGCTAACTATCGGTTCTGTTTCACTATTATTGTGTGTACATAAAGTGTTTTCAGGAGTGTTCCCATGAAAAAGAAGAAAAACTGATTGTGTTTGAGCCTGGATTTCCTCGCTCTTTAGGTATAAAGATAATTACAAGTAGGTAGATAAATAATTTATTTTTATAATTTTATATGGAATTTCAGTTTTACATTAAGTTTGGCAACATTGCCATTGGGCCTGGGTGATATATGTTTACAGTAGCGCGGACTGACCTGTGAGTAAGAGGGTTTGTTACCCCACTTTTAAAACGGTCGATTTAAATTAAATAAAATATGAAGCGCTTCTCTAGGACACCCCAGGAGTCGCCCATTTAAATATAATACGTCATTTCCATAACACCCTGTATTTTCCACCAGACGTGCAGCAGAAACTGTAATAAAAATTATGCAGACCCGTCTTTTGGCAAGTCTTTCAAGGTGCAAGAATATTGCACAAAGTGACTGCTGTGTCTGTCGATCTACCCACTACACTATCCTACTACTTATGAGCCTGAACTTCAGTAGCTCTAATTAAACAAATTAAGTTATTATAAAATGTGAAGTGATGTTATTTGGTGTCACATTTTAAAAAAAAAGTGCATTTTTAAATAATGCAAAAACGCGATGCTCAATTGTTTTTCCGCTTTTACATTTTAATCAGCGAAATAAATGCTACAAGTTTAATAATTTAACCAACATTGTAGCTCTAATAATAACGAAGTTAGCAATAATAGTACCGACTTAATCGGCGGGACTAATTTGTAATTTCGCAAAGCCAATGTACGATTTTGCATATTAAAAGTAACATTCAGTGTCTCCAGTTATGATTTTGTTTAGAACACTACAAGAGGTAATTTGAGAAATTTTAATAACATAAAACTTGAATCTATAATCCGAAATATTTCTATGTTTTATCTGGCACAATTTATACTTCACTTCAACTTTTAGAAGAAGTACTGTTACCCAGAAGTCTTATTTTGTTTTTCTTGTTTTACTAACAATTTTAAGTGTTTGCCAGAGTTTTGTATCAGCAACCAACACCTATAGAATTTCTCCACTCTGTTGGCACTTACAAAATTCACAAAATTCCGATACACAAGAGTGCTCTGTTTTGTTTAGAAATATTTCTATTCTGAGTCTGTAAAAGGTTATTTTAATTTGACACGTTGAATTTGCTATAATTTCTTTTAATTGCTATGATTTTTCGTTATAAATTTTAATTTTTATTATTTATTTATCAATTATTATTTATTTATAAGCAATTTGGAGATTCAAAAGCGTCCTTCCTTTTTAAAACGTATCACAAATGTGACGTTCTTAGTCCAGTAATTGCAATACTGTGTAAATTGTCATCGTCATATGAAAAACTGTTTTACACTTAATAATTAAAGATCTTAAAAATTTTTGTTGACCTCTAGCTATTTATAATTCTGTGAGTATATGTCAATACTAGATATGTTACATTGATTTCCCTAGGTAAAGTTTTATTATAAATAATTTTTAAACCTACCTTCAGTATACAGGGTGTCGGGATAATGCATCAGGATACTTAAAGAGGCTATTCTACAAATAAAGATAGTAAGTCATATAGCAAGAAGTGGAAAACTTAATTACTTGCGTCCGTTTGAACAACTTTTATGAAAAATTTGATTTCAATTTACACGCACACGTACGACGTACGTGTTTTATCGACTCGAATAAATGCACCTTCTTTCTTATTTTGTCATTGAAATGTCATGTTATCCAAGAACTGTCAAAACAAAAAATTTTAGGTAAGTTTCTATAAATATATTTCTTTATAACATACCGTCGTTGAAGTACTAATACCTCGTAGCCCACAAATACTCGAAACTGCGGGTTTTGGCGGCATTGGGTAGTGTAAGCCAAATTCTACAACTTCGCTAATATATTTTATACCACAAAAGATCACTTCACTGAATATTTAAGATTTCTAATGCCTTGTATTGCAAATGCCCATATTATGTGTAAGACCAATATCAATTTTCATTTGAGGCTTACGAGGTATTAGTACTTCAACAACGATACAATATAAAGTTTTTTTTTAAAATGCAAAAAGTTGCATTTAGTAGAGAAGCAAAGTAGTAGAGAAGCATTTTTATAGCCGAATAAAAGAAGTCGTTAAGCGTAGTCCATATACCAAATACCGTGAAACTTTTCTTAGGCGGACACCTACGGGACCGTCTAAATGTGTCCGCCTAATAGAGGTGTCCGCACTTGGAGAATTTGTTATTAGGTAATATGTAAATGCAAAATTATTACTATGTATATGTATGTACAAATAAACATAACATAACAAAAATACACCAGTTTTAGTTAGGATGTAGTACTAAAAAAATCTAATGACGTAGTTTGACGTGTTTGCGTTTTAAACTTGCAATGTAGAAAATGTAATTCAAAGTTTGATAACAATTCCATTGCTGTAGAGTCACCTCTATTCTTTGCATACTCTTATAATTCCTTCACCATACTAATGGCTTGTTGATAATTGGTGACATTTGTTTGATTACTGCATTCAACTTCTTCATCAGAGTCGTCATATAGTGATGTGGTTTCAGTTTGGACTACATAATCGGTAGGAATGGGGTCACTATCATCTTCTAATAGCACATTGCTATCAATGTTAATGAACTCGCCCAAATCATTGTTATCAAATTACACACTTCCACAACATCAATATTTTCTTTCAGACTCAAAACGCGACATTTTTGTGCCATTGTTTACGATTTTAACCTTACAACTCACAAATAAACGGCGGACTGCTGTCGGGGAATCACGCGTACTTTCATTCGGCGAAGTCCTTTCGCGCAGCCACGCATACGCGATTGGTTGCCGGTCTGTCTTCAGAGAGTTTTTGCACCGTACTTATTCGTCTCCCACATACTTTAAAAAAATTATCCGTTTAAAGGAGGGTTTTCGCACTCTTTGTATGAAAACAGCTTGTCCGCGTCCGCCCAAAAAGGAGTCTGCCCAAGAGAGGTTGATTTTCATGGAATGGAATGGAATTCATGTACCTAGTTCCGGACTATGAAAAAATGTCCGCTTACTAGAGCTGCCCGCTTATTAGAGCTGTCCGTTATGAGAGGTTTCACTGTATCACTATGAGAAAAAAAATTAACTTTGAAAACATGAAAAGTATTGAGTTTTCGATTTTTTGTTATATGACTTACTGCCTTTATTTTAACTGTAGAATCACCTCTCCGCAGGAGTCTATTATCCTGAGTCCTGTAAGTATCCTGATGAATTATCCGAACACTCTGTATTATAAAACATTTCCATAAATATTTTATTAATTACTCGTTTTCACAATCAAAATTTAAGATCTTTAATTACTTTACATATTATTGATGCCGCAAGATATCATAACATTATATACTGACAATTCTTTTACCGTAGGATTCTATAGGTTCAATGTATTATGCATACTTAGAGAGCTCCCGTACAATTCTAGACAATTTTTCTTGTTCTTGCATTTAGATAGATACTTAGATACATGCGTACGTTGTGCGTAAGAAGTCTATTAGCTGACAGAAAGTGATTGTATCTAGTACATTAAAATACACAGCCTAAACGCCTATTGGGCGGCTTCTTTACGATTATTTCGTTTAGACTGTGAGTTGCAGGAACGTTTCTTTTGCTACGACCATAGAACTATGGGACTCTATTTCAGAAATCTTAAAATGTCATAGTGGGGGGCACGGTAGACAGTGGTATTTGCATCGTTTGCGCTACTAGCGGAGTATTTTAAACAAGTATCTCAAAAGGCAGCTGTGAGATTGAAAATGTTAATATGTTTGGTGGCAAGTAAAGCCGGCTTCTCCATTTTACATCGTGGCAAAGATGGTTTGTTCGTTAATTTTAGATTTCGTAAATTTTTTAAATAAATAAGGTTTTTTGACTTTATAAACTGCCTATACCATCCAGCGATCACTTCTAAAAATACCAGCTAATAGATGAAGTAGGTAGTATTTTTTAATACAAGATCACGTTTATTTAATTTGCGAATTAGCAATTTTTGTTTGTGATATCGTCCATTACTCTGTTTTTCCAATGTTTGTCTATTTAATATTTACAATTTAATATTGTTGCTTCTTTTATAGACGGTTTTTCAATTTTTGTATGTTTTATTACATACAGGGTGATTGTTTGGTGTTGCAAAGTGCAATAGCTCCCTTGTAATTTAATATATATAAAAAACAAACCCGTTTTCGACACTTTTATAGGGTATCTCCGTTATTGTTAGTACTATTAAAAAAGTAATGTAGGTGTCATGTGCTCTTTTTGGGTCAAACTTAAAATGGTAAAATCCGGGGGAAAATCAACAAATTTGCAATTTCTAAATCACCCTATATTTCCTTCGTTAAAAGAGATACAGAAAAATGTTTTATACAGAAGTTTATTTATAATGATTGTTGGATCATCTGGTGTTTTCCGTATAAGTATACGGGGTCAGGTAAGAAAGTTATTGGACCTAACCTCATTTTTTTTTCAATGGAACACCCTGTATATTTTAATCTAAAAAGATAGCATTTTAAACTTTCTTTTCAAATTTATAACACATCATGGATGATGATAAATGTTGATAAGTCATTTTCACAAATGAATATGTAAAAATGAAATTGACGTTAAAATAATAACAACTAGAATGTCAACATAGTCGTCTCTAGGATATTAACTTTTGTTTCATGGCCTACTATGATTTAAAGTAATAAAGTTTAAATAAATCGCCTAGGAAACCAATATTATCTATGGTGTGTTATATATTTTAAAATAGAATTTAAAATGCAATCGGCTTACATTAAAATTTAAAAAAATGGGGCTAGGTCCGATAACTTTTTTACCTGACCGCGTATACTTATTCTAAATACGGCAGATTATTCAAACATCATTATAAAAAAACCTTTGTATAAAACATTTTTTTTGTATATCTCTTTTAACTAGGAAAATATAGGGTAATTTTGAATTGATTTTCCCCCGTATCTCTTAAGAGAGCGAAAATTTTCAAATTTTGATTTTATCATTTTAAGTTTGACCCAAAAAGAGTACATGACACTTACATTACTTTGTTGATAGCACTAACAGTTACAGAGATGCCCTATAAAAGTGTCGAAAATGGCACCCTGTACTTGTAGATCGATAGGGTAAATAAGTTTAAAAAGAATTGTACAGCGGAACACATGTGGCTGGTGAATTTTTTCGGGGCAACTCTAACAATTAAAACCCGTTATTTCTTGTTTATAATAAAATATACCTTTTTCCAAAAGTTTATGTTTTTTTTTTAACGAAAAAATAAATAAAATGTATCCTATTTCAAAAAATTAATTTCCACTTTTTTGAGCCACCTTGTAGTCCAAAAAAAAATACCATGTGTATATCTCCTACTAGTTTTGTTTCAATATGTTTTCTATATTGTAGATAACAACTGAACTATTGTACTTTACCTCATTAAACGCCTACCTTGTAGGTAATCTTTAAATGAATAGTTTTTTTAAAGTAGTGAACCTTGCAGTTCAGAGGACAGTTTGAGCTTTTAGAATTTTTTTTAACTAAAACGCAAGAATGGTTGGTTTAAAACATTATCTAATTAAAGTATGAACCAACCTAGGCGTTCCGTCAGATACGATTCTGGTCGAATATCGGTTTGATATTTAATTGAATTACTAAAATTGTATTCGTTGCAGCTGCTAACGAAGAGAATGTTTTATCTTACGAGCCAGTGCAGCAGTTGCAAATTCAATACACAAGACCTGTCATTATTTTGGGACCGCTTAAGGATAGGATAAATGACGATTTAATTTCGGAATTTCCTGAGAAGTTTGGCAGCTGTGTACCACGTAAGTATTCTTCACTGTATGTCAATGATTGACGACACCTCATGCAGTGTTGCCTGGTGATTTTATGAATAATCTGGTGATTGGTGAAATTTTTTTTAAAAAGTCCCATTTCTGGTGATTTTTTTTTTAGTTTTGTGAATTCTGGCGATTTTTAGTTCATTTCACTATTTTTTGGAAACAGGATGACATAAAATTTACCTTTTTTTTGTCATCAAAAATATTCGTTGCTAAGATGACGATATAGGATTTATCTTTTCTTTCCTAAAATAAGTTTTTTTTTGGCTAATATTATACAGGGTGTTCCTTAATGACGTGCTAAAATTTGAGGGTGTGATTCCTTAGGTCATTTTATAAAGAAAAGTTCATATGAACATATGTCTGCAACGGCTTAAATTTTTTGCTACACGCTGTTGAATTTTTATTTTTTAAATGGTTATTTTTTAATATCTCCGAAAGTACTTTAGATATTATTTTAAATTTTGGTAGGTGTTAATAGGATATAGAACCACAAAGTTATTCAATTGTTCAACCAGTGGCATCCCTGCAAACAAGTCCAAGAAAGATGGTACGCCACTGACATTTTTCCATGTGAATATTTTTTCTGAGTAGCCTGGTCCATTCTACATGAGTTTTTTTCGTCAGTTTTTTCTTGATTAAAACCACTAAATTCATATTGAAGCTCATTATTATTTACAATGATAAAATAATTAATGATAAATTTTGTTTCATAAAAATTGTTGGAGTGGGCAATTCGATGCGAAGAACGGGCGGAAGTATGCCTTTTAAGTGAAAGTGACCATTTCCAACAATTTTTATGAAATTTATGATTAATTATTTTATCAATGTTAATAAAAATGAATTTCAATATGAATTTAGTGGTTTTAATCAATGCGCGTCCGACGAGAAAAACTCGAGATCGTTTTCATGTAGAATTGACCAGGCTAATCAGAAAAATGATCTACATGGAATATTGTCAGTGTCGTACCATCTTCATTGTAAAAAGTATCAAAGGGCATGCTTGCAGGGACGCCACTGGTGGAACAATTGAATAACTTTTCTAACTAAAATTTTTGGTTCTATATTCTATTGACACATACCGAAATTGAAAATAATATCTAAAGTACTTTCGGAGATATTAAAAAATAACCATTTAAAAAATAAAAATTCAACACCCTGTAGCAAAAAATTTAAGCCGTTGCGGACATATGTTCATATGAACGTTTCTTTATAAAATGTCCTTTGGAATCACACCCTGAAATATTAGCACGTCATTAAGGAACACTCTGTATACTTGTAAATACAATTTTGTTGTTGGTAATTGTTAAATAAAACAAAATTTCTAATGATTTTTTATAATCATTTCTGGGGATAATCACTCCATGGGACGTAATTTTGTAACCGACCTAATATTAACTTAACATCTGTTTTTAGATACAACCAGACCAAAACGAGAGTATGAAGTGGACGCACGAGATTATCATTTTGTCGCTTCTCGAGAGCAAATGGAAAAGGATATCCAAAACCACCTATTTATCGAGGCTGGGCAATATAATGACAACCTTTATGGCACCTCTGTAGCTTCGGTGCGAGAGGTTTCTGAAAAGGTATTTTATTGATTCTGTTTATATGCCTTGTAAATATTTGATAAAGTTTTCGAATCTAGCTGAGTGCCGATATGTCTTACTTTTCACAATCGGTTACAAGTAGTCATGGACAAACGAAAGTTTCCATTTTTGGAACCCTTCCATATCTGGAAACTTTTCGGCAGGAAAAAAATATCTTTTCTTGTTTATCTATTTTATATCTATTTTTAGGGCAAACATTGTATATTAGATGTAAGTGGAAATGCTATAAAGCGACTTCAAGTAGCGCAGCTCTTTCCAATAGCAATATTTATTAAACCTAAGTCTATGGAGTCCATTATGTAAGTATACTTTTACGCCTAACTATTAACCAAAAAATTTAATAAAATAAAGACGGAGCATAAATTATTAATGGTTTTAGGGAAATGAATAAAAGGATGACAGAAGAACAGGCAAAGAAGACATTCGAGCGAGCTTTAAAAATGGAGCAAGAATTTGGAGAATATTTTACGGGTAAGTTATATAATCATTTATTTTTATTAGATTACGTTCTGTGTTGTTTTGAATAGAGGGGGAATTTTAACGTTTTAAATACAGGGTGTTATGATGTTATTGGATTATATGCCTAGGAACCTTTATAGCCCTTTAGTTTGTATTACTTAGCTCAGTCAAGAGAAATCTTTTCATTTCTGGCATTTTCGCAAAACTGGCTCTATTGAGCAAACCTGAAAGTTTAAGTATAGGGATATATCGTTTGAAAGGCTAAATTTTCTTAAAATTAAAATTTTAAAAAATATATACAGAGGTTTCATTAAAAAAACCGCCATTAACCACTTTTTGGACGTACCGGAAATAAATATAATTTCAACCTCCCCTGTATGCTGTCTACTCCATTTCATGGAGGTTTCCTTAAACTGTCACAAAAATTTCAACTTTCCATGAATTCAGACCACAAATTTACAAATGTTTGATTAAGGTCATGTTTTGCGTGACATTAGACAGAAATGCTTTTTTTTTATCTCGAAAACAGTACGAGAAAGGTATAGGAAAGTATATAACAAAACATTATTAGAACTGAAAGGTGATTCTAAAAACTTAATAATATACAGGGCGTTTCATTTAAAATAACAATATTGCTACATGTTTTTGGTAGAAGCGGCAACGCCGCAAAGCTGAAAATATTTTAATTCGATGCAGCAGGTGCGTATAAGAGGCCAAATTTTTGTATCGATCCTATTAATCGTTTCCTATATACTGTATATTTAGTTCAAATAAATACCTACCGAAACTAAATAAAAATTATCGATATTCCAGCTGTGGTTCAAGGCGACACTCCCGAAGACATCTACGCCCAAGTGAAGGAGATAATCAATGAGCAATCAGGACCAACGATTTGGGTTCCAGCCAAGGAGAAGCTGTGACCCGTAGCCCCCGTGTGGACGTTCCCTACACGGTCGCTACGCCACTAGCGCTCTCTTTTGACCAACAACAGCAGCTTTTGCTTCGTGCAGTGATGTAAAATGTTTGAGAAAAATTTTCGTAAATTTTCCCGCGGTTTGCATTATTCAGATAGTTGAACGTTTGGTTGATTGGTACTTGAGTCCGGTTTCCGTCAGCTTCAGTTGAGTAATAATGTTTTATTCTTAACTAACATTGATCGATTAATTAACTATGTAATATGTACTTATTGGCATTAGATAAGCTTCACTTCAAGCGTACTTAATTTTTTTTAAAGTGCGATTTTACAACTGAATTTTTATCACTGGAAGCTTATAGTGATCTTAAGCCGAATATAAACGTAATAAGTGGTAAGTCTGGCAGCTGTCGCATTTTTCTGTGCCTATAAGTTTATAGCGGTGTTAATTTTATTACAGAATAGGTCCATTGGGTTATTTGTCTTCAAGTTAACTTAAGGAAGCATAACTCCGAATCGAAAGAAAAATATAAGTTTTGCAAGCCAACTCAGGCGGTAGCGGTACATTGACCAACAGCGAAAGAACATGTCAAAAATCGACAGACATGAAAGGTACCAGAAATAAGGATCACCCAAATCTTAGATTGCTTATTATTTTGCTGAGGATTGTTTAGGTACCTTTCGGAGGGTGGTTAAAAATATGAAATTTGTGCTCAAACATTTTACATCACTTCCTATCTTTGCTCGATTGTTGTGACGATTCTTTTTGGTTGCTTAGGAAGAAATAAATCATTTACGAATATTTAATATTGAGATTAGAAAATAATACGCAGACGTTAAAGTCCCTTCAGTAAATTCTAAATACATTTTTATGCATATTTACCAACGTTAGATATTTTTGAAATTAGAAAATAGCGAATGAATTCATAGATGAAAATCTTGCTCAACTCTTATTTTCAGGTTTTACAAATTTTTAACTAAATAAAATCAATGCAATTCACACTGAATGTGTCATTTTTTAACCGTATAAAACTACAAAGACGGAGGTTTTTCCAATGGAAAATATTATTAGTTAAAAGTCTTATGTAGATGAGTTTCCTGCATAATATTTTGTTGTAACCATTGAAAAAAATACCTCATTAGAAAATTTGAGATTAAAAATTGCTTTTGCGAGATATTTACCGGTAAGAAAATAATTCAGCACTTGAATAATACTCGAACCTTTAGTTTGTTTCTATCGCATGAAGTCGCAGAAACTTTGTTTACCCATATTAGACATGATACTATAAGCACAAGGTATGACATCTAGCCGTTCCCAGTTTGGCGTTCGCAGTGGCGTGAGGTATTTATAAATTACCTATGATTGTTAACTTAAATTGCCTACGTTGTTGTTAGCGTTTTTAACTCTCTTATCCATAAAATAAAGGAAACATCTTATATATCAAAATTATTTTTTTGGTTATCCACACCACTACCGAACACAGCGTACCTTTTTGATATTAGGATATTTATTTTTAATAAATACACAAATACCGCGGCAAATAACACTGAAATAAGGAAAAGCTCCTGTAAACTTTCGAAGCATCCATTAAAATCATGTGGGAATCGCAGAAGCATTCACATAATGACGTCACTAACGCCTCTTCCTGCGCGGTATCATACCTTGTGCTTATTGTATCATGCGTATAAAACTCACCACTACCGAACACAGCGCACCTTTTTAATATTAGGATATTTATCAAATACCGCAGCAAAAACCACTGAAATAAGGAAAAGTTCCGGTAAACTTTCAAAGCATCTATTAAAATCATGTGGGAATCGCAGGAGCGTGCACATAATAACGCCACTAAGCGACGCCTGTTCCTGCGCGGTATCGTAGCTTGTGTTTATTGTATCATGCGTATAAAGCTCCAACTGGAAATAAATTATTGCAGCTTTATCCATCATGCCGAACAAACTGAATAATACTCTGACCTACAAATCTAAAAGGTTTGTTAAGTGTTCTTTTATTTTCCAATAACAAAAGGCTCCGACTATTATACATGCATGTAAAGAACGGAACGCGTTGCTGTTGCTCATTACTTCGACTGGGATAATCTCCAGTGGGTTCGACCAGTCTCATTAATATTCGCACAGTAGCGCACGTTACGTGCTTTACACGGAACTTAGTTGAATTATTTTCTTTATGGGAAATTAAATATGCACTTAACGGATGGATTTGTACGTTAGTCTGCGATATAAATGCTCAATTTAATAAATTTTCTGCAATAAGCAATCAAATAAAAATTGTCGGTTGTAATTTAAAAAGTACATAACTAGGTAAATGTTTAAGATTATTAATTCCAGCTAAATTATGAGCTTTATATAGTATCTGGATAACCTCTGAAGTCCTTTATTTTAAGCAATAAGAAAAGTAAACCCGTTGCCGATAAAAATATATATTTAATTTTCGTAACTGAGTAATGGAATTAAACTAGGAATAAAGTTCTTTTAGGAATATAAAATAGAATTTTTATAATAATATGTGTTTTTTTGCGTCTAGGTAAAGTTTTATTGTAAATAATTTTTAAAGCTACCTTCAGTATACAGGGTGTTCGCGTTAATGCATTAGGATACTTAAGAGGTGATTCTACATTTCAAAATAAAGGTAGTAAGTCATATTTCAATTTGAATGATGCTTTATCCGAACACCCTGTAGAACTATTTGCAAGAAAAGTGAAATAACTCAAAACATGAACATAAAACATAAAAGGAAAATGATTAAATTTCATTCTGAAAATGGTCTCTCGCTATACAGGGTGTTATGAATGTCGCGTTGTTACGTATATGTATACAGTGTATCCGCGGATGGAGTTCACAAGAGGGAAAAAATCTTTATTATTCATTATAAGACCAAAAATCATTCTTTATAAAAAGTTCTGCTTGTTGAAAAATGAATATAAAAATTTTAGATCAGATTTATAGGGTGTTAATAAATTAGAAAAATATGAAAATGCCTCAAGAGAGAAGTACCATTATTTATTACCTTTAACAAAATTTTTATAAAGCTAAGTTGTTTATAGACTAGCATGAAGTCTAGATACAAATTTTGAACTAAAAATAAAGTTTTAAATGTTTGAGTTATAGCACCTCTTCTCGCAAATTCTTATTAATTGTCGATTGAATAAATTGAATTTCACTTAAATTACGGCTTAATATTGATTTTTATCCATTGAAAAAAATTATCCTTCTCTCGAAATTTTTATAATGTTATATATTATAAACTAGTTTATTATAATTCGCACAAGGAATGTACTTTAATCCCCATCGGTCGTGTGACTGTGTTAGCGGTTTATCCAACTTCCTAATTAATTTTTCTTTAGGTTGCTTCGTACGTAATTTTTAATCTTATTTGTACTTTTTGTCTAGAAACAACATGGCTTTTCCCATAAACCATCAGCTGTTAACACCGACAGTGGCCGTCAAAGATGCCGTTTATTCTCTGATCGAATTCCAATACAAATAAAAATCCTCTCTTAATATTATATATTATTTTTTGCGAGCAGATATAAAGGAGCCGACTAAATTATGACATTTTTAAATGCTGGGGATTAAGCTTATATCTAAAACCTAAATTATTTTTGGAGGGCTCGGAAATATAGCATTTTCTACACTTTGGCAGGTTCCAACTTCTCCTGCACATACTTATCCTAATTTTTCAATTTCGATTTAAATATGTCTGCATCACGTTAGGCTGTAAAACCGATTTTATAGGTTTTAGAGTTCAACCGGAAGTGGTCGTTCCGCAATAAAGGAAGAAATCTGTGGAGGTGACTTGGATTCCATAATTCAAACGTACCATAAAATAGAAGGTATCCTATTCCTATAAATTATTTTTTCCGTCAATTTTTGAGTCCAAAATAATTTTCCAGTGTAGATCTCTTATTTTAACATATTTTTAATATATAGGGTGGCCCATCGAAAATAGTCCAGCAAGGTTTACGGCTGTGTACGTGAAAATTAAAAAAACCTCGGACCCGTAAACTTGTGTTTTCAGGGGGACACGTTTCACTATTAATTTCATCCCTGTAACCTCAACCCCCCTAGCGGAGGCGGCTACTGTCCTTGTTTTTTCAAATGGGAATGGGTATGTTGTGATACATCTTTTTAAAGGGCATTAAATTCTCTTTAAAATGGCGCTTCGTTTTGTAAATTTGAGCTACGCGCCGCCGAGCAACGGAATTTGAAACATTTCACTGCACCTCTTATCAAGTACACAGGTTTGTGCGTAAACAATTTTTTTTCCAAATAACATGTAGATCTGGATCAACCACTTTACTGAAGATAAAGTTGAATTGACTGATACTTATTACTTAAAAAAAAATTGTTCACGGACAAACCTGTGTACTTGATAAAAAGGGAAGTGAAATGTTTCAAATTCCGTTGCTCTGCGGCGCGTAGCTCAAATTTACCAAACGAGGCGCCATTTTAAAGAGAATTTAATGCCCTTTAAAAAGATGTATCACAACATTCCCATTTGAAAAAATAAGGGCAGTAGCCGCCCCCGCTAGGGGGGTTGAGGTTACAGGGATGAAATTAATAGTGAAACGTGTCCCCCTGAAAACACAAGTTTACGGGTCCGAGGTATTTTTTTTAATTTTCACGTACACAGCCGTAAACCTTGCGCGACTGTTTTCGATGGGCCACCCTGTATTTTAGATAGTGTATTTTGCCACAAAACCGATAAACTGCAAGTGATGTAAAACGACCTTAATGAGAAAGATTTTATGTTAACAATGAAGGAGTTGAATAAACTGTTGGTTAGTAAATTAGCACTTTTAACAAAAGGTGTAATTTTCGCGCCTTAAAATGCCCCTATTATAAAGGAAAGTGATATTATCGGAAAAGGGTTTTACTTTTACTCGTGAAAGCTCCTAGCTTATTCGTACACCCGCACTTGTGTTTTTAACCGTTTAATACATTATCGTACTTATTATATTATAGTAAAATATATTTCTGAACAGATTAAATTTTCATTGTTATAAGGCTAGTTTTATCAATGTTTTTGTAGTGTCATGTATTATATTATTGAATTTTGAGGTTTACCTGCCAATAATAATAGTTGGGAATTATAAAGATTTGTATATACACAAAATATCTATGTGTAGTGCGTAACAAAAATAATGTTATTGTTATAAAAGAAGTTGTCACTTAACTTATTTGAGTTATTATTAAAACAGATTTTACTAATAATATTAGCGTTTTTTTTTTGTTAACGTACGATTGCAGGAATTGGCTGGTATTGTCACTTTTTTAACATTTTATGAAAAATTTAAGAAATATAATTTTTGGTAGGTGCCATTAGCAAAAAAATTTAATTTTTGGTAGGTGAGATTAGCAAAAATTGACATTTTTTTATTATTTTCCAAGCCACCATCGTTAGTAGAATAAAATGCAGGTCATGATTTATTAAAATCAGGTAAAAAAAATATGAGAATAATTACAAAAAGACAAAACTTATCAACAATTAAAGCTGCGAGCATTTTTGCAATAACTTGACAGGGAAGGTATTACAGTGCAACCTCGATAATCCGAACCTTCGTTACACCGGATTCTTCAATAATCCGGCCAAATATTTCAACTGCAGTATGCTTCTGTTTTAAAAAATTTTTGTTTATGTACTATTTTTTAGTTGTTTTGTATTACTAAATGTTTCGTTTTTCAATAAAAAAAACTCTCGCTTCAGTAATCCGGATGACCGCGGTTTTAATTAGTCCGGATTATCGAGGTTGCACTGTATCAGTTTGTTTAAGAAGGCAAAATTATTTTTACCTTTAAAAATGACTATTGTGTCTTGATGAACTATCACGGCGTATCAAGTGGTTGGATGCCTCGTTCTGTTATTTCTAAGAGCTATAATAATAAAATACAATATACGTAACGGGCAATCTAACCCTATTTTATTTAAAATTTGCAGTAATAAAAATACATAACACCCTCACACATCCATAATATACGACCCTGCTCACTATAATTTCATTATGAAACCATCCGGTCTACTGGACGAGCGCCGTCAAAAAAATTTCCTCAGCTTAGTAGAACCTCAGCATATGACTTAAATTAAACGTTTTTTGGTTGCAGGGGTACATTGTCGACAACAAAAGAAACCGAGGGAAACATTAAGTATCGGTTCCATAAAAAAATTCAGTATAAAGTGTGCTTTATGCGCAACAGGTGCTGGTAGCATCGGTCAAGTTTGGTTCGGATTTTGTCGTGAAAGATTTATAAAGGGTGATTTTTTAAGAGTGTCTGAACTTTAAATTTAAATTAAACAACAACCATATTAGATATCTCTAAACTATTTATTTTATGTGAAATAACACTTAATGGCATTAATGTTTGAAAATAACTTCAGTCAAATGTCCGCCGCGGCTTCTTCTAACAAAGCGCATTCTGTCAATCCAATTTCCGACCACTTTTTCAAGCAATTCGAGACTTATGCCTGCAATTGTCCGCGTTATGTTGTGTTCTAATGCGTCAATATTTGCCGGTTTATTGGCATAGACCAATGATTTAACGTAACCCCACAGAAAATAATCTAATGGCGTTAAATCACACGACCTTGGGGGCCAGTTGACAGGTCCATTCCTCGAAATAATTTTCTCACCGAATTCTTCCCTCAATAAATCCAGGGTTGCATTGGCTGTATGACATGTGGCTCCGTCCTGTTGAAACCACATCTCGTCCAAATCAATACCATTCAAATTTGGAATTAAATATTCATTAATCATCGCTCTGTAACGATCCCCATTAACTGTCACGCGGTTTCCAGCTTCATTTTTAAAAAAATACGGCCCAATAATGCCACCGGCGTATAATCCACACCATACCGTGCATTTCTCTGGATGCAACGGCAATTGTTGAATCATTTTGGGATTATTTGCACTCCAAATGCGGCAATTCTGTTTATTGACGTAACCGTTTAACCAAAAATGAGCTTCGTCGCTGAACAAAATTTTGCGGTAAAATTGTGGATCAAGTTGCAATTGACTAAGAGACCATTCAGCGAACGTGCGACGCAAACGATGATCTTGCGGCTTAAGTTCTTGGGTAAGCTGAATCTTGTAAGGCACCAGACCAAGATCTTTAGTCAAAATTGTCCACGTAGTCGAATAACAAAGCCCAACTTCTTGTGAACGTCTACGAATTGACAAATTTGGGTCTTCATCAACACTGGCAGCTACAGCGTCTCTTGGGAACACACAGATTTTTGTCTGGTTTTTGGTTTAATATCGAGTAATGTAAATTGCGTTAGAAATTTGTCTATAACTCGGCGAATACCTCGTTCGGTTGGGCGATTATGAGCACCATAGAATTCACGAAGGGCTCGATAAGTTTGGCGCACAGAACACTGGTTTTGATAATAAATTTGGACAATTTGCAAGCGTTGCTCTGGTGTCATTCTTTCCATAATGATTTGCCAGACTATACTGAATAATTCTGACACTACAAGCGCGAAAAGTGACAGTTCATTTCACAGCCTTCTCGGATAAAAGTTCGGACACTCTTAAAAAATCACCCTTTATTTAATGTAAGTGCATAAAATAATTATCTAGCCCTTACGTATATGTACATATTATTATTCTGGTTTCCGAAAATGAAGAACGCGAAGCTTAAAATAATATCTGGAAAATTGTACACCATATGTATTGATCGAGAGCGCCGTAACGTTTAAAACTCGTACATTGGTGAATTTAAGGGAACCGGTCTTACGCGTCGACGTGTAGTTGCTTTCACACGGTTAATAGCGCTACTGTCATTCTCTCGACCTTCGATCCATATCGAGCAGAGTGAAAGAGGCGTGGGGGGAAGTCCGATCGCGCATCATCGTGGCAGCGAACGCGCTGATAAGAACGAATACGGACAATGCTATATAAATATGCTCGTCAATACAAATAAAAATAAAGTTCATGGTATCAAACAGCCACAGAGATTGAATTTATATTTACTACCCAATATTTTGAACAGAAAATGTTAATTTGATTCCCACCAAGAAGTACATCATCCTGAATGGAATGGCAAAATAATGATCAAAATCGATTCAGCCATTATAAAGTGGGTTGTACAGGGTGATCACGTATAATGTCCCCCCCATCTTAACTTTAAAATTAAAAATATTAGCATGCGACGCTTTTAAAGTAGTTCTTCTTCAATTGTAAATATATCGAATACGGTTGAATTTGGGTATACGGGGTTTATCCAGTGGCGCAGCCAGAACGTTTTTTCGTGAGGGGGTTTTGAACCCCCCTGTAAATCAACATACCTAAAATATTTGTTCCCGTTGCAAATACTACTTTAAAAACCTTGTATAGCCATTTTTAAAATTTTTCTCAACAAAAAACCTAAAATTGCGGGACACTATACGTGATCACACGAATTGCTCGTTATATTCGTTTCAATCATTTAAAAAAAAGGGGTGTTATAATTTAGACCACGAGCCTTAAAGAACGGCCCTTCTGCTGTCAAAGAAGTAATATAATACAGGGTGTTCCTTAGTGACGTGCTAATATTTCAGGGTGTGATTCCTTAGGTCATTTTATAATGAAAAGTTCAACTGAACATATGTCCGCAAAGGCTTAAATATTTGCTACAGGGTGTTGAATTTTTATTTTTTAAATGGTTACTTTTAATATCTCCGAATGTACATGACATTTTTCCATGTGGATATTTTTTCTGATTAGTTGGTCAATTTTACATGAAAACGGTCTCTTGAGTTTTTCTCGTCAGATGCACCGTTCATATTAAAACCATTAAATTCATATTGAAACTCAAAAATTGTTGGAGTGGGCCTTTTAAGTGAAGGTGGCCCTTTCCAACAATTTTTATAAAACAAAATTTATCATTAATTATTTTATCAATGTTAATAATAATGAGTTTCAATATGAATTTAGTGGTTTTAATCAAGAAAAATTCAAAAGACCGTTTTCATGTAGAATTGATCAGGCTAATCAGAAAAAATATCCACATGGAAAAATGTCAGTGGCCTACCACCTCTTTTGTAAAAAATATCAGCGGACATGTTTGCAGGGACGCCATAGTGGAACAATTGAATAACTTTTCTAACTAAAAATTTGTGATTTTATATCCTATTAATACATACCAAAATTCAAAACAATATCTAAAGTACTTTCGGAGATATTAAAAAATAACCATTTAAAAAATAAAAATTCAACACCATGTAGCAAAAGATTTAAGCCGTTGCGGGCATATGTTCATATGAACTTTTCTTTATAAAATGACCTAAGGAATCACACACTGAAATATTAGCACGTCATTAAGGAACACCCAGTATATCAACAATCTGCCGGCGAAAAATGATATTGACCAAGTGACAAAATACCAAACCAAGCTTTGAAACACATTTTATAAATTTATTAAATTAATAATATAAATTCTTCGTTTGACTAATCGATACCTAATATAAAGTCCATCTTCTCAATACTCTCAAGTTCTCACTATAATTTTTTTAATAAAACACGATTTTGCTTTGTGTTGCTTACTAAGTAAGTACTTTAAAAGACAGATATTTAATACAAATACAACCGTGTTGATATAAAAATAAATAACATTTTGTACAAATGCGCGATGGCAAGAGGACTTTAAGGTGCTTCTACATTATGTCACAGATATTGTTATTAACCTTGTTACCTGACACTTCGTTCCATGTCGTCGCCGCCTTTATATTTAGCTTGCGCCAGGGCCGGATGTAAGCATGGGCATTTATGGGCAATTTCCCAGGCTAATGAAATTCGAGAGAAATCAAAATTACTAAGAGTAAATTCGGCCCTGCTTGCGCCGTGCAACCACCTTCTAGTGCTTGATGTCGGGGATATGACACGACCTAACTACAGGCACCGCGAATGTTAGGCAACCGAGTTAACAACCATGTTGGCGGCATAATGTGGATGCACCTTTGCAATAACATAATTATATGATAAAAGTATACAACTTAAACCAGTGAAAAGCCCTGAGTTTGTTGGATTGCTTGCATTAGCTTATACCTAAGTCGCTCTTTGGTTTTATATTGTGGCAAGTCCAGCAGGTTAAAACAAGTGTGTGCGACAGGTAAAAATTTGTCGTCGTTGGTTGGTTGAATAGTGATCTGAAAATAAGATATGTATAAAGACAGGTGTATCACATAAATCTAAGCTAAAATCATCCTCCAATTATTGTTCACCCAGAAAATTTTTAACGTTTCCGTATGCGGAGCCAGGGTATTTAGAAACCATAATTGTATTACCATAAAAATAAATACACTGTGTTGATTCCGCAGTTGGATTCTTCCTGAAAATTCAAAAATAGTTTCGCCCCTTAACAAAAAACAGACATCTGAAGACAATGAGTAGAGATTTATTTTAATCATTTAAATACTGTGAAAATGATTATTTTTACGCCTCCTTACATTCGTCTAGGTGGACTTGCTAATACTAGGAATAACATTATATTAAAATTTATTATATTACTGGTAAGTTTAGTTGTTCTAATTGGAAATTACATTAGCATTTTCTGTTAACGATTACGAAGAAAACTACCGACAGCATAGCCAAATTTTGTGCTCTTCTATATAGCAAATCTTTTACACTTATAGTCATGAGAGGCACTTACCTTTATGCCTTTCATGCCTTGTATAGGTATTCTGTAGGTTCCGGTTAAAAATAACAGAAATTTCTTTTTATCCTCTAAGGACATTTCATGTAAAACTTCCCAGAAGTACCTAAAATAGAATAAGGAACCATAAATTACCCCATTTACCCATTTAAAACCGATTAAAATAAATACGACTGAAAGTCCATAATTTTTTCTATCGATATGATGCAAGCAGAAATAAAAATTAAAAAACCATTTTAAATTGTTTTCCGATCTTGGTGACATTTTTAGCAAAGTGTAGGCTAGAAAAGTTATTTATTTACCCTTAATTTCTTAACGCCTTGTGGAAAAATTGGCATGTAGAATTTAGCTTCGTTATGTTTTATTTTGAATTGAGACATTTTCTTAACACAATGGTTTTTGGCCCATGTCATTATTTGCTTGTTAAAAGAAGATACAAATTTTTAAAGAAAGTGTTGCAGTTTTTCAATTTTATTCACAATTCAGAAGATTAAATTATTTTATGGAGTAGCATAAACAAATACTTGAAGGGTAGCTTTTTCTTAACACACACATGTGTTTTTGGTTCACATCTTTAAAGCAGATAAAATTTTTTAAAGAAAGTATTGCAGTTTTTCATTTTTATTCACAATTCAGAAGATTAAATTATTTTATGGAGTAGCATAAACAAATACTTGAAGGGTAGCTTTTTCTTAACACACACATGTTTTTTTGGTTCACATCTTTAAGAGCAGATAAAATTTTTTAAAAAAAGTATTGCAGTTTTTCATTTTTATTCACAATTCAGAAGATTAAATTATTTTATGGAGTAGCATAAACAAATACTTGAAGGGTAGCTTTTTCTTAACACACACATGTGTTTTTGGTTCACATCTTTAAGAGCAGATAAAATTTTTGAAAGAAAGTATTGCAGTTTTTCATTTTTATTCACAATTCAGAAGATTAAATTATTTTATGGAGTAGCATAAACAAATACTTGAAGGGTAGCTTTTTCTTAACACACACATGTGTTTTTGGTTCACATCTTTAAGAGCAGATAAAATTTTTGAAAGAAAGTATTGCAGTTTTTCATTTTTATTCACAATTCAGAAGATTAAATTATTTTATGGATTAGCATAAACAAATACTTGAAGGGTAGCTTTTTCTTAACACACACGTGTTTTTGGTTCACATCTTTAAGAGCAGATAAAATTTTTTAAAGAAAGTATTGCAGTTTTTCATTTTTATTCACAATTCAGAAGATTAAATTATTTTATGGAGTAGCATAAACAAATACTTGAAGGGTAGCTTTTTCTTAACACACACATGTGTTTTTGGTTCACATCTTTAAGAGCAGATAAAATTTTTTAAAGAAAGTATTGCAGTTTTTCATTTTTATTCACAATTCAGAAGAATAAATTATTTTATGGAGTAGCATAAACAAATACTTGAAGGGTAGCTTTTTCTTAACACACACATGTGTTTTTGGTTCACATCTTTAAGAGCAGATAAAATTTTTTAAAGAAAGTATTGCAGTTTTTCATTTTTATTCACAATTCAGAAGATTAAATTATTTTATGGAGTAGCATAAACAAATACTTGAAGGGTAGCTTTTTCTTAACACACACATGTTTTTTTGGTTCACATCTTTAAGAGCAGATAAAATTTTTTAAAGAAAGTATTGCAGTTTTTCATTTTTATTTACAATTCAGAAGATTAAATTATTTTATGGAGTAGCATAAACAAATACTTGAAGTGTAGCTTTTTCTTAACACACACATGTTTTTTTGGTTCACATCTTTAAGAGCAGATAAAATTTTTTAAAGAAAGTATTGCAGTTTTTCATTTTTATTTACAATTCAGAAGATTAAATTATTTTATGGAGTAGCATAAACAAATACTTGAAGTGTAGCTTTTTCTTAACACACACATGTTTTTTTGGTTCACATCTTTAAGAGCAGATAAAATTTTTTAAAGAAAGTATTGCAGTTTTTCATTTTTATTCACAATTCAGAAGATTAAATTATTTTATGGAGTAGCATAAACAAATACTTGAAGGGTAGCTTTTTCTTAACACACACATGTGTTTTTGGTTCACATCTTTAAGAGCAGATAAAATTTTTTAAAGAAAGTATTGCAGTTTTTCATTTTTATTCACAATTCAGAAGATTAAATTATTTTATGGAGTAGCATAAACAAATACTTGAAGGGTAGCTTTTTCTTAACACACACACATGTGTTTTTGGTTCACATCTTTAAGAGCAGATAAAATTTTTTAAAGAAAGTATTGCAGTTTTTCATTTTTATTCACAATTCAGAAGATTAAATTATTTTATGGAGTAGCATAAACAAATACTTGAAGGGTAGCTTTTTCTTAACACACACATGTTTTTTTGGTTCACATCTTTAAGAGCAGATAAAATTTTTTAAAGAAAGTATTGCAGTTTTTCATTTTTATTTACAATTCAGAAGATTAAATTATTTTATGGAGTAGCATAAACAAATACTTGAAGTGTAGCTTTTTCTTAACACACACATGTTTTTTTGGTTCACATCTTTAAGAGCAGATAAAATTTTTTAAAGAAAGTATTGCAGTTTTTCATTTTTATTCACAATTCAGAAGATTAAATTATTTTATGGAGTAGCATACACAAATATTTGGAGTGTGGCTTTTGCTTTAGACACACACATTTTTTTTTGTTCACGCCATTAAAAGCAGATACAAATTTTTAAAGAAAATATTGCAGTTTTGCATTTTCATTCACAATTCAGAACATTAAATTATTTTATGGAGTAGCATAAACAAATACTTGAAGTATGGCTTTCTCTTAACACACACATGTTTTTCCATAAAATAGTTTTATGTTCTGAATTGTGAATAAAAATGAAAAACTGCAATACTTTCTTTAAAAATTTGTATCTGCTTTTAAAGATGTGAACCAAAAAAACACGTGTGTGTTAAGAAAAAACTACACTTCAAGTATTTGTTTATGCTACTCCATAAAATAATTTAACGTTCTGAATTGTGAATAAAAATGAAAAACTGCAATACTTTCTTTAAAAATTTGTATCTGCTTTTAATGGCGTGAACCAAAAAAACATGTGTGTGTTAAGCAAAAGCCACACTCCAAATATTTGTTTATGCTATTCCATAAAATTATTTAATGTTCTGAATTGTGAATAAAATTGAAAAACGGCAATACTGTGCTAAAAATTTGTATAGTCTTGTAACAAGCAAATAATGACGAGAACCAAAAAAACATTGCTTTTTGCTAATTTCACCAACATCGAAAAACAAATTAGTAACAGGACTAACATTATTTTTGTCCAGAATCTATTGTCAGGGAGTATACGATAACGTCAAATGATGATCCTTTTTCTAATAATTGCTTAATTATCATTGACGGTCTTCTGTCGAAGACGTTCTCGGCGGTATATGTCATCAATGCACCGAAAGTATTTTATTTTATTTAAATCCCAACAATGAAAAAATAAGTAATCAACTTTACCTAATAGTGGGATCCGATGATTTATAGCCATTTTTATATTCGGCCGCCTCCTCTAGCGCGTGCCAATCATAATTCTCGTTTCCTACTACGATCGCCATAAGTTCGTGGGAATGGAAAAGCTGCAGAACCCTGCCATCACAGACTTTCATGAATCCGGTGTGAAACGCTTGATACTGACTCTCTACTGATTTGTTGAATATGTAGTCGATGTAGAGGGATACGTATTCTTGTCTGCAAAAAAAAATACAAACATAAAAATTTTCCAATCTATGAGGAATACACAGATGCAGAAAAGCTCCTACCCTTACTAAGTTAAAGATATAGAAATATTCGAAAAGAAAGCAAATTTCTAACAAAATACATTTACCAGGCATCTCTGGTTGTGGAATCAATAGCATTGGTACATATGATTTAGTCAATCAAAGTTGTCTGGTTATTAAATCAACAATTCACTTTGATTGTGAGGAAACCAATTCCGCTTGTTATTTATGTCACAGTGGAAAGTCTCTGGTTAGCCAATTCTTTGAATTTAATAAAAATAAAAATTCTCTTCAAAAATATAATCTACGAGGAATAAAAGCGTCGGCGTACAGTCGACTGTGTAGAACTACTTGTATGTAATTTTTAAAACCCAATGCTAATACATTGATTATTATTTAAGCAACACCGCATAGGTAATTAAGCTCAATTTCCACCAAACTTTACTGTTACTAAGACCCTTCGTTTACTTGCAAGATTCTATTAGGTGCTAATTTATACTCACTGTATTGAACCCTGATATCCCTATAAACCTTAAGCGAAAAGTCTTCAACGCATGCATCTTGCCTGTCGCAACATACGGTCTTGAGTCAATGGCTTTGACTAAGAGATACACCAACAACCTCAGAACAATGCAGAGGGCAATGGAACGAGCAATGCTTGGCATTAGTCTAAGACAAGAGATAGAATTCGCAGTGAGGAGATAAGAAGAAGAACGAAGGTGGTAGACATAGTGCAACGAATCGCTGAACTTAAGTGGCAATGGGTGGGACAAGTGGCCAGACTAAGTGGGGATAGATGGGTGTCTAAGCTTGTACATTGGAGACCACGACAAACAAAGAGGAGCGTCGGTAGACCGCAGAAGAGATGGCTGGACGATATAAGGAAGATAGCGGGAGGAAGATGGTACCAAACAGCGAAAGACAGAGCAGCATGGAAACGAATGAAAGAGGCCTTTGTTCAGGAGTGGACAAACGATGGCTGACGAAGAAGAAGAAGAAGAAGTATTGGACTTTAAATGATATCATTACAAATAAAATAATAGTAATAATAAATAAACTTCTTTGCGTTCTCTTCAGTATTAACTAATATTTAAATATAAGTAATGCTACAATTATTTCACATCTGTTAAGTACAGATTATGCAAAATTGCAATGTTGATGAAAATTTGGTCCGATTTGTACTGGCAAGCAATGTTATTTTAGCGTTTTACTCAAAAACGGTTAGATTTATGGAAACAAAAGTAGTATACCTTTTTTATGTCAAAAGGTTAGGAGAAAAAAATTATTCATGCAAAATGCGCATACAGTGTAGCACAAAAAGTTGGGACCATTCAAATTAAAGTAAAGGTTCGTATGTGGTGCCCTCTACGAAATGTGGGCTAATTTGTATTCCTCAAGCCAAAAAAGCCCCATATACGAGATTTCGTCAAAATATTATGAGCGTGGCTGCAAATAAAATTTATCTTTAACACCCTGTAACTCCATTAATAATCAATTTTCGAAAAAATGTTATAGGAAGAGCATTTATTTTCGGTCTACAATTATCCCCTAAATTTTTTGCTAATCATTTGCGGACATCATGTATATACACAGTGTGTAAAAAGTCCCGGAACAGTCAATTATTTCAAAAATGGTGCACAATATAAAAAAACTTTCTGTATAAAAGTTGTTGGTCTTAAAGAAATTTATTAAACTTAGATCCCTGTAATTACACAGGGTTGCCCAAAAAGGCGTGGTAACCGAAACTTCATTTTTTTTAAATGGAATGACCCTTTTTTGATCACATTTTCTGATTCCTCTAAACATTCTAAACAACAATTATAGAACATGTCATATGGCTAAACCTATTAGTTTTAGAAATAATTTGAGTTGAAGGACATAAATGCGATAGGTACGATATTACCTTTTGCATTTTTATAAGCTGGTACTAGAATTTTTTTGCGTCACTGTCAAAGTAAATTCTCAAAATGTCGCTCAGCGAAAGGGAACGTATAACTTTACTAATAATACAACTTTTCCAAACCGAGAGCCTATATCAAAATCTACAGTTGTGAGAACAGTTCAAAGGTTCGAGGTAACCGGTTGTTGCAGAGATAAACTTCGTTCCGGAAGACCAAAGTCGGCAAGTAGTGATGAAAAAAAATTAGAGACATTACTTCATTTTGTTCAGAATCCACATTTGTCACTCAGAAAAGCTGCTACCCAAGTTGATGTTTGTTTTAAATCAATTGACAATATTTTAAAAACCAGTAATTTTCATCCCTATAAAATAACTCTTGTCCAGGAATTATCAGAAGACGATTTTGATCGTAGATTGGAATTTTGCGAAGTAATGATGCAAAAACATGAAGAAAATAACAATTTTTTTAATCAAATAGTTTTTACGGATGAGGCAACATTCATGTTGAACGGGTCTCTCAATCGCCATAATTGTCGTTACTGGGCTGATCAGAATCCACATTGGATGAGAGAAACACATACTCAACACCCCCAGAAAGTAAATGTGTGGGCTGGAATTATTGGCAACAGATTAGTGGGGCCGTTCTTTATAGAGGGGAATTTGAATGCCGAAATGTATCTCCACATGCTGCAAAATGAAATTGTGCCAGCAATAAACAATGAAGTAGGACCACTATTACGCAATACGTGGTTTCAGCAGGATGGAGTTCCTCCTCATTTTGGGCTAGCTGTTAGAAATTATTTAAACAACACTTTTCCTAACCGCTGGATAGGACGAAGAGGCCCCATAGAATGGCCTGCTAGGTCGCCAGACTTAACGCCCCTTGATTATTTTCTTTGGGGACACCTAAAAAATAAAGTATTTGTGACAATACCTGCAGATCTGAATGAATTAAGAGGAAGAATTATTGAAGAATGTGCATCTATTAACCAAGAAATGTTACAAAACGTCATCGACAAATTTTATTATAACCTAGCCCATTGTCAAACTGTGGGAGGAGGACATTTTCAGCATTTAATTAAATAACGACTTACACTTAATTTTATTTTTGTTCTCTTCAAGTTATTGTTAATTTTACTGCTTGTATTTAATAATTTAGTTGTTATTAAAATTTTGACACAACTTGAGTGAGGTTCATTTTACACGAGTTTAATGTTTTTCTTTTAATTTTAACGTAAAACATTTGAGCCGACTCGAAACAATGCAAAAGGTAATATCGTACCTATCGCATTTATGTCGTTCAACTCAAATTATTTCTAAAACTAATAGGTTTAGCCATATGACATGTTCTATAATTGTTGTTTAGAATGTTTAGAGGAATCAGAAAATGTGATCAAAAAAGGGTCATTCCATTTAAAAAAAATGAAGTTTCGGTTACCACGACTTTTTGGGCAACCCTGTATAATTACAGGGATCTAAGTTTAATAAATTTCTTTAAGACCAACAACTTTTATACAGAAAGTTTTTTTATATTGTGCACCATTTTTGAAATAATTGACTGTTCCGGGACTTTTTACACACTGTGTATACAAAAATAATTATTTTAAAAGATAATTTTTATTTCATTTTAAATTCGATCAAAGAATAAAATTCCAACTTTACCAACACTAAACTTACTTGTTTTCGTGCGTGACTGGAGTATTAGAACCGCCCGGCTTTAATTCTACAGTCACGATATCTCCCCACACGTCCCGGTTGAGGTCAAACGACAAACAAAACACGTCCTGCAAGTCGTCCGAGGTATAGTCCAGCAAATCCTTCAGCGAGCTGGCCATCGACGGCGACAGGTCTTTCAGATCGTTCAGACCGACTGGTTCGTTAAGAAGCTTCTTGTAAAGAGCGAGGGGAAATGGAATATCTATGATGGTGAAGTTGTATATGGCAAGACCGCATATTAAACCTAAAACGAAAGGAACAAACTCTTAAAAATTTCCCTGTAAAATTAGAATCACGATTCTCGACTTATAGCACTAACACAAATAAGCAATTTTTTTTGACAAAAAATTAATTTTTAATTTCACTCATTCTGGTTCCAATAACTTTATTATGTTTATTTTAGAAAGCATAATGATTTGATTGTTTTGTATCTCCCGCCTTACTAAAAAAATATTTGAGAGCATGTACCAACTTTTCTCCGGATTAAAATTTTCTGAGAAGTCAATAATGAAAAAGCATTCCATTGCTGCAAATTTTCTGGGCCACCCTGTATCCTAAAGAGATTAAACTAAGTCGTGGCATCGCAAGTGCGTTTAAGGAAGATTATGAAGTCTATAATAGCAGTGAATTTACACCAAACCTACCTATAAGAAAGTATACATTGTTTTCTTCAAACGGGTTTTCCGAGAACCAAATAGCCCTAGTTTCTTCATATTCTTTAAACATTCCATATTTCGGATCTAAAATCTCCCTCAGTAAAAGCATAAAGAACTCTTTCGTGACTCCACCCGCATCCTCGGCCTCTTCGCCACAGAATTTGATCTTAAAAATTTCTTATGGTTATTAAAATTATATTAAAAACCAATACAATATCGTCAAGCGCCTACTGACCACACCCAAAGTTTTATCAACTTCCATAATAACAATACAGGGTGATTGATGGTGCATGGAATATTAGACGTTTATAAAGAACTAAACTGCTGGCCATTTGCTTTCGAGCAAGAAAAATTTCGCCTAAATTTAAAAGTTAATATTTTCTGAACCACATATGACATCGATCTCCGGTTTTTAATGGTTGATAGATTTGTCCCTTAGGAAACAATTGCCAAAGTTGGATTGTCTTAAACTGTCAGAAAATTTTATATACAGGGTGTTAAAGAGGACGATGATTTTTGCTCCAATTTCAATAGCATGTAACTTTTACAATAATATTTTTAAATTTTATCACTGTACGTCAATTGAATCACTGGTTCATAGCAAAGAAAGTAATTTGTCAAATTTTTGATATCTGCTATATTTTAAGAGATACCGATTTTTTTGAAAAACTTTTTTCAACTTTTTGTTAGCTAGATCCCACTGTGCGTTGTATTGTGCAAACTTTGCAAGTGATTATTATACCTTATGAAAAGCTTGTTTATGTTCAGTAACAACAATTGCACCTAAATGTTGTGATATGCAGTGGCGTACTTATAATCACTTATATGTCTATGCTTTATGAGTATCTCACAATTTTTTTGTATTGGAAAGTACTCGCCCCTAGATTAGGCAAGTTTTTTTTAGTTTTTCATATCGCGCTACAGGTATATTATACAGTGTCTACAAAATTTAAAAAAGATAATTTTTTTATTTAATTGTTTGAAAAAATTTATTTAGTTTAATGTTAGGAATAGTGTCGTGTTAGAAAGTTAGAAATTAATAAATAAATTTTTTCAAACAATTAAATAAAAAAATTATCTTTTTTAAATTTTGTATACACTGTATAATATACCTGTAGCGCGATATGAAAAACTAAAAAAAACTTGCCTAATCTAGGGGCGAGTACTTTCCAATACAAAAAAATTGTGAGATACTCATAAAGCATAGACATATAAGTGATTATAAGTACGCCACTGCATATCACAACATTTAGGTGCAATTGTTGTTACTGAACATAAACAAGCTTTTCATAAGGTATAATAATCACTTGCAAAGTTTGCACAATACAACGCACAGTGGGATCTAGCTAACAAAAAGTTGAAAAAAGTTTTTCAAAAAAATCGGTATCTCTTAAAATATAGCAGATATCAAAAATTTGACAAATTACTTTCTTTGCTATGAACCAGTGATTCGATTGACGTACAGTGATAAAATTTAAAAATATTATTGTAAAAGTTACATGCTATTGAAATTGGAGCAAAAATCATCGTCCTCTTTAACACCCTGTATATAAAATTTTCTGACAGTTTAAGACAATCCAACTTTGGCAATTGTTTCCTAAGGGACAAATCTATCAACCATTAAAAACCGGAGATCGATGTCATATCTGGTTCAGAAAATATTAACTTTTAAATTAAGGCGAAATTTTTCTTGCTCGAAAGCAAATGGCCAGCAGTTTAGTCACTGGATCACTTTGAAAATTTGATAGCTTATACAGTGTGTCACAGGATAAGCGAAACTATAGGTGAAAATGACAAACAAATTTCGAATTGTAATTTGATCACTTGGGATCTAGGCCTGCCTGATTAGAAAATAAAATTTAACATATTTTGATTTTCTGTCTAGGTAGTGCTCCTTCTTCGCAAGATGTCGAAAAATTCCATTAAGAAAAGTTGCTCAGAAATTAAAATCACGCAAGAGCGTGTCGAATTTAATAACCAAGACATATTTATTTTTGCATTTTTTTGAATCTCTAACAGGCAAAAAAATGTTCATGGTATTACATTTATTAGAAAATATTATTTCGGAAATAACATTTGAACATCAAATTTCATTTCCTAGACTAATATGACAAACGATGAGGAAATTGAAGCAATTGGAAATTTCTAACCAGGGAAAATATTGTATACAATGAAACAATGTAGGATGATGGTTATTAAATTCGGCACATCTGCATGATTTTGAATTCCGAGCAACTGTTCTTAATAAAATTGTTTCGATATTTTGTGAAAAAGAGACACTTTACCTAGACAGAAAATAAAAATAATGCTCCGAACAAGGCCTGGTTGACTTCATAAGAATCAAAATATGTTAAATTTTATTTTCTAATCAAGGCCCAAAATGGTAAAATTTCAATAAAAAAATTTTTTATCATTTAAACTTATAGGTTCGCTTATCCTGGGACACACTGTATAAGTGGGGCATGTTCTCTCTTTTAAAAATATCTGCCGCTTCTACTAGAAAGTATTAGCAACTTGAAGGAAATCTTTTCCAAAAAAAAGTTAAATTTTTATCGCGAGAACGATAACAGATAGGTATAGGAAAATGTTGATGAAAGTTATTAAAAGTTCATAGAGATTCTAAAAAAAAATAATACACAGGCTATTCCATTTAAAGTATCAAAGTTGCTAATACTTTCTAGTAGAAGCGACAGCACTGCACGGCTGAAAACATTTTTTTAAAGAGAGATAACCTACAAAATTTTCTAAGTGATTCGAGGACTACTTCTTGCATAAACGTCTAATAGGCCATCCACCATCAATCACCCTGTATAAACTAGCTTACTTTTAAAGGTTTCTTGAGGTCGTGTGGATTGACGTTACTAATCTCTCTTAGGGTGTCTTCTACAATATGATCCCTAGTGACATTTAACATAAGAAATTGTTTTATGGATATTGTTCTTGTACCACTCAACATGGCGGTCAATACAGCTTGTTGTGCTGCGTTCTGCATAGCATTTTGCATCTAAAAACACATTTCTCTTTATACAAAATAAATAGGGTTACCTACCAATATTTAATATTTGAACTTCGAACTATAAGAAAGACGGATATATATGATCAATTCACGATACGTTGTACTCCCGACTCGACATGACTTCAGCGAGTGTTTCGTTTTGTAGCGCACGGACATCCAAGGCGGTATGTCTGAGATAGAGCGAAACCCGGGCGAACCAGGCGTTCGTCTCCAAATTAATTTGTCACATTTTAACAATAATCCGTTTTTCTTTAACCTTGGATCTTCAAAGATTTAATTCATTAAAAAGGAAGCAAGATAGAATTATTTGCTCGTGTCGCAGAACTAATATTGGTAAAGTATGCACAGGGGATCTTTACCCTGACGTCATCGCTAACAAATAGATATCCCGACATATTTCATATCTCTGCATCTTTATTTGGTACAGACATAAAGGCGAATAAAAATTGTATTATACGTCGTCCGGAATTAAACGTGTTAGACAGAGAAATAATTATAAAGAAGAGTTGCCAAATAATTATTTTGACTTACGCAGTACTACAAATTGCAAAAACGTCATTGTGACAATTGATTCACAATTTTTTCGTTTTTATACATTTTTGTGCATTAAAACTTCATTTACTCCTGCAAACAGTTCTTTTCAGAGTTTTGGTATCGCTTTTTTGTGTTAGTGGTAAGTACATATTGATATTTATTGTTATTTATTTATTGTAATAAAGTATTCCTAACCCTAAAAATTGTGGATAAGTCTCCGCTCCGCTATTTTGCCATCCCAAAAACGTAAAAACACGTCTTTTTAGTTTCGAAAAAAATAAGTAAAATCGCCCGAATTTCCAAACGCTCTGTATATGTATCGAAACTAGAAGGTTCACAGAACGTATTTCGGGCAAAATCAAATCTGAAATCGCCAAATTAAGTTCACAATCACGTCTCAAAATGTGGTAAAAATTGGTCGAAAAATACAAATATGACAGTTCAATAGAATACTTTATTTAAATTTCCAAGGCAATGCCTATTAGCTTGCATTTTTTCGTAAATTGATTTTTTTTTTCATGTTTTACGACATAAATTACCATTTATCTTCAATTCTAATGAAAAAAACTCGACTTTTTGGGGTGATTCCTGTAGGGGATGAATGGGCGGAGCTTTTTAATCTGTGTAATCAAAATGTCACATTCAAACCGAGTTTATCATTTTGTCAAATAAGAAGTAGGTACATAACTGCCAGTAAAAATTCAAGAATATCAGATTTATACCTACATATTCCTAACAATCTATTTTATGTAAGACCGACTCAAAATTTTGATTCGGAGTTTTAAAGAAATTTTTAAAAATCCGTATATGGGAACGTTATTTACGTCAATTAAAATGTTATGAAATTAGTTTTTGTTTTGACAACTTTTCTTCCACGTAATTTTGATTTGATTCATACGATTTTTATGACGTGTAAGCGATGACGTCAGGGTAAAGATCCCCTGTGCGTACTGTAATAATTTTGTTGCTATACTAAATACAACGAAAGAACGGAGGACGTCATAACAAATATCACGTGATTTATCAAAGTCAGAATGTTTGTGCAGAGTTGCATGAAGGGTCGACTGGCACGTTATTAAATTTTTAAATTTTAAACTTTTATGCATTTTTATAAAATGGGAACATAATCGACATGCAAGTATGTAAAAATTAATGAAAATTTAAGTCACGAATAAGAAAACAAACGACATTTCTGTCGGTAGCGTTCAAACCTGGCTAAATGCCGCTCCTGTAATGCACAGAAGATATGCGGCACGGTTCTGCTCTACAGTACAGGAGCGGCATTTAGACAAGTTTGAATGCTTTACGCAGTTTATATATATTTTGAAAAAATTAATAAAGTTTCGGTCCACCCTTAATGCAACTCTGCACAAACATTCTAACTTTTATAGGTTATGTAATATTGTTGTTCGTTGGTTGGATATAGTATAGCCAGTGGTCATATGATAAAATTACATTGAATAATTATCCTGTACTTACTTGTAATGATTGGTCAGTCTCTAAAAGTTGCAATTTAGCAGCAGCATCGAATACGAAGGGGTAGTTACACAAAAATAGTTTTCCAGACTAAAAAATGAAACGTAATAGAATTAAATTTTTAGTTTTCCTATTTTAAATTAAATATATAAAGAAAAAATTATTTCAGGATGAACTGTTGTCATTGATAGAACCAAAACGATTACGTAAAATGTTTCTAGTTGTCAGTAGGGATTTAATACTTCTTGTTCATAACTTTTTTTATCGGATACTTACATCGTGATCTGTAAGCCACATGACGTAATCCACACGAACGTCTAAATAATCTTGCAAGTCATTAATATGAAATATGTCATAAGGTACCTTTAACCCGTCAACATTGTGATTCAATTTATTTAAGTAGGCCATTAAATCTAACATCGCTACCAAACCTGCATCATAAAATGCGCTCTAAAAAAAATAAATTATCAGTATAATATTTAATAGGAGTAACTGCACAGGTACTCGTGGCGATAGGGTGGGGGCTCTAATTGGGGAGAGCCCAGCATTGAGAAGGGCCACCACACTAATTTGCTTTGCTAATTGCCAACAAAAGAGCACACACAATCTGGCAGTAGCACGTAGACGCAGTAGACTGGTTCCCTTAAAATCGCGAAGGTATTCGTTTTAAACGTTTCTGCTGTTCTTGCTAAATAACTATGGTTTAACAATTACCAGTTATTATTTCAACAACGCATACACAAAATGTAACCGCATCGTCACTATTACTGCCGAAAAATTCTGTTGTGTTGTCAAATAATTTGCTTGCATGCCTTTCCATATTTGAAATTTCTGTACGTATCTCGGTTTTTTATTGTCATCTATAGAATTTGTGGAAGGAATTGTTGAGGTAAGAATCAGAATTGTAGCGTTCTATTTTATAAAGCTTGAACGTACAGTTAAAATAGCTAACATAGCTGACAAAAAGTGATTTTCCTGTAAAGGTGATTTTCCTTCAGGCTTCAGTTACAGCAATTTTTCTGCAATTTGTTTTAATTTCAAGATTTGCGGTTTTTTTTTAATGATCAAACACAAGCACTGTGTGAATGTGTAAATATAATATAATATGTTGAACTCAACGATGCATCACTCGGTATATCTATGAGCAAAATCCAAAAACCCTGTATAGATTTTGAAATAATTTTCAATTTTAAGAAATATCCAAAACCCTATTTAAAATTTGTGTAAAACGACACTTACCCTTGACGGAGGAATCTTTTGATTTCTCAAAATATAACTAGCCACATTCTTAAAAACATTAACTAATCGTTCGAAATAATCCGCGTTCATCATACTCCACCATCCGCCCACCACTTTGTTTGCGGGTTGCTTTAAACTTAGCACGGCACTCGCGAACGGTTTTTGTAACTTCATATACTGTTTGGGGTTGCTAAACTCGTGATATAAAGGTAACGTAACGTATATCCTAAGCGATTCCACGTCAGGTGGATTCGGTGTTAACTGTTTAATGACGTCTTCAGTTATTCCTGTACATATCTAAAAAATAATAAATGTTAAACATATACACAAAATTACATTTTACCTATATATTCAAAAACCATCGTGCAACCTCTCAGCAGAAAAGATATTAATAATGTAGTTTGTGAATAATGTAAAAAGAGGATCAAGGATGGAACCTTGACGAACTCCAGATGTTGCAACATATTCGGATGACACATTAAGCAACAAACCGACATCCATTTTTTAAATATGAACGAAAAAGAAACATTAAGTGATCAGCAAATCCAAGAATCTGTAGTTTGCTCAATAAACATGAATAGCTTCGGCAAGTCAGTGTAAACAACATCTGTCAACGTCGGCCAATCCCTTCATCTGGCATGCGTTGGACAATACCTTCAGCCAAAAATTGTGACAAAACCATGAAACTCTCATAGTTCAAGAAATACAGCAAACACCAACAAATTGACATTGACGAAACAAAAATTAGTGCCTTGTCTTTGACGGCATATATAAAATAATTATTTAAAATCTTCCTAAAGTAACTGTAATAAATCACATTTGAAAGATATTTTTAAACGAAAGACAGTAGTACAAAACAGACAACTTACCAAATTCTGTATACTTTCGTTTTCAATTTTTCCTATCAGATCAAAACTATTATCGGCCGCCACGAAATTAATACCATGATGCTTGCTTGTACAATAATAATGCCTATCGTCATCCAAAAGAAAAGAACCGTTTAAACAGGCCAAACTTTTAAATGACGTTTCTAAATAACTTAAAACCTCTTGGTCCACTGGACTCTTGTTTGGTATCCGCAATAAAGTTTTAATGTAACTATGGGTTATGCTCAGGATTTGCGTTACAGGGTTGTATTCTCTACAGTCGAAGGGAGGTATTTTTCTATCTTGGGGAACTACCGATACAAAACAATGATCACCGCCTAAAATAAAAATTAAACATTCATTATATAAATTAATCCCAAACTTAATACAGTCACCACTAAAGAACTAAAAGCTTCAACTAAGAAATATCCATATTCCCCTACTGCTTTTCCGTCTCACCTGCAAATATTCTATGTATGACTAGATTATGTCCATTCTTATTATCACTAGGAACCAACGAATTGCCACTGGGAGAAACCCATGGACCTAACACAGCCTGGGGTGTACTAGCACTGTTCGTCTTCCTCACACCCAACTGGCCTGAACCGCCTATACCGAAACTGTACACACGTCCTCGAGAAGGCACTAAGGCGAGACAGTGCTGTCTACCGCAAGCTATTTGGGTGATTGTTGAACCCATAAGTTCTATAACCTGGAAAATTATAGAAATGTAATCCAAACATCATCATCATCAAGAAAAAAGTGTAAAAATAATATTCAAACAACCCAATGTAATCCAAACATGGGTCGATTAGATGGGATATATACAAATCGAATCTATTAACCAAATAAATAGTATTGATTCTAATTAGGTCAGGAAAACTACGCCCGCAGGTATAAAATCCTTACTTGTCTAGGTAAAATTTCATTGCAGTTACTACCATGTCCTAATTGACCGTACATGCCGGCCCCACACGTAAAGACTCCTCCGTCCAGTGTCAAGAAGGCAGAAAATTCTTCACCGCAAGCGATAGACCTTACTTTTAAATTTCTTAACGTTCTAAGCTGTGTGGGAAACATTTTATTTTCGGTATCATTTAGGCCTAGTTGCCCTCTCGTATTTTTGCCTAAAATGTAAAATTTACCGTTTTAATATTCCAATTTTTTTACAGTAGGTACCAGTAAATTTAAATACAGGGTGTTATGGAAATGACGTATTATATTTAAATGGGCGACTCCTTGGGTGTCCTAGAGTTGTTGCCAAACTTAATGCAAAACTGAAATTCCATATAAAATTATAAAAATAAATTATTTATCTACCTACTTGTATTTATCTTTATATCTCCAGGCACAAGGTTTTTTTTAAAATACACTCAGATCAGATCCTTAGATTTTATTACAGGCGACGCGACGAAATTTGACTTATTCGTCGGCGACATTCCATTTTTCTGTCAAGTCAAACGTCCAAAACAAGCTACTCGTTTTAACTGAGCAACTTAGGTTTGTCTATAAAAACAACGTCAAATAATATATAAAGCTTGGACGCGTAGCCCGAAAATCATTACAACTATTATACGCGTACCTTCTGAAAACAAAGCGGATAGCCGAGAATGTAAATGGTTATTAACAGAGGCGACCGCACCCCAACTCTGTTCTTCTATTACTGACACTTGCAAGTCGCACACTTGTACCCATAGACCTACGTCGGCCCGGCGCCGAGTGGATTGTGTGAAAGAGATGGAGAGATGGCCGCGTGAGAAAGAAAATAAAATCTTCGTCGGTCTTGTCATTTGGAGTAGAGCTGGCTGATTTAATATTTTAAGCTTCTCAAAAGAAAAAGTACAGTCGCAGTATGATCAGCTACCACTATCATTTTATTCAATTTGGTCGAAATTCCATTAACGCCATATCAATTAAACCTTGCAAGAGATCTCGCGGTAAATAGGCAAGTAATAGAGAAGAACCTCGTGAAATATCAAACTGTCAAATATTGCCCATCTCTATTCCGAGTTTTGAAGGTATCTATTTCGTTCGATCGTAGGTTAACTGTTATATGGTTCGTAGATAAAATGTCATTTTTAAATTGAAGGATTGCATTGTGTGTATTTAAAATGTGCGTGTTTTAAATTAGTTAAATAAATAAATCTACGCGAGAAAAAAAGGACCAAAATTAAAACAGCATTCGCGTGTATTCTTCCATGTGAATAGCTCCTATTTTTGAGGTTATGTGAGAGGTTTTTTCCCAAAGCTTAGATTCTGTGTGGTTTGTGTAAAATTATGAAACTAACAATTGTATTTAAATAAGTAAAGGTAAGAGTGTCTTAAATAAAATTGCATTGTTTTTTAAAGAGTTTGAACGATAATTATTATTTAAAAGGTCAATGACGTTTGACCTATTTACTTTCCTGTACTTGTAACGAATTTGAAATTTGTGTGTGATATTACTACTATTTGTTTTGCAAAACATCTTTCGCCGTCGGCTTTCTGGAATCATATTTGTTCATAAATGAAAAATTGTTAAAATTATAAATTTTTTTCTAAAGAGTTTGCTGTGTAGATATGACAACACCGGCCGAAATGCGCTGACGTCTTTTGACCCTGCAGACCTCAGTGTTGATTGTTTACATATTACACCAGTGCCCCACATGTGTTTGCCTGATTTGACATAAGGTGATATAATCCGGTCATTAATTGAAAGCGCCATTTATGGGTATTTTTTTTTTCATCTCAGGATTTGCCGGTTTCAATATAATACGTCATTTCCATAACACCCTGTATACAAAATAATCGTTCTGTATGTTTCGGGGACATAAATAAGTTTCTTGCCATAAATTACATGTCCTGTCTGTATTCCATGAATTACTACTGAATTTATGCAATTTTGTACCCAGGACACTTTACTTACCCCAACCATAAACAGCACCGGACTTTGATATAGCGAATGTATGATTAGCTCCACAGGTAATAAAAGCAATTGGAATGCCTCTTAAAGATGTTATTGGTTTTGGAACAGTTTCGCATTGTGAGAACAAACCCAACCCTAATTGACCAAAAGTGTTAGCGCCCCATACTAAAATATCTCCACCTAAAAATGGAAGACACTATTTTTAACCGCAAACTACTAATAAATTAAAGCCAATAAAGGCTCCGTTAAATCGCCACTTTGGTTTGCAACAATACGCAGTTCTAGATACATTTTACTCACTATTAGTTAGTGCCACAGTATGCCTGTGTCCACACACCAACTGCACCACGTGGTGTGACGCTAAAGGCCTTACAATTTTCGGCGCGGGTTGTATGGTTTCACCTAATTGCTGGCCCAATTGTCCGTGAAAGTCTGATCCCCATGAAAAGACTTGTCCCCATTGGTTAAGCGCTACCGAGTGCATGGCCCCACAGGAGACATGGGTGATATTGTACGCTTCTAGGCCAGTGACGAGTTCTGAAAAAAACACCAAAGTAGGGAGAGTACGTATTTAAATAGATCCAAGAACTAAAAAGAAAATTATTAGAATTTCTTAACATTGCAATGATGTAGAACCAGAAATCTACATGATGTATTATGATGGTTACCAACAGGTTAGTGACAGGTCTAAAGTAGAACTTTATAAATTTAAATTAGACAGAAAATTTTATAAAGAAGCATGGCACAGGCAGGACCGATGTACACATGTAATTATAATGAAATAAAATAATATAATTGTTAAAATTGGGTAAAAGTGTAGTAGCTTTGTTTAAAAGGAATATCTTCTTTTAGACAATAAAGCCTATTTTGACTTTTGAGTTTAGAACGGAGGGCGGTTAAGACTCTTTTATAGGGTTAAGAATTTTGTTGGTTCCTTGGTAAACTGTTAACCATAAAAAGTTGCTAAAGTCAAATATACATGAAATAAAAGGCGTGATTGGTGATTGGTCACCCCTAGTCCGGGGTGAAACCGATCAACTTTCAAAAAAGTATATAAAAAAACTACTGAGGTTATTTTGACAGTGTTGACAGTTATAAATGCTCAAAACTTCAAGCTTTAACTATACAGGGTGTCCGGGAACATGTGGGAAATCTCCCGGATATGAAGAAAACACGTGAAAAGAATACTATAGGTTCATATAAACTTCTTTCGTATCGGCCTCCTCTTCGGAGATATGGGCTCCCAAAGAGCACCAATGGAATCAAGTTTTTTACACATAATTATTGAACCACCTGGTATATTTCAACTATTTTTTAATATGATGTATACCAGGTAAGACCCGTCAAATTACTACCCAAGAAACTGTTGTGAATTACTCACAGCTGCAGGGACGGACTAGCTGTAACACTCATAGGCCCATTTTTTTTACGCCCTGTATGATGAGAACTTTGGACAATGTTTTTTACATACCTTTAACTATTGGCTAAAAATTAAGTACTCTTCATTCATGTCGCTAATTCTAACCGTTTTCGAAAAAACGGCATTTCATATACATCATGTATTTGGCATATTTCAGTAAAAGAAACATCTTTGTTCCGATCAAATGTTCAACTTTCAAAATTCCGCTTTTTCATATTTAACCCGTGAGAATTTAGGGGACTGGTGTAAATAAAATGACGTTTTTTCCGAAAACGGTTAGGATTAGCGACATGAATGAAGAGTACTTAATTTTTAGCCAATAGTTAAAGGTAGGTAAAAAACATTCTCCAAAGTTCTCATCATACAGGGCGTTAAAAAAAATGGGCCCATGAGTGTTACAGCTAGTCCGTCCCTGCAGCTGTGAGTAATTCACAACAGTTTCTTGGGTAGTAATTTGGCGGGTCTTACCTGGTATACATCATATTAAAAAATAATTGAAATATACCAGGTGGTTCAATAATTATGTGTAAAAAACTTGATTCCATTGGTGCTCTTTGGGAGCCCATATCTCCGAAGAGGAGGCCGATACGAAAGAAGTTTATATGAACCTATAGTATTCTTTTCACGTGTTTTCTTCATATCCGGGAGATTTCCCACATGTTCCCGGACACCCTGTATATTTTTCGGATTTTATATTTGTAAGAAAACCGAAAAAAATTGACCGGTTTCACCCCGTTCGACGGTAGTAATTATTCTTATTGCTGTTTGCATTATAGATAAGTATTAGCTTTGTGAGTGAAATTAGATTTAAAGGCACTTTTATAATAGCGTTTTGAGAATCCGTGAAAAAGTTATAATGACAGTCAAATACTACATCTGTATAAAGATATTATGGAGTGCAACATATCGTCGTTGAAGTATTAATACCTCATAACCCAATTGCGTTTTTGGTGGCATTGGGTAGTGTAAGCTAAATTCTACAACTTGGCTAATATATAAAGATCACTTCACTGAATATTTATGATTTCTAATGCCTTGTATTGCAAATACCCATATTATGTGTAAGACAATATCAATTTTCATTTGTGGCTCACGAGGTAATAGTACTTCAACGACGATATAACATTTAAAAGATGATTTTTGGCATCGTCAAAGTGGGTTATAGTGCATACAAAATACTAAGCCAACAATATCTTTAAAAATACACGGATGGATAAAAAAGAATTTAACAAACCGGAACAAACCTGACACCGATGGATAAAAAAGAATTTAACAAACTGGAACACACCTGATGAAGTTTATGCTAAATAAATTAAATTAAAATTCATTGCATCCATATTCCACAATTTATGTTAAATCTTGTTTTATATAGTGAATTTTGAATATGAATATTATATTTTATTGTTTTGGAGCATATTAAAAAATCAAAGGCAGAAAGAGAACAAAATACAGGGTATAGTACATTTGAATATCCAATATTTCTGTTAGTTTCCGAATTTTGTACTTCCTGATAAATATATAAATAATCCCTGCACAGTAACTATAGTATTTACAGAATTATTTTTATTGCTAGGAATAAAACAGTTGCGTGTTCCTTTATGAGTAAGAAAGGTTTACTAACTGATAATTAAATTAAGAATCCTTCACCATTAAAGTTAATTATTTTAGTATGCAGTTTATATACATATTTGATTTATCTAACCCCATTTCTCCTGTAGCTATATTTAAATTGATAATGTGAGCTGTTGACGTGCAAACAGAAATATACAGGCGCTGGCATTTAGCTTAAAATATTTTATAAAATAAAGTTTAAATTAAAATAAAGTTAAAATTAATTAGAATAAGACGAAAAATTTAAAACCTACCAAAATACAATTTTAAAAAATTTCCCCCATCAGCATTACATTTAAATTTTGCCATATTATGCGTCATCCCTTGAACATACATAAATAAATATAGTTACATAATAAAATAAGGTATAAATAAAAGATAAATACCTAGATATTGCATTTATTTAAAGATTAGATATATTTATTTAATTTTAGATGTTGCAATATAAAATGAAAGATATATTGCACCCATTCTAAGTTGAGATAATGGGAATATCAAACATAAAGAATGTACTTTTATATATAATTTTATTATAATGAATGATAAACGACCATTTTACATCACTGCATATATAGTGGTAGGTACGTTTTGCAGAGATGTAGAAGCCAGAAAAGAAGTGCTATTTATTCAGAAAGCACCAGGAAATAAGCAATGTTACATTCTGTTTAGAAACGTCAACATAAACACAGTTCAATGTACTTTGTTATGACAAACATACAATACACATAAAGCAAAATTTTACATACTAAATAAAGACATACGTGGCCGTTTTCTGGGCCGATCATGACCCAATTGTCCATAATCATTGTTTCCACAAGAGTACACCTTTCCATCCTTCGTGAGAAACAGGGTATGGTTGTCACCTAACGCACATTCTATTACAGTATTTGCCAAATACCTAAAAAAAATACTATTTAATACTATACTGCTGCCGACGCACATCTTCGCAGACAGCATGAAGTATCACGCCTCAACAAAGACCTGGAAGAAATTTTGGCTTGGGGTGACAATAACCAAGTCGAATTTAACGCTAAAAAACCCAGGCAGCAGTTTACTCTAAAAAGGTTAACATTACAGAACCGGATATAGTCATGGACAGATACGCAATCCCACTGGCTTCATCTATTAATTTGCTGGGGGTCAATCTGGGAGGAAATATGTCTTAGCATAACCACGGTGTGGCAATCGCTAAGATAGCTTCTCAGAAACTCAGTGTACTCTTCCGAACCAGAAAGTTGTACACACCTCAACAACTTTTGACACTATACAAGGCCCAGATTCGACCATCACTAGAGTACTGCTCTCATGTCTGGAGCTCTACATCCAGACATACTCTTCGGCTACTGGACTCCATAGAAAGGAGGACCATTTGTCTGATTGAAGACCACGAGCTGATGAAGAACCTCAACAGCCTAGAACATTGAAGACAGGTTGGGGATTTGACTCTCTTTTACAGATATTTTCATGGAAAGTGCTCGGCTGACCTTGCTCTCTTAATTCCGCCCAGAGCGACGAATATCAGAAATACACGACGAACCACTGCCGCCCATCCATATGTGGTTAAGCATAGTACTCCTCGAACTTCATTATTTAAGAATTATTTCATCTGGAGGACTTCATCCTTATAGAACGACCTTCCCGAGGTCGTTTTTCCCAACGAATATAACCTCCAACGATTCAAAATCAACGTGAATCGCTTTTTGCGCACACGCACCACTCCCGGAGTGCCCTAAAGGATTTTTCCTATAGTGCTCGTGTTTGATCATAAAAAAAAAATAATACAAGAGAATAATAGGTACTATACTAATAGTATAATATAATACAAAAGTTCATGGATGCCATTATGATATAATACTGTGTGTAATATTGTTAAATGACATTAATTTAAATCAGTTAAAATCGTTTTTACATTTTTGCACAACAATTTTCAATTTAGAATGGCTTAAAATTGGTTATTATATGTTTTATTATATGTATTTGATAAAGAATATTTATTATAGCTGCAGAGACCTTTCGACCGAAAGTGCGGCTTTGCAACCATAATAAATCTATACCATCCATGAATAAGTGGATAAGTAAAGTTTTGTGAAAAATGAGATATCTTCACCATGACCATGAATGATGTCAAATTTCCACCATGAATAAAATGATACATTAATAAAGTTATAAGCGCTAGGACTCTGTGAATATATGGACTGTCAACATTTGATTTTGGAAAATACCCCATTTTTATTTAAGATAATGCGTTTTTTAGACTTATTCACGGATAATGGTACAGAAAGATGTACCTAAAACAAAAGAAAAACCAAAACCATTGTATTACTAAATATGGCTGTAAATGTTTTGGTATTGGAGACCAAATATAGTACAAATAATATGTAAACATACATACCAATCTAAAACTCGAGGTGTTAGAATATGCTCATCCTCAATACCCCCTAACCCAAGTTCTCCATGGATAGTACTTCCCCAAGCATACATTATTATCACAAGTCTGTGTGGTTCGTATTAATCATTATACCGATATCTAAAACAAAAACTGGAATAAAAAAAATCTGTCTAGAATGTTCCCTCAGTGTAATTAGTATGGAATTAAAAACTAAGTCGTTTTCAAAATTACCTACAAGGAGTAAATAGGCGATTATTGTTTGCGGTTTTTATCAGTTTCTTCTTGCTTTAAATTAACACATTTGATTTTGCTTACTAATCAAAAGAAAATAAAAATAAATTTAATTTTATAAATTACAAAGCAAACAAAAGCTGACAGTTGACATTTACATTTGTAGGTTAAATATTTTTGTTGTGTGCACCGAGTGTGACCTGGAATTTTCTCTAAAGTATGATCCACAGTATGGTCAACTAAGGGCGTATACGCACTAGGCGGTTAATCGCATTGCGGCCAGTCGTCGCGATACGCGGTTGAACCGGCGGGTAACCGCAATCGCGACCGCAGCATCGGTTTGATCTAAATAAAAATATTCTAAAAATGAAAGGTGAAAGTAGTAAATTTTATCAAATGTAATAAATGTAACAAAATACATAGTAAAAGCATGCAGCAAATATATTACGGTAGTAAATTACGTAGTAAATGTTACAGTAACTACTTGATGACAGCTAATGGAAATTGCGATTTACGGTTCCGATTTACAGGTCGCTACGGAAACTTGACCACTACATAGGCATTGTACTACTTTCTAGCTTCACAGATAGATAGCGCCACGGCCACAACTTTAGTCATTTTTGATCATTCCTCTGTGGTACAAGTAGGAATGAGACAGTAACATCGACACATCGATCAAGCATCGTTAAGATGTATAAATTTTTTAATTCTGCGGAGGTCAGTTGTCTCTTCTTATTTTATTCTCTGATCGAATTCCAATAGAAACAAGAATATAAAGACGATTTTATTATTTAATTACGACGGATTCTTTAGAGTCCGATCAAGCCTGACACCGACAAGGGAGGCATCGGAACATTTATTTCACGAGACGGCGCGTCGGCTTCTTTATATCTGCTCGAAGAAAATAATATATAATATTAAGAGAGAATTTTTATTGGGATTGGAATGCGATCAGAGAATAAAATATATGGATTGTGTTATTGTGTCGGTGGCGTTTGAACGTCTTATAATAATAACTGTAAGACAGTAATATCGAAATATTCACATTAAGCTTTTGATCCAACATATTTTTGGTGGGGATAATTTTTTTATAATTCCCTTCAAATTCGTTTGCTGAATTTAGGTACAAGTCCATTCCTGACATTTCCTTTCATTTACCGCCAAAGCGCATTATTATCATTTTGTCTATTTTATAAAACTGTTGTGTAAAGGATTTTTTCACTTGGGATATTAGAATTGTCACACTCGCTTACGACGTGCTGTGTCAAACTCCTCATTTGTACAAGAAAGACATTTTTAGGCAAAAAATATAAAGAGTAAAAAATAAAACTCTCTATTTTTTTTATGTCTTCGAGATATAAAACGACGGCAAGATGTTCTATATGCCAATGATATGACATCAATAAAAAAATTAATAACGATAAATCCTGCATAAGGATATAAAACTTCCACATAAGCGGTATGAAAGAACTTAAAAGTGTTTTTCACCAGGCAACATTTCATGCCACAGTGGCGTTTCCTTTATTGAATATATAAAATTTCCAGCTCCAATAGAGAATTACATCGAACTAACTAACAATTTACGAAAGATAATTTTCGGGGGAAATTACAGACACATTATCTGAATTTATGCATGAATTTGAAGAATCTCTCGAGGTTGGTCACAGTCGCGAGAGTGCTGTTTTCGATGTAATCAATCGAAAACAACACTCCAAGCTAAATGCATTGGGGTACTTTTCACTGAAAGAAAATATATCAGTGTCAAGAATAGACTGAACGGAATATGCTTTAAACAATTACAAAATCACTATACACACCTTGAATAACGATAGTGAGAATCAGTCTTACTTAAATATATGATGGTAAGGGCATATATTATGTCATTTTAGCCCAATAACATACCGAACCAAAGGCATCAATATCTTAAAAGTGGCAAAATGGAAAGCGTCAGAGCAAATCAGTTTTCACTTCCACACCAAATATGGAAGAATTCAAAATTAAAGCTGAGGAAAAACGCCGTTTTTGGAACGACGTCCTAAATGTCAATAAATAATAAAAAAATTAATGGAAACGGAAATATAAGCAGACACACAAGAAATAAGCGATTTAGAAGATCCTTATTCCAATGAGGAAGATGACAATGATTGCAAGAATCTATTGCATTGGACTTTATTCGCTCACAAAACCAGGTGATGTTTATCCTAGTACATGCCTAAAATGACACATTTAATTGTTTTTAACAAATCAAAAAGCATCAATAAAGAATAAGCTGAATAATATATCGCTGGCTGCAGAAAATATTAAAAATCGGGACGTTTTCTAAAGAAATTGTTCTAAATGTGCGCTTTTATGTTGGTGTTGCTGAACGACATCATTGCATAAAAGCGTAGGTACATTAGAAACAATATCTTTCGAAAACGCCGCGATACTTATCGTGCGACACAAAACGCGTGCATAAAAGGGATCTTAGTGAGATGGATGGTAGTGCTTTCTACTTCCACACAGCTACTTTATGTTGGGCTTGATTTGAAGAAAGCTGCAGCCTTATATATCTATAAGTTGATTACGATATTTTGTTTTTGTGTCATTTTATTTCCACTTAGTAGTTCGCGGACCCCTAAGTAGTTGCTCGTGGACCCCAGTTTGAGAAACGCTGTGCTATAGCATGTATTTGCATAATAGATTTTTTAAAAGATTTAAAATATCTACCATAGGAACTTTATTATAAAACTAGAATGATCAATTAATGTAGTTCAGGTTCCAAATTGCCCAATTCCTAGAAAAATATGACAAATTTAATCAGAGAACTATGTCATCTTCGGCCATCGTCCTCTATCGAAATCCGATTTCGTCCTCAAACTAACGATTTTTCTGATCTATGATAGAGATAATCAAGCAAGGTGTTGTAATTAAGTACTAACTTAATATGCGATAATTAAAAAGTGACTGCATGTCTCTATTATTTTATTTTCCGGGAAACTTTAATAGCACGCCCATGCCCTGCGTTGGGAAAACGCGGAATCGTTGATCGCCAAATGCAAATTGCTCGGTGACGACCGCAAAATGAGCAAGATAGCAAGTGTTTCAGAAGTCAGCTACGCCAGCAACGCGATACGCGCTTCAGATTTCGGCCAACCATCGGCGGATGCGGTGGCTGCTGAAAGGGCTGGCAACACCGCGCGAGCTTTTGCGGAAAGCTTACGACGAACAGGGAGCGAAGCACATTGCCAGTCACATGTCGCGGTTTGACTTTGGCGCCAACTTTTTGATTTGAAAGCGGGTGAATGCGTTTGATGTGTTTTGAGATTTGGCAAAGACTTTTGATACCATTACTGATTCCCCTGTATTCTTTAATATACTTTTTTATTTAATTTATACTCGAATACATTTTTTATTAGCGCAATAATAATGATACTCTTGGATGACAATTATTCAAAATGAGGATTGGTTGTGACGGTTAATTAGAGTTGTGGTGTTTATATTCTTGACAATATGGATGGCTTCATTTCTATAGTTTATGTATTTTTCGAATTCTTGGTAGGATGTAGCGCTATCTTAAATGGGGGTAAGTTGTGCCAAAATTTTCATATTCTATTACTTTTTGTTATATTAGTAAATTCTATTTATGATTTACATCGCTCAAGGTAAATTTGGAAATGCACGAAATATTTTTCCTAAATTGGTAAATTTTATATAGAATAATTTTTTTTAAATTCGTCCATTTCCCACTTTATTACACTTATTGGTTCTTTTAAAATATAAATTAACCATAGAAGTTATTAGTAAATTAATTTTATTTAACAAATATAATAACTTGCTCATATATCGGGTACTGCATTAGTTCGTCGGGCATCCATAGCGTCCGTATTTACAACAATAGAAAAAGAAGTTTAATACAAAAGTTGTAGGATGTGGGTTGATGCATATTTTAAAAATATGGTTTTTGGTAAATATCTCTAAAACCATTGAGAATTTTAATACATTCGTTATAACAAAATATGCTTGGAATTAAATTCTGCATTAAACAATGAAATAAAATACAAGGTGTGCCATTTAAAAATACTAAGAAAAACTGATTTGAAAATTGCCATTTTTGTAACCAAATTTTGAACACCCTGTATACAATATGAAAAACCTGTTTATTGTCAGAGTATTATTAGACCTCTAGCATTACTGTTCACACTAACTGGAACATAACAGATCCAACAACATTCTAATTTTTCCAAGCGTGCAAAACGATCTTTTTACCTTTTTTTATTTATTGCTCCTAAAATATCGAAGCAAATAAAAAAATATTTTTGCACATAAGAGAGAACACTAAATATGCCAACAAAATAGGGTGTGTCATTTTAAAAAAATATATTTTATGACGTCACACTTTTTTGGATTAAATTTTTTTTCTACTGTTATATAAGGACGCTATGGATGCCCGACCCACTAATACAGTTCTTCTCTGTCTTGTACTAAAAAATGCCCTTGGAATACAAACAACTTATTCCACGGGCATTTTTTAGTACAAGAGAGAGAAAAAGAGTATTTCCGGGATAAAACCTGATTTTCGCACGGTTCTGATGTTGTCTTTCTCATAATGATAATTGGTGAAGGATGGGACCAAATAAAAACATTTTTCGGACAAAAGATCTTTATTTTTGGTCGGAGAACACGATACGCCAATAAAAAATATGCGGTTCCATTTGAAAATCTTAACTTGCCCCACCCGCGCCCGGGATTTGAGGGGGTGGGGGTGATTTAAATTGCAAACTATTCCTCCTTCAAAACCAAACAACTTTTTCCCTAGACATTTTCCGCTGCAATGCGATGCACCGGAGTTATTCCAACACCCTATATATAACCTAGCTCAATATTACCTAAAAGAAATAATCCCGAATCTATCTTTTTAAGCTCCCATAAACAGCGGCATAATTTTTTTTATTTTGATGGTGCAACATAGATGGACGCCCGCTTAATTATAATGATTTTCCTCCGAATTTACCTAGTTTTTACATTAGATCAAATTATTTTTCAGCCTGAATCAACATTTATGCAGAAAAAAGTTAATTACGTTGGTTACTATGATGACATTATTCATTGTATTAATTAACATTGTAATAAGTAATAATACGTATCCACGGCCGTTTATTTAACAATGCGGCATAATTGGCTACGCTGAATTTTGACTGCAAACCGCAAACATGAACGTCACTCGATCAAATTTTAATAGGGACGTATAACAGCATGCTGGGGCGTTAAGGGGTGATGCCAAAATATGAAAACGAAAAAACTATAATATTATATAGATACACAGCTGTCACAACGTACCTTGGTACCTGTCACAATTTACCTCGTGACAAAGGGAGTAGTTTCAGTTTTTGTAAATTTTCTCAGAAACCTTATAACTTTTATTGACTTTGATGACTGTTTTTAAAAGAGCAAGGATTGAGCTACATTGCGGCATACAATTCATAATGGTGTTATGTTTGTTTATTGAGATATGTCCTTTTAAGTAAAAATTGTCACAACCATCCTCGGTCTCCCCTACTTCAGATAAGAAAAAAAAATTCTAATACCCTTAAAATTTAAAATTAATATTTCCCTATAAATAATCTCGATTTGCATATTTATCACGCGCTCTGGCGCATAGAATTCGAAATATTATCATACCATGTACAGGGCACCCGTATGAATATTTTACAGGCCATATCATTATACAATACACGGGCCTGTTCCATTTTCCACCCCATTCTGTATATTTTTATAATAAAGTATCACATATAAACCGACTCACATATACCCGCGGCGAATCTCCTTAAGTGTTATATAATGCATGGGAAGTGTTTTTGGGGGACCGCCCCCGTTTGTTTTATGGCAAAAAACATTATATTTAAGTGAAATATAAACCTTTGTCAAAATAATGATTTAAGCAATTTTCTGGTAACCGACAGGCAACAGGACAGTGTAAAAAGTGTTTATGCAAACGAAATATTATCAATATTACCAAAAACACTAGTGAACATAAAGGGTGTGAATTAAAAAACTTCCCTTCCTTAATATCTCGGATAGCTTCCAAATAATATTAAAAATCGGACAGACGCGTCAATTGCATTGTGAAAGGGGACCCTTTTAAATAATATTTTTTCTGTCTTCGTGGTTTAACCATCGACCTATAACTATGGATACGTACAGAGTGTCCCATTTTCGACACTTTTATAGCGTACCTCTGTAATTGTTAGTGCTATCAAAAAAGTAATGTAATTGTCATGCGCTCTTTTTGGGTCAAACTTAAAATGGTAAAATTAAAATTTGAAAATTTTGACTCGCTTAAGTGCTACGGGGTGAAAATGAAAAAATTGACAATTTCTAAATTACCCTATATTTTCTTAGTTAAAAGAGATACAGAAAAATGTTTTAGACAGAAGTTTCTTTATATTGATTGTTGAACAATCTGCCGTTTTCAGAATAAGTATAAAGGGTCAGGTAAAAAAGTTATCGGGCCTAACCTCATTTTTTTAAATGGAACACGAACAAAATATAAAGGGTTTTTCAATAAGAGGTGTTATTTTGAATAGCCCGCTATTTCGGTAGATGTCACTTTTGGAGCTGTAATTTTTTTGTCATTTGACAAGTAGAAACTACGCCATTAATAAAAATGGAACTATACACGCTTCAACAACGCATTGAAATTATTAAAATTCACTATAAAAATCGTGAAAATTTGGCAGAGACGGTTCGTAAAACTCGAACATTTTTGGGTCGTCGTGAAGCACCTTGTCGGACCGCAATACAGAAGTTGGTGGGAAAATTCGAGCTGTTGGGACAAGTTAGTGATGTGAAGAATAAAACCCGTGCACGTCGCTCAAGAACAGCAGAGAATATTGCTGCTGTAGCCGAAAATGTTGAATAAAACCCAGGTTTGTCCATTCCTCGTCGTTCTTTGGAATTAAACATTCCACAAACATCATTACACCGTATTTGCATAAAGATTTGGGTCTTAAGGCTTCAGTTAACACAAGAACTCAAGCCGGCCGATCATCAATAACTCTTTGCCGATTGGGTCCTTGAAATGCATGAAAATGATTCGGAATTCCATCGAAAAATCATCTGTACTGATGAGGCCCATTTCCACCTCGGTGGCTTCGTCAACAAACAAAATTGTCGCATCTGGGGCTCGGAAAACCCAAGAGTTATTGTTGAAAAGCCTCTCTATCCTCAACGTGTGACAGTTTGGTACGGTTTATGGTCCGGCGGGGTCATTGGACCTTACTTTTTCGAAAATGAGGCTGGAGCACCAGTTACGGTGAATGGATTGCGCTATCGAGAGATGATTAATGATTTTTTATGGCCGGAATTGGATGGTATTGATCTGGACAACGTTTACTTTCAACAAGACGGCGCTACGTGCCACACAAGCAACGAAACCATTGAACTTTTACGGGAAAAGTTTCCGGACCGTGTTATCTCTCGAAGAGGTGATCACAATTGGCCACCGAGATCTTGTGACTTAAGACCTTGCGACTTCTTCCTTTGGGGCCACGTGAAAGAGAAAGTCTACGCCAACAGCCCAGCGTCGATTCAAGACCTCAAAGATGGAATTCGTGAGGCTATGGAGGACATACGGCAGCCACTTTGCGACTTGGTTATGGAAAATTTCATGAAAAGGATATGGTCCTGTAGGCGTGGTCGTGGTGGTCATTTGGCAGATGTTATTTTCCATTAGTAACGGCATACCTTCCTCTGTATAATGAAATAAACATCCGATCATTTATCTCAAAAAATGGCATTTTCCTTTCCATATCAAAATAACACCTCTTATTGGAGAACCCTTTACATTTTGCGCCCTTTCTTCGCTTTTTCCACTTTCGATATAAACTGATATCATATCAAATTTTTCAAAATGTTGATAGGTCATTTTCGCAAATGAATATGTAAAAATGAAATTGACGTTAAATAAATCGCCTAGAATACCAATATCATCCATGGTTTGTTATATGTTTGAAAGGATAATTTAAAATGTATATTTATAGATTAAAATATACAGGGTGTTGCATTTAAAAAAATAAGGTTAGGTCCGATGACTTTTTTCCTGACCCCGTATATTTATTCTGAAAACGGCAGATTATTCAACAATCAATATAAAGAAACTTCTGTATAAATCATTTTTCTGTATCTTTTTTAACTAAGAAAATATAGGGTAATTTTGAAATTATCAATTTGTTGATTTTCCCCCGTAGCTCTTAGGCGAGCGAAAATTTTCAAATTTTGATTTTACCATTTTAAGTTTGACCCAAAAAGAGTACATGACACCTACATTACTTTTTTGATAGCACTAACAATTACGGAGATGCCCTATAAAAGTGTCGAAATTGGGACACCCTGTACAACTTATGGGATGCGCAGTAAAAAGTTAAATTTTATGAGTGATTGGTTGGTGCGCACGGTTTACCGGTCGTATTTTTAAACGTTGCTCGTCGGTTGTCTTGCGCACAATATTGTCGCCGTCATATAGGCAACCTCGCCGGTATTGGTGCCGGTTTGGTTGCCAACCAACGACGTGCATCAACGACGACCGCCCAGAACCGGAATCAGTCGTAGGGATGTAACGATACTAAACATCTATCGATACGTACACAATAGATATCAAGATTAATTCTAAAAGTAGCTTTTCAGTGATGGCCACAAGGCCTTGTTTTATGCGAGAAAATATATTGTTTATTTCCCAGTGAAGTGCCAAAATATTGCCAAGTAATCATTTTCATTAAGGGCGAAGTATGGTCCTGCTCGCCGGTCAATGTAAATAGTTTACCAGCCGGCATTGCGCATGACATATGACTATCAGCTTTGTTTATATGCGCAAGGCCATACATTGAGCATTTTTGCTTTTCGAGTTTGGCTATATCCATATGTCGGTGGATCAGATGATCGGTTCTCCTTTCGAAAGATGAGACAAGTGTGCGGTCGTCAACCTTTGCTCCGCTTGATTTATTTTTAACATAAAATTTGAGAAAGAAATGTATTTCCTTTTTTGGCCGATTTTACCCTGAGAGACTGAAGCCCCTAAAGAAGCTCTTTGAAATACAAAATGAACATTATGCTTTTATGCATTAAATGTCATTCTTTCAACAATTTTGTTTCTGGCATGCACCGAAAACCGTAATATTTTTAAATAAAAGATTCATTAATTTTCCCAGCGTAAGCAGAGACTTTATTTTGCTTCTGTTGCCTAACACGGATGTATAGGTAGATTGTAAATATTGTAATTTAAAATACGGGTACCGCCTTATTTATTATTATCGTGCTTTTAACATCGAGTTGTTTACCTACAAAATTAAATTTCATTGACAAAGTGCGAAGCAATCTCTAAAAGCAATTAATTTGTAATGTGGGTTTTATCGTGACCTACATAATTAACATCGGCAGCTTAATCCCTTTTTCAAACGAAAAAATCTCCGACATAACCTCAACTCTCTCCTTTGGGCTCACTGAGAATTTTCCTTACTCACTTCTCCTACATATCAGAAGGCCATGATTTCAACGTCATTAGGAGATTTCATATTGAGTATTGACCCATTTCTTCTCTTAGGTTTGGATCTTCTGGATTCCATCGAAAGGAGAATCATTGGTCTGATCGGAGACCGCTAGCTGATCAAGAACCTAGACAGCCTTGAATATCGAAGGCAGGTTGGCGATTACGCTCTTTTTTACATATATTGACATGGCAAATGTTCAACATTGCCCGCTTAATTCCACCTGAAGCGACGAATAGCAAAAATACATCCATATTTGGTTCAGCATAGTAGTCCTCGAACTTCATTGTTCCAAAATTATTTCATGTGGAAGACGACATCCTTGCGGAACGACCTTCTTAAGGTATTGTTTCTCAATGAATATAACCTCCCTCCAACGAACGCCTTAAAGGATTTTCTCGATAGTGCTGGTGTTTGATCATAAAATTAATATTTTGCAAATATGATTAGATTCTACGAAATATGTTGAAACTCTCTTTACATACGCTCTGATTTGCTGAAAATGTTTCAAACATTTACTTTTATCATCCATTTCCTTCTGAAATAATATATTATTAGTGTTCTCCTGCTTTAATGTATTGTAATTATTAATCTATGTCACTCCAATATATTGTGTTAGCTTGCAAATGTATTGAAACTCTATATAGGGTGTTATAGAAAATACTTAAACCGGCAAATTCTGAGATGAAAATACATCGAAGAAAAATAACCATAAATGGCGCTTTGAATTCTCAAAATTTACGTGGCCGCTCCTGATGATCTTCGCAATCAATAGTTTATTGAGGCAGTCTCGAGGTTTAAAAGAGGATAGCGCATTATAGGCGGTGTTGTCATATTGCAACACAGAATTGTAAACGCACGTGTTCAATTTTTGACAACAAGACGTCTTTGACGCGCGCTATCACTTTTTTTCAAACTTTTTAGAAAAAAAAACTACAATTCTAAGGTACATACTCTCTTACCTTCGATCTTATTTTAAAATAATCTGTTTTATAATTAAATTCCATAAAAAAATAAAACACAAGAAGTATGTTTTTCAACAGAACCAACAGATAATATCACACTTGAAATCACATCACAACAATTATTCTTATGAATTATTTCACAACAGAAAAAAAATCGGGTAATGCAACAACTAACCAAACGTTTAAAATTCGTATACGACAAGCACGTGGAACCCTCGACAGCGTCATTCCACCCCCGAGTCTCGAAATATAATGAAGCAAAGATAGTGGCGCGCGGCCGGTATCCAAGCAAGGGCGAGACACGCGGTGTGATCTGGCATCACTGTTAGTATACTCTAGTGACATACATTGTTGCTAAGTGAATTCACACATTGTCTGATTAATTAAAACTATTTCAAAGATTTAAATCACGTCGTTATACATCCGATATTACAAATTCAAATAACACTTCGTTCTGAAATAATGTCATTGTTGTTCTCCTTATAATTTATTTTCTTGCAAAGATATACCGCTTTAATTATCTCTCGTGACCTTGTATAAACGCCAACAAAACTTAATGCGGCGCTAATTCTAAACAGCCATTAATTTGGAATTTTAGGGGTAGATTCATTACGCGACCTTTCGCCAATTCAGGGGCGTAGAGACACTATATAGGGGGCTGGGTATTAATATTGTTTATATATTAATGGTTCATAACTGATTATACAAAATCCATCAAACTGATTCCATAAGCATTCGGTTTAAATTTTGAAACAGCATTGAGGCGACTTCAGGATTTTGTGAGATGTCATGGCATCTTAAACATTCCGACATCAATCAAAATAAGGGTACTTCTTGTACGGAGCAAAAAATTGGTACCATTTTTTCACTTCTAATGTAAAAGATATCTATGTGCTCGGAGCACTTATCATTAACTCAATTGTGTCTAATCTAGTTCTTATTGGGCTTGATTTGCACAAGGCTTGTTCCCTAATGTAAGTATTTATATTATAAATTGAAATATAATACTTAATGAGGACATGGCGGATTCCGTATTATCCTAAAATATTAGCTATGTTTTTAGCTGAAAGTAACAGACAATTTGGAACAAACCCGTTCTCTGAACCAGCATGTAATATTGTGATTCTTTTGCCTTTTATTTGATGGTGCCTTGGTTTGACATTTTTTGGAAGAATCATCCCAACCTTTTCTTGGAGTGTCATGGGTATCGAACCATGTATCGTCAAGGTACATAATTGGACGATTTTCTTCTCTAAATTGTTTAACAGCTGTTAAATATTTAAGTATCCATTCCCGTAAACGTTGAGAATCCATCTTTTATCAATGCTTCGGTATTTAAAACCCATTTTACGCAATATTTTCCTAAGGCTTGAAAGACTACAAGAGATATTTGTTTCGTCTTTAATCAGCCGCTCTTTGAGGGAAATCAAAGTGGGTATAGTTTGTGCCTCATACATTTGGTAAATCTTTCGTCTTAATAAATCCATGTAATTTTCGTCAATGCTTCTAAATGTGCCAGAATCACTCCGATTTTTTCTAGGATTAACAGGTTTAAGTACTATGTCTCTTACCGAAGATAAAGTAGCTTTTGTCAAAGTAGACGTATCTGCTAAAGCATCCATCGAATTAAAATTTCTACTCAACAACGATTGATACACATTTTTAATTATTAGTTTGGAATCGGTAGATAAATGCTTTCTTTTAAAAATGACACTTGAAGATGACACCCCCTATCAGCACAATTCCAAGGACGTCATATTCTACCACTAATAAGCCTAACTAAAAATTACTCGCCGGAAATCCACTAAAGATTAAAATTATTGAAAATCACTTTGTATTTATGTATGCATCAGGCATAGATATAAATTGAATTGAATTCTTATTTATTTTATGGTCGAAGGGATAATGAGGTTTTATTGCAGTCAAAAGATCAACGATATAATTCTGCAAATACTATACCGGATATGTCCCATATTCGCGCCCCTGTTCTATTCGTATTCGTATATATATATATACATATCGTTCCATTTTCAGCGTTTTAAGCGTGATTTCCGTTTCTGTCGACAAATGACCCGAAATAACTTACTCTCGTCTGTGCCGTTTTGGAGAGATTTGGCTGACAGCAGTGTTATTTCTAATATTTCGAAATTTGAACATATAATAATGTAAACAGGTTTATCATTCTTGGGGGCGAGCACTTCAAACAAACCGACAAATTAGGCAGGGAATTATCAAGTTTACTTTTGATATTTTAATATCCTGCTATGTATATGTATGTCTCATCTAAATAGAATACATCCCTCTCTTCCACAACACTGCCTGTAACCGGACTGGATAAGGTCATGGGATGCTGCCTAGAACCCAGGGGTTGATAGCCCTTGGGGATGGATCCTATATGACTAAGTATCGTATTTTTGAGCTATAGATCGAATAAAAGTTTCATTAGGGATTAGACCACTGTCTTAAAAGAAAAAACGAGATCTAAGTCTCTTAAACTATAGATTTTTCGTTATTTTGAAACAAAGAATATATTCCATAGCTTGTGATTTTATGCTAGATAATGAAAAGGGAGTCTATATCCCTCGTGTCTTATTAATTACTTTATCACTGGCACCATCCACAACGCGGTTAATCCTCAACTACTCTAATTTAACCTTATTAGGGTAAATTCATTGCTCTTGAAACATAATCCTTTCGTTATAGTTTCAGCTTTTAAGCAATCGATAAAGGCTTAAAATTAGTTTTCACAAATCCGAGGTATAATCAAATCAATGGGACGTTCACCATGAAATAGCATACTTTTGAACATATGAAATGGAAAGTGACACTCTCCATTGATCGAGTTCGAGACCAAAGAGATAAGAAAAGTCTGGAAAGAAAGACAAACCATAAATTTTAACTTGAAACCCACATCCAGAACTTTTGTTCTGAAAAAGATAAGAACAAGAATTTTTTTTGGTTCTATTTCTTATTCAATTCTCTTTTCTCGGTGTACGATTTATTGCATATTTTTTATAAATAATATAAGATTCCAATAACTTTTGAAACTCATCTCTTTCGTAACTTCCTTATAGACCTAATCAACATTGCTTTTACTAAAAACTGCATAATTTAATGGGCTTTATTTTGACTCGAGTAATATTGGGGTCCATTTTTTATAACAAACCCGGCAGAGGCGTCACAAGCTTTCGCTTGCCGCGTCTAGCTGAACTAACCTGCGGTCTTGCTAAAATGCATTGTCTGAATACCTACAAAGCATAAAATTCATAATGTGCAGTTTTGTTGTTTCAATAGAACAGTCTGTTTCCGGATCTATTTAAAACATGTTATGTTTATGGGTTTTATAGAAAGTTGTGTGTGTGTTTGTGTGTGTGTGTGTTTGTGTGTGTGTGTGTGTAATTTTAATATTATTAGTCATATCAGTCGACCAAAAATATCGTGATGGAGCAGGAAGTTAAGTGATTATCAAAAAATCCTTCCTTTCGTTCATAGAGAGGGATATCTTTTAATCTTCCTCTTGTAAGATTTGACATTCAAAAATGTTATAGCATAATTATATGATTTAAATCAATAACAACATAATTCCCGATAAAGAATTCTTATAATGAAGTAATTCCAAGCGAGTCTCGATAGCTTCCGATTACGTCCGTCTTGTTCTGGCTAATTAGTTAATTAAACTTTAACATTTAAGTCAGCTTTAGAAAATAATACTTTTATGGTACTTCCTTTAATTAAGAGACAAAATTTGCTTTGAACCTTTATCGATTAACTACCTGAAAAGCTGAAACTCTAGGAAATGATAATGTTTCAAGACGAATAAATTTAGCCGAAGGTAAATCGATAATAAACGCAACAAACAAAAACACGTTGCATTGTTTCATGGAAATGAAGTTAGAAACTAATCGACGAGGGACATAATTGTTCTCTAAAAAGGAATAATTTATTTACGGTCTCCGAGCTTAAAAGTTAAAACGTGGCGCGATAGGAGATAATAGTATTTTAATAACAGTTAGTATTAAGGTCGAGCTTATGACGTTAAAAATCAACGCATGGACTTGAATCTGGTAAAGGTTCCAATACAGAAATGTAAATAATTACCTAAAACCATCCACTTAAAAAATATTAAATTATGGTATTATTGTATAGAGATTTAATCTACCTTTAAAACACTGTGCCACTCGACCCCCTCCTTCCTATTTAAAATTTTAAGGGTAACATAATATTCTTTAAAGCGTCCCCCGTCACAATATACAAGGTGTTATGGAAATTACTTATTATATTTAAGTGAGTGTCCTAGAGAAAGTCTACCTACATACTTTTTTTTTTAATCGGAATATCTAAATACTAAGGTAAAAACCCTTTTTACCCACATACTATCGCGCGGTTCCATCTGGAATTACTTAGCAACAATGTGGGTCACTAGAGTATACTAACAGTGATGTCAGATCACACCGCGTGTCTCGCCTTTGCTTGAATATCCGCCTAGCGCCAATATTGTTGCTTCAGTATGTTTCGAGACTCGGGAATGGAATGACGCTGTCGAGGCTTCCACGTGCTTGACGTATACGAATTTTAAACATTTTGTTAGTTGTAGCATTACCCGATTTTTTCTGTTCTAAAACACTTCATAATAATAAATGTTGTGATGTGATTTAAATTTGTGTGATATTTTATACTGTTGGATCTGTTGCAAAACATACCCTTTGTGTTTTATTTTTTTTTATAGAATTTAATTATAAAACGCATTATTCCTAAAAAAAAGGTAAGAGAGTATGTGCCTTAAAATTGTAGTTCTTTGTTCTAAGAAGTTTGAAAAGAGGTGATAACGCGCGTCAAAGACGACTTGTTGTCAAAAATTGAACAGGTGCGTTCACAATTCTGTGTTGCAATATGACAACACCGCTGACCTCTTTTGAACCTCGGGACTGCCTCAATAAACTATTGATTGAGAAGGTCCTCAGTAGCGACAACGTAAATTTTGAGATTTCATATAAAGTGTATATTTCGTTTAATAATTCAAAGCGCCATTTATGGTTATTTTTCTTCAATTTATTTTCATCTCAGGATTTGCCGGTTTAAATATAATAAGTCATTTCCATAATATCCTGTATAATAATATGACTTTTATTGATGATTTTCAATAAGTACTAAAACCAAAAGGGCAATAGTAAGGGTGGGAAGTTTTGAAATTAACACCCTGTATAACAAAATAGTGTAAAACAACGTACAAAAAAATTGATAAGTTGTCCAAGAAATATGTAGGTATCTTTCCTGGAAATAAAATAGCATTGTATTCTTCGCATTCAGCATATTTTTAGCTTTATTTTCAACATGTACATTTATTGGTAAAAATATAATACAAAATAACCGACTCTAAAGACCATTTATTTAATTTTATCGGAATAAATTCATTACGAGCTAAACCTTCCGCCCTTTAGTATCATTTCCAGTCATTTGCTGATTTCCACCGTGATTTCCGTTTCTAAATTGCCGACAAATGGCTCGGAATGACATATTGTATCGTTTGTCTTGCTTTAGTCTATACTTGTAGAATATTATATTATTATGGAATGATATGTAGTTTAAATGCCGATGGAATGAAGAATTTATTTAATTTATTTGACGTATGTAAGTAAGTAAGGACTACTTTTACGTTCAGTTCAATTGCGCTGCGCTCGCAGTTGCCGTTCGCTGGGAAACATTTTCTGATTTATAAACTTAAACTGACTCGAACGAACCGCCGCGCCGGCCGCGGAGTTTAAAAATGGTCTGGTATGTTTATATTTGTTCAAGTTGAACAACAGGCGGCGGAACTGAACTCAACTGCAGCAACAAATCAGGATTATTTGTTATTAAATAATTGTTGATTTTGACATATCACTGGGATCCAGAAACACAGTCCATGCAATGAGTTCATAAGGGTTCTCAGTCACTAAAAATGCATGCACCCATTGACTTGAAACAAACATAGACCCGGTATTTCTATCTGCTTTATTATGACGAAAATAAACACAACAAAAAAGAGATGGGATTCCATCTATAGAATCCCCATCTCTTCTTATCTGTTGCCTGTTTCTGTTTTTTGTAACAGCTGATTGGTTTGATATATCTTGGTTAGGAAAACACAATCGACGAACGTGACTCAACGTCAATGACCTTTTGACTTTAAGTAATTGACTGACTGATTTTTTAATGTAATTTTATTTAGGCCCCACACATACACTTACCTTGTCGATCTTATTTAGAAATTAGTGTCAATTTCTATAAAAACTTATACAGCGTTTAAGTAAAGAAACCGGCACATCACATAACCCATAACCGCAAAACTTCACATGAACAATGGGCACCATAATGCACAAAATTCACTTGGAGACATCGTTTTTATTAACATTGGCTTGTCTCGCCTAGATTTGTATGAACTTTTGTTTTTAATTAAAAAACACATTGTAAAATGTAAATAACATTTCTTCGAATTAAAAATGACATCTGAACTGAAACATTTAAAACACGAGCTGTCAAAAAGTAGAGATGTACTAGCTACTAATGCAATGCGTGTTTTTTCCGGTAGATTCCAGCGCATTCACCAAAAAAGGTTGAAATAAATAATTATTATAATCTACAGCACTTATTTATTGTTTTCCTTCACTGCTGTAGATACCAATAAAGATTAAAAAACTTGTTAATCGCTGCTCTGGTGCTCCTTTTCATTCGAAAAGCTGCTTGACGGGATTTTAAAACCAAAGATTAGGAATCTCTATTAAAATCGACAGAAGGTTAGAAGTTGACATTTGCTTGACAACAAGATATTCCTCTGCGACTTCGCGCGAAAGAATTTTTTCGGGATATTTAATCAACTGTAACAGTGCGAATAAGTGTGAAAATGTTTAGTACATACAGAAAAATCAAGTCGAAGGCATATTAGAAAATGTTCCTTTAGTAAGAGACTGGAAATAGCAAGGTCACCGGATATTACCCCTCATGCAATTTTTTTTCTATGGGGTACCTACGATGAATAAAGAAATAGTTTACAAAGTCGAAGATATGGATCAGTTGCGATATAAGATATTGGATGTAGCAGATAAAATAATTGCTGAACGTTTTAACGAATGCATTAGTGTGTAGCGATTTTGTGTGACAAGGGCCTATCTTCCAAAAACTAATTTGAAACATGTGTGTGTTTCTTTAAGTGATTTATGGTAATTTGTTCAGTGTTTCACTATGTGTACTATGTCTCTGACGATATACAGGGTCATGTTCTGAGATTGGAAGAAAAACACCGATGGGGTTTTAGTGGGGTATAAGCTTTACCCACTAAAACCAAAAAAAAACTGAAGATGTATGTGCCCTGGATTACTTGCTAGTATACTGGCACCTGGATTCACTTCTATTTGGATACTAGGTAGCTAAATATTTATTTTTATAAGAATCTAAAGCTTTACACTAACAGTTTGGCAACATTGCTTCAGAACATCTATTTAATACACAGCTGCTCAGTGTAATATGACTGTGCCGAGGAGTTGTGTGTGTGGGTTTATGGGTGAATTACCCCACTTTTTAAACGTTCGATTTGAAAAAAAAATATGTAGCGCTCCTTTAGGACACCCCAGGAGTCACCCATTTAAATATAAAACGTCATTTCCATAACACCCTGTATACGAGTTAAGTATTACTATTTTTCCACAAATACTACGTAAATTTAACACACACATTAAAAAAATACAAATAATCTTATTTAACAGTAATGACTAATATGACAGGTGTTAATCCGGTAATGTCAAACGTGAAAGTAAGTAGGAATGACGGCCGTTCCATTAAGGAATTTCTAAAAAGTACTTTAAAAAAAGTTACGTAATATCTTTGCAAATTAACAGAAAACGGATCCTCCTTGATTTCAGTTCATGCATGCACCAAAACGTCACTTTCTAGTGTGTGTCATAGTTAATCCTTCAAATTACTGTTTTCTGTCTACTATTTCCTTCTTTGTACTCTTTTTGAACAACGCTGGTCTTTAGTCGATAAAGTCGTAAAACCAGTAAACTGCTGCAGTCATTCCCCGAAGGAGCAAGGACAAAGTCTCGAGCCATCAAATAAAGTTTTTATTAACAACCAAATCTGTCATAAGACAACATTGCAACGTGAATGATATATAATTATTTATAAGCATGATTAAAAAATAAGAACGGGGAAGAATTGAGGTAAATAACTATGTGCAAAGAACTAGTACATTTTAGTAATAAAAAATTAAATCACAAAGTCGGCGTTAATTAACAGCATTCAAACTTCTGTTTTTTTTTCCTTTAGGGCACTTTGGGAGTGGTGCGTGTGCGCAAAAAGCGATTCACGTTGGTTTTGAATCGTTGGAGGTTATATTCGTTGGGAAAAACGACCTCGGGAAGAAGGTTTTTCTGTGTAATTAGGTTTTTTCTATGAAAATGGACTAGTTTAGCCTGACTGGCTTTTTGATGAGACGTCGACTTTGTGATTTTTAAATTTTTTATTAAAGAACTATTTATTTTTTTATTTATATTATTCTTATTCACCTATTCATGTGTCGATACGGGGACAGATTCTATTAAGATTAGATTTTATTATTTGACGCCCAGAAGAAACGCGTCAATAAAAACAATATTCAAAGATTATTTATGGACGGGCAAGATACACGTGTAAACCGGAAAAACAGAGCGGATTGCTGAGAGTGTGTTGGTGATCGACAAGACACAACGTATCCGGCCGCTGGTTGCTCTTCAACTAACAGGCGCAAGCGTGCGACGCTATATGAAACTACTTCGCTCAGCCGATGCTAGGCATCCAGAGGTCATTGGCATTTGACCTAGTGACGTACTACTACTATTCTATATGTTTTTTCGGGTTGTTTAAAACATAGTCCGTCGTAAATGTTCTTCAATTAATTGTACAAAAAGGTATTACAGAATGGAAAAGTGTTTAAATTATTTTATTTTGTCTAAAGAGTTTAAGGTGTACATATGACAACACCGGCCAGAATTCCTTGATTGCTTACATGTATCGCAGTGCCAGACAGGTGTTTTTCTGGTTTGACGTCAGGTCACTTTTACCGCTGAATGAATTGAAAGCGCCATTTATAGCTATTTTTCTTCAATTTATCTATCTCAGGAATTGCCGGTTTAAATATAATACCTCACTTCCATAACACCCTGTATAAAACCTTGTAGCAAACAATTGATTTATTTCAACAGATCATTACTATTGGGACATGCGGTATAAACTAGTAGCGTATAATTTTTTATTACGACTAGCTCTAGCTATTTTTATTGTAATTTCCTGGAACAACTTATGTCGTATTTAGTCGATAAGGCCATAAAGCAACAAAATTGCTGCAGTCATTCCCCCAAAGGACGAGTATAAAGTTTCGAGCCATTAAGTAAACTTTTTATCAACAAGGAAATCTTTTATAAAACAACATTGCACAAGGGTGATCTAATCTACAAGCATGACTGACAAATACGTTTGAAAAGATAAATGCACCCCCTCAGATAAATAATATTCTGAACATTCTAAATCACATCGCCTGAAAATACGAAATAAGAGTCAAGAAGGGGTAATATAAAATACAAGAAGCGTATTTTTCAATTTTCCGGTTAAAACCCGATACTAAGAAGCTAAAGGCCGGTATTATATGTTAGGTTTAAACTCAGAGCAGCGTTTAAACTAATCCTGAAACACACAAAATCTTTTGTTTAACTGCCCCTTGAAGATAATCTTAATCTATAAATCTGGCCGTATGAAAACAAATCTATTTACATTTCGTAGGAACTGCCTTCCCTAGCCTCCTGAATGGCCAGATCAAAGGATCTCCTGAGGAAATTATTTGCCTCACCAATTTCATTCAAACAAAATATATTATGCTACTACGTCTATGATCTTCCTTCTAATGTTAACATTTTTATAAAAGCCGTATTAGAGTCGGCAATTCTTTTATAATTGCACGGAACCATGCGCAGTAACCCGTTCTCTATTAGCTGGCGCATTGCCAACAGCCAGAACAGCAGTTGGTACTGTCAAAATCCCTAAAATACCCCCATAATAAGTGATGGGCAAAACTGATCGTTTTGATTACCAGTTAAAGCAGCTACTGCTACTCACAAATAGCAGTTCAAAAACGTTGCGACGAGTACGCAGTACATATGCTTAATAAAGAATGTGAACAGCAGTAGCTGTTCATAGGTGCTTCGACCAAATAATAAACAGTTAAAAATAAAAGAATTAAAACGCATATGAAGGCAGAAAAACTTAAAATATAAATAAATGGTGAACTAATGAGAAAGTAAAATGTTAAAACTAATGAAATAAGTAGACATGTGCTTCAATTTAGTAAAAGTATAACGGAACGCACAATCAACCCAGTTAAAATATTCCAGAATAACTTCAAAATATTGAAGCAACATAGAGCAAAGGCAAAATACTATTTGGAAAAAATCTATACTAACAGTAACGGAGTAAAGAACATAAAACTTATGAGAAAGTGGACTGATGCGACTTAGATCGAGTGTATGGCCAGTTACGATAAAATATTAAAACCGATTCTAGACCTAACGTCTATAATAATATAATTTGTCGTCCCCTTGCGACGAAAAGTATAGCAAACAAACTGCACTAATACATTTTATCAGTCCAAACCAATCTTCGGGTGATTCGAACAAACCTAATCGAACACACGACTAACAAATATGCTCGACAGTATCAATTCTTCCCCATGATATATCATGCTGCATCTTTTGAATCGGATCTTCCTGTTATATAAAGCCGTATTATGTTGATAAGTATGTAGGGGTAAAATGCCATTAGATTTAGGAGAAAGATTTATATGTTACATGTATACGTCTGTGACTATAACATAATGGGGGACAACTTTGTATTCATCCCGAATGACAAACTTCCATAAAAATAATTTTTAGTGTTTGGATTAATATCCAACTTTTTATATATATTTTGTCATCTCTCCAATCTGGAAATATCGTTTATTGTGAAATGGTTTTGTATATGCATACGCCTTGGTATTGGTTATTTGTGATTGGACTCAAAGCCTTGGAGCAAACTTACTTTGAGCAGTAATTGGTTAAAATCAAGTGATTTAGAAAAATTATATTAAAGTTTATAATTATTATATAATAGCTTTATAATAAGTAATTATACAGCAATGGGTCTACAAACGTCATTTTAGAAATAAATCCAACACACTTAGACTTAGGTATAGGATATGATATACAAAATCTGCCTAGAATTTTGCATAGATTCCAAATAAGTATATTATATAGGGGTTCTCTTTAAAATAAGGAAGTTGATTTACTAACTTCCCAAATAACCGAAACGACCTTCTTTACTGGGAAATAAACAATCTATTTTCTCGCATAAAAGAAGCCCTTGTGGCCACTGAAAAGCCACTTTTTACATTTACATTTTTACTTTACATCCTTACGACTGATTTCGGTTCTGGATGGTCGTCGTTGGTTGGCAACCAAACCGGCACCAATACCGGCGAGGTTGACTATATGACGGCGACAATATTGTGCGCAAGACAACCGACGAGCAACCTTTAAAAATATGACCAGTAAACCGTGCGCACCAATCCATTTTCTCACTAATAAAATTACCTTTTTACTGGGCACCTCATAAGTTATATGTATTCATAGTGATAGGTCAGTGGTAAAACCCTATTTCTGTGTGCCTTGCCTAACTCTGCCACTAGCCCCTTTTAAATAAACAATTAAGATTGAGTTAAGTTTATACACTTATATAGATAAGTCATATAGTCATCCATCTAGTTTTATTATCAGCAGGATTGCCAACTATTAGGTAATCTGTCAAGCGTAGCTCCCTCTCTTCGTCGCAGTAAAGTAATCTGTGGGGGATGGGATAATCTTACAAAATATCTGTTAATGTGCCGTGAACTGCTTTAGTAATACTTGCATGCCCTTTCAGATAGAACTGCTCTGTTTTATGACAAAGACCCTTTAGATTTATTATAAGTAAATAGGGGAATAAGCGTATTTAGACGATAGAGGATAATTTTTATATCGAGCTGGTTTTATTTGCAGTACGAAATTTCGAGGGAAATATATAGGATGGAATTGTACATCCGGTCGTTACTCTGGGGCTGCTGTAGTTAGTAAATAGTTAGTTGATGAAGAATAATCGTTGGAAAATATTTACAAATAAGCGAGGAAAGGCATATGATACAGCAGAAATTATTTTACATTTTTTGCACATATCATTTTTGTGGTGATAACCACTTAGAAAAAAATCTAAGTAGGGGATTTATGCAAGGATTTTAGTGCACAAAATACTCTTCTTTAGTGCATATATTTTTTAAATTATCTTACAAGAAGATTGTATATATGAAGATAATGTCAAGCCACATACAAGGTTCGTTCCAACCACCCTAAAAATCGTACAATGTACGGTCACGCACATGCGTAGTAGTCGAAAGGCGTTCCAACCGACACAAAACGGTGTAGCTGGCGATCCCTTTGGTGTTCCAACCAAATTGTGATCGTTCGCAAACCAGTTCCTGAACGGTAAAAGCGATACATGGCCAAGACCAGGAACCGTTTGTACTGACTTGCGCCCTAAGAATTTTAACCGTTGTTTTTGTATTCCTGGCATTCATGCAGTTCTTTTAGCCTTGTTGTTGCTTAATATTTTGATTATTCAATTTATTCTTATTAAATTTGTATAATCCGGTTCCCAAACCTACAAGATATTCTTAACATTAAACGTTATTCTCTTTCATGATTATTAAATACAACAAAACGGAACGAAAAAAGATAATACTCAAGCTTAGACGAACAAATCAAAACAACACAAGTAGGGTTGTGATTTATGAATGTTATGATAATTAACTAATTACTAAACTTCTTTCCTAGAATCAGACAGGCGATCAGCTGAGATTTTTACACAGAATGGTCACAAAAACGTACCAACCTTGCCTCCCTAACGACTGCGCACAAAATCGATTCCAACAGTTTCGTGACTGTTCTAGAACGATACAAAAATAGGGTGTTGGAACAAACCTACAGTAGCAGCCATAACCGGGGGCTCTCCCTCCAGATTTTGAATAATTTTGTTTTTAGACAAATTTTTTAAGTAAAGTGTTACTGTCAAATTGACATCATCTATCATCTGTTCAAATACTGTTTGAAAAGTATTTGTTCTATTTGCGTTTCATAATGGCTACATTATTAAATGCAAAAAAAATTTAATAACCTGCCACTTAATGAAACTGAAATTTTATTTTTTTTATGTTGGCAGCAAGTAGGGTTCGAATTTTAGGCTTACTTCGATTTCGTTGAAATTAGTTTTCGAGGCATTATGGATTCGACAAAAATACTAACTACTAGATATTTATCTGAAATAACTATACTCGGAAATATATAACATGCTGACGGTGTCCGTAAACTAATTTCTAGTCACAACTATAAAACAACATAACCTAAAAATAATAGAAATATCTTCCAGTTTATGCTCAATTTCTAAAGTTTTATTCAATAAAGTACTATTTTTATTTTTAATTCAATATAGTATTGTACATATTATTTTATATATACCTACATATTTATAGTTACTGTAGACATTTCCTGAGCATTAATTGTTATTCCTGTCAGATTCTGTGTCGACACAATATTTTGTTCAATAGCATTATTTATTATTTTGTTCAATATTTTGAACTTTGTTCTGCTCGCACCATAACTCAAAGTTTTACATATTCTTTTTTTAAAAGTTTTTCTAGATCATTTTCTGCAATTTCTCGAATTTCTGATGGAGTCCAACTTTCTTCCTGAGTCATTTTTAATTAACTTATAATATATTTATTTTTAATTATGACGGATGCGAAGAAGCTCTGTTGTGTTCAATTGTTTCCATCATGGCATATTTGATACTTGTAACATTTTACTAAATTGTAAAAGTATTGTCATCCCAAAAAGAAATTATTAATTCAAATGGAAAAAATCTACTATATTTTTTAAAGTTTTTCAGACTTTAAAGACCCAAATAGAAAAACTATTATAAAATACACGGTGCATAAGACAATTAGAGCACTTGTACTTTAGAAAACTCCCCGCTTTGCGGGTCGTTTTCTAAATTGATCGCGTGTCCTAAGTTAATGTCTTATCAAACCTGTATCTTAATATACTATTTCATCACTCGTGTAATATAAGATACTTTATTGCCAAGTTCCGTGTTTTTTTTTCTCTCATTTTCGTTTTTTCGTTTTGCTTGCAGAAAAGTATAACTTTTTCAGACTTTTTAGGAAGAGTATAAAGAAATATGACGAAAAAAGTCCTGAGTGAAGAATAAGAGCGCTTTACAAAAGTCCTTCCTCCAGAAGCATTTAGTACAGAACAAATCTATGAATGTTATCATTAGGTATTATAAATTTGCCGGAACAGAAGGTATTGCTTCCTGCCAGGGCGTAATTCATCTTTCAGTTAACAGGGAGCTTGGGCTTTGTTTAACAAGGGCGCCCTAATCAATCTCCTTGTATAATCCGACATCGCGGACTAGCAGAGCAATGCATTCTGCCTATTGCAGCTTTGGTTTTATCTTGACACTGCGTTTTATATTTGTAAATACAAGGCATTTGTCACGTGACAAATTAATGGATTAGAGGGCAAATTGCACAAATCACGGATTCCTCCGTATAATACGTGTTTGTTGTTCCAAAAGTGAACTTTTTCATGCCCTGAATTGTACAGGGTGCAACCCGGAATGACTACGGATCGCTAATTTAAAAATAATAACCTAAAAATCTCAGTGCAGGCAGGTCACCGACCTATAACTATGGACACGTACAACTTATGGGATGCGCAATAAAAAGTTAAATTTTGTGAGTGAAACAATGGGTTGGTGCGCACGTTTTACCGTTCATATTTTTAAAGGTTGCTCGTCGGTTGTCTTGGTGCCTGTTCTCACCGAAGCAACTGGCAACCGCAACGCAACCGCAACACGACAGCAACTTCAGTTGAGTTGCTCGCTTGTCCTCACCAAAGCAACTGGCAAGCAAAGCAACTGCAATGCGACCGCAACTTCAGTTGAGTTGCTCTTGCGTTCCCACTGGATTCAACCGGTTTGAAGTCTCTTTTGACTCTCTCTCTTTGACCAAAATGTCGTCTTCGTCAGATGAAGATATAGCCGCAACATACTTGCTCGTTAAAAAGCTTAAAAAAAAACTGAGCGACAATTTTGGGTTAACCCTTTTTATACCATAAATTTGAGACAAAGTTCGTATATAGTGGCACAGGAATTAAATAATGATCCGGTTAAATTCCATGGGTTTTACGGAATGAGCCACAAAAGTTAAATATTTTGCTGTCTCGTCAGCCATGACACCGCGATTGGATGCAACTGACAACGGCGACGCGGTATGCCGGGCAACTCATAAGCAACTAGTTGCGTTGCAGTTGAGTTGCGGTTGCCAGGTGCTTAGGTGAGAACAGACACTTACGCACAATGTTTTCGCCGTCATATAGGCAACCCCGCCGTATTGGTTGCCTACCAACGACGATCATCCAGAACTGAAGTCAGTCGTAGGGATGTAACGATATTAAAAATATATCGATACGTGGCCAATAGATATCAAAATTAATACTAAAAGTAGCTTTTTAGTGATGGCCACGGAGTTCTTTTATGCGAGATAATAGATTGTTTATTTCCCAGTAAAGAAGGTCTTGTGATGTGCCAAAATATTGCCGTGTAATCATTTTCATTAAAGGCAAAGTACGGTCCTGTTCGTCGGTTAAGGTAAATAGTCGGCATTACGCATGACATCTGACGATCGGCTTTGTTTACATGCGCGAGGCCATAAATTTCCCACTTTTGCTTTTAGAGCTTGGCTATCCATAGATATGTCGACGAAAGAGTGTGAAACGTACTGTACCTGCATCTAAATGTAAATAATAACATGCTTCGTCTTTTTTATTTTAGGTTCAGTTTTTAGTAACCACCCTGTCCCGCATTTCATATCGAGGGGAAATACTTTCAAAGTAGTTACTGGCGACACAGTGGTTTTGCCGTGCGAAATTAAGAACCTCGGTAAGTATGATACTCGCATTTTATGTCTCATATTTTGAAACTTTTTACTTTCGAGCTCATAAACTTTTAAATTTTACAAACAGCTTTAAGCACTGCTGTATTATAAAAGTTCTTAAAAGTGTAGTTTGAAAGAAGAGTTAAATTTATGACTGTACTTTTTTTTTTAATATAGAGCGAGTGCTTTAGAAATTAATTTCTAAGTTAAAGACTTTTTATAATGAGAGTGAGCATTTTCAAGAGCATGAGGTGGTGTTTTCCGACAAGTATCCAAGATAAGGAGAGGGCCTGTATGGGAATCTCGTTAATCGTAACAGATAAAACGTCGATTAAATGGGGAAAAGTTATGGTAATTAAAGTAGTAACAATATGCCATATATAGGGTGTTCCTTAATGACGTGCTAATATTTCAGGGTGTGATTCCTTAGGTTATTTTAGAAAGAAAGTTGAATGAAGAAGTGTTGAATTTTTATTTTTTAAATGGTTATTTTTCAATATCTTCAAGAGTAATTTAGATATTATTTTCAAATTTGGTATGTGTGAATAGGATATAGAACCACAAATTTTAGTTAGAGAATTGTTCCACCAGTGACGTCCCTGCAAACATGTCCTCTGATATTTTTTACAAAAAAGATGATACGCCACTGACATTTTTCGATGTCGATATTTTTTCTGATTAGCCTGGTCTACTCTACATAAAAACCGTCTCTTAAGTTTTTCTCGTCAGTTCTTGATTAAAACCACTAAATTTATGTTGAAACTCATTATTATTAACATTGATAAAATAATTAATGATAAATTTTGTTTTATAAAAATTGTTGGAGTGGGCAATTCGATGCGATGACGGGCGGAAGCATGTCTTTTAAGTGAAGGTGGCCATTTCAAACAATTTTTATGGAACAAAATTTATCATTAATTATTTTATCAATGTTAACAATAATGAGTTACAATATGAATTTAGTGATTTTAATCAAGAACGGTGCCGGCCTGACGAGAAAAACTCAAGAGACCTTTTTCATGTAGGCCAGGCTAATCAAAATATAAAAAATATCCACATGGAAAAATGTCAGTGGCGTACCATCTTTATGGTAAAAATATCAGAGGACATGCTTGCAGGGACGCCACTGGTGGAACAATTGAATATCATAAAATTTGTGGTTCTATATTCTATTGACACATACCGAAATTGAAAATAATATCTAAAGTACTTTCGGAGATATTAAGAAATAACCATTTAAAAAATAAAAATTCAACACCCAGTAGCAAAAGATTTAAGCCGTTGCGGACATATGTTCATATGAACTTTTCTTTATAAAATTACCTAAGGAATCACACCCTGAAATATTAGCACGTCATTAAGGAATATCCTGTATAAAGTCTTGGTAAGATGTTTAAGTTTTGAGTTAATCAAAAAAAAATTAAATTTTGGATTTTTAATTCAATCTTTTTCCGGCGTTAATATAAAAGATAGAGCAAAACTGATGAAACGTTCTCATATTAACTGTTAAGGAACTCAAAGATTATATAACAATTTATTTATACGTACTTTCAGGTATACAATGTTTTGTCCGTTCCTCCCTAGCTCAGTATATTTTATAATTTATTTGGCTCATATCTGAACAGCGGGTTTAAATATCATATCTAATTTCCAGGTTTCGTGACATCCACTGTATAATCAGTAAATCATAAATTAGTAGGCAATCGGTTTCAACTTCGAACAAAGCTATTTTACTACCATGGCAACCATGAAATTTTTCAAAGGGATTGCAAAATAAAGCGGCTTTAACCAAGCTTTGTGAAATTAAGAACGGATTATTCAATAATATTTTAATAGTTATTCATGATGTTAACGTTAACAGTGTTATTTTATTTTGCGAGAAGGGAAATTGGATAACGAGCATAGCGAGTAATTCAATCTTTGGCATAAAATAAAAACACAAATCAAATGACCTACCTTGTATCTTTGTTAGTTACATTGCAACTAATTTGGTTACGAGAAAGCTCACTGTCAATAACTCAATCAAAATATCCTTGTATTTATTTATAACACTATTGTTAAAACTTTTAAGACTAGTATCATAAAATTATATTTTAGATAGGTACTGACAACAGACGTTTAGAGTTTTTAATGCCTGCTTTAAATAGTGCTTGTATAGTTAATATATGATTCTCTGATCGAATTACAATCCAAATTAAAAATCTCTTAAAATCAAAAAAACATTTTTTTTGGAAAAAAGTTCATTTTATCGACATTGATCAAGAGTACCTTTTTTCAGCTTAAGGTTTAGAGTATCCAAAAAAAATATTATTGTCGTTCCTTCATCATACAGGGTGTAAAAAGAAACATTTTCTTGTAAATAAGCCAAATGTGTTTAAAAGGGCGAATTTCAAGGATACTCATCTAGTAAACATTATACTAAAAAAAAAATTAAATTACACCTAGTACTTAAAAAATTATTTAAAAATCAATGATTTCCAGAGACGTCCGTTATGGGCCTTAGGAAGAAAAATTTATATGAACTTCTCCTGTTATTTTTAAGTGTTCTATCTGAACCCGGGAGATTTCCCTCATATTCTGGGTCACCCAGTATACCATTAAATAAAATTTATCATTGTTAATAATCATCATTTTTGAAATACGAGTTTAAAACATACGTACCCCTCAAAATTATTTTAGTAAATGTTCAGCAAACTGATATATCATTGTTTTCTATTTTCCGGTTACAATATGGAATTGACTAATTTCATGACAGCAAGCTTTAGATATATGTAAAATTTCTACTTTATGTAAGAAACTAATGGGCGACAGACATGTAAATTTAATCAAAATGTGTGCATTTTTTACTGAGCGCCTTGTATCCTTTAAATTTATTATAACCGTCTCCTGGTCTATTATCTGGGTTTTATTCAGGCTCGTCTAAAATCCCCGAGAACCTCTTCTACTTTATTAAATTACTCCATACTGGGTCTGGAGTACGAAGTGGTAATTTATTATGTTAATATGCATCAGGAAGGGTTGGAAACCTTAGATTGTCAGTATATTAATTATATTCCATTATGTATATGCATCGTCCCTATATCCGAAGAATTAAAGGGTGCTTATTGATTATTTATAGAAATCAGATCATATCCTTTATATTTTATATAAATTCAACTTTTTATTTTACCATTAAATGTACTTCATCAATATTTTTATATCAGCACAAAACGCTCGTGTATATTCTCAGTTATTATTATTATTTATCGTTGATTTGATTATACGCCTAAAGCGATATTCAAAGTTTTTTAAACAACACACCCCATTAATCTACTTCTTTTCACACAATATTAATATGAACAGTTGCAACCCCATCAACCCCATAACAAGTGCTCGTGCCCTTTAAAAACCATCAAGGGTGTAATTCAATCTTTTACGCACCCCTTATAAGAAAGTATCTCCGGAGCCATAAAATACTAGTGTCTGCGGTATGACATTCATAACCTATCGCGTTGCCAATTTGTGTTAAAAATACCGATTGTTACAGTTTTTGTTTAAGGTTGCAAAATAGTGATCAATATCTTCTTTCAACTGATTTTTATTATTTGCGAACGATATGCTCTATACAGGGTGTTTGGATATAATACATCAGAATTCTTGGAGAGGTGATTCTATATTATAATAGTATATTAAGATACAAGTTTCATAAGACATTATCTTAGAGCACGCGTTTAATTTAGAAAACGACTCGCGGAGCGGGGAGTTTTCTAAAGTACAAGTGCTCTAATTGTCATTTCTTATCGATCTAATAAAAAAAGATGCTTATTCGAGGCGATAAACCACACCGTTTAGGCGAAAAACTGGAAATAAATAAGTGCTTGTTAGCAGTAAAATAAGTTTTTAAAATGCAGAAATCAGAAATGAAAATTAGTTTTGGGCTTGTTATATAACTCTTACTACCTTTATTGATCCCCAAGTATCCAGACGCATTACCCGAGCACCCTGTATAATATCAAATTATCAAAATTTAAAAGATTCAGCCTTTCAGGTGCAACTGACAACGCAGCTTGGCTCGTAGCACGACAATAAAATTTGTGACTGTTAGAGTTTAGTATAGTCTATAAAAGGGGTCCATGGACAGATGATACTTCGGGCCTCATCTCATTTCCATATAACTGTGGTCAAATATGACCGCTCCTCATAAATTCGTAACTCGACGAAAACCGAATGAAATTGAAAAGAAATATTTTTGGGCAAATCGGGAGCTTTTAACGTCCGGTATTGAAGTAATGAGTGTTATAAAGTCTGGCTTAACAAATTATTTTACTCGCTTGGCGTTAAATAACATCGAAAACCAGTTTTCAAAGTTCTCGATTCTAGAATAGCTTCATAAGCGAGTACTTTTTTTAAGCTTCGTAACGATATCGATATAGATCCAGGTCATGGGGGTCATGACCCCCCCCCCCCCCCCAAAGCATCAATTAACTAAAAATACCATATATACCCGTTTGACTAACGCTGCACATATCACTTTTCGTAACTTTTCTTCGTATGACCTTCCCCCCCCCCCCCCGCGCGAAGTTTGACCCCCCAAACCGAAGTTCTGGATCCGCCCTTGTATAGAGGAAGAGCCAAATATCAAAATAAAATATAACTCGTCATGGTTGCCATAGCAACTAACTACTTTAATAGGACAATGTTCTCCTAACATTGGACGATTTTCTGCTCTTCCGCTATAGGTAGACAAAAATAAGATTGATGATTGCTCTTCGTAGGTTCGCGTAGGTTTAGATTTCTACGCAAAGCCAAGATTTTTTGTTGAATTTGTCTCTACTTAAATTATTTTGAAGTATTAAACCATTGAACTAGATAGAGTAACGAATAATATAATACGAAATTATAATATTGTTATATTATTGTTAAAGTTAATTTAATTTATTAAGAAAAATAAATTCATTGTTTTTGGTTGGAGTTCATTTTCTCCGAATTGCTAGCGGAAAATATAGTCAAATTACTTATGCTTAATAATATAGGTTTATTACAAATTTTATGACATCCTATTTGAATTGAACCGGAATAAAATAAGCTGTTACTCCGCTACCGGACCTTTACAATCATTGGAAATTAAGGCCATCTAGGTGAACTGGAGCTATTTTGCATTTTAGCCCGGGCGGAATTGCTTCGATCACCCTTATTGAATTAATAAGGACTATAAAGTACTGACTCAGCTTACTGAAGATATAATGATTATTGTGCTGCGAAATATGCTTCTGGGGTTTTATTGTAAATTCACACAATACATTTTTTAATTTATTTTTGGTTTAAAGCTTCCATTTACATTTTTACCGTATCCTTGGTTACCAACTTAATAACGAACTAGGTATGGCTTTTAATGTTAAATAAACGAATTAAATGGTTAGATATTTGCGTAGCACTCTGTATTATAGAGTTTATTTGTTGAAATCATTTTTATTTTTAATTTAGCAAGAGCTAAAAGTGATCAAATGTCGCATTTGCTTGTTGTTGTTGCTGTGTTTGTGAAACGTATTTTCGACAATCTTTTTCTTCTTCGAGTGCCTATCCTCTGTGGATGTTAGTATGCTACGCATCTTGTTAAATGTACCTCTTGCTTTTTCGATTCGGCATCTTATTTCTCGAGTGATCCCAGTCCTTGTTCAAGGTACAGCCCAGATATGTAACTGTCTCGGCTATTGTGAGAGCTATATTGTTAGCGGAAAACTGTAGGTGGTCGATGAGGTTTTTACTGATTTGTAACAATCGACACTATGAGCTTTATTTTAACTTTCATCCGACGTCGTATGTTTCTTAACCTCACTTTTTTCTGAACCAAAAATTAATAATGAATGACTATTTTGAGAATTATTATCAGCTACTAATGCACAAAATTAAAAATACATTAATTTTAAGGTAAGGTATTGGCCACATATATATTATATTGTATACGAGTGACACTCTCTTCTTTCTTACAAGCTTTTTAGTGAAATTCTGTTCGGAAGATCGGATAATGTGATGAGCAAAATATTTTCGTATATATGTACATACCTGAAATACTTTATACCTGGTATTGATCCATGACTTTTGCAAGAAAGCACCATGCACTTGTGTCCTTTAATCTTAAACCAAACAAGCCACTAACCTATCACACAGTGAATCACCACAAATTAAAAACTCCTTTACAAAAATTGTTGTTAAATAATGAAAGTTTATAAGCACTAATATACCGACAACAATGTTAATGAACCCCTTTTTATTCTGTAATTTGAAAAAGCATCCAGAACCAAAGATGGCGACGAATAACAACAAACAAATAATGTCGGGCCTGCTCTGACGCGATCGATAAAATTTCCACCCTACTGCGCAAACTCAATAAGCCTGCGCCATCTCCCATAGCGGGGGCACTTTTTGTATTTTTTAACGTTCGTATTGGCAATATAATGGTTATATATATGTGGGTTTGCTAGGCAAAGATGTAGATTCTTTATGCATTTATCCCGTAACTCAACTCTTTTTCTGCAAATTGTACAAGGCTATTCCAGTACCATATCAAGTTAGGGCGAATGGCTGATGCTACAACAATAAATACAGACTTTTGTAGAGCATCAAATGCTCTATAATTTCCAAATTTTATTGTCTATCTAAATCGAACCCGAATAAAATAAGCTGTTACTGCGTTACCGGTCGGCCCTTTACAATCGTTTCAAATTAAAGCGATCTCGGTGAACTGGAGCTATTTTGCATTTTGGCCCGGGCGAAATTGCTTGAATCGCTCCATCCTTATTGGATTAATAACGACTATAAAGTACTGACTCAGCTAACTGGAGATATAACGATTATTGTACTGCTGAAATGGGTTTCTGGGGTTTTATTGTCATATTCACACAATAAAGTTTTTAATTTAGTTTTTGTTTTAATGCTTCCCGTTATTTATGGCTGTTTTAAATATTTCGGGATTAGGTTTTGCTCGGTTTTCTAGTGCTCGACAATGGGATAGTAACGTATAGAGTTAGCAGGGGTATTTTGGTATCGGTAAAATGACTTAATAAGATAGTGTATTTATTATGTTCTGAGAGGTAAGTCTTTATACTAAACTCCTGGACCAAATTAACGCAACATCATAAATGTGACATATTTTTTATGCTATTTTTTTTCTGAATTTCCGATTTAAATGATTTTTTTTGCATTGTAGGTTGGTTCCTTGACAATGTCATAGTTTTCGCTGTTTATGATAAAAATTTAATTTTCGATTTATACTGGGTGTTCTAAAATGCGATGTTTTTTTGCGAAAACTCGCATCACCCTGTGGAGTATATTAGCAAGCGAAACATATTGCAGTTGACATTAAACGGTAGGTCCATCTTTCCCCAACATTTTCTTTTTTGGTTTACTTCATTATCTCTGTTATTAAAGGAGATACACCGTTTTATAGCGTAACATGTTTTTATAGACTTTAATATTCAATACATTAATTGTTAAATGTTTTCAAGTAGACTGTGGACTTTTTCTGACATTGCAAGCAATCTGTCACCAGATGTGTTTTAAAGTTACAAAGGTTAAATAAAATCCGCCGTACTGATAAAAACTGTTCTGAAACTGCTTATTAAACGTTCGTTTCGTATGCCCAGTTGCCCGACGAGTATTTTAATCTTGAAACCTACTTGAAAACATTTAACAATGAATGTGTTTAATATTAAAGTCTATAAAAACATGTTACGCTATAAAACGCTGTATCTCCTTTAATAACAGAGATAATGAAGTATACCAAAAAAGAAAATGTTGGGGAAAGATGAATCTACCGTTTAATGTCACCTGCAATATGCTTCGGTTACTAATATACTCCATAGAATTACCTTTTCAGTCATAATTCAAAATTCAAACAAATTTTTGTATACAGTGAGATCAATATTATTTTTTTTTAACAAGTCCTATGTAATATTAATAAACTAGCATTTTAGTTAAAAAATTTTTATTCAACATGAAAGCCCCCAACTTCTAAACACTTTTCTAGCCATGTTCTAAACTCACTATCAACATAATAAATCAACTGTTGTTTTTCTAGACAAAAAACGAATTTTCTCTGAATCTTGAATTATGACGATAAATATAAATAAATAATCATGACCACGTTTCCTAATATCATTTTTCTCATAACGAAACATTAAGGTAGTTGACCTCCCTGTATACAAAAACTAAATTTTCAAGTAACATTTCTTTATAAAGAATGACCTTTTGTCAAGAAATTAAAAATTAGGCCATTTGTGATAACCCCATTCAGGTAATTTTACATAAAATATTAATTTAATAAACCCCCCCTAAAAAAAATTATGGGTGCGCCACCTATACAAAATACACGAACTTATACAGGGCAAATCAATGTATTGTAGCTCGAATAGTACCTTATTTAATCTCCTGTGAATGATTTTAAACAATCTCGTTCAAAAATATGTTTACCTGCAATAAAGTAATTTTTATAGGATATAATAATTAAACTTTACCTTTAAATCCTCGTAAAATCTTCCTAAAGTCCTAATAAACGTTTTAATTGAAAGGAGCCGGTAAAGTTGGTAAATTGATTGGGAAAATGGAAACCAAATTCGGATTAATTGATTTTACCTACGAAAATTAATTAATATTGTTTCATAAAACAAACCTAGTAAATTAAATACCCTGGGGGGCATAAGGTGTTTCATCCGATATTAATTAAGCCAAGACATTCTGTTAAGTAAACGGGTGTTTAATAAATATTTTATGTGAAACGGGCACGACGGGATAAATCTGGGGATAAGTATTTAAATAATCTTAAAAATTTTGCTAATTAAAATTACAGATTTTTTGGAGAAAGAGAGCGAAAGTTCTCCAGTTCGATCACGGACTGGTTTAGCAGACTTATCTAATTTGTTTGGCCAGGCCATCATACTACGCAGTGTTGCATAGTAGTGGCTTCTGTGAGTCGGAAAAAACCTCCAAAAATCGAAATATTTTCAGCCGGAACAAGAGTACCTGCTGATGAGGATTCTGAACACGATGGCGACGTCAGAATTTCTCTTTGGGGTTGCGCAACTCCTCAAAACGGCCAAAAACCACCCCCCAGAGGGGTTAAACGCGCTTCAAGAGGTTTCCCTGCAGAGAAACCCACTTTCCCCCCGTTTTCGAGGATACTGCGCACGGTGGTGGTGTTGGATTTCGCGTCCGACCCCTTACAACCCCTCCACCGGGTGTGTTTCTCTTTATTGGATTGTGAAAAATGCATATAACATTTTATTTTAATATTTGGCTCTTCTTATATATTTTGGCAAACGATCCGCCACTGGTATATGGTGGATGGGAAGTAATACATAACAACTGTACGTTGGTACTGGATAAATCTAACAAATATAAAAATTCAGAAATATTTTTCAATAACAGATTACAAATCTAGTTATAAAGTTTTCGTGACAAACAAAGCAATCCGAACTAATGACCTAACGAACCGTAAAAAAGTTTCCGAGCGATTAAAAAACTTTTTAATCGAACGAAACGACAAACTTTGAGAGTAGGATATTTTTATCGGGTGAACAATTGTTCAAATTTGTGTAGAACAAAGGAAAAAAAATGCTATGGTCTTAAAGAAAATCGTAAAGCTTCACCAACATTTAATTAAGGTTTCAATTTGAATTTAATTATTTTCATGTAGAATTGACTAGGTTAATCAGAAAACTATCCGCATGGAAAAATGGCAGTGGCGTACCACTATTTTTGTTAAAAATATCACATTACATGTTTGCAAGAAAGCCACTGGTGGATCGAATAACTTTTCTTAAAATATGTGGTTTAAAAACTAGATTTCAACACCCTGTAGATAAAAAATTAAGCCGTTGCGGACATATTATGTTTATATGGACCGTCCTCCACACTCCAGGCACGTTAGAAAGGAATACCCTGTATAACATATAGTTTTAAGAGGAAGATAAACGACACATTTTTTGTTTAAAATTTAATAATAATAATAAAATAATTATTTCGAAAATATATCAGCAGCGTAACATATTCTTAATTAAAATTACATTGAGGCGTAGTGGTAGCTAGAGCTACGCTACTGGCTTGGAACAAACAATTTTAAATTAATTTAAAATGCAATATTTTTAGATTAAAATATACAGGGTGCAACATTTAAAAAAATGTGGTTAGGTACGATAACTTTTTCACCTGACCCGTATACTTATTCTGAATACGGCAGATTATTCAGAAATCATTATAAAGAAACTTTTATATAAAACATTTTTCTGTATCTCTTTTAAGTAAGAAAATATAGGGTAATTTTGAAATCGTCAATTTTTTTAATTTCCCCCGTATCTCTTAAGCGAGCGAAAATTTGCAAATTTTGATTTTATCATTTAAAGTTTGACCCAAAAAGAGTACATGACACCTACATTACTTTTTTGATAGCACTAACAGTTACGGAGATACCCTATAAAAGTGTCGAAAATGGCACACCCTGTACTTACTTAAAATTCCATCAATTTGTTGTTTATTTTTTTTTGGTATTTATCAAAAATCTCTAAAACAGTTTGAGATATTACACTCAATTTTGATATAGACTATTATAATTATAAAAGCCACACTTCTTCTCCAAAAAATTTTTTCCTCTATTGAAAAAACCAACATTTCAAAATATTTGAATGTTAAATATTTTTTTCGCGTAGATTGCATTGTTTTCAAACCCTTGTGAGATAAAACATTTATTAAACACCCTTTTGCCTAACAAATTCGTCCTTAATTAATTTGGGATAAAACACCTTTTGGCCCATGGCAAATTAAATTGTATAGAGTTGTTTTATGAGCTTGTATCAATTAATTTTCATCGGCAAAATCAAATAATTAAGTTTACATTTTCCCAATAGGTCGACAAATTTGACGCAATAATTCGATTAAAAAGTTTTTTAATCGCTTTGGGACTTTGAATGGTTGGTTAGGTCATTATGCTAGTAACTTAATTAGGTTAACTCTAAAATTATGCACGGTGAGTTAGACAAGGAAAGAATTTAATCATCAAAATCGGTATATTAGAACTATTAATTACAAATTTTCGGTAAGTAGTGTTAAATACTGGATATTTAGTTATAAAAAATAACAACCAATCTGGGATATCTGATGACTCATCGGTAAGGACAAACATGTCAAGTCCAAAAGCTTGATTTCTACGAAACTATTTTGAAAATCGCAATAGTATTCATAAACGTGATATTATTTTTCTAGATGAAATGTGGATCTATTTCAAGTGTAACGATAGATTTTCTTGCCTTTGTCAATAAATATTATCATAATTAAACCACAAATCATATTTGAATTGATATAAGTAAGTAAAATTTAAAATACGAATAATGCATTTTAATAATGTTAATCACGTACATTATCAGCTGACGTAGTTATATCTTATTACCACATTTATCATTTTCGCCTGTTTTTATCATTTAAAATTTGATTTGCCACAATATCTCGTATATGATTCTCATTCGTTTAATCTGCCACAATTTCCCGTATATGACTTTCATTTCTTCGTATCATTCAGAATTTTTCCTATTCGATCCTCAATATTGAACTGATTTTGTTACAATCAAGTTGTTCGGTTATCTCGGTATTGATGAAAATTTTTTCCTAATTGGGAATTAGCATGTTATCATCGAAGATTGTCAAACAGTTTATTTATGTACAGGGTTATCAATTTAGTTTGCCCCACTTTCAAGAGCCTGTAACTTTTTTGTATTTTGAGTTAGCGCGTTCATTCAAAAAACAAGATTTTGCATTTTTAGCCAAGTTTTTATGAGTGTTGTCAAGAATGACAGTAGGTGTCATTTCTCACACCGAGAACCAATTATCATTTTTTTCTTAAAGTGGAACACTCTATATATCAGAAGCGCATTAGATTTTCGCATTTTCTTCCGATCTCAAAAATATAACACACATATGCATTTTTTCTTCATTCCATCAACCATTGACAAAATTATGTAAAAATATAGATATTATTGTTAAAAAGCATTAAGATGGCTATGCAACTGTTTTGGTTGCTATGCATTTTATTTTTATTTATATTTCAGTCTGTCATTCTCAGCATTATTAGTCGTTTCGAGTTTTGTAGAAAAGTTATTTTGTATGTAAAAAACCACATAATATGAGATATTATTATTCAGTGGGGGAAAAGTGTTTTATGTTTGATATTTTTCGGCAAACGGGCAGTGCAACCTTAGCACTTAGGAGGTATTTGAATATGCTGCAGGAGGAAATTGAAGATCGCTTAGATAATTTATCCATTCTAACCCTAAGAAATTCAAGATGGAGCGCCGCCACACAGTGTAGCTTCAGTAACTGCACATTTAAACGCAAAATAAGTCCAAAAGGATTGGAAAATCGGATACTATAAAATGGCCGCCGAATAGCCCAGACCTAACACCCTGTGATTTTTTATTTTGGGGTTATATTAAAAAATACACCGTGTTATTCGTTGAATGAGAACTGTATATTAGAATTGAAAACGCCATCATTCAGATTCAAACTAATAGAGAAGTTTTATTAAAAATTAATAGTCACATTGTAAAAGTGTTTCGTAAATGTATCGAAAATGGAGGTGGTTATGTAGAGCAATATAGATTATGAAATAATTATTATATAATTCTAGTTATTAAATTAATGTTATAAACTCTTGTTATTTTCCAGTTATGCCAATATTAATAAAATTGTTTTTCTACTACTATCTTGAAGAAAATAATGCATATGTGTATTATATTTTTGAGATCGGAAGAAAAGGCGCCATCTAATGCGCTTCTGATATATATAGAGTGTCCCATTTAAAAAAAAATAATAATTGATTTTCGGTGTGACATATCACACCTATTGTCATTCGTGACAACACTAATCAAAATTTGGCCAAAAATGCTACATCTCGTCTCAAAATACAAAAAAGTTACAGGCTCTTAAAAGTGGGACAAATTAAATTAATAACCCTGTACATAAATTACTACACATCAACTTTGGTTAAAATCAATATTCACAGCCTATCTCTCTTAATTGCTTAACGAGTTGATGGTTATTGCAGGAGACCTAAGTTTAAATATCCGTGATTATCTAAAGTTTCTCAATTAAACAGAAAATCAATGAATTGCCACTATTATTCCTTTGGATCTAAACCTACAATAATAATTGTACTTTCTCAGATGCAGTAATCAAGGAAAGCACTAGCAGGAAACCAAGCTGTATTTCCAGTTGCTAATTATTTCAGTCACAAAATTATAATACAGTTATCTTTAAACTACTATGTTCTGATTTGTTCCAAATCATATAAATTATAGTATTGATTCTGCATTAAAATTAAGGGCAAATAGGCATTAAAATAGATTAGTTCAAGGCAAAAGGGTGGTTACAACAATAATGGCTCCGCTTGGGATCTGCCAGAATCTTGCCAAAACCAATTAGCCTATTCCTATTCTGAATTTGTAATGATCCATTTGGGATAGTGTACCTAATTGTTGCCAATAATACTGAAAATTATATTATACACTGCTCTTTAATGTTGAGTGTTGAGTTTATTGCTGAAAATCACAATTTTCTTATACAATGCGCGTTTCCCGGTCTATAAAATATAGAACTAAATGTACAACAAGAATTACATGATTATTTTCTGTTAACGATTCATATAACACAACTATTCTGACAACGTCAATAGCATCATACCTGGGAGGACAATAGCTCGTAAGGGTGGGCTACTTACGAGAGTCCACCGATCTATATCAAAGTCAATATCAGGTGGACATATTTATTTCACTTTGTTCCAGCCATTTCCTTATACTATTTAATATTAAATCTACATATTGTTGATTAGGATGTATATTTTTATTTTAATCAAATACAAATACCAATTATATTATATATCACTCCCTTTAGAACATGACTCTTTACTGGCTAAAATTTAATTTTTAATGTAAAATCAAACGTGCATGTTCACGTTTCAATCGCAGCAACTGGGTTGAATTGGCGATTAAATTTTAAATGATCGCTTGTCGATATTTGTATTATTGTGTAGTGTTTGGCTGTGTTTAAATTTATTTATGTCAGCGCGATATAATAATCTTATTGGAAATTATGTTGTATTTAATAATAATTGAACAAATTATAAAAACTCAAATACCAATATGAAAAATTATTATTTCCAGACCACCCGATGATCCTTATACAATTAGAGCGTATTTTCGTCTACACAGTAGCCCTTTAAAATACTATTTCAGATTGAATGGTACTACCAAGAAAAAGAAGCCCTCTCCATTGATAGGATGCAACCACCTGTAGACAGGTTTCGAACTTATTTGTTCTCGTCAGTACAGGGTAGGTGTACATATCCATCATCAGAGAGGACTTTAACTTAACGCCGTACTACCGACGGGTTTGTTCGGGTTTGTTGGCAACAAATATTTACATATTCATTTAAATTATTAACGAGATGATAAGATAATGCATTTTTAAATTTAGCCAGAGGTTGACATATTGGCATTAAAAAAATAATATAACAAATCCATCCAATTTCAGTGAACTTGGTTTTGAATCATTGGAGGTTATATTCGATGGGAAAACGACCTCGGGGAAGTCGTTTCATAAGGATGAAGTCATCCTTATGGAGGTATTATACTTAATTATTATAATTCTTTTAGTTTTTGGGAATCTGCAATTTATTTTCAAGAATAAAACATGATGGTTGAATAATATAGGTAAAAATTATGAAAAATAAAATACATATTTTATATACAGGATGTTTCAAAAAACGTTGGTCATCCCTCGTGTGGCGATTGAAAATATTGCAAATAGTTCCTATCAAAATACGTTTTTAGAGGAGCTAAAATGACTAACAGTTAAAATGGGTGAGCTAAGATTGAATAGCACAAGCGTTGCCAGTCTATTGGTTGGTTAAAGGCGGGGGTCGGTTTAAAGGCCCGAACTTCAACCACTGCAGCTTGGCTTATTGTGTACCCCGATCTTGTTAGAAGATGTTTGTTTCTCTTATGAAGTCCAGTAACTTTCTACCAAGCTTGTCATGTGGGAGGTTGTCACCACGTTGTATGTTCCCGAAGATATTTTCTCAGCGGTATATTATGTTTGAGGCGGTGTTTATACCTATCCATTGAAGGTGTTTTCGCAAGTGGCAGTGGCCTGTTAGCAGCCCCATCACTTGTTTCAACTGGGGCCGCGTGAGGGTTAGAATCCCATTCGATAGTATTTTCGATAGTTTTCCAATTACGGCCCGTGCGTGTATTTGACCTGGCAACACTTGCCATCGAGATAGGTATTGTTTTTTCGACCATCTATCTAATGTTGTTTTTGTTGCCTGTTTTGATATTCCAAAGGCCGGTTCGGGGCCCCTGAGACTTTGAGCGGATCCGGCTATAGCTAGTTCATCCGCTTTTTCATTTCCTAATATCCCAGAGTGACCAGGGACCCACAAGAGCTCTACTCTGTTCCCCCTGGCCGCCAGTACTTTTAGGTTGGTATGGCACTCCAGTGTAAGTTTTGAAGTAAACCGATTGGAGTTCAGAGCTTTAAGAGCAGCTTGGCTGTCCGACAGGGTGTAAATCTTTTGGTTGTGGTAGCCCTTTTCAAGATTTTGTAGTACACATGCTTGTATGGCATGAACTTTCGCTTGGTATACTGTGGCGTAATTCCCCAGAGGAATGCTTATGTCCATCCTGGGTCTTTCCCCAAATATAGCTACGCCTACACCGTTAACCAGTCTATTACAATTGTTAAAGTTATTAGTTAACATAATGTAAAAATCATCAACATTTCTGTTATTTATCTGAATTCACATTCACCTTACCGTATCATACTATTTACTATAAATTATTTATCAAATTTAGCAATATTTGGGCGTGGCCCGGGAAAATGTTTTCGTGCGGGGTTTTCTTAGCCTCCCCCCCCCTAAATCTAATCCTAGATCCGCCACTGTCTGGCATGAAAATTTCTGTTATGCTAAGCAGGAGTCTGTTCAGTTTTAACAGCTCGGTGGGGAGCCCTTAAGGTTACACTACTTTCATAGTATTTTCGACAGTCTTAGTGGAACTAAAAATGCACTCATATCCTTTTAGCATTTGTGCGATATTATACGTATGTTTCGTTTTATATGACATCAACTTTATCTCCATATTTCATAATGAATATTCTTCTGTATCGATTGTTCCCGAGGGCTAACCCGGGATTAAACTGGATTTAATCAGAGGGAAAGGGCTGCGACCTCAACTATGGCCGCGCTCCGGTCCCGCCAATTTCCTCTCGAATCCGATTATCCCAGTCCGGTTCTGAATTTAAACCGGTCTGTTCTGATTGTAAAGTTAATTATGACAAATTATGACCGGAATTTAAAATATAATCCGCTTAAAAGATAATTTGTCGTATTCAACCGTATGACGTTATTAAGCTGAAATATAAACAGTAATGGAAAAAAGGCCTACATACACAATAACGAATGGTAACATAAAGGCTCGGTCGAAGAGCAGTCAGGCACTGTTACAAACTAGTCGAGCGTGCGTATTTGGTGTACAATTCTCACAGAAGCAAGATCTGTGATCGCTGATCAAAAATTCGGTGCTCGAAGAGTAAAATGTACCGATTGCCAACTGATTTGCAACCGTGAGAATAATCCGCGTACTGGTACGGAATTGTGGGTTTGGATTCTGCGTATTTGCTCGATAGTTTACTTTTAATTTATTATTTTTACCGATTTGTTTTTTTTTCTTTATCTTTGGCATGCCTTGGTTAAACTTACTTTCCATTATTTTTTGCTCGCATTCCTTACGATGGTCAGAAATGGCTGTGCAAACAATAGCCACAGCATAACTTTTTCGACATACAGGGTGTTATGGAAATGACGGATTATATTTAAACCGGCAATTCCTGACATGAGAACAAATTGAAGAAAAATATACAAAAATTGCGCTTTAATTTAATATGCCCTGTACATGACCTATTGTCAAACCAAAAATTTGCACGTGGTGACACTGTGGGAAAAGTAAACAAAGCAAATATGGCGGAAATCGTCAATGAATTTTGAGCAGTGTTGTCATGTTCTCATGGTAAACTCTTTAGAAAGTCAATAACTGTTTGACAGAATCGAAGTTGTTTATTTTTCAGGGTACATTATTATAAACTTTACGTTCAGTTCAGTTCGCTGGGAAACAATCTCTGATTTATAAACTTGAACTGACTCGAACGAACCGCCGCGGAGTTTATAAATGGTCAGGTATGTTCTCATTTGTTCGATTCGAACGACACCCGTCGAATCTGAACAACTTAAAAGTTTATAAATGCCACGTTTTAAAAAAAAATGCAATTTTATTTACCTTTTCGTACTATTTAAAACCAACTTTAATTTATAAACAAACACTAACCCAAACAAAACCGACAAAATAACCTCACAAAAACACATAAACTCACATTAGTTTTCGCGTAGATTTGTATGCGTCTCATGAACACATCTAAGTACCGTACTATTCAATCTGAATTAGTATTTTAAAGTGCTACTGTGTAGACAAAAATAAGCCTTTATTGTATAAGGTTTCATCGGGTGATCTGGAAAATAATATAATTTTTACGTACGTATTTGACATCTAAAAAGTTTGAAAGTGAAACACGTTTGAGTCTGGTTGACACGTTCGGGTTTATTCGGTCGATCGATAATGTGCTACCTTGGATTAATATCTAAAAATACAGCGTTGCCACTTTCGATGTTTTATAAGATTATATTCATAAATTGAGGAATTTCCTTCTGTAATATTTTTTCCTGTATAATTATAGTCTCGGAAATGGCAACCGCGCTAGTTGCGAATATGCACGAAGCATTTTACCCTTGGAAGCGTCTATAATCTATAAGAAAGAGAGGTCCTGTCTGTCAAATTATTACATCATTCTTCAGAAAAGGATTAATAAATTTTATGTTTAGGCCAATCCATTAGAAATTAGCGTTTTTGTGTACGGTAGTGTTATTATTGTAAAGTGTAATTATGCGTTAGTGTTTAGTGGTTTTGTGCATATCTTCAAAATAACTAATTTGAAACTCATGGGTGTCTGTGTGTTTCTTTAAGTGATTTAGTGTAATTCGTTCTGTTCACTATGTATTTTTTTCTCTCGACAACATGCCGCCGGTTATGTTCCGAGATTGGAAAGAAGATACCGAATGGGGTTTAGTGGCTTATTATGCAGTCCCACACTATCATCAGGGCACGTAATGTGCATAAACCTCTTCCCATAGAAAAAAGAACCTGAAGGTTCCTTACTCGTGTCGGAGGCCTGGATTTAATTTCTAAGTAAGCTAAATATTAATTTTTATAAGAATCTAAAGTTTTACACTTTTCCACAGTTTGGCAACATTGCGCCAGAACATCTGTTTATTACACAGCTGGGTAGTGTAATATGATTGTGCCGCGGAGTGACCTGTGGGTTTATGGGTGAATTACCCCACTTTTTAAACGTTCGATTTAAAGAAAAATATGTAGCGCTTCTCTAGGACACCCCAGGAGTCACCCATTTAAATATAATACGTAATTTCCATAACACCCTGTATAATGTTCTTACGGGAAACTACCCTTCAAATCACTTGCGGGCCCGTAATGTACATAACTATGCATGAATAACGAAGCACATCTAAACTTGTCCAACAGATACCCCTTCGGCTAAACCGCATTCGGTCTATTTTGAGCGCTTGTTATCGTGATTGTCCCAAATCATTATAAAGAAAGAAAATTGCTTCCATCGATTGCGCGGCGGATGGAACATTGGATGATATCAAAAAGGACCTCGTTAAAATTGTAACGGTCCACTGCCTTGAAAGTTAACTTGTTTCCCCTCAATGAACCCGGGATTAGGACAATACAGGATATGCCACGGAGAAATGATTCAAATTTCTCTTGAAAAACTTTTACGAATTTGGAAAACTAAATTACATTTTTGTTCAGGTCTCCAGGTTTTATATAGGATCTACTGTTTAATCAGGGATCCGAGCTACGATCTCCAGTGGGACGAAAACTCAAATTTGCTTCCCCTAAGGGCTAGCAACGTTGAGCCTTCTCGCAACTATAGTCGTCTTGCTGTAAGTTCCTATTGAGGAGTTTGTAGAATTTCTAGCACCACTGAGGAGTGAATATCACAACGTTTCAACTGGTAACATATCCAGTCGTCTTCAGGTGAATACTGGATAAGTTACTAAACTACGAGAATATTTATACTACTTAGGTATTAGGAATATATCGAAACCCATGTCAAGTAAATGTAAGCTTAGGTTAGGTACGCCATCCAGTAGTGACACATGACTATACCCACCTTCATCATACTAGACTAACTTCCCCACAACAAACCACGAAGGATGCAATTTGACTTGACACCCTGTATATTTATTTCTATTCCTCATGGTCTAGCGGTACCTCCGCAAGAGGTGATAACTATTCGTAACGTCCGCATCTTTTGTTACGATTCACATCCTCACTTAATAATATAAACAATATTTTGCTACAAAAAACTTCTTTTTGTATGCACTATCTATGTGATGAAAATTGTTAATCAAAAAATACAGACAGTATTAAAATGAAATTTAACCCGAAACTAATTACTCTCAAGGAAGCAGTGCGGAAACTCTTCATTGCTCAAGCTTGTTAAGTATATTGAAAAGAAACTAGATATATAACTTAATTTCTTAGCAATGAAGTCAAGCGTCTAAGATGGAAATGCGATTTTGCACAGTAAATTAACCAGGGCATCGCATATTTTCTGGCAGAATGTTGATGTTGAGAGGATTCGACCGCGATAAAAATATCTGTCTATTTTTAGTCGTTTTGTTGACCTAAATTAAAAAAATACACAGATTGAAAGACGATATTTATATGGGTTTCATGCAGGAAAAATCCAAGATTCAAACAAACACGATCGTATGAAGGTCGCTCCACATGGACGATGGCCTCCAGATAAAAGAATACGAGGAATGCTAAGCTGAACCCATACACATATATTATAAAAGGGGAGACAAACCATTCCATTCATAAAATACCATTCATTTACAATCATACACATTTCTACAGTTTCAAATAAGTTAGAAGAAGATGGCTTTAAAAATGGCAACACTGTCATAATGTACGCGTTTAGATAATTTCGATCCAACATTAATCATAAATAGGTAATCGTTGTAGGTGCTTTTTACAGAAATTCAGATGATATAAAGAAAAAATCCATATTTTTGCAACATTTACTTAAAATATAGAATTAGCTACGCCACTGCTTTACCTAAAAAAACATAACCTCATTATTCCCACCTACCGACGAAATATTAATCCGGGGTTAGAATAGTCGAATTTCTTCCATACCACGCACGGACGAACCATTGTAAATTTAGATACAGCTCCAAATAGTATAGTTTAGTAAGAAAAAACACTAAAAATTAATCCAAAAATACAATAGATCACAAAAGCAGCAGCGAATAAGCCGAGGGGAAATGAATGAGGATAATAAACTTCAGGGTCATTTTTACTCTAGCAGGTAAAAATTATCATACAGGGTTGCCACAGTGATTTCCTTTTACTGAATAGGTACACATGAGAAATGCATTCAATATAATTAATATTATACTTTTCCGTTTCAAACGCAGGCGGTAGATTTAGGACCCTCAGCACAGACTTGGCATCATTGATTACTGTTTAAAACTTTGTATGATTCTGACAGAATAGAAACAATTTTCTCTCTTTATTAATTAAATGATTGTGGCTGAACCACATTTGAAGGGGCGGCAGTGGTTCGTCGTGTATTTCTGCTATTCCCAGCTCTGGGCGGAATTAAGAGGGCAAGGTCAGCCGAACACTTTCCATGAAAATATCTGTATAAGAGAGTCAAATCACCAACCTGTCTTCGATGTTCTAGGGCCTAGGCTGTTGAGGTTCTGGGGCAGCACGTGGTCTCTCCGATTTTTCTTGCTTTTTCTACAAGGGTACTGATTCTGCCCAAAGAAAAATGACTCATCAAGTTTCACTTCATTCTCCATTTTCCTCAGAGCGACAAACTAACACTTTGCGCAATTAATCCATAAATAATATTTTTTGAAGAAATAATAATGTTACGCAAGAACTGTTATTTAACGTTTGCGCACGTTTTTCTCGTCACTCGCCAGCAGTAAAATGCAGTTATTCAAATTCTATATATTTTAAATTTTAAAATTAGCTTCTAAATCTTTTCAGAAGTAGACTAGAAAAAGTTCCGTTTAAACTTTATGATTAGTTTGTCGAAAGTTTTTAATTGAGGTTTGGTGTCTCGCTTTGCTATTCAAATTTTCTTAAATCCTAAGTATTATTTCGGATTTCAATTGGTATGTCGTAAAACTTTTTTTATTTCTTAAGTTTATACTGGATTTATAATATAATTCATGGCAAATTAACGAAAGTATACTTATTTTACTATACATACCGAGGTGGAAAGTGTTTATTTTGTGTCGAGAGAAAAGGATGTGTTGGAAACTTGTTTTTAATGTTTAATAATTAGTCACAACAAAGTGGAATCTCACCAAGTGTCTCACCAGTCGCATTGCTTTCAGTTATATCAAAAGTAATGGAGAAAGCTATTAACCAAGATCTTCTAAAGTACCTGGAAGGCTTCAACATTATCAGGGATCATCAATATGGTTTTCGGAAGTCCAGATCAACTGGATATCTTCTAGCCTATGTCACCCATCTTTGGAACAACGCAATCGAACATTATGGGGAGTCTCGGGCTATTGCGCTGGATAAGACCCCTAAATAACCACAAGCTTCGTAAGTTTCTTCAGTAAATGGGATTTACCTTCGACATCGTTCTATAATGATTTCATAACAAATGCTCTTTTATTATTCTGTTATGTCATTTCCTTAATTTATAGCTCCGCATCGTCTGTCATTTAGTAATTTATTTTGAAAGGTCTTGGTGCTAGTGAAGCGTAAACGTAAAGTTTAACTCACAGAGTTTGCTAGTTTATCCATCTTATTCGCTCTGAAAAGTTTTGATTAAAACTTAAATTTATTGCATCCTAATTCTCTATAAAATGCAGAACGGAGAAAATAGCTTACCATGTTATAACTAACTGTTTAGTAACGGAGTTCTAAGTGATTAATTAATATACAGAATGTATAGTGTCTCTCACATTTATGAAAAATTTTCGAATTTAAAGACAATTAAAAATTACGACAAAAAATATATTCACTGAACCAAAATAATTTGCATATTATTTTATGCATATGCTTGCATTATTTAAAAATACGGTTTTTTATGATCAAACACAAGCACTATAGAAAAAATCATTAAAGCCACTCTGGGAGTGATGAATGTGCGAATAAAGCGATTCATGTTGGGTTTGAACGGTTGGAGGGGGAAACACGACTTCCGGAAGGTCGTTCCATATGGATGCCATCCTCTAGATCAGTGGTGCGCAAACTTTTTTCATTTGCGACCCCTTATTTTGTGTAAAGTTTTTTCACGACCCCTGGATAGACAGTAGGCGTGAATTTCTTTGAATTTGGCGACCCCCAAAAATTTTCTAGCGACCCCTCCGGGGGTCGCGACCCACGGTTTGCGCACCACTGCTCTAGATGAAGGATGGGTCTTAGCAGAGAATCAAATCACCAGCCTCTCCTCGATGTTCTAGGCTGTCGACATTCTTGGCCAGTTCGTGGTCTCCGCTCAGACGAATAGTTCTTCTTTAGGTGGAATCCAGTAGCCCAGGTGAATGCCTGGGCGCATAGCTCCAGACATGAGAGCAGTACTCTAGCGATGGTCGAATCTGGGCTTTGAATAGTGTCAAAAGTTGTTGAGGTGTGTATAACTTTTTGCTCCGGAAGAGCACAGAAAGTTTCTGCGAAGCTGTCTTGACGATTGCCACAACCTGGTTATGCCAAGACATATTTCACGCCAGATTGACGCCCAGCTAATTAATACCTAAATGAAGCCAGTTGAATTGCGTGTCCTGCCATGACTATATACGGTTCTGTATCTAATATTAACCTTTTCAGAGAAAACTGCTGCCCGGGTTCTCTTATCGTTAAATTCGATTTGGTTACTGTCATCCCAAGACAAAATTTCTGCCAGGTGTTTGTCGACGCGTGATACTGAAAATATTTTTCGTAAATTTCTTCCTCCCTTACTTATATTAATCCCAATAATCCCTGAGGAACAATTTAAAAATAAATTACCCTATTACAAGGCCGCTTGTTAAAACGATTTCAAATTTGTATATTATTTAAAAAACAGGAGAAAAACTCGTAGCATTTCTAACTAGCCCAGTTTTTAGTATTTATGTATTTTACATGGAAACAGCGCTATTGTTTCAGAGATACAGCTGCATAACATAAAATTTAAAAGTTAAAATTGCACATTAGACTTAAAATTCGCTTTAAATTGGTCTATATATTTTAGAGAAAAGCCTTTTATTCATTTTTATTTACATTTTTAAATAATAATTTTTCTATGTTAGTATACACATATAGTGTGGCATAGAAGGTCGGCAATGCTCATTTTTCTGTACTTTAGGGTTTCCATTTGAAAATGTAGATTTCTTGCAGTTTCCTTAATTTAATTTTTGATCTTATTTTTTGGACACCCTGTATTAATAGTTTAAAAATATTATTAAAAATTCTATTAAAGCAGCTCCTTCCCATCAAGAAATCTAACCCAAGTTAAATAACAAAGGCTTCCTTATAGGAAAAATAAGCTAGTTGACACCTACTTCCGGTATAACCAGAAGTGCCACCATATTAAAAATATTTTAGCCGAGTTGCCTGCATGAACATTAGCATAGTATGGTTTTTCTTTTATTTAGATCGACGCGATTCCCGGTGGGATACCCTGTAAAAAAACTGTAGACCTTAAAATGTTACTGTATACTCTTTGAAAAAGTTTGAAAAGTTTCTGTAGTAATGATGTTGCGGAATCAAAGTGATCGGCCAGCAACTACTAAAATAGCCTTAAAGCCAACATTTCCTATCAATATGTTAATTGGTTTTTGAGGTATTGAACCAATTCAGTAATTAATCATAACTTTGTTTAAGTTCCGAGAACTAAGTAAAATATTATAATATCAGAACCTACCCGTTTTAAATATTTATGACGAATATCCATATTCTCTCGACGTGTCCACGTTCTAACCGCCTTCTATACATTTATAAATCGCCTTAGGCATCTTGATTTATTACAAGCCTGATACAGAGAAACAAATTGTTCGATTCGCCGCTAATATGATTGATTAGAGAGTCTTTTGTTCCTGAATACGAGCGAGTTAAAAGTTGGCTATGATTAATTACGGTTTTTACCACGTTCATTTGTTATTTTAAAACCCGCCGCCGGCTCGAACCGCTGTTACTTAACAAAAAGCCCCTTTCAAATTAAATTTCCGGGTTTTTCTAGCATTTGTATTCTCTAAAGTCCCCGTCGCAGTTTGAAGACAAAAATGCTATCGGCTATCACATAGAAACTTTAAAAATAAAACCCGTTCTCTTAAAATTATTTGTTGCAGTTTCAATGTTAAAAATTCTTTCTATACAGGGTGTTATGGAAATTACGTAGTATATTTAAATGGGTGACTCCTTGGGTGTCATAGAGAAATGCTACATGCTACAGCCCCATAAACCCACACCTCATCCGGCGTTTGTTCGGGTGGTTTGTTCGTCATGTCACCCTATGGTGGCATATCAGGAAACAGGTGTTACGTGCAATGTTGCCAAACTTAATGCAAAACTGAAATTCCATATAAAATTATTAAAATAAATTATTTATCTACCTACTTGTATTTATCTTTATACCTCCAGGCACAAGTTTTTTAAAAATACACTCAGATCACATCATTAGATTTTATTACATGCGACGCGACGAAATTTGACTTATTCGTCGGCGACATTCCATTTTTCTGTCAAGTCAAACACGTCCAAAACCAAACTGCTCGTTTTAACTGAGCAACTTAGGTTCATCTATAAAAACAATGCCAAATAATATACAAAGTTTGGACGCGTAGCCCGAAAATCATTACAACTATTATACGCGTACCTTCTGAAAACAAAGCGGATAGCCGAGAGTGTAAATGGTTATCAACAGAAGCGAGCGCGCACCCTTAACGCTGTTCTGCAAGTCGCACGCTTGTACCCATAGACCTACGTCGGCCCGGCGCCGAGTGGATTGTGTAAATAGCCAAATAATTGAGAAGAATCTCGTGAAATATCAAACTGTCAAATATTGCCCATCTCTATTCCGAGTTTTGAAGGTATCTATTTCGTTCCTTCGTAGGTTAACTGTGTTATGGTTCGTAGATAAAATGTCATTTTTAAATTAAAGGATTGCATTGTGTGTATTTAAAATGTGTGTGTTTTAAATTAGTTAAATAAATAAATCTAAGCGAAAAAAAAGGACCAATATTAAAACAGTGTTCGCGTGTATTCTTTCCATGTGAATAGCTGCTATTTTTGAGGTTAGGTGAGAGGTTTTTTCCTAAAACTTAGATTCTGTGTGGTTTGTGTGAAATTATAAACTAACAATTGTATTTGAATAAGTAAAGGTAAGAAAGCATGTGTCTTAAACAAAATTGCATTTTTTTAAGACACAGACAGGGTTTGAACGATAATTATTATTTAAAAGCTCAATGACGTTTGACCTATTTACTTTCCTGTACTTGTAACAAATTTGAAATTTGTGTGTGATATTACTATTATTTGTTTTGCAAAACATCTTTCGCCGTCGGGTTTCTGGAATCATATTTGTTCATAAATTAAAAATTGTTAAAATTGTAAATTTTTTTCTAAAAAGTTTACCGTGTAGATATGACAACACCGGCCGAAATGCGCTGACGTCTTTTGATCCAGCAGACCTCAGTGTTGATTGTTTACATATTACGCCAGTGCCCCACATGTGTTTGTCTGATTTGACATAAGGTGATATAATCCGGTCATTAACTGAAAGCGCCATTTATGGGCATTTTTTTTTTCAATTTATTTTCATCTCAGGATTTGCCGGTTTAAATATAATACGTCATTTCCATAACACCCTGTATATTAAATTAAAACTTTATTACTAAAAATTATTAAATTTGCTGCTCCATGCCATCCATAATTAGGTATTTAATAGAGACATGTTTTAATGAATTCAATATTTTGACAACATAGTTTGTGAAGAATGACTCTGGTTCTTTTAAGTATTTTAAAAAATCATACTTCTTTGTTTCATCGGCACAATTTATGAAATAACGATTCGCATTCTTTCATCCTATTCCATCGACACAATTTTTAAAAGAATGACTTACCGTTTCTTTAAGATTTTTTTAAACGCATTTATTTTAAAATAATAAACCATGTATTTATTAGTTTTTTGATGACGATGAAAACCTTATAGGCTAAGATATATTGTACGACCCGTCCGTCTGTCCGCACGGTCCGCACGATAACTCGAAAACTACCGAACACATTAACCCAAATTTGATGTGCGTATGGACATTGAGTGTTTCATTTAAAAATATATCAGATTATGGCGTCGTACCTCCCACCAGGGACACCCTATAAACTAAAAATAGTAGTTGGCGTTTAAAAAAATGATCCCTTAATTTAAAATAAATGTGTGATGAACTGTACTAGAGCCTTAAAAAATATTGACAATAATATTTGTTTATGTATAGCTATCTATTCTATTCCTAATAATGGAATGTGCACATTTTACTACTTTACAGATTAATTAATGGATTTTATTAAACTGCAAAATAATATTATAAATCAATGCTTAAAATCAAAACTAACAAAATTATAGCAAATGCACGATTCGCCCATGATTCACAGGCTAACAATTTCTGGTGTTGAGATTTTGAACAGGAATTGATTGCGGTCACAATCATCGATCAATACGGATAATTTAATGCAAACGGAATTTACATTTCCGCTTCTGTTTCGGCATATATTTCAGTACGGGATTTTGTAAATTCTAATATTCCTGATAAATATGCAATAGACGCTAGACGTACATTTGGATTAATATTTTGATTTAGGGGCGGGATGCTATTTGTGGAATCGGTATAGGGATTGTTATCCCAAATAAGCGTCGAACAAAAGGTATTGTTATATCTGTAAATAGGTGAATTAGATGCTGCATAAAATAAATTACCAAAAATATTTAATTATAATAGTATGTAGTTCAACGAAGGGAATATAAGTATACAGGCTGTTATGAAATAGTTGCGCCATAGAGTAACCACATATTCTACACATGAAAATATAGGTTTGAGCTAAACACACCTTACTTACTTACTTAAGTAGCACTTTACCGCACTAATGCCGTAAGTAATTACATACTATAGAAACTTTAACTTTATATTAGTCAATAAATTTTTATAATTTATTACGGGGTAAATTAAAACAATGATCTTTTAGTTTTTAATATTGGTGTCCTAGAACACGCTTGTAGATAAAATATCGTACTCGTACTAACAAACTCGACTTCGGCTCGTATTGTTAAACATCACGCATATGCGGTAAAGACGTACCTACCATACTTGTATTGTAATATACTATTATAGCTCAATCTGCTGTAGATATAGACATGAAACTTAATTGCCGGTTTTTGGGGGCGAGTAACATGAATATATTTCTGTTTTCCAAATAACTTGTAGAAGGTGCCAGTTACACCCTACACATCCACCTTATCACGCCTAAAACTTATTGCGGGTAATTTTATTAGGATTTTGATATATAATAGAATGGTCATTTATAAACAAAAAATGTATACTTCTTCTTTATTAAATCAATGCATTTCCGAGAGAGTTGCATTTTTATACAACATTGCATGGTAGTTTTTTTTTTTCAACAATTATAATTATTCCTACCTGGATTATTCTCTAATTTTGTAAAATATTGGCTGTACTGCAACTTTTTGCTTTTGTTGATGATCATTTTCTGCATTTCAGTTGAGTGTGTAAATCAATCTAGAATAGAATATAAAATATACATAATATTATATACTTGTCAATAAAAGTACTTTATTTTATATCGCTATAGACGTAAATTCAATTGTTTCATAGATAAATTGTTCAATATATTTAAAAGGTACATGGGGGGAAAAAGAGGCTAAGCCTTTTTTTCGAATTGAGATAGCAGCGCAAACTAGTGCCAAATATAGGTATTTTTCTAGCAACATATGTATTCAGTGGAAAACCACGCTAAATTCGGTAATATAAATTCTTATAAAATACGCATACACAGGAATCACAGGCTAAAAGGCTAAATTTATGCCGATCGTTCTGTTCCAGCTGTTTTACTGTTCTCTTTTCATTATAGGTTTAGTTCTAAGTTTTTTCATACAAAAAATATCAATACACAGAAGAATAAGTGATGCAAACAAGAAATTGCACTGTTATTATTATATCAGAACTATTACTATTTTTTTTTAGTTTAGATATTATATTATTTTGGACTGAATACTAAAATAAACGTCGGTAAAAAAAACTTGTTCAAAAACTGGTTATAAAGAGGCTAAGTCAATATATTTTTTTTTGGAATCTTGCTGATCAACAGGCTTCAAACTTCAATATATAGGGTGTTGCAAAACGGTCGGTACCCCGGGATAACTCCGGTGCATCGCATTGCAGCGGAAAATGTCTAGGGAAAAAGTTGTTTGGTTTTGAAGGAGGAATAGTTTACAATTTACCCCCCTCCCCCCTGCAATGCGATGCACCGGAGTTATTCCTGGGTACCGACCTTTTTTCAACACCGTGTGTAATAGATATATTAGAAAAATAAACTGAAATTAGAATATAGTTTTAGTTTAAAAAAAAGTTATCCAAAATATCAACCCTAAAACAGCGATAACTCAAAACTAGAAATTTTTACTAAGCCTCTTTTTCGCATAATATACCCTTCATCACCTTAGTTCATTGATAATAAACTAGTATAGTGTCTATCTATCATTTTGCCCGGTTTAATTTTTTTAATTAATAACACTTTTATAATATTTCATAAAAATTTACACAAAATAACATGCGAATAAAACCCATTTATATATTGATGAATCGAATACAATAAAATGTAAATTTTTTAATATATTAAGTTGAGGTAACTGATATCGTATCATAAATCATACGCGGTTGTTATATTAGTCCAATTTACTAATGTTCGCCTGTATGCGGGGCCGTTAAAATTTTAAATAATGTATCTGCAAATATGCGCCAATAAATAATATATTGCCTAAACGACAGGTTGTTCAAATGTAGTTTTTATTGTCATTTTTTTCATGCGTGACATTTACTGTAAATTGATTTTATTAATAAAAATCGATAATTTAATTTCAGATAACAAAATACAGGATGTTTCTTAATAATATGCTAATATTTAAGGAGGTTATTCTTGGGTCCATTTTCAGAAAAAACTTCATATGAACATATGTCCTAAACGTCTTAACTTTTGAGGTACAGGGTGTGAAAAATTTCCAGAAAAATTTCCAGAAAAATTTCCTTTTTTATTAATATCTGTGATACTGCTCTAGATATTTTTGTGAAATTCAGTACGCACTTTCTATTCATCAAGAGGCAATTTATGATGTATAACATGTATTTTTATTTCGACCAGTGGCGTTCGTACGGGAATTGCTCTCGGTATTTTTAAAGAAAAGAATGGTAGGCCACTTTTTTTAATAAAAATAATTTTTGAAATTCTCATTCCTTTCTGAGCAAATCTGCCGTAAAAAGGAAAAAGCTAGTAACTGCAATGCACTCTACTAGGGTTTTCCTTCTTACAGATGTCATCTCTCTTTTGTCGTTTAACGTACAGTTTTCTTATAAAAAAATTAAACTCATTCATTTGAACTCTGTTATGAAATTAGGTATCAACAAAGATTGAAAAGGATCTAGTAGTTTTTGTAAACATAAACAGTTTTGACAGTTGTTTAATTGTTACGTATTAGGTATAGGTATAGGTCATAACTTTTTGTGCCTCCGTGTATTTACGTTTTTAATGAAAATAATACTTTTCTCATATTTATCACGTAAAAAAGGTACACTAATTTCAGGACGCCTAGAGTTACCGTTTCGGAGATATATGCATTTATATTGTTTAGTGCCAATTATTAATTCGCAAACAAATTTTTTTTTAAAGTAACCTATGAGAAAAGAAATGAAATTTAGCGATACAGTTGCTATGAAACCTCCATGTTGATATTTGTTTGTTGATTATTGTGTTTCGGCATTGTTACTTAACTTAGGATAAACTCAAAAATGAAACATTTTTTACACAGCTATTTTACAATAATCAACATCTCAGCATTAATATTTTTAGTTGTTATCCGTTTGTAGCAATAAAATAAACAAATCAGCAGTAGTGCCGATCTTGTTATGAACATATAAAATACATGAAATATCCGGAGCAATAAACAGAAGAAAATTATTTAATTTGCGATTATTTTACACTTAAAACTGCCGTTGTACTCACGTTTTTAGTTTGTTTCCATATGATTATTATCATTTTATTGGCGATAACTCTGGGCTGGGAGTTGTATGCAAATTTTAATGAAAAACACTGGTGTATTCATTTTTCGATTATCTACACTTGTTGTTATATTCATGTAAATTCGGAACGTTTCGTAGTAAAATAATGATTTTTAACCAACACATTTATATGCAAATGGGAAATAAATAGGCGATTTAATTTTGTAAAATTTTTCCTATTCTTTTTGTTAATAGGAAATAAAAAATGTTTTAAACAGGATATTTGTTTGTAGAATTCTGTTTTGTATCCATAATATATATTTCAGCTTTCAAATGGCGATACTAGTAAGCTTTAAATACCGATTTGTTTTTATCCGCTTCCTCTTTATCTCGAAAAGTAGTGGCGGCTCGTGACCTATGATAGAGGAGGTTCACAAGTATCGTAAAATTATTTTTTTAATTTTATTTTTGTGTAACGAGCAAACAATTACTTTATAGGCGTTTTAAATGTAGAAAGAAAAAAAGTAATAAGAAAATGTGTTAAGTAAAACATAGTTTTATTTATTTTTTAATTTTACACAAGGAAATACAACTTTTGGAAAATAAGAAAGGTTTTCTTAGTGTGTATAGCTGATCTACGAGCTATCAAGAAAACCGAATGATGTCCAATACTACTACCGCCATCTACGAGTTATCAAGAAAACAAAATGATGTCTAATACCACTACGCCGAGACTGACAAGTTGGCATTCTTCATATTTTCAGTGTTTTTTAGTTTCAATCCTTAAATAAAATGGTTTAAAATCATATCGAGTATCATTTTTAGAAAAACACAACATTTATCGACTATACACAATAGTGCTTAAATGTAAAGTCCATTCTTCGATTCTTAATTGTAGAAAATTGATCAATAACAGCCTCATTAAGTTTGGAATACCCTCTATAAATTTTTCTTCATATATTTCATTTTTAAACTTTATAATAAAGTCCCTAGATTTACTAAATTAATTTCGGGTTAGGTGTTCCCGCATTTTTCACTTCAATTTTTTGCTCCAAACTCAAAGAGCTAAAATTATTTCTTAAATAGTCTACCGTCAACTATTCATTTTAACTTAATAAATATATAATATTAAAATATTAAAACATACACGCTCGAATTTCTAACTAGATGCACGAACAGACAACAGCGCGGTGCATACAAAAACTGTGCGCTTTTTTCATGTTAAATCGCCATAGCCCCGCTGTCCCCCGCTGCCACCCGCCACCTGTTACTACAGAGAATCTGCACTACTTAATCGCACATGCGAGCAAGTCTCGTCATAATCGTCATTTACCTCGACCGAGGCACTGTTGCCGGATCTATACAGTTTGGTTTGACGGGATGATAAAATATTTGGGAGGGTAGAACTTTTTTTAGTTTGACGGTACGATAAAATATTAGGGAGGGTCGAACTTTATACGATAAATAATATTCAATGAATATAAATTAATATTTTTTATTCGTTTCGTTTTGGGGGTTCACGTGCGCATGTTCTCCTGTGGAAGAACCGCCACTGTCGAAAAGTTATATCAGTGACTGAAAAATTCAACGACGCATTTTTTGTATTCACTATAAGATATGTCAAAGATACTATGATGAATCTTAATAAATAATAAATCAATAACACCTCTTAGATAGTAACGATCACGACCTCATTTTTAAAATAATACCTTCAAGCAAATAGTTTCCTTATTGTGGAAATTCTATAATCAGTGGCTTAAATTTATTCATGATTTTTAAAAATGTTTCCTATATTTCGTTGTCTCTACATAATTCATTAAATGTTAATCCTTGGCTGCATTCGCAGTTATATTTTTAGAAGGTAAAGTACATTGCACTATAGCTATTGTTTTAAAAATGAAAATAAAAAGAACAACACGGCAATTTTGATGATAGCATAAAGCTATAGGGATCTAGCGGAGCGATGCTTTGTTACTCTATTGTTGTCAAAACAAACCCGGCATAGTTATTGTATTTACCGGTTTTGATAATTTTTAGTTTTAATATTATTTGTGTAATGATTACTTCTATGTATGAGTCAACTAATACAATAATATTACAAGCCAATATTAAAGTTTTCTAAGAACATATTTAAAAAAATATACATACTGTGACAGGCGGAATTTACGCAGCATATTGTCAGATTTCACAAAAACCGATGTGGCTAATCTTTTTGAATCATTGGAAATCCCAAAAATAATTAAGTAGTTGCGTTCGTCTTAAGGGGTTTAGTGGGAAATGGAAAACAAATACCAAGATATGGAAAAATTTCCCTGACCACCCGATGATAACCTTATACAATAAGGGCGTATTTTTGTCTACACAGTGCATAGTGCCATCTCTTAGCTATTCCACACAATCTGAACAGACGTTATTTTAATAAATTAAAAATAAAAAGTCTATTTACTTTTCAGATGGTATTAATATCATATACCAATGAATGGAAAAATTATTATTTCCCAGACCACCTGATGATAACCTTATACAATAAATTTCGTTTTGTCGTCTTGTCTACACAGTAGCACTTTAAAATACTGATTCAGATTGAATGGTACTACCAAGAAAACCAAGAAAACCACATGCAGGTGGTGACATCCTATCAATAGAGAGGGCTTCCTTTTCTTGGTAGTACCAGTAGTATTTTAAAGTACTACTGTGTAGACAAAAATACACCCATATTGTATAAGGTTATCATCGGGTGGTGTGGGAAATAATAATTTTTCCATACATTGGTATTTAATATTAATACTACCTGAAATGCAAACAGACTTTTTTATTTTAAAATTATAAACTTTTCTGTTTCTGGTACTTAGATTTAGATATGATAATAATTAATAAAGAGGAAATAAATTATTTAATTTTCAGAACGTGTTTGTTGTTAAATAGTGATTATTTCCGCATTTGTGATGATATGCATAACATAAATTCGTTTAGTCAATATGCCAGATTTGCTATATTGTTAATCCGATCAAATCCGACCGCTATTGCTGAGTTAATCGGTTATTTATTGCAGAAGCAGGAAATATATAGATATCGGTTAATGAACAAACTCAGTTGCTGAATCAGGGGCGATGAAACACGCGCATTCCATTTCGTATACATTCATTAGATCAATGTAGAACTATGATTAATAATATGAGATATGCTGATGACACCGTCTTGTTAACGAGCAACCTTGTAGACACGCAGCACCTTTTGGAAAAATCTTCCTTCAATTTTTTAAATAGCGGTATACATGTTGAAATATATGGGAAAGTATGGGTTTCCGCATAGAGTGAATGAACTGGATAACCCGTTAGCTGCGAACTAATCCTAAATATTTTCAATACAAACAGAAATATTTCTTTTCAATCGACCTTTTCATACCACACCGCATACAATCTCAATAAAAATATTCCTATCAGCGTTACATAAAATAACCTGCTGTGCTGCTTCGCTTTGTTTGTCAAAGACCTGAATATATTCGGATAAAACTTGTGCAAAGTCGATTCGATAGAGTCGAAGCGGCTAATCTACAAAGCCGGTTTTATCGGTTTCAAAGCTTTTATGAAAAGGTTAAATTTATTCGCTATGGAAGAAGATTCATATTCAGGCAATTTTGGCTCTTTTAAAAATTAACTCATGGATCTTTATAAAGTATATTAAGGGTTTTCCGGCATGATCAACAGAACGCAGGATTTTTTGTATCTTTTATTTATATATTGGAATATAAATACCAGTACCTGCCCAAACTAATAGAACTTAAATCAGACCGGAGCCTTATTCATGTTTCGCCTCGTTTTAAACCAAGGAACCGTGCAGACACAGAATATAACTTGAGACGCATTAAACTGAAGGTTACGAAGTCGCATCAGGAAGACTTATACTGTCCTGGTTCTCTGAGTTCCATAGTGGACAAAAATAAAAATGAAGAAAAAAAGGAAAAGTAGGCAATTCTGCATGATTCAAAAATGTTGTGCCGACGAGATTATCACCGAAAACGTGAAAATTGGGTCGGCAAACTCTCTTCCTCTCTCTGTAGCTCTTACAACTCAGGATGGGTCTTGGCTGATTCCACAATTCCCCTCCACAGGACTCTGTCCATCATTAGCCCTTCTGCTTCTGCTAAATTAAAGTTGGTTAAATTGTCGCCATTTTAAAAGGATACTGACGAAAATTTAAATTTACGTTAACTTATTTATCAAAATGCCATTTAAGATATTGCAAATCCATATTTTTTATTTCAGTTGACACTACTTGTCCTCGGCTATTGTCAGCTGAAGTGCTCATATAGTCACCGTCTTCTGGATTAAGCAGTTGTATTCAAGGACACTACCACGGCCATCTCTATACAGGCCGCGAATATACCCACGGTGCACTGTTGCCAAATATTAGTTAGTTGTCTACTTTGACGCGTGAAAGTTGGGTCGGCAAACTCTCTCTCTCTCTCTCTCTGTAGCTCTTACAACCCAGGATGGGTCTTGGCTGACTCCACAATTCCCCTACACAGGACCTCTGTCGATCATCAGCCCTTCTGCTTCCGCGACATTCAGAGTTCTAAGATCTGAAGCTATATTATCTCTCAACCATAGTCGTGGTCTTCCTAATGGTCTTCTGCCGATCGGGGCCTGCTCCCATACCAATCTGACAACTCTACCGTCATCCTGTCTTCTGACATGACCAGCCCATCTCAATCTGTCCGTCTTAATTATTTACAATGTCCGGTTGACCATATAAGCTCAACTCTATTTCCCTGTTTTTCTACTACGATATTGTAGTCTAGTTTCATCCCTTGTAGGTCCATATATACTTCGTAGGATTTTCCTCTCTGCAATCCTCATCTGTTTCGTCATGGTCCAGGTCTCACAGGCGTATGTCATAATCGTTCTTATAATGGAGTGGTATATTCTTATTTTTGTCGTTCGTGATACATTTTTGGACTTTATTATTTTCTGTAATGCAAAACAGCAACGGTTGGCACTTCTGATGTTAATTGCCTTGGTCATGCTATTTCTTTTTCTTCTTCTTACTTATTTTGGCCAGAACGGCACTGGTCTGATATCTTTTATCTTCTTCCATAAGAAAGATTTCCTCTTCTATCGGTATATAACTAACATTACTGTTATCTCTGAAGTTAAGAAAACTTAGAATTAATTCATAAGCAAATATCGTCTTTGTGTGTGTCCTCTCATATGCAATGCGGTTTGTTTTCCTTGCTAACTCACCTGATACTAAGGATGTAGCAGTGTTTGTTCATTAGCGGATATTTGAACTCGCTGCTTCTGCCATAGATAAATCTTCAGTAAAGCCGTTAAGTTAATACTGGATTAGAAATTAGGCGAATTGACCGAACAGATTTAATTATGGTAAACTATCAGATAATGGAATACTAAGGAACATTCGAGAAGGTCGAGGGGTCAACTAGCATTATTTTTTTACAAATTGTTTATATCTAAGCGTATACAGGGTGATGACTTATTATATTTGAACTCGCGAATCCTGAAATGAAAACAAATTGAAGAAAAATAACCATAAATGGCGCTTTGAATTAATAAGCGAGATGAGCCATCTTATGTCAAATCCGAAGATCCACGTGGATGGCACTGTGAGAGATGTACACAATCAATTGTCATTGGTCAACTATCCAAAGACGTCAGTGAATGGGAGCCGGTGTTCATCATATTTAGACGTCAAATATTTTAGAAATATAATTTATAAACTTTTTCATTCTGCCATACCCGGGGTTATACCTTTTTGAACATTCTCTTCAAATAAGTGTAATCGCCAATAAGCAAGTTGCCAGTTTTTGTCAACAAGACGTCTTTGACTCGCGTTGTCAATTAATTTTGAAACTCTTTAGAAAAAACCTACAATTTTAAGACACATGCTCTCTTACTTTTCGGTCTTATTTAAAAATAATTCGTTTAAAATTGTCCAATTGGCAACACAACAAATAGCAATACCACACGAAACATTTCTTTTCATATATTATTTTACGAGAAAAAAAACTGTACTGCTATAACTGGTAAATTTAACACTTTATTTATTAAGCTTGGGGTAACTGGGGTTTTACACCTATAAATCTCTTTTAATGATTATAAGAATATTTTCAGTCAAAACTCAAAAGTTTCTATATTACAACCATTATAAAAAAATAAATGTTGGTGGGTATCTGGAAAATCGATGTAATTGTAGTTGTAACAAAGTAAATTAACAAATAAGGCCGTGAGAGCCTTTAAAAAGCGAATGTTATTATTTTATCATTTCAAATATTTATTGGTAGTTAAAATGATGAGGGAAACCGATTATCTATTTAATGGCATTTTTAAAGCTTTCGATCGTATTCTGGTGCAATTTTATTTTAACTTAAAGCGAAAAACGTGTAAAAGGTTTCCCAAAAGGCGGATTGGAATGGAAGTAAATTAAAGTTGGTTAAATTGTCGCCATTTTAAAAGGATACTGACGAAAATTTAAATTTAGGTTACATTATTTATCAAAATGCCATTTGAGATATTGCAAATCCATATTTTTTATTTCAGTTGACACTATTTGTCCTTGGCTATTGTCAGCTGAAATGCTCATATTATAGTCACCGTCTTCTGGATTAAGCAGTTGTATTCAAGGACACTACCACGGTCATCTCTATACAGGCCGTGAATATACCCACGGTGCGCTGTTGCCAAATGTTAGTTAGTTGTCTATTTTGACGCTGATACTACATATTTATTTTTGAGATTTCTTTATACGGTTATTTTTTTGTTCTGAATGGAATTTAAAATGCAGAACATGTAGACAGTATTATATTTTGTCACAATGAGGTAATTTCCGGTATAACCGGAAGCAACAGATACTTCAAAATATATTAAATTAAAAAGATCGTAACCTCTTAGCGAGTACCAATATTTTAAACTAATAAATTTCTTAGTTCTCGAGATTATTTAATAGGCCACTCACCATGAATGATCATGTATATTCAAAACGATGCGCGAGTTCACTAAACAGCTAATGTTGAACCCCTCCTCCGATGTAAATTTCATTAGCTGAACTACTGATTAAATTTTGTCATATTATTTAGTATAGGAAAAAATGTGTGGTTTTATGCAAGACTGGAAATAAAACAAAGGCCATTTATTATAAACAATGCCATTTATACCTTGAATAACAATCGCATAATATAATAATTATATATATACACTATTATGGCCAGTCATGTGCATGCATGCGAAGCTCGGGCCTTTGTTCATGAAATAGCCTAATTCGCTTATAAAGCAAACTGTATCGATTTGTTAATATGATATAAAATAATTTACAATAACAACCCTAGCTGCCGATTATTGGGAGCTATAATAAACTGTTTTATTTTAATAATTTATGTGCAACTTTTAAAGCGATTTGGAAAAAATATGTTTTGTAGAGTCCCAAAGCGGTAAATAAATTCTATAAGAAGCCAATTTAAATATAGTTCTCCCAGGTCAAATTTAGAACTATTTTTATAATTTAAATGTAAAAATTATCCAGTCTAAACCAAACAGCATATAAAGTTTTAAATTAAAGAAAAGTTAAAAAAGGCATTAATTATTTTCAATATAATCTAAACATTTTACAGCATAAAAGTTTTATTATTTTTTTAAATTCGAATAAAAACGTAAATTGAATAGACTGAGCTGAATGTTCAGAAATCGCTGAAAGGAACGAGGCGTGGTAATATTTGAGTGCTTGTGGATATTCTGCGTTTAATTTCTTATCGTTGGACATAATTTATATTAAACTGTACAAAAATATAAAGAAGGGTTTTAGTGAATTGATTTTGAGACGGAGTTGGATTGGATGTAAAATAGATAACTATAAAGGGTGTTCGTATCATGCATCAGGATACTTGGAGATGTGATTCTACAGGTCCATATAACGAAAAGTCGAAAGCTCAATACTGATTCCATTTGAAAAACCGAACGAATAAAGGTTACTTTTTTATTGGGTATTAATTATTCTTTTGTCTTTAGTCTTTAATAATATGTCCTTTTTCAAAAAACTGCCGAAACAAAAAATATATGTCAAAAATTAAATTTGAATTTCACGTCTCATTTTCGACACATTTATAGGGTATCTCCGTACTTGTGTGTCCTATCAAAAAAGTAATGTAGGTGTCATGTGCTTTATTTGGGTCAAACTTAAAATGATAAAATCAAAATTTGATAATTTTCGCTCACTTAAGAAATACGGGGGGGAAATCAAAAATTGATAATTTCAAAATTACCCTATATTTTCTTAGTTAAAAGAGATACAGAAAAACATTTTATACAGAAGTTTATTTATATTAATTGTTGAATAATTTGCAGTTTTGAGAATAAGTATACGGGGTCATGTAAAAAGTTATAGGACCTAACCTTATCTTTTTAAATGGAATACTCTGTATATTTTAATCTAAAAACGTACTATTTTAAATTATCCTTTCTAATATATAACACACCATGGATGATATTGGTTTCCTAGGCGATTTATTAAACTTTATTACTTTAAACCACAGTACACCATGAAACAAAAGCTAATATCCTAGAAACAACTATGTTGACTATTAACATTTAACGGCAAGTTCATTTTTACATATTCATTCGTGAAAATGACCTATCAACATTTTGAAGAATTTGATATGATATTAGTTTATATTGAAAGTGGCGCAAAATGTATATTTTGTTCCCTATCCGGAAAGTCGATAGCCATTTAAAGACATATTCCGATCAATTACGATGATTCTCGTTACCTTACCTTTTACCTTAATCTGAATCTTTTATTTCGTTTCAAAGTAATAAAGTTTAAATAAATCGCCTAGGAAACCAATATCATCCATGGTGTGTTATATATTTGAAAGGAGAATTTAAAATAGTATATTTTTAGATTAAAATATACAGGATGTTCCATTTAAAAAAATGAGGTTAGGTCCGATAACTTTTTTACCTGATCACGTAAACTTATTCTGAAAACGGCAAATTATTCAGCAATCAATATAAAGAAACTTCTGTACAAAACATTTTTCTGCATCTCTTTTAACTAATAAAATATAGGGTAATTTTGAAATTGTCAATTTTTTGATTTTCCCCCGTATCTCTTATAGAGCTAAAATTTTCAAAATTTGATGTTACCATTTTAAGTTTGACCCAAAAAGAGCACATGACATAATAGAGAACCATTTATATAACAGAATTATTGAAGTCGTTACGCGTAATTCCTGTGCCAAATCAACTTGATAGTGTAAAAATCAACCGCAAGTTAAAAATAAAAAAAAAGAATTTTGTTTTATGACTACTTCCATTTTAACCTGTCCAAGAGAGCCTATTGCATTATCCTAACACCCTATAGAACACTATTCCAAAAAAATGAATAAAACTATAAAAATATTCAGATTTACCCTACTGGGTTTTAAAAATTATTTTTGGTCCTCTTTATTGTAGTATTCTAATATAAACATAATTCATACTGAGCATATATATAATATGTTTTGCATAAAATTTACATAAAAAAGAATCCGCTAAACAGGCATCGTTAGTAAAGTAATTTTGACATGATGAAAGGTATGCTAATAACCTCTCTCTCCCCCTAAAATGGAAAAAGGACACGTAGAGTGTATCATAAGGCTTCTTAATAATTTACATTATTTTGAATGGTAAATTATTAACAGATTCGGTTTTGTCAAAAATGCAATATTAAATGTTAAAGATATTCCAGATAACTAAGAATGCATGGAATAATAGTGGCGTGTGTGAGTCGGACGACATCGGAACAAGAGTACCTCCCCCCCCGTTTTCGAGGATGCTGAACACGATGGCGGCGTCAGAATTTCTCATTTGCGTTGCGCAACCCCTCAAAACGGCCAAAAGCCACCCCCCAGAAGGGTTAAAGGCGCTTTAAGAGGTTTCCCTGCTGAGAAATACACTTTCCCCCCGTTTTCGAGGATGCTGAGCACGGTGGTGGTGTTGGATATCGCGTCCGACCCCTCCACCGGCCAATACTCCCTCCCGAAAGGGGTGAATTTTTATTTTTCAAGTATCAGCGGCAAATATATATTCCTCCCGTTTTTGAGGATGCTAAACACGATGGCTCAAACAAACGCGCAACAAACCCGTCAGAATTTCTCTTTGGGGTTGCGCAACCCCTCAAAATGGCTTAAAACCACCCCCATAGGGGTTAAACGCAATTGAAGAGGTTTCCCTGCAGATAAACACACTATCCCCCGCTTTCGAGGATGCTGAGTACGGTGGTGGATATTGGATATCGCGTCCGACCCCTTCCAACTCCTCCACCGGCCAATACTCGCCCCCGAAAGGGGTGAATTTTTATTCAAACATATATCCCCCCCCCCCCCTGTTTTAAAGGATGCTGAACACGATGGCGGCGTCAAAATCTCTCTTTGGGGTTGCTCAAAACGGCTAAAAACCACCCCCCAGAGGGGTTAAACGCGCTTCATCGTGTTCAGCATCCTCGAAAATGGAGGGGGAATATATATTTGCCGCTGATACTTGAAAAATAAAAATTCACCCCTTTCTGGGGCGAGTATAGGCCGGTGAAGGGGTTGGAAGGGGTCGGACGCGATATCAAACACCACCACCGTCGTCAGCATCCTCAAGAATGAGGGGAAAGTGTGTTTCACTGCAGGGAAACCTCTTGAAGCACTTTAACCCCTCTGGGGGGGTTGTTTTTGGCCGTTTTAAGGGGTTGCGCAATCCCAATGAGAGATTCTGACGCCGCCATCGTGTTCAGCATCCTCGAAAACGAGGGCGGGAGGTACTCCGGAGGTGTTCCGGCTGAAGATATTTCGATTTTTCGGGTCTTTTTCCGACTCACTTAACTTTTTAGAGGGCAGAAACCAACTTTTAACAAATTTTCACACCGCCTTGGGCGGCTAATTTTAACAATCGCAGCGATGCGAAATGAAGTAAATATTCAAGTTTACCAACTAGTTGAACAATTTATATGTAAATTAGTCCTCAAAATTACATAACTTTCAGGATTATACCTGCCTGATAGCAGTTAGTCAGTGGAAGGTTTATTCATGTGGGTTTTTGTACATCATGTCGCGCTCTTTTTTTTTTTTTTTTTTTTTTAAATGGCATTTTAAAACATATAAAACGGGATTACACGCTTTACGCCACCGGGGTCTGTCAGGGCGTATCTTGTAACTCACTGTAAAAAGGGAATACATATAAGGGGAAACCAGGATGGTCAACCATTGCGTATTGAAAGGCTTAGAATTTGAAATTGATATTTACAAATATCTCATAAGTACATTATAAATTTTAACGTTTTCTAATGATAAAAGGTTTACACTCTTGCATTAGTTGTTGAATTAAGGAATTAATGCGATTGTAATACTCTTTACACTAAAAGAATATGTGATTCAAATCACATTTGATGTAGCAATAATCACATTTGTCCAGAGGATGCAATATGATTTCTTTTTCAGATGAAGTGGATAACAAGCATGTCCCAACTTAAGTCGAATAATGGTTGTAATATAACGTCTTGGAACTATCAGATCTTTATGCCAGTACTTCTAGGTATATTTTCAACAAGAAATGAATATCTTGTTAGAGAGGGGCTGCAATAAGTCTTCCATCTTACATTGCATTTATTCAACATCGCTGATTTAAGAACAACACCGGCATCACCGAGAGTAAGACTAGAACCGATCCCATTAAAAATGCTGTCCTTGGCTCAGGTATATTCATTATCAACCAGACCAGTGTCAGCATTAACCCAAATAAATGTTATCTGTTTTTTCTAATGTTGGAAAAAATCGATGATTTTAATAATCGAGTGATTTTAAGCGATTAATCATTTGGAATTTTTATAACTAAGAAGAGTGTGTTGATAAAATATCAGGAGTTGTTTCTGATTTAAAAAAAAAATGATATCCTATAATTTAAAAAACAATTACAATCAACAAAACCCATGTCGCGATGAATCCACTAAGAAGGGATTTGGCATACCATTCAGAAAATGTTTAAGTTGCGATATTTCTGAATGTTTATTATTAGAACGCTATAGTTAAAAAAGCTTAATGCTTTGTTTATTTGTCATTAAAATTTAAAATCAAATGAAAATTGGATAACAACATAATATGAGTATTTTACATTATATTCACCTGTATAATAAACTCCTCATGTTTGGTCAGTTTTCCCCCTATATAAAAGAGAATCATTCATTTTAACGACCGAGATAATAAAAAATAAAAAGAAATTCCTTTCTAAATTATTAAGTCATTTGTCTGCGGTTTTTAATTGCCGTGCTTCAGTCAGATTACCCGATTAAATTAATGCTGATCACTTATACGTGGCCCCAACTTTTATCCGGCTTCTATAAAAATGGGCGAAACTTTTCTTAAAAAGTAACCACAAACTTCTCCGATTGCAGAAAATAGCTTCGAACTAATTTTCACACTCCTTGGAGGAATAATTTCTGCATTCAAAGTGTTGCCAAGCGAAATAAATATTCTTCAATCCACTATTCTACCCAATTTATATGTTAATTACTTAACTGAAACAGCATTATAAAGGCTGATGTCAGTCGATTTTATCCTTGTATTTAATCTAAAGAAGATTTTGTCCTACTTTTAATAAGTCTAAAAAAATGAGTGAAGACCCCCTAAATGCCAATAAACTTGAAAGGAGGCATGCGCATTAATGATCCAGATTTTTTGCATATGATTTGCCAAAAAACAGGTCTGCGATTTTTGTTGCTGCTTCTGCTACACGTCTGGTGGAAAAAATAGTGATTTTTACATTACCAACTAAAATAAAAGTTACTAAGTATTAACCTTACAATCCGTCTAGTACAGGGGTCGGCAACCTAGGGCTCGCGAGCCGCACGCGGCTCTTTCGATGTCAAGTTCTGTCTCTTTCCATATCAAATTACGGCCTTTAGTGGCTCTTTAAAAACTGAGAAATTGTGTAAATTATAACTTTTGGCTCTTCCGACTCAAAAGGTTGCCCACTGGTCTAGTGTATTTATTGTGTGTATTCGTGTTTATTTATATTCTTATTAAGTTGTAAGTTGTGTTAAGCGTCGTACTTTGATAGTTTCACAGTACTTTTTTTTTGTTGGAATGGTAGCTCTCGCCGTTGAAACCGCACGAAATATTGCTTGCAACTCTCCTGGCAAAAATTAACGTGCAGCAACAAAATTGCAAAAGTATTGCAGATTGTAATGCGGCCTTAATATACTACCTCTAGCATCATATAGTTTGTTCAGTTTCAGCTGCATAGTTAAATTAATGTTTATTGCTTCCTCATTTTCTTGGCCTTTAAATTAAATCAACAATAAAGGCCCGAGTTAATAACGTAAATAAAATTTCCCCTTCAGGTATACAACGTGTTCAAGATAAGGAGGGCCAGTACAGGGATCTCGGAAACCGTAAGAGATACGACGTCGGTTAAATGGAGGAAAAGTTGCGCATTTACGTGCCTAATAATATGCAGTTTAGAAAGTTTTAACATTCCGAGTAGTTCCGGAGATATCCGGAAAAACCCGAAATTCTGAAAAATCGTTTTATTGCTTTCCTGGGTTTTTTTGAGATCAAATTCTAAAATAAATTGCACTTTGCATTGTCACTTTTTCCGCTCTATCTAACAGCGTTAATTGTTTTGTAATCCGACGAGTCGTCCTCGAAGGGCCATTACCAACTTTATTTTTTTAAATACGGTCCTGTTTTTCTGATATTGGAATTTGATAGCTTTTTCTCTTTCGAATGCATCAAAAAATTTTGGGATACGGTCCTGTATTTCATAAGTAAGCTCTAAATTTTTTACTCATGTTGGACTAGTTCAATAAATAATAAATAATTTAATAATAAACCACTAAATAGCACTAACAATAAGGAGACTATAAAAGTGTCGAAAATGGGACATCCTGTACACCGCCACTCTAATCAAAAACTATTTTTTTTATTTAGAATCTCAAAATGTATCAAAATTTGTTAAAAAAATGCAGTGTAACCGTTTAAGACAAAAAGTATTTTTTAAATAGCACCCAATCTGGCAACAACGCGTTTATTTTTTCCACACATACTTAGTTGAATTAATTCTTAAAACTTCTCAAATAAGAAAGTTACCCTATGTCAAGTTTTAAAAAAATAACCCTGTATAGCTTAATTTAATAATCAAAATTGCATTTTCCATACCACATGGTTCTAATAAAACAAGAAAAATTGTATATACGGAAATAGTATATGGTAAAATACTCAGTCGTAAGTATTTTAAATTTACTTGTGTTTATTGATAGTTTTCTACATACAGATAAAAAATTGTATCACCAATATAACAATTATTTTCAAGTAGAAAATAATTTTAAAATAATTTTCACATTGCCACAGGCTGATATTTTCCCCCAAGGAAGAAAATAATTACATTTACTCACTAGTATAACAATTTCTATGTAAATTAGACAATTTCGGCATTAAACTTCGTTAATGTTAGTCGATGGAAAAGTCATTTTATTTGAGGAGAATCCTGCAAACTAATTTCGAAAGTTTAATTGGGTCATGCATGAACCCTATATACAGGAAAGTTATTACGTTATAGTTATATATAGTATATAATATACAGTCTGTCTGAAGTCTACGAGAAATATTTAATATATATGGATATATACAGTATATTCTATGAAATCAAAATGCCAGGCCACACAAAACAACATACACAAAATTTTCTATAAAAGCCATAAACACATTTTTAAATACAATCGGAAACAAATCATTCTATTGAAACAACAAATCTTCAAATTATAAATTTTATTATTTGTGGGTATTCAGACAATGTATTCCTCGTGGGCTTGTTCAGGTAGGCACGGCAAGCGACGCGGACGGCGTGTGCCGCCACAGCGTGCCCTCTACATCCTACATCATCTACCGGGTTTATTATAAAAAATCACCGACCTATATCTATGAATAGCCAAACTCTAAAAGTAACAGTGGCAAATTAATGGCATCGCGCATGTAAACAAAACTGATCGTCAGATGTCATGCGTAATGCCGACTGATGAACTATTTACCTTATCCGGCGAACAGGACCGTACTTCGCCCTTAATAAAAAATATTTGCAAATAATTATAAGAAAGAGAATTGCATAAGAAATAGCATTGACATTTATCTTTCTCAGAAGACGAACAAAAGTTATGTGGTTAAAATTTGTGTTTTGTCCTTTTCTTCAGTTTTTTGCTTATATCTTCGGTCTCGGCCAATGGAGAGTGTCGTCAATTTCCATCATTCCACCAGCAACGTAAAACTCGCGCCTTTCGTAATAACAATATGATATCTAATCTGTACTTCGCAGTATTTGATTTTGATGAGTTTAAACAGCATATAACTTGACATTTACAATGGATACCAAAGGTTACAGCCTTATTTATAAAATTAATATTTCTACTTATTTGTATGCGCATATATAATTATAATTCCCGCTTCCAGACCTTTTCAGATCGCAAAGTAAATATTCAACTTGGCCGCTGGTTTAACAATTTATATGTAAATGACTTGCCTAAAATTACGCAAATCTCGGCGTTAGAGTCGGTTCATGTTCGTTGAAAACAAATTGTTCTATCTAGTTTAATAAAAGTCAGCGAACCAATTTTGGAAGTCAATTTGGCATTTGGCAAATGAAAAAGTGCGGAATTTGTTCTTTTAAATACGTTTTTTAGGCCATTCAAACGGAACGCATATTAAATCTAGAACACTATTCTGCGAAGGCATCAAGAGTGTTTTTCGTTTTCCTTCAAAATATACATACATTTTTATCAGATCTCCTGCAAAAATATTAAACTTATTCCAATTAATTCATCCCATCAACATAACACTCTTATCATAACTGCTGTGAAAAGCAATTTTGGAAAAAAAACAATTGCCACAAAAAAATCAAAAAATCAAAAATACATTGAAATGTTTTTTATAAGTTTGAAATGCAAAAAAATTGAATAACTTGCCACTTTATGGAACTGAAATTTTATTTTTTTTATGTTGGCAGCAAGTAGGGTTCCAAATTTAGGCTTACTTCGATTTCGTTGAAATTAGTTTTCAAGGCATTATGGATTCGATAGAAATTTTTTGTAGAAAACTTTAAAATACTAACCTTTAACCTTGCAATTAGATCATTTTTACTAGATATTTATCTGAAATACCTATACTCGGAAATATATAACATGCTGACGGTGTCCGTCAACTAATTTCTGGTCACAACTATAAGACAACATAATCTAAAATAATAGAAATATCTACCAGTTTATGCTCTATTTCTAAAGTTTTATTCAATAATGTACTATTTTTATTTTTAATTCAATATAGTATTATACATATTTATAGTTACTGTAGACATTTACTGGACATTAATTGTTATTCCTGTCAGATTTTGTGTCGACAAAATATTTTGTTCAATAGTATTATTTATTATTTTGTTTAATATTTTGAACTTTGTTCTGCTCGCACCATAGCTCAAAGTTGTGCATATTCTTTTTAAAAGTTCTTCTAGATTATTTTTGCAACTTCTCGCATTTCTGACGAAGTCCAACTTTCTTCCTGACTCGTTTTTATTAACTTTAATAATATATTTATATTTAATTATGACGGATGGGAAGAAGTTTTATTGTGTTCTATTGTTTCTATCATGGCATATTTGATACTTGTAACATTTTATGAAATTATAAAAGTATTGCCAACTCAAAAAAAATATTAATTCAAATGGAAAAAATATACTATATTTTCAGACTTTAAAGACCCAAATTAAAAAAAGTATTATAAAATACACGGTTCATAAGGCAATTAAAGCACTTGTACTTGTGCTCTAAGATAATGTCTTAAAACTTATAAAATATACTATTAAACAATTAAATTGATATTTTTTTCATTTGTTCACAATGATAATACACTTCGAAAGCTAACGTAAAATAAAATAAGATCGATATTGATCCGACCACTACAACTGGATATATTAAATTTAAAATATAAGAAGATTGAAGAAAATCCAGTAAATTATTTTGTGGATATTTTCGAAAAAACTTTTTTAGCAAAATCCTGAAAGAGGCGCGTAGTGTTGGAAAGTTGCAAAAAAACTATTCTAAAATGTCATGGTCAAAAGAGGGTGCGGTTCGTAAAGAAATACCCCTATGCATCATAGTGTTTAGCTAAACCATAAATATTCTTGACGATGATATGAAATGAGAAAGTATCTTCGAACTTCCATAAATTTCGGTGCATAAATAAAAATATATATTGAATCTTATCAAAGAGCTTATACAAAATGTAATTTTGGATTAGTAAGCGAACCTAACCCAATTTAAAACACGCTTGTATTAAAACCATTTCTACTTTTGGCTCAGAAAAGACCCTTAAGTTCAACCTACGTTATAAAGTTAAGTGTTAAAGCTGAGCCGTAAAATGACTTTAAAGCTCCGACATCGTAATTTAAATTACATGACTTCATGGCCACTAAAATCCATGTAAAACTTGTTCAACAGAAAAACGACTTCATCCTTCTTCAGAAGGAAAATATTTTATACAGGGTATCTCATAACTATGGGCCATAGAGCAACTGGAGATATAAAACATCATACTAGAACGGTCATATACGTTTTTGGAAATGTCTCTCGTTCTAGAAATAAAAGGTGTTAAAAGTGAAAGTTTATTTTCGAAAATAAGCCATAATTTGAAAAAGGTTCAATGTATCGGATTTTACCTGTTATTAAGTATTTTTAATCCAAGATGCTCAAAGAAGGGCAATTTCTAAATTAAGAAGGTATAAAGAATGTAAGAAGGTATGATTGCACGTCGGGTTTGGGCGTGGCTTTTGACGTCACCGGCGTGTAATTTTTAAATCTCTTATGGAGGGTTACATTGCTGTCAGTGTTTCTAACTCTTATTTGAAGTTATTAAAAGGTTTTACGCAATGGTATATGAAATGAAAGAATAATACATGGCAAGTATTTACGTATAATAATTTCATAGAAATATGACACACAAATACCACTAAAAAAAGAAAACATTCCGACAAATTTTTGCCGCCATTTGAGCCGGTCGACGATAGCCGAAGCATGCCGACAGCTGCTGGGCGACCGCTTCTGGTTTTGAAACAGCGTTGCCAGTCGTTTACAATTGTAATATATCCATTACAATTTTAACAATTCAATTTTTAACATTCTTGTTGGGGGTTGTGGGGCTCCCCATATGAAATTTATGTTCAATCTGAAGATGCCCCCCATTTCATAGGGATCTAACGACCTTTTTTTCGTACTCTTTTTACTCTGACACCATTTTTTACTATTCTATTAGGTTTCGAAACGTCCAACCTATTACTTTTGATCATGGATTTCTGGCACTGGTAATTTATGTTCATCAGAAAATATCATAATTTTCATAAAATGAGGTGCGCTGTGTTCGGTTGTGATATGAATAACCAGGAAAAGAAATTTGATAGAAATATAAGGTTTTTACGCTTTCCTAAGAATAAAAACAAAAAATTAGAATGAATACGGTTGTGTTGTCGGAAAGACAAATTTAGTGTAACATTCGCACGTATTTTAGCTTTAATCTTTCTTGTATGTTCATGAAATAAATATACCTAAATACCATTAGATTATTCTTTCATTTCACATACCATTAAATGCGTAAAACCTTTTAATTAAAATTGCGTCAGAGTAAAAAGAGTACGAAAAAAACATGTTATGTTACTTTCCTATTAGATGGGGCCACCTTCAGATTAAACATAAATTTCATATGGGGAGCCCCACAACAAGAATGTTAAAAATTGAATTGTTAAAATAGTAATGGATATATTACAATTGTCAACGACTGGCAACGCTGTTTCAAAACCAGAAGCGGTCCCCGAGCAGCTTTCGGCATGCTTCGGCTATCGTCGACCGGCTCAAATGGCGCCAAAAATTTGTCGGATTCTTTTCTTTTTCTAGTGGTATTTGTGTGTCATATTTCTATGAAATTAATATACGTAAATACTTGCCATATATTATTCTTTCATTTCATATACCATTACATGCGTAAAACCTTTCAATACTTTCAAAAAAGAGTTGAAAACACTGACAGCAATGTTACCCTCCATAAGAGATTTAAAAATTATTCTACAGGTGACGTCACTGCGCACGGCAGACAAAATTGGGACTCTACCTTGTCTTGTTATATCATGAAGGTATACCTACTTGCTCGATCTTAAATCTCCAACCGTTTTTGAGATATGTCCATTTTTGTTTCGATTTTTTTTGATTTGATGCATTGTGATGTTTAAATGAAAATAAAACTCGAAAACGGTTAAGGAGATCGAGCCAAGAAATTTACTTTCTTTGAGAATCTTGGTTTAAAAATACAAGGTAAGACAAAAATCATAGATTTATTAAACCCAGTGTACCTATTTACTAGCGCCCTTTCAATTTCAACAGCCTATATTTTTAGCACGTGAAACATTATGTATATTTAAATCCATTCGCGGACACACTGTATATTATGAAATTAGTATGCAAATATTGGATAGTTGACTGATTACTCACCATTCACCAAATTATAGGAAGTTATCGAGAGTCATAATCAAAGTTAAATTGGTTAGCTTTACGATCCCTAAAGTTATTAAAACTTTAATATAGTCAACATTCAACTGAAGTTTAATGTTTTTCGTGGCAATAAGTAACGTTTTTGTTGTGGTACAAAATGTCGATGTATAATTTCTCTGTGCATAGTCGGTAGTTATTGTCACACATTTAGTACGCCACTAAAAAGAAAAGAAGTAAATTTCATATACAATAACAAAATAACCAATAATTTATGACGTATATCAAGTAATTTTTATTTAATTTGATTTGGCCATTGTTGTTATTAGTTCGTTAGAGTTTTTTGAAAATTATAATTTAATGACTACACCTGATTAGCTTTAACGCAAGTAATAAAAATGTTTTTATAGTATTTGCAGAATTATACCGTTGATCTTTTAACTGCAATAAAACCTCATTATCCCTTGGACCATAAAATAAATAAGGAAATCCCAAATTTTAAAACCTTTTCGAGCAGAGCCGGACCAGGTATACAAATTCAATTTATACCTATACCTGATGCATATATAAATACAAAGTGATTTTTAATAATTTTAATCTTTAGTGGTTTTCCGGCGAGTAATTTTTAGTTAGGCTTATTAGTGGTAAAATGTGGCGTCCTTGGAATTGTGCTGATAGGGGGGGATCTTCAAATGTCATTTTTTAAAAGAAAGCATACCTAGCTACCTATGCCAAACTAATAATTAAAAATGCTTATCAATCGTTGTTGAGTAGAAATTTTAATTCGATGGATGCTTTAGCAGATACGTCTACTTTGACAAAAACTCCTTTATCTTCGGTAAGAGACATAGTACTTAAACCTGTTAATCCTAGAAAAAATCGGAGTGATTCTGGCACATTTAGAAGCATTGACGAAAATGACATGGATTTATTAAGAAGAAAGATTTACCAAATGTATGAGGCACAAACTGTGCCCACTTTGATTTCCCTCAAAGAGCGGCTGATTACTGAAACAAATATCTCTTGTAGCCTTTCAAGCCTTAGGAAAATATTGCGTAAAATGGGTTTTAAATACTGAAGCATTGATAAAAGACAAACATTAATGGAATCTCAACGTTTACGGGACTGGAGACTTAAATATTTAACAGCTGTTAAACAATTTAGAGAAGAAAATCGTCCAATTATTTACCTTGACGAAACATGGTTCGATACCCATGACACTCCAAGAAAAGGTTGGGATGATTCTTGTGTCCGTTTAAACCAAATTGTTTTGCAACCGCAATACCAAATGATATTGAAGTGCTGAAGGGCAGAATTATCCAGGCTGTCCAATCGATATCTCAAGAAAAAATCAGAAATTCTTTCACTTATTTGGGAAGCAATTAGAAAAATGTGTCGAGTATGGGGGTGGAGTTTTTGAATTATGAAATCGTTATCGTATGCTTTTCATGTTAATAAAAACATTCGTATTATTATTATTATTATTTTACTTCATTAAATAAAGACATTGACAACAAGTATCACCTATTCATTATTCAAATAAAAACGTTTATTAATAGTGACTTTTTTTCGTATCTTTTAAAATAAAGTATGTTTACTCTTAAGCAAAATAACATTTTTGCAGTTTTTACCCACCATGTATAAAAAAATTGAAGTTTCTCATGATGAATCGTAGTTTCCAGACAAGCAAGAACGTTTATTAAGAGTGACTTTTTTTCGTATCTTTCAAAATAAAATATGTTTACTCTTAAGCAAAATAACATTTTTGCAATTTTTAACCACCCTGTATAAAAAAATTGAAGTTTCTTATGATGAATCCTATTTTCTAGATAAGCAGAAACGTTTATTAAGATTGACCTTTTTTTCGTATCTTTCAATTTTTAGTCCATTTGTCCTCTTGTAAACCCCATCCGTGGACATGCTGTATAGATCAAAACGGCTCCCGCTGGAACACCCTGTATAGATATATGGTCTTGGAAAAAGATTTATTTCTTCTAAAATAGCTATCTACCTTACAAAATAATTTCATAAATAATTCCCAAGATAACTGATAAACGCTACGTCAGAAAAGGTTACTGTAATTGGTATGAACATAAATGAAATAGATTACTGCGCTGAGAAAAGCTCCTGTTTAGAGAAATTGACTTTGACTGTTTACTTTGTTGTTAAATCCAGAGAATGGTTCAAAAGCCATTCAAAATAAAATTTAACTCTTTATGTCGAACTGTCTTTGAGAAAAGAGTCACGGCAAATAACAGACACTTTATTAATTTCATTTTCTTTATTTTATGAGCTTTGACTTGATATTCCCATAGAAATAGAAGCTCTTGCTCCCATGGAATTTAAGAGATAATCAATACGAATATTTACTTCTGGTAAATTAATAGGAATTTGTTATTATGGCACAAATAAAAATCCAAACAGAACTTTTATCATGCCAGTAACAATATTCTTAACCGCAAATGCAACACAATTATTTGGATTACACTATAAAGTTTATCTAGACTCAAAATCCTCGTACCTGACCCAATTATGCTTGCTTAAATTTAACTTGGATAAATGACAAAACCTTTGTTTCTGGCTCGGTTAGTTTCGTTATTTAGTTTGTAACATATACTGTTAGGTTAGTATAATGTAACTAAATATATAATTCAAAGAATGTGTTATATTAACTAAATTAAATAATATGCACTTCCTGAACAGCTGCAAGGCTTGTAACTCTGCGTGTTATGACAAACAATATCCAGGATAACAGCACAACTGAGACTGCTATGGCCTACAAGTTCTCACCAAGTCATCACTTGTAGGGCTACGATATTCAACTTCTCGACACGACGGCATGACTTAGAGGAATATGATTTGTTTTTTGCTTTTCATTTTGTAAATTTAATTTTATCTGGAGCCATCTTTTTTAATGTACTTGTGTCGCTTTATTTATTTTTACATTTTGTGTGACGGTAACGGCCAGCCATTTCGCTGTCTTGTAGATAATGGCGCTCATAAACGTTGAAAATTTACTGTAGTATTCAGCATTGTAACAACGGTAGAACTTGAAATGGGTTGGCATTGACTACGATTTCAAATGTTCGGTTTGTTTATGCGCGAATGAATCACTTTTAATTCTAAATGTAGTTGTTTATAGACAAACGCCAATTTTATTGGTATACAGTAATACGTTTTATTTAAAAATTATAGAAATTTCCATGCACTTTAATAAGAATGTATTCAATTATTTACTGTTAGAAGTAAAGTAATCCACCATATGAAAAAATATATGAATACTCGCTCTGCAAATCACTAGAATAATAATTTCTTCTTATGTACTTTTTGTGTCATATTTATGTACATACATACATACATATATTATATTTAATTTGATCAGTATGATAAATTATTCAATAAATATAATAAAATTTGCGGGTTTCCATTTGATAATGTAGATTTTTTGTAGTTTTCTCAATTTCATTTTTAATCTTATTTTTTGAACAACCTGTATAACTTGATCAAAACATTATAAAAAATTTATTAAAGTAGGTCTTTTTGTACAAGTTATCCAAGCCAAATTAAATAGTAAAGGTTTCCGTAAAGCAAAAATTAATTAGGTTGGGAAAAACCGATGATTTTCATAATCGAGTACTTGATACTCGAGCGATTTTAATGATCGAGTGAATCGCTCGAGTGAATCGCCTGAAATTCCGTCACCGACTGCTCGACCGGCAGCCTAGCCGTTTACATGTGATCAGATAGGGTATTTAGCAGGCACGTAACTACGGGTGGGTACAGGTTTAGCTAAAAAATTGTAGTAGCCACCAAAAGAATTCCAGAAATTTATTTATTTGTGAATAATAAATTTTTACCACGTGTCTCGATACCAAACAAATCTACAAAAAATCACACAAATATGTATTTATTGTTCCGGTTTATTCTTGTGCTTTTTTAAAATAAAAAGTATTACCAAGAGTTATTTTTGTTCACATCTTTCTCAATCTACGAGCATAAAATAAGTACATATTTAAAATGGCTTGTCAAATTCTTCCACTTCCACACACTAAATTATCAGGTGCCCTCTATGGGCCCTTCAAAAATTTAGGCTTAGTTACGCGACTGGCAAAATAAGAAAATAGGTGATTGTTTTATTTAAATTCATGTTTATAGTTACCTAAAAGTTCCTGTTTAAATTTAAGAATGTTTAATTGTGGTTACCAAAAAATTTGTCGGTACCTATGTTTTGTTAACTATTTTGGTCGTTTTCTTATTTTCCATTAACATTTTCTATAATGTATGTTATTTTTAAAGAAGTCTTCTTGAGTTTAATAATAAAAAGTTCCTGTTTAGATTTAAAATTACTATAAGATTACCAACGAACTTTTCTATATATTTTGTTAACCATTTTGTTCGTTTTGTTATTTTTCATTAACAATTTCTATTATTATGTTATTTTTGTTTTCTCAAGCTTATAGTAAATAACAATTTTAAAATTATATATTTAATTTTTTAATATTTACAATCGGAGACCTAAACTACGCCGCTGGCTAGCCAGTTAAAACAAAACTTTACAAAACCCATGTCGCGATGACTCCGCTAAGGGATTTGGCATACTTTTTTATATGCACCTTCTCGTTTATGTACCTTTAAGAAAGACGTATGTCGTGTTACATGCTCAGCGTCAAACGCGCGGCGCGTAGAACGAAGGTCGTGTATCAAGTGACAGGCGATATTTTTCGGTTTTTCGCCTGAATTTATAACTAGAGTATTTCCTATCGAGCGAAAAACTGTTCGAATATACGAGCAGTTTTTTAACTCGATCACACTACAGCGGTACATTTCCGCCGGCGTCAAACGAAGCTCGGGTATCGAGTGAAAGATAATAAGTGACAAGCGACGGTTTTCACCTGAATAGATAACTCGAACGGTTTTTTTAATAATCGAGTGATCAAGCGGTTTTTCGCTCGAGTGATCACAACACTAAAATTAATCATTATCAAACGTCGCAAACTTTTACACATTAAACTTTAATATGTTAGACTTAGGTACATGACATGATATACGAAATCTCTCCAGAATCTTGCACAAAATCCAATAATGTAATTAAGCAAGTTGACCTCCGACTTCCGGTATAACCGGAAGTGATAGACATGTCAAAGTATCTTCACTAAAAGGATCAGCATCTCTTCTAGTGAGTGCCAATATTTACTAAAATATATCTTTTTTAGTTATCGAGATATGCTGTAAAGTTGCCTTATTTAAATTTACAGCGAACGTATGATTTTAATCTATTAAAATACCTAACTGAATAATAACGAACGAGATTGGATGTGTTAAGCCTTTAGTCGTTAATCGGAAATCTAGCTATTATAACCACGGGGTAAAAATAAATAATATATATTGTTCCCTCGACTCGATCCGCCCCATTATATCTTTGTTTGTTCAGCCGCTTCCAAACTTGGTTTCATCCATCATGCTTTCGAAGTCCACTTGTTCGAATTTGCATATCTCTCTCGCAGATGTAACATGTTAAAACAAATAATAATAATGAACCCTCCGAAAGGTTGGTTAGTTGATTCAGCTCTGTGTGTGTTTTTTTAATTAAAATCTGACCCTTTTAGATAAAACGGAAAAATTTGTTTTTCGCAAGATAAACAAAAATTAGCAGCGATACGATACGTACGTTTTTATTGATAACAATTGGTAGAAATTAAGTAAATGATGTGTAGAGATCGTCACTAAATTCTTATTACATCATCAGAATTATTTCGGTCTGCAGGTGGTGACATCCTACCAATAGAAAGGGATTTCCTATTGGAAACCAATATCATCCATGATGTGTTATATATTTGAAAGGAGAATTTAAAATAGTATCTTTTAAATTAAAATATACAGGGTGTTCCATTTAAAAAATGAGGTTAGGTCCGATAACTTTTTTACCTGACCCCGTATACTTATTCTCAAAACTGCAAATTATTCAACAATCAATTTAAAGAAACTTCTCTATAAAACATTTTTCTGTATCTCTTTTAACTAACAAAATATACGGTAATTTAGAAATTGTAAATTTTTTGATTTTCTACCGTATCTCTTAAGCGAGCGAAAATTTTGAAATTTTAATTTTACCATTTTAAGTTTGACTCAAAAAGAGTACATGACATCTACATTACTTTTTTGATAGCACTAACAATTACGGAGATACCATATAAAATTATCGAAATGGAACACCCTGTAATATTGTCAAAAAATGAATGTACTTTTTAGTGGGCCACGTCGATAAGGTCCTGTACTAAAAGAGTCCAGAAGGGATCCCATTTAATTTTTACAAGGAAACAATTAATCTAAATTTCCAGTATAGGCAAGAACGCAGATTTTATAAGGGTAGAATTTGACATAATTTAATTTAAAAGTTAAATTTTTTACCAAATTTTTGTTAAAGATAAAATGGTCAGGTGCAATAATTTTATATTCATTAATTATACCAGTGGTGTATTTACGGGGGGAGGGGGAATAATAGGGAAAAAATCCCCCTCCCCACCACCATTGGACTCGTTTTTTTTATATTTACATATTTCTTTTTATCCCCCAACCCCAAGGTTCATGCTTGAATACGCCACTGAATTATACTACCCAAATTATATTATAATTTGAACAACAAATCAAATAGTATTGTTTCATATAAATATTACAATTGTTGCCTAAAGGATAGATAACAGAAAACATATTTTCTCCATACTAACAATATTTTTTTTGATAATTTAATTTTCCGGCATTAATGTTCCTTCCCTTGTGCCAGTCGCGGAGGGTGGGTCATAGTTTGGCTGCTTTGCGAACTCGCGCATTGTCGTGAAGGATAAGGACAACTTTTGTGACGCAAATCTTATTTTGTCAATGGACGAATGTGATTTTGTGAACGCGTGTAACTGCGTGACAAGAGTAATTTTTGCTTGATCACGAAAGGCGACGACCACTGAGAAAGGAATTTTTTAAAGGATACGTTTACTACTTGCTTTAAAAATAGCTTTTTATTTTGAACTTCTCGTAGCGGGAAAGATCATTTGTTAGTTTTATGACTACAATATTTTTTACCGCTGCGCTCCATTATTTTTCCTTTTAAAGAGAACAATGAATTCCTTGGTTACAGTAGGCAATGCTGCTGTCTTTAAAACAATGGCCTCCATAAACGTTCAAAAATTTAACTTTATGCTCCGCATTCTGAGTGGAAAAAGGTTTTAAAAACATGAGAGCTTATGTTATGTTATAGCAACATCGTGTGGCTTTTGAATGTTATGGTATATACTTACTAAATTCATTCTATGGTTTACAGTTATTTGTCGAACTAAAGAGAGAGTCTCTGGGTTTTCTTTGTGTTATGTGACCCAGTGACCGCATGTTTATCTGCATTATACAGGGTAACTCAATAAGGTGTATATTTTTTCCAATATATTTCTTCAACGTTTTCGTAAACGAAACTAGAAACCAGTCATTTTAAGTTCCCCGTGGGTGCAAATCAATATTTTTACTAAAGATAAGGTGTCCATTTTTGGGTAGTTTTACGGGGTATCTCCGTTATTAGTAAAGATAGAAGGATGCGGTTTTCGCACCATTATGCTACTTTTTTGTCAAACAGAAGATGCCATAATGAAAATTTTTCTAGGCCGCCTTGTTTTTGATATACGGGATGTTTTGGAGAATTGTGTATTTTGGGACACCCCCATATCTCGGTTACCCCGCTACGTATCAAAAATAAATAAAATGTTCTTTTTGTAGTTTTTTACGTAGAATCCAATGACGTACTCAGATTTTTTTTACATTCAATAATTTTCAAGGAAAATAAACAATTTGCTTTTTTTAAACGGGTCACTCTATATATTTTTTAATAATATAATTTAGTGTGTAATAAGCTTCTCAAAAATATATAACACTTTATTTTTAGTCTTAGTATTAGGCTCGAAATATACGTTTTTCAAAAATATACCATTTTTTTTTACTAGGCCATGACGGATATTAAAAAAAATACTTGTGTGATTAAATATTATACACAAAAATTTAAAATTTATTGAACTCCCTCATTGCTCAAATTGTTCTCCATTATGCCTTAGACATGTTTCATACATGGTTCTTATTCGCCTTAATGAATTAAAAATATTAAACGGTCGCGTTTCTAACTCCCTAAAAGCTCTGTCAATGGCAATTCTTAAATCTCACATTGTTTGGTACCGAATGGAATAAATTTTATTTTGAAGGTATCAAATAAGAAGAAATCCAAAATCGACAAGTCGGGTGACCTTGGTGGCCACCTTACAGGTCCATTAGTTCCAGTCCAGCGACCTGGGAAGTTAATATCTAGGTAGCCCCTTACAATTTGGGCATTGTGAGCGGGCACTCCATCCTGTTGAAGATGCAAGTTATTGAGACCAGCTAAATGCACATCTCCTATTATTTCTGGCACAACGTTTTCTAGAATTTCCAAATATTTATTTGCATTAAGGCTTCCTTCAAATATATTATAAACTATTTTGATATTCAGTATAAAGCATGAAACGCTAAAGCCAAATCTGCCTTGCCGTTCGATTGGAAATATTACATGCTGATTTTCCTGAGACCAAAACCTCGTATTCTGTCAATTAAACATTCTAGCACTGGTAAAATGAGCCTCATCAGACCATATAACGGTTTTTTCAAAATTGTTATTCCTGTTCAGATTTTGTAAATACCAATTGCAAAACTGTATACGGCGCTGTGCATCACCAGGATGTAAGTTTTGTACATGGTGGAATTTATATGGCTTAAAATTGTGTTTTTTTAGGATTGTTTGCACTCTTGATTTAATTATTCCGACCCAACCCTCAACTTTTCTGCAAGAACTACTTAAATTTGTTTCAATTAAAGCTAACACATTTATTTAATCAGTCTCGCGATTATCCTTGTGGTAGATTTTAGGGTGAGGTTTAGAAAATGAACCGTGTTCAATTAAATTTGATTTTATTCTTGAAAAAACTTGTTTATCCGGTTGTCGTCTTTCGGGATATCTACAATTAATTTAAGAAAATTTATAAATTTCATAGAATTACTACATAAGGGCTTATATTTACCTATTCAAATACACTTCTAATGCTACATCTGCATTTTCGTTACACTGGATATAACAAACGAGCATGTCGTATTTCTCAAAGTTTACATGCTCTGCCATAAATAGTACAAACTGATTTTTCACTATTAAATGGAAATTTTATAACAACTTAGAGAACCTGAATGCTCTGACAGAATTAGGAGATTTTATTATTATGACACATAGGACTGTATTCTTTTTTTTGTTTTAAATACCCGTCATGGACTACTAAAAAAAATGGTATATTTTTGAAAAACGTATATTTCGGGCCTAATACTAAGACTAAAAATAAAGTGTTATATATTTTTGAGAAGCTTGTTACAAACTAAATTATATTATTAAAAAATATATAGGGTGACCCATTTTAAAAAGCAAATTTGTTTATTTTCCTTGAAAACTATTGAATGTAGAAACAAATCTGAGTACGTCACTGGATTCTACGTATAAAACTACAAACAGAACATTTATTTCTTTTTGATGCGTTACAGGGTAACAAAGACATGGGGGGTGTCCCAAAATGCACAAATCTCAAAAACATCCCGTATATCAAAAACAAGGTGGCCTAGAAATATTCTGATTGCGGGATTTTCTGTTTGACAAAAAAGTAGCCCAGTGCTGCGAAAACCGCATCCTTCTATCTTTACTAATAACGGAGATACCCCGTAAAACTACGCAAAAATACCCTGACACAATTTTTTTTAAATAACAAAAATTTGAAGTAAATGTCAGCGTTTAACATAATCCTTTAAAGATGTCTTTTTCGATTTAATGAGTTTTTAAAAGTAACATATCTTCTGCGAAACGTGCTGATTTAAGAAAAGTAATGTGAAAGCAAGGAAAAAATATGGTTAGAAAGAACAGACGGTAATTGACTTCGTTCGCAGATTTTTCGTATTCCTTGCAGGCATATACAGTGTCCCATATACGATTGAACTACGTATGAATTTCGTACAGCTTACATTGAGGGTAGTCGTTGAGTCTGACAAAGTGCAATAGCTCCGTTATTATCTAAAATATACAGGGTATTCGGATAATACATCAGCATACGTGGCAAGGTATTCTATATGTTAGGAGCTGCATTTAATCACAGGTTGCCAGGCACTATTTTATGCGAACGTTTAGCCAAATATACTTAATTGTTTTCTAATCTAAAACTGGATTCGTAAAGTTAAAGGATTGGAAAAGGGTATGAAAAAAATGCGTTTAAAAATATAATGTTATAAGAATAATAATAACAGTTTCAAATATGAACAACTTTCAAATTTTTGTCACAGATCTTCCTGAAACTTGTTGATACCCCAATCGACATGTCAGACAATCTAAATATCAATAAATTAACTAAAAAACTTTATTATTAACGGCTAAAACTTCAAGAGAAATATTGATCAGCTGATGATTCTCGTCTCTTTCTAACCTGCCAAAAAGCGGAATATTTTTTAATTCAATTGATGCAACAGAGATGGCTCTGATTGCTAATTTGGGATTGTTTGGGATCCTCATCTTAAAATAAAGGTAGGAAAGGAAGTCATATTATAACAGAAAGTAAAAAACTCAATACTTTTCGAGTTACAGCTTGTCAAAGTTATATTTTATTTCATTTGTTAGTGGTATCAAAAAGTAATGTAGGTGTCATGTGCTCTTTTTGTGTCAAACTTATAATGGTAAAATCAAAATTTGAAAATTTACGCTCGCTTAAGAGATACGGGGGAAAATCAAAAAATTGACAATTTCAAAATTACCCCATATTTTCTTAGTTAAAAGAGATACAGAAAAATGTTTTATACAGAAGTCTCTTTATATTGATTGTTGAATAATGTGTCGTTTTCAGAATAAGTATACGGGATCAGGTAAAAAAGTTATCGGACCTAACCTAATTTTTTTAAATGGAACACCCTGTATATTTTAATCTAAAAAGAAACTATTTTAAATTTTCCTTTCAAATATATAACACATCATGTTTTTAAAGATATTGGTTTCCTAGGCGATTTATTTAAACTTTATTACTTATATTGCATTAATGCATGTAATTTTAACATTATTTTGGATCAGTTTGTTGACAGATTAACGAGAAAAATGTTTAAATAGATACATATGTAATTATGTACGTCTACATATGTTTAATTTCATAGTAGATTACCCTTTTTTGTATTCACTTCCAACACACTGATTAAAGATCGTCTGATAAGCTGATATTTTTTTCTTTGTTACTTCATTAATTACTTCATTTGTAATATTATTTTAATTAATTGTACGAAAGGAGAGCTTTTATTTCGAGGGGGGGGGGGGGGTCGAGGGGCCTTGCCATGGGTTAAGAGGGCACTGCCTGTATCGCAAAGGTTAAGGCGTTTAGGACATATGTTCATATGAAGTTTTTGTCTGAAAATGGACCCAAGAATAACCTCCTTAAATATTAGCCTGTTATTAAGAAACACCCTGTATATTTTTTAAATGGGCTACCTTGTAGATCATAGGAATTTTAAATTCTAGGGATAAAACTAGGTAAAAATGCTATAATGTTCCTTTCTTATACTTTTATTTGGATAGGATTCATCTACTATACTGTACAACGTCGACGAAAAAGATCCGCATTCATGTTCTAATTTTTCAATTTCCATTTGTAAATGTTTTTGCGTTTTAAACCCAAAACTACCTTTAGCAGATCTGGATATTGACTATGTCGATAATATTTTTAATTATAAATCAATTCAATTGTTATAGGCCCGCATTGTAATACCGATAATGCGCTATTATTATCAATAAATTTAATTTATGTGCGTCCGCATCCGTACTGGACCAACCGGAAGACAATAATGTTAATAATCCTCAATATCCAACTAATTTCGGCCCGGTGTAATATTTAGAAGTCGCAAATTGATGCACAAATTATTTATAGTTGACAGCGCCGCACAAACGACTAAATATATGACCCAATAAATTATCATGATCGGGTGTCGTAGTTCGAATAAATTTATTTCGATATCAGTGTATTTCGTAGCGTGATACAATGAACACAAGGTATGATATCGCGCAGGAAGAGGCGTGGCTTAGTGGCGGGACCTGATGTGCACGCTTCTGCGGTTCCTATATGATCTCAATGGCTGTTTCAAATTTTACCCGATTTTTTCTGAATTTAGTGGTATTTGCTCAGGTACAGTTGTATTCATAAAAAAGTCGTACAAGAATTCGAACGAGAACGACTTTCGTCGTATTTGTCTAAAACCGTAACTTGTTTTTTAAATATTTATTTTAAAACTAACAATTTTATTGTAAATTATATTTAATTAAAAATCTTGGTAACATGTTTCGATAGCCCCTAATACATATACGTATGTTTGTCCAGTACTTCAGATGAAACCAATACTATAGTGTGGCAAACAGTCACGGTATCGACCACATATATATAAACAGTATATTGCTAATACCATCTGCAATTATGTCCCCGCTATGGGCATCGAAGGGGGCGTTGTGAGTTTGCGCAGCTCGGAAATTTCCTTGTGAAAGTAAACATTCGACAGGACCGGATTTCAACTTTTTTAATGTAAATTTCACTGGTTAGTGAGGAAAAATTTTGCAATCAAAATTTCGATTAATTTGAATTAAGACGGCGTTCCATGCATACGATTATTCGACGGTGCCCTGATTGGCGTAAACTTTTCGTGCCAAATTCCGTCCGAATTTTTGTAACCATCGATACGATGAGCTTTATTTTAACTTTCATCCGACGTCGTATGTTTCTTAAACTCTCACTTTTTTCTAAACCAAAAATTAAGAATGAATGACTATATTGACTATTTGGGAATTATTATGTGTAATGTATACGAGTGAGACTAGACTCTCTTCTTTTTTTACAAGCTTTTTAGTGAAATTCGGTTCCGAAGATCGGATAATATGATAAGCAAAATATTTTCGTATATATGTACCTACCTGAAATACTTTATACCTGGTATTGATCCACGACTTTTGCAAAAAAACACCATGCACTTGTGTCCTTTCATCTTAAACAAAACAAGCCACTAACCTACCAAATAGCGAATCGAACGACCACAAATTAAAAAACCCTTTACAAAAATTGTTGTTAGGTAATGAAAGTTTATAAGCACTAATATACCGACAACAATGTGGATGAACCACTTTTTATTCTGTAATTTGAAAAAGCATCCAGAACCAAAGATGGCGACGAATACCCTACTGTGCAAACTCAAGCCCGCGCCATCTCCCATATTGGGGACACTTTTTGTATTTTGGAACGTTCGTATTGGCAATATACTGATTATATATATGTGGTATCGACTCACTTACACTGCTGTTTTCATTATATTTGTTCAAGGTTGAAGAACATCTATGTATAGTAGGTACCTATAATATTTATAAGTAGTTAAAATTTGCTAAACTAAGCACATTATGCAGTTACCTAGCTAAATTTGTAATATGGGCTACTTTTTTTAACAGTTTGTTTGTGTTTATATTTGACTTATGTAGCCTACGTAGACCTAAAAATGATGCATTTTGAATTTGTTCGCTACGCTACTAACCAGCTTTGTAGGTTCACATAATGTTAAATACTTTAACTTAGTCAGCTATTCAATTTTACTGTAGAGGAGACACCCATTTTATAATTTTTTTTTACCATTATACTTTAATGGGAATGTTGAAGTATATATTGTTACAAAAAAACGTTACAAATTTAAAATGGTGTAGTTTCCAAGGCCGGTCCTGGAATTTATGTCAAACTCATGCCAACCTGTGGACCTAAAATAACCAGGCATAACATTAATGTCTGATGACTTGGCCACGTTCTTGCGAGTTATTTCAAAGTTGAAGCTGTACCATTGAAACAGTCGCAAAAGACAAATGTAGCCAGCTAACTAATTTTGTAACCAGTATACAATTTAAAATCCACAAATTGATGCACATATTATTCATCGCTGACAGCGTGCAGAAACGATGTATGACACAATGAATTATCATCGGTTGTCGGGGTCGAGATAAATTTGCCCCATTAAGGATGTATTTTATGTAGCCAACTTTATTGTTGTGTAACAATGAATTTACTTCAGTGCCATTTAGCCGAAGTGAATTTGTTTCCAATATAAAAACCCTTGTCAGATTCTGGAATAATTTATTGTCCTGGTCCTTCCTTCCTTTAAAAAAAAATGTAGAGGGGACCGTATTAAAATGTCGAATGTTTCTTATGTTGACCATGACAGCATTTTTTTATGTATCTTAGGGCATGTATATTGTATATCTCCCTATTTTATTCACCGAGCGGAAATGATAGTTCTAATTTACGAGGATGATTTAGAAAAAATAGAGAAAATTTAATATACAGGGTGTCACTAATTTTTTAACGAACGTTTATATAAAATATACCAACATATCATACTATTCATAATTCTTATCATAAACCATCTTTAAGAATAATTAAACTACAACCATATTATAAAAACTTACGCAATAGGTACTTTATAAGAAATTAAAATATGAAAGATCTATCAAGTTTTGATCATTTGGCCATTGTATCTAAAAAATTGACCATGGCCTACTGTTATAAGTAACGTAAATTATTAAAGATATCGCATTTTAGATTATTTTTCAGCGGTAAAAGTGACCTGACGTCAAACCAGAAAAATACCTGTGTGGCACTGCGATACATGTAAGCAATCAAGGAATTCTGGCCGGTGTTGTCATATGTACACCTTAAACTCTTTAGACAAAATAAAATAATTTAAACACTTTTCCATTCTGTAATACCTATTTGTACAATTAATTGAAGAACATATGGAATAGTAATAGCCACGTACGTCACTAGGTCAAATGCCAATGACCTCTTGACGCCTTACATCGGCTGAGCGAAGTAGTTTCATATAGCGCCGCACGCTTGCGTCTGTTAGTTGAAGACCAACCAGCGGCCGGATACGTTATGTCTCGTCGATCAATAATCTTTAAATATTGTTTTTATTGACGCGATTCTTCTCGACGTCAAATTTTGTCGCGTGTAATAAAATCTAACAATCTGTAGTATAATCTGTATTATTGTATTTTCAAAAGCTAACTATCGGTTCTGTTTCACTATTACTGTGTGTACATAAAGTGTTTCCAGGAGTGTTCCCATGAAAAAGAAAAAAAACTGATTGTGTTTGTGCCTAGATTTCCTCGCTCTTTAGGTATAAGGATAAATACAAGTACATAGCAAATAATTTATTTTTATAATTTTATATGGAATTTCAGTTTTACATTAAGTTTGGCAACATTGCCATTGGCTCTGGGTAAAATGTTGTACAGTAGCGCGGACTGACCTGCGAGTAAGATTGTTTGTTACCCAACTTTTAAAACGGTCAATTTAAAAAAAAATATGTAGCGCTTCTCTAGGACACCCAAGGAGTCACCAATTTAAATATAATACGTCATTTCCATAACACCCTGTATATAGAATGTCTCATTCAATAATTTTTATTTTTGTTAATATCCCAAAAATGATTTTTTTTAGAGAAAAACTGGCTACGCTGCTCAAGTTTACGTAAAAATCTCTAACAAGTTTTTAGCTTTATGATAAGTTAACGCATAACGAGAATACGAAGGGTGTCTCAAAAGCGAGGATTTTCAAAATCACCCTGTAGATACTAGTAAACTAAGATAGCCATGACCAATTTTTCACCGGAAATGGACGCAGGAAAGTGAGAACTTCAACATTCTATCTTTGATAATAACTCTAAAACATCCAGGAAGTGTCGAAAATGGGACACCCTGTCCTTATTTTAATGGGTGAGTATTCCTGAATCAAGTAAAAAAGTTTATAAACTCGTATGTACTAAAATGTTTTGTTTTCAATATAATGCTTTTATTTCTTTTGTTTCTTATCAAACATTTTGGTGAATTGAATTTTATATCATAAAGTCATTCACAAAAGACCGCTTGGCGACCGGTTTAACATAAAGAAGCCAACAATTGACAACGCGACGGCCGATCACGATCAAACCACCCGCAGAATTTCACTTCCTCGGCGCTGCATCGCGTCCTATAGGAGAAATTAACATGCTTTAAGTTATGACGGGGAATTTTGATTCTCTTTATTTAGTTCATACGCGGTATACCTTCTCTTTTCTGTCTGTTAGGCGGATGATTGTAAGGGGGATTTTCAAATACCACTAATTAAAAAAGGGCACTTTTTTGATGTCACATTCCGTTATAAACTTTAATATTTATTGTTACAAAGAGAGACACACGGGATTTCAGTAAATTGCACGGATCGTTTCAATCGTTTTTATTTGTGGCCATTTATAGTGGTCGTTAAATTGGCAGTTTCAAAGCCATTTCTGAGAATCGTTGTGTGTCATATTTATTGTCCATTCGCTAATTTGTTGAGCTAAACGACCATTAGGAGCTATTTTTAGTCGATTTATTTTCAGTTCACGTTTTTGATAGAAACCCATGTTTCGACGAAATGTAAACAAACAATAGTTGATAATTTAAAAGGTTACGATGAGCAGGGTTGCCAATTTGTGAGTAATTCCTCACATTTGTGAGTATTTTACTAGCCTGTGAGTAATTTTGTGAGTAAAGGGCAATTGTGTGTAATATTGTGAGTAATCGGGAGATCAACGTATATTCTTGGAGTTATTTTTAAAAACAAAATGGTTGTCTTTCTGTTAAAAATCTTAATTTAGGCTTGAATTTGTGAAATTACACGATAAGCTGGACAAATTACATTCTTTTCGGTTGGGATTAGCGACATGAATGAAGAGTACTTAATATTTAGTCAATATTTAAAGGTATGTAAAAATTGTTTTCCAAAGCTCTCATCATACAGGGCGTTAAAAAAAGGGGCCACCTGGTGGTTCTATAATTATGTGTAAACAACTTGATTTCATTGGAGCTCTTTGGGAGCCCATATCTCCGAAGAGGAAACCTATACGAAAAAAATTTATTTGAACTTGTAGTAGTCTTTTCACTTGTTTCTTCATGTCCAGGAGATTTCCCACATTTTCCAGACACCCTGTATAATAAATGCCTTCTTGTTAAAAAAAATTAATTTCACTAATAATAATAATAATAATGCTGGCAGCTATTTAATAGTAATTTATATTCCGAAGCTAGCATCATACGAATATATTCAAAGCTACATTCCACTTTTTAATCCCCAGTTTAGCTTTTTATCTCCAAGCCGCGCTCGAATCGGCGAACTAATCGATGGGCAATAAAAGTGACACCGGCTTTATCACTTTTTCTACAAATGGTTTTAAAATTGGCAATTTGACGGCCGCATGGGCGTCGTTTGGGTGGGGCAAGACGGGGCACTTGCCCCCCCCCCCCCCCCCCTGGACGTCGTCAACTTTATATATTAATAATCTAATGAAGAAAAAATCTAATATAGCGGATCCGAAGCTGCTGTATAAACAAATTTATAAAGAAATTTTAGGCATGGTTATTACTTAAATTAAACTAGATTTTCGGACATCAGTCAATTAAATTTTGGTCGATTTATTGACCAAAAATAATTTTTAATCCTATTCAAAATTGTTTCCGCAAGAACTATTTGACAGTTTATTGAAGCAACAAAAACTGCTTGATTCTGTTCAACTGAATAATGAACTTAAAAACCCATTACTTCCGTCTCAGTTGACAGAAGCTTTTTTGGTTTAAAATGAATCCAAACTTATGCGGGAAATGCGAAATACAACTGGCCAGGATACTCAGGAGACCTTGTTTTAGTATTAACAAACAATTAACTTTTTTTACGATGAAATTATTGCATATTTGGCATCACAACCGTAGAATACCATTAAAATACAAATAAGCATACTAATCAATGTTTCTTTAAATAAATATGGAGTTATTTTTGGCTTGTTTTCGGCTGTCTCTTTTTGTATATAGGTCGTAAAACCGCGATCGTTTTAAAAGTTCTGAAAAATCTTCAGAAATGGAAAACTCTCCTCGAAAAAAAATTTACTTTGTTTGTCCGTTGTCTTCTTAAATTAAGTATAATGAGGATTTGACAAAATTTCTGTCAAGTTATCTGAATTTACACCTTAGCGGATCGGTATTTCTAGTATCTAAGTAAACTGCGATTGTATGGTATGCCCAGTCGATTCTGTGCATGGTTGTCTAGCTTTCTTAAGGACCGCTCTCTGCAAGTGGCGATTGACGGATTTCACATCAATGCCAGTGTTCCTCAAGGGTCCATATTGTCTCCCACTCTCTTCTTAGTCTACATTAACGACCTTCTAGTGAAAACTAAAAATCCGATATTTAGTTCTGCTGACGATAGCACACTTATCTCATCTTTTTCTTTGAATGCGCAAACATCGGCTGCCGACGCACATCTTCGCACTGACCTGGAAGAAATTTTGGCTTGGGGTGACAGTAACCAAGTCGAATTTAACGCTAAAAAACCCAGGCAGCAGTTTTCTCTAAAAAGGTTAACATTACAGAACCGGAAATAGTCATGGCCGGACACGCAATCCCACTGGCTTCATCTATTAATTTGGTAGGCGTCAATCTGGGAGGAAATATGTCTTGGCATAACCACGTTGTGGCAATCGCCAAGATAGCTTCTCAGAAGCTCTTCCGGACCAGAAAGTTGTACACATCTCAACAACTTTTAACACTATACCAAGCCCAGATTCGACCATCACTAGAGTACTGCTCTCATGTCTGGAGATCTGCACCCAAACATACTCTTCGGCTACTGGATTCCATCGACAGGAGGGCTATTCGTCTGATCGGAGACCACGAGCTGACGAAGAACCTCGACAGCCTAGAACATCGAAGACAGGTTGGAGATTTCACGCTCTTTTACAGATATTTTCATGGAAGGTGCTCGGCTGACCTTGCCCGCTTAATTCCGCCTAGAGCGACGAATAGCAGAAATACACAACGAATCACTTCATCCTTGTGGAACAACCTTCCCGAGGTCGTTATTCCCAACGACTATAACCTCCAACGATTCCCCCACTCCCAGAGTGCCCTAAACGACTTTTCCTATAGTGCTTGTGTTTGATCATAAAAAAAAAAAAAAAAAAAAAAAAAATTTACTACGCGGGGTTTTTCTCTTTTTGCTACCACTGGCGTCCTGCTTTGTTAATTTTATATAATTATTCATTTTATCATTGCCACACCCCTACCAAACTTTGTAACGACGCCCATGGACGGCCGGTATAAATGAACGCTAATATCAGAGATTCGTTCGGCCTCAGTTTTCAATAAATGTCGATAATTTGATGGAGGACGAATTTGCGTCAGTTTTGGATTTGACATTGAAATCCCACCAATTAATTGAATATTTACTTGCCAGGTTGTAAAAAAATAATAATTTGTCTCCTATTTACTTACGCTAATTATTATTATGTAGTGTGTATTCAACTTTATAGTTTCTAATTTTTTTAATTAGATAATATCTAAAAAAAAAAATTCCAACTAATCCTAACTTTGTGTTTCTTTGAAGGTTAGAGACAATGCTGTATCATGAGTGATAGACGTGTTTTGGACTTCCATTGTCTTTATTTCATTTAAATCACAACGTTTCAACTGGTAAGTATCTCCAGTCGTCTTCAGGTGAATACTGAGCAAGTTACTAAACTACGAGAGTATTTATACAAGTAAGGGGGGGGGTGAGAAAGTTAGTCGAGCATGACCGACGTGGGTGCAGTCATGCGTCAATACTAGAGGACGTACCTAAACTAAGATTACATTTGCTTAACAGGGGTTTCCAAATGTTCCTTATATCTAAAGAGGGTTTGCTAAAACAACCAGGATTCTGAATGATGACAGCTGCTTCTTTGAATTTCCTCTTTCGCCAATGTTCTTCCTTAAGTATGATACTTGATTGTCCCCATTGTAAATGGTGGCCGTGGGTCCAAGCGTGATCTGCTGCTCCGGATCTGTTTGTTTCTCCCTTCCGTGTGTGGCTCTGATGTTCCTTGATCCTTGTTTCACACGTCTATCACTCATAATCCTAACTTTGATAAATACATCGTTCCAACAAAAAAATAAAACTCAGAACCTAACCTCAATATTTATACAGATGGAGTAAGATATCGTTAATTTATTAATAATAAAACTTTTACAATGGAACTTGCTTAAAACAATAGTCAAAATATTATTACAAGAAATATAATTACATGAATCACCTTGTATGGATATTCTAGCTTTGATAATTGTAAAAATGGAAAATAAATCGGTAGGTATTCCATTTCCATTTTACCCAAGCAGTTATTATATTTAATGGGTTGCCTAACAAGTATCTATTTTTTTGTTTATATTTATCATAAAAATCCTAAAAAGGAAACCCACAATTAAAAAATAAGACACATAATATGTATTTATTTTAATGGGCAATATTGCTCCAGCGCCCTTTACCCCACAAAGCCTCCCAATTCACTTCGGGGGTCCTCAAAGTTTGTTATTTTTTAAAATAAACAGCTTTACTGTCAAAATGGCACGTTCTGTCATCGGTTCAAGTATACTTTTATTTACAACCATACATGCAGTAATGACATTTCATCTATCTTTGACAGTTGACGATTTTTTACTTTTACTTTCCACCCGGGTGGAAAGTAAATTATTTTTTTTGGTAATTTTTTTAAAAACCGATATCTCAAAATTATATGCGAACACACTTTTTTTAAAAAATAGTTTTGCATGTTTAGATATGTCTACTTTTTCCCTAATTGATAAAGTGGCCCTCAGCATCGAATATTGTGACCAAATCGTTGATATCTTCTTTGTCTTGGCATTTTCACTGAAATAAGCTAGTAGCGCCGACTCAGAACCAGGATTTTGAACTTTGTTTCCCGTACGCCATTCTTTGAAACAGTTATATGCCTTGTCATATCTCGGGCGGCTTTTAGTTGGCAGAAGATCTTCTACTATTTTTGCTGCTTCTCGAATTTCTGGTGGAGTAGTCGCAAAATCAAATACCTCATCTGATTCCTGTTGTTAAAATAATATATTGTTTAGTGACATGGAAACCATATTAAAAAAATGATATTTGCCATCTTGGTGTGTATTATTACCTACGTTATTTTACCACCTCCGGTTATTTGAAATTTCTATCTAATTTTTCAATGGAAAAGTCAAAATGACATTTATCTTTTATTAATAATTTTAATTCAAAATAATAAGAAGTGGATGTTAGATGTGGTTGTAAATAAAATAGTATACAAACATCGGTGAAAAGTTTCATTACTGTCTCGAGATTTAGTTAATTATCGACTCTCTCGACAGAAATGAAACACTTTCCACCTCGGTACTATTTCAATACGCGTTTGATATAAAACACTTTCTAGTCAAGTTAGCCGTGCTTCTTTCTCTCATTTTCGTATAGGTAATCATAGGAAAAATACATTTCGGTTTCTCAACTATTAAAGCGAATTCTCGATATTGATTTGGGTGGCTATTTGTTATCGATTAATAACTCATAAGGCGTAAGATGCATATTAAAGCACCCGGTATAAATTAACTCTGATATCGAGGATTCGATCGATCCTAGTTTCCTATAATGCCGATAATTTATGAAAGGACCAATTTTGCGTCAATTTTCGTTTTGACGTGGATTTCAACTAACTTTGTAATTTTGGGTGTTTCTAGGTCGATGCCAAAGCCGACGTCTAAAATGTGATGGAGGATTCCGCCAAATTTATTTATAAACATGATTTACGTCAAAGTTCTTATTGTTGGTGTTTCCAGTTTATACAAGGCGAGCGTTGCAATATGAATATATTTTAATTCCGATTTTAAATTGCGAGTGCAGTTTTTTATTTGCAAACGCCAGCACGAATGGCAAAGCTAATCGATAGGCAATAAAAGTAACACGCGGTTTTATTACTTTTTCTCTAGAAATGTTTTAAAATTGACTGCTGGTATAGGAAATTATTTCTTCCAATCAACGTTAACTATTTGTTAAATGGCGGATTTTAGGTAATGATTATGATAGTGAGTTTTGTTTGTGATTCGTTTTAAAACATATATTTTGAAAGTAGTCCATCTCACAGCGGAGTGAAACGATAAATGAGGAAAGAAACTCAAAATTTCCTCCACTAGTTTAATAACGATGTTTCAGAAAAGTGTATCTTCGACACTTTTATAGGGTATCTCCGTAATTGCTGATGCTATCAAAAAAGTAATGTAGGTGTCATGTGCTCTTTTTGGGTCAAACTTAAAATGGTAAAATCAAAATTAGAAAATCTTCGCTCGCTTAAGAGATACGGGGGAAAATCAAAAAATGTACAATTTCAAAATTCCTCTATAGTATATATAGTTAAAAGAGATACAGAAAAATGTTTTATACAGAAGTTTCTTTATATTGATTGTTAAATAATCTGCCGTTTTCAGAATAAGTATACGGGGTCAGGTAAGAAAGTTATCGTTTGATAGCACTTTTTGATAGCACTAACAATTACGTAGATACCCTATAAAAGTGTCGAAAATGGGACACTCTGTCCTCATTCCATACATGTTTCGTAGGCATAAACCTTAAAGGTCCATCGAGGCTGAGAGCGTCTAGAGTCGCGTCGCGTTGCATGACGATTAACAAAAAAACAGTATTATGAAATGTTGTTTAAAACGAGTAAAATTTAAATATAAGTATGTTCAAAATATATATTTTTCAATACATTACAAAAAAATTAACATAAAATATAATTCAATTTAACACGAGAAATACCATACAGTGTGTACATAAAGTAAGGAACAAATTCATTATCTAGGAATCTAAAAATATTTCGGAAAAATCCTCGGACACGTGTATAATAATTTTTAATGGCGCATTTTTTCCCATACAAACTTAATATACATGTAGTAGATATTACATTATCGACGATTTTTTTAAATGGGAACCCCTATAATTTAGTTCAGATCTGTAATCTCCAAGAACAGCTGATTTCAAAAACATAACACACTTAGGGCCTAAAATTCATAGTTTCGTTACTACAGGGTAAAACAAATAATTTTATTTAAGATAATTTTTTTTGGCTTGGGAGGCATCAATTAATTACGTGAGGCGTCTTTAGCGATTTTTCAACCCCCCTTCCCCCAATAAAAGATTTCGTGACATTTGGCTCAATCCCTTCCGCCATCACCCAATTTTACCTGAAAGCCTTACGTAATTAATGGACGCACCATCATTTGCTGTTACTTATGTTATTTCTCAAGTAGGCTTATTTGCTGTTATGTAACTATGGTATTTAGATAATGTCTTTGTCATTACATTGTATTTTTCTAGTAAGTTTATTAGAAGTAATAAATTTTATTTTAAAACATATTGAGTTACTATGCGTTTATCTTTAACACAAAGAATAGAAATTCTTATGATGATTGGATATGGTGATAAGATCCGTATAAAATTTCGGGAAACGGGTTCAGTGGAAGATATTCCCAGAAAAGGCCGTCCAACTATTCCGGATGATAAGAAATTAGATATTTTATTGGCTATGGAAGAAGATCCCCACAACAGCGTCCGCCAGATTAGCATGGATCATGGGGCGGCTGCTATGACCGTTCATAACCTATTGACGGTAGAAAAATGGCACCCGTTTAAAATCCGATTGGTTCATGAGTTGAATGAAGATGATCCAGATCGTAGGATGGAGTTTTGTCAAATATTAATGGAAAGATGTAACTTAGATCCTTTGTTTGTTGAAAATATCCTATTTTCGGATGAATCTACCTTTAAATTAAATGGAGAAGTGAACCGGCAAAACTGTACATACTGGGCAAAAGAAAATCCCAGGTGGATGCGTGAGCACCATACTCAATATCCTCAAAAAATTAATGTTTGGGCTGGTATTGTGAAAAACAAAATTATTGGGCCATATTTTTTTGACAACAATGTAAACGGGCTAAATTATCTTCATTTTCTTCAGAACTTTCTTATCCCTACGCTAGTTAACTTATACCCTAGTAGAAATAATCCAGGAATTCTAGATGAAAATTTGTGGTACCAACAAGACGGCGCACCTCCACATTATGCAGCAGAAGTGCGCCATTACATAAACCAAGTTTTTCCGAACAAGTGGATTGGAAGACGTGGGCCTGTTGAATGGCCGCCTAGGTCTCCAGACCTTACACCACTGGACTTTTTCTTGTGGGGTCACTTGAAAAATGTTGTTTATAAAGTCAGACCTGCCAATATTGAAGATTTAAAAAATCGAATAACAACAGAATGCAGGAACATTTCAGAAGAAACCATAAGAAAAGTCCAACAAGAATTTATTGATCGCTTGGGGTACTGTCAGGCAGCAGAAGGAGGACAATTTCAACACTTAATTAAATAGCTTATTTAATTTTTTTACATTTTTTTAAATTAAAAATATCTTAAATAAAATTATTTGTTTTACCCTGTAGTAACGAAACTATGAATTTTAGGCCCTAAGTGTGTTATGTTTTTGAAATCAGCTGTTCTTGGAGATTAGAGATCTGAACTAAAATATGGGGGTTCCCATTTAAAAAAATCGTCGATAATGTCATATCTACTACATGAGCCACCTTGTATATTAAGTCTGTATGGGAAAAAATGCGCCATTAAAAATTATTAATGCGCCATTAAAAATTATTATACACGTGTCCGAGGATTTTTCCGAAATATTTTTAGATTCCTAGATAATGAATTTGTTCCTTACTTTATGTACACACTGTATATACCGGTTTGACTAACGCGGCAGGGTAATTTTCGTAATTTTTCCATGCATGACCCCCCCCCCCAAACCGAAGTTCTGGATCCGCCCTTGGTTTAACCTTGGCGAATGTAAAGAAGATTTAATTAATTATTTTATAGAGAAATTAAAAAAATATTTTTTGATTATTTAAATATTGTATTTTATAAAATACATAGTAGGACTTCACTTCACTTGCGTCGCCGGACGAGCCGTTACTGCCTATAATATTTTTACATTCATTATACTTTATATTTTCACTAAATAAACATGAATTACACATTCCAATAATAAGTACGTATTCTCGCTTTCTACACACCGCACTCTAATATATTCCAAAACGTAATACGCTTTTCGCCGGGAGGCGTATCTGAAACCTGAGATAGCTTTAGGTTTTAGTATAAAAGATCCAATGTCACATTAAAATATTCTTCTGATATGTTAATCGAGGTATTCATAAAAGCGCCCGTGTTGACGCGCCGGAGCTCCCCACAAGATCACAATCTTTTTGTGAAGGTTTTAAGAGCAGAAGCTCTCTTGCAGCGGCTTATATATTTTTTTCTAATAGGGCCTAACAGTGTCGTATTCTTTACGGGGCGATTCTGTAGCGACATATAAATTGTTGTTAAACTTACAAAATTTCATTTGTCAAATTGAGTCGCGCTAAAACAATCACCATGGATGGGGTTATCTACACCACAAATGGACCTGATTTTTAATTTCTCGACAAGAAGTCATTCTTTATAAAAACGAGTTAAGTGTGCCATATCACTGCCGCCCATCCATATGTGGTTAAGCTTAGTACTCCTCGAACTTCATTATTTAAGAATTCTTTCTTCTGGAGGACTTCATCATCCTTGTGGAACGACATTCCCGAGGTCGTTTTTCCCAACGAATATAACCTCCAACGATTCAAAACCAACGTGAATCGCTTTTTGCGCACACGCACCACTCCCAGAGTGCCCTAAAGGATTTTCCCATAGTTCAAAAAATCAGTTTCCCGTCCTAAAAAACCATAATTGCCAACTTTTGTAAAAAAACCGTTGGTTTCTGTAAAAGTTATTAGAGAAAGACAAAAATGAAGTTTTAACTTCAACACCCTGTATCTCAGCTAATAAATATCAACTTTCGGATATAGCTAAGTATAATTAAATCCTAATTTGTTTATGTAATGAATCTGTGGTTTTTCCATGTCCCATATTAGCGGACATCCTGTATATAGGAACTTCAAATATTACAAGAATACAATAATAAATATTGAGGATGATTGAAATAATTTACGCTAAAGCTCTTATATTTTAACCCGCCACTGCCCTTTCAAAGGCACGTATCTTTTTGTGAATCGCGAACAGATACATTTATAGAGGAAAGATTCGACTTATCTACATCAAAACCCCTTTCAGAGCTTTTGTTCGGGCTTTATTATTGTAATGCCTTTTTTAAATATTAACAGCTGGCCACTAATCGAGATTTATGCCAGCGTCAGATGGTATACCACAAAGGTTTTTAAGGTATGTAGTAAAATTATTATAGTAAATATTTTATTGTAAAACTTCATATAAAATATAGTATTAATTATAGCTTTTATTAGTAATTTAGTAAAATAGCAAATACCAATATGGAAAATTATTATTTCCAGACCACCCGATGATCCTTATACAATAAGGGCGTATTTTTGTCTACACAGTAGCACTTTAAAATACTATTTCAGATTGAATGATGGGTATGTACACCTGCCCTGTACTGACGAGAACAAATAAGTTCGAAACCGGTCTACAGGTGGTTGCATCCTATCAATGAAGAGGGCTTCCTTTTCTTGGTAGTACCATTCCATCTGAAATAGTATTTTAAAGTGCTACTGTGTAGGCAAAAATACGCCATTATTGTATAAGGATCATCGGGTGGTCTGGAAATAATAATTTTCCATATTGGTATTTGATATTAATACCACCTGACAAGCATAGACTTTTTATTTCTTAAATAGAAATTTAGTAAAATAAAGTAAGTACTAAAATATATTGTAAATTTTACAATTTTTATATGTGCTCTTAACAAACACTAGTATAATTATTATAGTACAGACATTATTGTACGATTTCCTATAAAATATTGTACCAATTACAATTTTCATTATTAGTCTGTACCAAAATAATATTTCCAAAAAGTAGTTAAAATTTCTAATATATTTAATAAAATTAAGTAATTACTAAAATATATTGTAAATTATACAACGAAATAGTGAAAATAATGTATTTATAACTCACTCACTCACGACTATTGTTGTACTTGTAAGTATTTTTTATTGCACAAATTACCAAGTTTGTTGTAAAAATGATTTTCATCTTCGTAACAAATAATAGGTGGAGAAAAACGGGAAATATACCATTGATCACTGAAGTGAAGCTACGTTGGAAACGGTTAGACATTAGATGGATAACCGCTTGGGAATACCATGTGTCAAAAATTTGACAAAATTTTTTTGTAAATTTTACAAATGATGTAAACATGTACTATTCTAGATGCACATAGTTATGCTACCATGCTTGTGCAGTTAATTCCTGATATCTAGGTATGATTGGAATTCGCGATGTTGGAGTTATTCGAGAGATTCGGATGTGGATGAAGGTAGTAGTAATTTGGCAGACATATATAGACCTATAGATAATGGAACAAGAAAGATTAGAAACTTTCGTATACTTTGCTCCTTACTTTCTATTTTCGTATATTCGGTATAAAACATTTCGGGAACACACATTACAACACCTCTGCGTCTAAGGCAAAGATGTATTACCAATATTTAATTATAATAATTATTAAAATTAATATATGATTTAAAAGCTTATTATTCGAACTCGTGGAGAAAATTACAATTGATTTTATGCATCGTCACTTTTCCCATTATGTTCGAGACTCAATAGCGAAAAAAGCTGGGACTTACACAAAGTAGTTTGCAGTTATTAAAGGCTCTTACAGGTCTATATTTTCACAAAAGGGTTGTTCTCGAGCGACAGTTTTTTGTGCCTTTAATCGTTAACCTTTTAGGGCTTTCTTACGTATGAATTGTGTGAAGAATATAGAAGGGGTTCGCATTACAATGAAATGGGTTTGGAATTTTTGTATAGAGCTTCTGATCATTATAAAAAATAATATTTTGCTGGTGTTTCTCAACAAAAAACCGAATAAAAAATTTATTACGAATACAATACAATCACTAATACAGGGTGTCCATGCTAAGTAACAAATTATTGACGACGACACTGACTTCAGATTTAAATTGCATTTGCAAAAGGCAAAAATGTGGACCATAGCATTGCAATATTTATAATTATTGACGTAATAATTACAATTTTGACGCGTTCCGATCCATTCCAGAACGATAATGTCGATAATTGATCGAATATCGTAAAATTGTTAAAATATTACCAACAAATAATTCATGATATTATTGGAGGTATTTTACTTTGAGCAAACAAAAAAGCTAAAAGCTTTATCCCCAAGTCAAAGTTACGAGTGTGTATTTTAAACTTAAGTCGGGTGATTTCGACGTCGGTTGGCGTCGCAACGGCTATTTTTTCTGCGGATTAATGCATTCCATTTTTCTGATCATGCCGGGTCACTGATTCGCTTTCATTAAAGTCGGAAGGGCATTAGAGGTATCTCATGTTTAGGACATAAAAATGTGGTTTTTGGAAAGTTTCTTACATTAACAGTTTTTTAATCATAGAATTATTTTAATAAATGTTAAGGAATATAGATAATGGCCTGTTTCGTCTAGGAAAGGCGTTTGTTGATCTCTGGATTGCTTCAAGTCTTTTTTTAATATCGGCTGATTATCTCTAACAGGTCGAATCCCGAGTATTGACCATTAATTCGTAAACTTCATCTTTCGACCAGCTCCATTGACAAAAGTCTAATTGTGTGAAGTCTGGAGATGTTGGAGGCTAACTAATTAAACCACCGCGACCAATCATGTGCAGGAACTCCATCGTGCTGATTATACAATTGTACTCTGATGTTTACAGAAACATGCTCCAGTAGTGCTTGTAATTCATTTTGTAAAAAATATTAAGTAGTGCTACGCGAGGCGATTCTACAAAATAAAAGGGCCAATTAAATCATTATGGACCATACTATCGGTGGCGGTTCAGCCATTATGCGGAAAAGGAAAAAAACGCAACAATTTTCATTGGTCAAGAATTCGTTATTTGATTTCGTAAATTAAGTAAAATAGATGTTTTTTATTTGGGTATCATTTAACCATCTTCCCAAGACTTCTTCATACTGTAAAATTGAAATATATTATTTAATATCATAATTAAAATTTATTCATATTTAATACGATATTTTTTTATATTGCTCTTAGGAAGGGGGGGGGGGGTGCAAGCTTCCTGGAGCCTCCCTTAAATATGCCACTGCTAGACCACACGTTTATCGAAAATTATAACTTGAAAACAAATGAAAATCGGATAAGGAGTTTTTTAACATTATTTTCACGTATACAATACCCTCCTGGAGTTGAAGAGTAATAATGTTCAACCATAAAAAAATAATAATAGAAAATTGTTTTTTTTACTAGCTCGGAAGGATCTTTTCCGTCTTCTAGCAAGTTCGGTCCATATATTAAAATCCGTTGCTCATAATATTTGACAAAAGGCTTTTAATTACTTTGCCATTCATCCCCAACCCTTCTCAAAATTCCATTATGCTGCTCTAAATATAACCTAACTAACAACTTGAAGTCTGTTAATTTTCCCCACAGAGTAGTTGTTTTGGGGTCTAACCACTTTGACTGAACCCTATAATAGGCATTCCTAACTTTTGGGGCTGTTAACATGTGACATACAATGCCATACAATTAGTTTTGAAATTTATTGCCGGTTTAATAAATTGTGCGAAAGAAACCTAATAGTACGTATAGGAACTGTAAATTTCAACTGGAAAATGGGGTCCTGATTTCGATAGTTTCTTGCACATACATATATAAAAAATTATAAAAATTAAGTTGCTTTAAGAACAAAAAATATTTTTAACCACTTAAGAGGATTCCGTACTTATACCCGCATGTACAGTACGTTTCACGAAAATTGGATACGACTTAATGATTTCCTGGCTCGGTCCCATTGTGTCGATAAAAGCTTGGCAATAAACAAGTGAAGTATGAAGGGACGGACTAAGGAAAACAAGTAATGATATGATTATATTAATGTAATCAAATGAAATAACATTTTTTTTAAATATTACTAGTCATATTTATTTACATTTACAATGTCATTCTATAGATAGTGCTGTTTGGCTATCGCTATCCTCATCAAAATTAATTATAATTGGATTAATTATACGATCCAGACTAATATACGAATTTTCTACAGTTATTACGTGACGGACTGAATTTTTCCAACTACCTTGGGGAATATCATTAAAGCATTTTCGTATTAATTCTACAACACTAGAACTTAAAGTCGGAGAAATATTTTCAGACCTAACCAGTGATTTTAACTGGTGCCACATATGCTCTATGGGGTTAAAAATGCAATAATAGGGTGGGAGCCGTAGCACTGTATGTCCAATTTCTTCTGCCAATGTGTCACAAACATATACTTTTTTTATACAAAATGCCTTTAAAACTTCTAAAAGATCACTTTTTTATAACTTTCTTCAAAATATATATCATTCGCCGCCATGTAGTTCTGAATCTCCAATTTTGTATTATTTGAGCTTGTAGCTTTATGTAATTGGCGACTGTGATAGCTCGCATTGTCCATTACTATCACGCTATTCTGAGGAATGTTTGGTAAAAGACAATTCTTGAACCATTCCTTAAAAACTAACAAATTTGACCACAAAAAGATATTTAAAAATAAATTAAGCAACCTAACCTACTTGATGTGCCTATATTTAATTATAATTATTACAATCCGGTCCTTTCCACATAATAATAACAAACGGTCATAAATAATGGGATGGCCCAGGTACTTTTACTGCAGTCATTAAGTTATATCCATTTTTCATGAAACAATCTTTACAGTATTCGTAATAAATTTCTAGCTACTCCGCCGGCGGGCGCGGTTCTCCGTAAGTAGCGTTCGCCCCCGATGTTAGAAAGAGACAGCATCAGTAGGCGAGTGATCTGGACTATTAATTTCGCTTAAAAGAAGAGGAAAATCTAAATTTCGGTTTTTAATAAACTGTAATTTTTTTTGAAAAATTCTTTTAACAAATTATATTTGGAATTAGGTAATAATTATAGAATATAGAAAATCAATAAATTGTGGCCAAATTAAAAAATCAATGACCTAAAAAAAAATCTAAGTAAATACAGGGTCTTTCAAAATATTTGTAAAAATGTATAATTTGCGTTTCGGTTTTTATTTTTTCCTGACTTTGTTCGAAGAGATGTCCAAAAATAAATTTCACTTTATCATTACGACTTTTATTCTCCGCAAGATGGCATTATCAGCTCTTTTATGCGAAGTTTCGTCTTTGGGTCCCCATCATCAATTTAATTTTTTTAAATACGTGCCTGGATCTTTTTGTTTAAATTACGAAAAAGGACCAAAATCTACGTTCAATGGTATACAGCACTTACTGGTTTTCCAACGTTTTGTTCCTTAAATTGACCATCTTCAGTAAAATACCCCTAGTACGTTCCTGTAATTTACTTTTTTTTTTTAAATCGGTTAAATTCGAAAATGTAAAACTGAGTGCCTCTTTTATATGTCTCGAGTCAAATATTATTTGTATTATTAAAATAAATTACTAGTACTTAGGTACGCTAAATAGAAATTTGATACAACTATTAGTTTGAAATATAAAAAACAGTGATAGTACAATAATACATAACAATTAAAGACAGAAATAGCAATAATAATTTTAAAATCTTCAGTTTCTTTGAAACAACAGCTGTTATTTCGTTAATTATGAACCAATTTTTTAAACGATAGAAAACAGATACTAATTGTACGAGGTAACGCATCATACAATCTAGATGTATGTAAATTTACTCAAATTTAAATTTGACATATCTGACATGAAAATTGAATTTAATTTGTTTTTAAATTAAAGGCCGATATTTGAATGTTACCATAAGTTAGACCTTGGCTAAGGTAGCCTTAATATTTATGTAAACCTATAAAAAACTATGTTTTAAATCAATTTGGGGGTCAATTAACGCGTTAAGTCCAAGATAGCTTCTCAGAACCTTGGTGTACTCTTCCGAACCAGAAAGTTGTACACACCTCAACATTTTTTGACACTATACAAAGCCCAGATTCGACCATCACTAGAGTACTGCTCTCATGTCTGGAGCTCTGCACCCAAACATACTCTCCGGCTACTGGATTCCATCGAAAGGAGGGCCATTCGTCTGATTGGAGACCACGAGCTGACGAAGATCCTCGACAGCCTAGAACATCGAGGACAGGTTGGGGGATTTGACTCTCTTTTACAGATATTTTCATGGAAAGTGCTTGGCTCACCTTGCCCTCTTAATTCCGCCCAGAGCGGCAAACAGCAGAAATACACGACGAACCACTGCCGTCCATCCATATGTGGTTAAGCTTAGTACTCCTCGAACTTCATTACTTAGGAATTCTTTCATCTGGAGGACTTCATCCTTATGGAACGACCTTCCCGAGGTCGTTTTCCCAACGAATATAACCTCCAACGAAAAAAAAAGATTAACACGTCCTTAAAGATCTATTCCTTTATAGATAAGAGTTAACAAGAACTTTAATATACTGTCAAACTTGTAACTTAAGGTGACTTATGAAATATCGGCCCTAAGCCAATTAGAAATATAAGTTGGACACTCTAGGTAACAATAAAATTACCATTTCTTCTAGATAATGAAATTTTATCGGTTTTGGCTTATACTAAATTAAAATTTAAAATAACTTCTATAGGTACTTAACATAGAGTTCTATACGCAATAATTTTTTATTCATTAAATTCATTTACATTAAAAATTCTAAAATAACGATACAGCTATAAAGTTCAGCGATAAAATAATCGCGTTTTCGTTCAATCTGTTTTTTTTTTTAAATTTTAAATCGATCCCTCCTATTGAAATATTGCGCCGGAAGTAACCTCAGGTCTATTAATGGCAATAGTATACACAACACAAAACTTAGCTATCTTATTCCTGCACATGTAATTTTAAACCATTATTGGTGAAATTATCCGCCATATTTTCCCCAATAAAAAATCGCCGATTTCGTTCACAATATTTCTTACATTTCTCACCTCGCGCGAATAATACTTTTTTTAAGACCGTCAGATGGTGCTTGAATAATTCTTCGGGAACAATGAAGCACGTATAAAACGGAATTGTAAACAGTTTAGCGATGATGGAGCGTTAAAAGGCTAACGATCCAGCGTACAAAAAATGGCATTTTAAGTGCTGCCATCATCCACCTCCCACTTAAAGGTATTGTATAGAAAAGAAACCTTTAATCACAGCTTTCCCTATATTCACTGTGTATAGTACGAAGTCAAGTCATACTAAGGATATAACAATAAGTAACATTTTTTTGTAAGGGGGACTTTGCAGAATTGTGAAGAATTTTTCAGGTTACATCGAAGAAAATCACTAAGATTAATCTGGCAACACTGGGCGCAGTAGGAAATCATCTCTAATATTTATCTGGATGGATTGAGAGGCTCTGTGACAATATCCTTCGAAGCCACACCATGAAGACGTAAGAGGTCTAGGTAGGTCCAGTTCTGTGGTGGACAAGAAAGAAGTACAATAACAAGCCCATGAAACTGTGCTGAGAACATAGACAAAGGAAGAGAGGGGACGCGTAAAACCAGAAGCTATTTTGTTACCGCCTGACTCCTTATCGGATTTAGCAGTGGCGTTACATGAATATTTTCTTAGTATTATCCCAGTACAAAATTTTTATTTATGGAATATGGAAGTAATATTTTTATTGAATTGAATTTATATATTGTGTCCCTTACTGAGTACAAATGTTCTTCTGCTTCTCAATAATTTATGAATGCTTAGTAAATATTAATTTTATTAGCCAAAAATATAATTTCATATAGGAAAGGTTGTGAAATTGAAATATCTTTCAACTTTAGGGAAAATGTAAGATAAAAAACAAAATTGGTCGATTCAAAATTTATTACAAAGAAGCAACAAAATGTAATTACTGGTAGTTTTGAAAATATTGTTGGCACAGCACCTCCAAGTAATCGTACTCTTTCCTCAACTTTATAAAAAAGGACTTCTCAAAATGCTCTGAACAAATCCTGTAGGCAGGAGAAGGTGTCCAATCTCTAAGTTCCATGTTCTGCACCCAAATGTTTGCTTTTTGTGGATCTTTCGGAAATCTAAAAACAATACAACAATGTGTGAGTTTAGTGGTTTAAAATAAGTTTTAACAGGACGCCATCCTTGTGAAACGACCTTCGCCTGAAGTCGTGTTTCTCAAAGACTATGACCTTCAACGATTCAAGATAAACGTTAATCGCTTTCTTTAAAAAAATAACACTGGTATACATTCGAAATAATATAATGCTTTCACTAATAATTAACCAAAATTAAATAAGAAATAATTTAATTTTGTCAAAATAGTTTCAAATAATATATACTGCTAAACTTACAAGGGAGATATCTAATATAAAATAAATGCATGCAAAAAATACAATTTGAATATTTACCGATGGGAAGTAATTCCAAGCTTCTTTCGTTCATTACGGCTTTTACAGCTATAGGCACATCAATTCACCATTTTTCTGTAACTAAACTGAATTCTTATAATAGCTCTTCTCACCACAAATCACCAAAATACATTGGGTGTCACCTCGATTGTCTGGCTCCCTATCAATGGCGGCCGATCAATTTTAGGTAACACTTTCTGCGACGGCCCGTAAACCGGAATTATTCGTCCCCTCTCTTCCTTTATCTATGGCTGAGAATAACACCATCTGGCGTTCTCATCCTTTTCTCTAATTACATCTAACTGAAAGAACCTTTTTCATATATTCATATTTTCTGTACAAATTCAAGCATTTGTTTAACGAGTTTCTACAAGATTTAGTATCGTTTAGCTATTCGATACATCGATAAAATTTGCTCGGTATATCGAAAAACGTTCCCTTGTAGTTTGTATACATGTTCGAATAACAAAACAACAACAGATTACTCTTGCGGGATAACAATACGAGCCAGAGCACAAAACAATCTAATTTTCTAAAATAAACACCGCTACATCTTTTATAAATTTTCCAATTAGGCCAACTACACAAGTTGAATAAGCGCACACGGTAACACAAACGGAAATAAATGGCAGCGCTAGTAAAGATTTATTTGGCGTCGATGTTGGTATATGGGCAACTGCAAAAAATGAGTTAATTAACAATACAAATAATTCTACACTCCTGTTCAAAGAAACCGGGCATTACAACATTTTGATTACGTTTTAGGCTTGATAACGTTCTTACTTTTAGTCTGATTTTAGTGTTTTTTTTATAAAACTCTGGGTACAACTACTAGTTTTAACGTGTCGTTTACAAATTTTAAGTAATATTGCTTATTAGACATATTATACAAGGATAATCGACAAGTTGTTTTTTTAATTAGTGGAATAATCAAGTACCAAAATTATTTCAAAATATCAGTTTTAATGTCGAGATATTTATTTTTTACATTTTGTTTTTCGGCTAATGTAAACAAAGCCGCTCGTTCGTCGGATGTCATGCGCAATGCCGACTGATAAACGCTCGACCTTAACCGACGAACAGGACCGTACTTCGCCCTTAATGAAAATGATTACACGGAAATCAAGACCTTCTTTACATAATAATAAACAATTTATTTTGTCGCATAAACGAAGACCTTGTGGCCATCACTGAAAATCCACTTTTAGAATTAATTTTGATATCTATTGTCCCCGTGTCGATAGATTTTTAATATCGTTACATCCCTACGGCTGATTTCGGTACTGTACGATGGTCTTTGGTTGACCGGCATGGGTGCCTTTGGCGGAGTTGCCTAAGAAACAGCATATGACAGTTAGAACATTGTACGCAAGACAACAAACGACCAGCCTTTAAAAATATTACTCCTGAAACGTGCGCACCAATCCATTCTTTCACTCATAAAATTTAACTTTTTACTGCGTATCCCATAAACTGTACTTATCCATATATACAGGTCAATGACTTGTACAGATAGTAATTAGGGCTAGAGGAGGCAATACAAAGTACTGAGGGGTATTTAAGTTAAAATGCTTTTTAAATAATCTCGCATATTAAAGTTAATAAGCATATTTAAGTAAACATTGTTAGTTAAGTTTGTTTCTAAATGAATTTGGAATTAAATCTTGATCACAACAATCTTTTTTCTACATTCTGATAATCTTTTGTTTATCAATTAAAAATTGAATTCTCATTCCAAAAACAATTATGAAATTATGGAAAAATTTGAATTATTGATAACAAGATCATTTTGCATTTGTATGAGAATATTTATTCGATGCATTTGCATCGCTGTAGATAAGGGGGATACTGGGGGATAATATCCCCCCATAATCGGAACAGTAAAGGGAAGGTTGCCACACTAGTACCCCCCAGTATCCCAAGTGAAAGTTACCATACCAGTAGGGGAGACCGAGGAGGGTTTTGACAATTTTTACTTAAAAGAACACATCTCAATAAAGAAAAATACCACTATTATGAATTGTATGCCGCAATGTAGCTCCATCCTTACTCTTTTAAAAACAGCAATCAAAGTCAATAAAAGTTATAAGGTTCCTGAGAAAATCCACGAAAACTGAAACTACTCCCTTTGTCACTACTCTCCTAACACCGAGGTAAATTGTGACAAGTACCAAGGTAAGTTGTGACAGCTGTGTATCTAGACTATATTTAATAGATTAAATTACTTGTATATGAATTATAAACAAAACACGCGTTTTTTGGCATAAAATTACTTTAATTATCATTTGGTATAATTGTAGGAACTACAAAAACATGAAACATTAACTTAATCTTTTATAAGTAATTAGGGCATCATTATATCAAACTTAGGTTGTAAGAATTGACCAAAGCAATCGAACAAAAACAGAATAAACAGAAAAAAACATTGCAAAAAGAATGTAAAATTAGCTAACCAGAAAATAACTCTCCTAGGTGCCAAAAATCGCGATCTGGTCAGAATGATAATTCGTAACTTCGAAACGAGATGCAAACACAGCAAGATACTGCCACGCTTTGAAACTCCAAACCCACAAAATATGAGAAAAAATAGCATAACCACGTGAATGTAATATTATCATGATATAAATACAATCAAAAATTTTATAAAAAATTTATTTTTGGGTTGTTTATTCATGCAGACGTCGTAATCACGCAACCGCTCGTCGTGGGCCATTGGCGCGTACTGCGTCAAGTAGCGCGTCTATAAACTAACAATCGTACGCTGTTGCCAGCTCGCTAACGGCCATAGATTCCGAGAAATCGTCTTTGCCACAACTCTGCTCTGTCACAATCCTCGGTCTCCCCTACCCTCCAGAAAATTAAGCTATCTACGGCACTGAATAAATGGATGTATTTATATGAAACAAACAACAAAATTTAAAGAATAGGGCTCGAAATAAAAACAGGTATTTGATATAATTTTGCTACTACATAGGGTTTTTTTGAAAAAAAAAATTTTCATTATCCTAGTATAATATGACTGAAAAAGTCACTAAAACCTGACTAAATATAAAAAAATTATCAAGCCCCAAACTTAATCAAAATTTTATAACGACCGGTTTCTTGCACGAGTGTAGTGTAGCTACATACTTTTTTATGCAGAAGAAAACAATAATTTAGCACTAAACCGTTTTAATCACGCTAGACACGCAAACAATAATTGAGTTGACAAGAGGATAAAGGCCCACTCACGCACTGCACATTGATCAAACACCATTCGCCATGTTTACGGATCCGTTTTGCACTTATTTGTAAGTCGTTTATCATGCCGTTTAACGTTTATCATGCAATCTGCCCTTTTTACTGGAAACCGATCCCTTTTGGCACGCAAGGGAAGTTAAATGGACGATTCCGATTATTGTTTTGATAAGAAATCGTTTAATTTTTACGACTCTATTGTAAATGATGTATTGCTTGTACACGCTATCTTGTGCAAATAATTAATTAGATTGTTTTTTAAAGATATTTAAACAAAAATATACTACTTATATAATTTGTCTTTGTCGTTTCCTGTTAAGTAAGACATTATGTCGATTTTGAGCGTTCGGAACGTAGTTTTTATAAAGCCCTTGTTGAAACGGCCATCTATCATACCTGCTTTCACGTTTGACACTACCAGATTAACAACTGTCATATTTGTCGTTATAAAAGAATTATTTCTTGTTTTTCAGTGTTTTTGTATTAAATTTAAGTATTATTTGTCGAAAAAATAGTAATTCTTAACTCAATACGGCAAGACTGTTACTTTTCCTAATAAAGCCATATTAAACCGGATATATCGTCCCCTATTTCACGTAGTGACGTAACTGACAAAATTCGAAAAAGTGAGATACGCCACCAGACATTTTCTCTTAGGTGTAACTTTTTTCTCATCGAGTGTCGTAAACGTATCTATCATGGTCTCACTGCGATCGATAAATTCAAGCGGCGTATGTATCAATGAGTGCAAATAATTTATCACGTACCGACTTAACTGCGGTTTAAATTTTTCATCTCACTTTAACACGCATGCATGACGTATCTACATTTCGTAAGCTCAAAATCAAGCAAAATGTTATTGTAAACGTTTATGTTGTCGGTAATCATTTTCTATTTTTAAATAATGGATGTGCTTGTACTTTAGGAAGATGGGTCACAAAATGTCTTCCACCGAACTTAAAACTGATAGGTGTAAACGTTTTGGCGAAGGAAATAAAGTGAAAATGTTATATTCTGGAAGGTGGTAACAAGGAAACCATTTCTGGCTTATAATTGAGCAGCATATCAACAGGTTTCCGAAAGTTGAGTCACACTTCTGTAGAGCAAAAACATCCAAGATGTACCTTCATCCAGATCTTTCGCTAAAAAAAAATGTTTTATATGTTCCTTGAAGAACTTAACACACAGTCAGGAAAAATGTAGTTATCATACATACAGAAGGGTTTTAAAGAAAAAAAAGTTATCGTTTTTAACACCTACAAAAGACCAGTGTTCCCTTGGCCTCACTTAGAAGCAGATGAACAGACGAAAGATAAATTGAAATGTCGCTAAGATGTGCACATCGCAGAGAAAACTATTGTTTGACAAAAGATCAGAAAGTAATTAGCGGTGCTTTTGACTTGCAACAAGTCATCTACGTTCCAATTTCCAAAGAAAGTGCCATTTTTTAGATTTAGTAGCTCTATGCTCAGGAAATACTCCTGTTATACGTCAATCTGAATTTCAGCAATTTTTCTTAACGTTACCTCATGAAACTGGCATAGGACACACCTAATACTATAATCCAACATTATTAATATTATTGTCAATTTTAGTATATCGGGTATTATTACTTTGAGACCATGTTACTCAAATATTTCATTAAACGTCTTATAACATACACTACTTTAGTTTTTTTATAGTACCTAAATGAGGTAAATATAATTTTTAATTCTATAAGTATAGTTTCAACTGTAGAACCAAAGCATGACATATCTACAATTGCAATAAAAAAAAAATCTCACGAAGTGACGTACCTACATATTTTTCTCAAAATACAAAGAAATAAAAATGTCATATCCAATATACCAAAAAGAAAAGAGTATATACAGTGAGTCCCAGAAGAAATGTCTAAATTCATTTAAAATTCAGCGGTAAGTTTTTTCAAAAAACGCTCGTACCCGTCGATTTTGATTTTTTAATTTTTTTTTTGTGGTAATTTCATGTATACAGGGTAGCTCAAAAATAAGTTACGACCATCAACTTCATTTTTTCAAATGAAAACATATATTTTTTATTTCATTTTTGAATTTTGCATTGAATTCTAAGCATGTTTCATGTACCATGTCCTATACATAAACTCAACAGTTATTGAAAAAATTAGGATTGAACATATCATTTAGGGAATCCAACGATCTATCAAATCTTCTGGCAATATGGCATTTTGGGCTCCATAATAAGTAAGAGTGTACTGTCTCACTGTCACCGTTTATTTCCATAGAAACTGTATGACAATTTTATTTCAAATAAGTATAATTATTGTCAAGCGTAGTTTCAAAGTTGCGGTTTTCACAATAATGGTGAAGTTGACGGAACGGGAAAAAATTGATGCTATGATTGGTTGGGTTTGGTGATAAAACACGTACACAACACGTACTCAAATAGAAACAGCCCAATTATTTAATGAAATCCATCCTGATCGTCCTCCCATATGTCAAAAGATGGTGAGTAGAATAGAGGCTAAGTTTAGAGAATTCGGTCATGTTAGAGATTTGCCTAAATCTGGTCGTCCTACTCGAGATGAAAATGAACAACTTGACGTTTTGCTTTCCTTGGAAGAAAATCCATGTACTCCCCTGTCGCACATTGGGGCCGATTTACACATGCCGAAATCTGTTGTTCACCGAGTAGTTCAAAAGCACAAATATCACCCATACAAAGTTATTCCAGAAGATGATTTCGATAGGCGAAGTGAGTTTTGCGGACGCATGCAAAATATGTGCAATCTAGATAATAATTTAGTAAAAAATATTATTTTTTCGGATGAAGCTACGTTCTATTTGAACTGTAAGATGAACAGACAAAATTGTCGATATTGGGCAACAGAAAATCTGCAATGGATGATAGAGGTTCACAGCCAGTACCCTAAGAAAATAAATGTTTGGTGTGGAATCGTACGCGAAAGAGTAATTGGTCCATTTTTCTTTGAACAGTCTTTAACTGGACAAGTATATCTCGAATTTCTCCAACTAGAATTAATTCCAGCATTAGTGGCTTTATTTCCGAATCCATTGGATCCAGACTCCCCTGACGAAGAACTGATATTCCAACAAGATGGTGCTCCTCCGCACTATGCGGCCACTGTGCGCACATTTTTGGATGAAACCTTTCCCAATCGGTGGATTGGAAGGAGAGAGAGGACCTATCGAATGGCCTGCTAGGTCGCCAGACCTAACTCCGCTGGACTTTTTTTTGTGGGGTTACCTCAAATCAAAAGTATTTGTTAACAGGCCAAACAATATGCAGGAGTTGAAAGAAAGGATCCGAAGAGAAGTGCGTGTCATAGCTCCGGAAATGGTTGGAAACGTGCAAAGAGAGTTTATTGATCGTCTTGGATATTGTCAAGCCGTAAATAGCGCACATTTTCAACATTTAATTTGATTTTGTTGTGTTTTTTTTTAATAAACAGGTCTTACTTATAGATATGTTCAATCCTAATTTTTTCAATAACTGTTGAGTTTATGTATAGGACATGGTACATGAAACATGCTTAGAATTCAATGCAAAATTCAAAAATGAAATAAAAAATATATGTTTTCATTTGAAAAAATGAAGTTGATGGTCGTAACTTATTTTTGAGCTACCCTGTATACATTAAATTACCACAAAAAAAAAAATTAAAAATCAAAATCGACGTGTACGAGCGTTTTTTGAAAAAACTTACCGCTGAATTTTAAATGAATTTAGACATTTCTTCTGGGACTCACTGTATAAGCAATACACGCTAAAAATTTCGCATCTGTTTAGCCATAGTTTATCATGGTACGGTACAAGACATTTTTTAATTTCTTCTCTCCTGAAACATTTATAAAATGTCAGTTACGTCAATACGTGAGATAGGGGACGATATTTTAGAATGGAAAGAGAAACGGAAAGAAGAGAAAAAGGGATTTTATTCTGTATAATCCCCATCTTTTTTTTGTGTTTATTTTCGTAATAATAGGCGTCACATTGACATGTACCAAGCACATAGAAATGCCAGGTCCATGATTGTTTCAAGTCGATGATTGTGATAAAGTAAGAACTGATCACAATAATGTGTGTCTTTAACTCGTCAATTACCTACTTGATGCTTGTTAAAAATACATTCATTTTTAAAAGGCAAAAAATATTTTTTATTTGCGTTCCTCGTTTTAGGTCTATTTGTTGAACTTCTAAATAATAAACTGGTATACATAAATAGCGCCGACCAACCGCAAAGTGTTCGGAGTAAATTTATTTTCTAAAGAGAAAATTTCCCTTTTAATTCTCGTCTTCGTTTCCTTTTACCAGCGGTATTTTCAAAATAAAATTATGTTTTAATTTTTCCAATTAAAATAATTACGTCGTTTTCCCGTCTTTCCATTTTATCAAACTCGTGCAGAAATGTTTTCATATAATGAGAGGCGGCGTTTGTATTTTTATTGAAATAGAACCTCGAGAGTCCAAAGACATTAAGACTTTATTATTTTGGTGCTTTTGCAACCGATGATTCCCCGTCTATCATTAAAACCCCTATTTATAGATATACATAGTGTCAATTTAAAAACTTCTCACCCGTAATATCTCACTTCCAGTAAATAATATTAAGAATGGGATGGAATCAATTTTTTAATTACTTAAAAACTACTTAAGAGGATGCCGGAGTCAGTCGAAATTTACGATTTGACCCCTGTTCGTTTCACGCTTTGAAGGCACGAGGCGAATTGGATCTTCCCTTGCAGTTAGAATAATACGTCGAGCGTCCGCCCGTAATCGGTACGCCGACAGAAACAACGATAATCGGAAAAAAGAGACAGCACGTGATCGGGGTCTATACTTCAATTTTCTACGCTGAAAAACGGAGTTTCCGCTTCCTATGAAAACGGTAAAATTAAAAAAAAAATTTTTAATGAAAGATGTCTAAAACAACGTCTACCGTCGATAGTACTGCGTTAAGTTAAAGTCCTCTCTGATGATTGGTATGTACACCTACCCTGTACTGACGAGAACAAATAAGTTCGAAACCGGTCTACAGGCGGTTGCATCCTATTAGTGGAGAGGGCTTCCTTTTCTTGGTAGTGCCATTCAATCTAAAATAGTATTTTAAAGTGCTACTGTGTAGACAAAAATGCGACCTTATTGTATAAGGAGGATCGGGTGGTCTGGAAATAATAATTTTCCATATTGGTATTTGATATTAATACCACCTGACAAGCATAGACTTCTTATTTCTTAGATGGATGTTTAAAACTTGATTTAATCAAATAACGTCTGTCCAGATGGTGTGGGACTACTAGGAGATGGTACTGCGCGCTGTATCTTGTTGACTACCGTCGATAGTACGGCGTTAAGTTAAAGTCCTCTCTGATGATTGGTATGTACATCTACCCTGTACTGACGAGAACAAATAAGTTCGAAACCGGTCTACAAGTGGTAGCATTCTATCAATGGAGAGGGCTTCCTTTTCTTGGTAGTACCATTCAATCCGAAATAGTGCTTTAAAGTGCTACTGTGTAGACAAAAATGCGACCTTATTGTATAAGGAGGATCGGGTGGTCTGGAAATAATAATTTTCCATATTGGTATTTGATATTAATACCACCTGACAAGCATAGACTTCTTATTTCTTAGATGGATGTTTAAAATTTGATTTAATCAAATAACGTCTGTTCAGATTGTGTGGGACTATTAGGAGATGGCACTGCGCGCTGTATTTTGTCGACTACCGTCGATAGTACGGCGTTAAGTTAAAGTCCTCTCTGATGATTGGTATGTACACCTACCCTATACTGACGAGAACAAACAAGTTCGAAACCGGTCTACAGTTGGTTGCATCCTATCAATAGAAAGGGCTTCCTTTTCTTGGTAGTACCATTTAATCTGAAATAGTATTTTAAAGTGCTACTGTGTAGACAAAAATATGCCCTTATTGTATAAGGATCATCGGGTGGTCTGGAAATAATAATTTTCCATATTGGTATTTCATGATTTTTTTTATTTCTATTTGAAATAACAATGTTAAGCCTAACTTCCGGTATAACCGGAAGTGATAGATACGTCAACGTATATTCATTAAATCTTTCAGCATCTTTTGCAGAGATTACCATTATTTTAAACAAATATCTTTTTTAATTCCGGAGATCTTTTAATTGGTCGTTCACAGAGCATAACCATTTATTTAATTTATATCCAAATTTAAACCGTATTGACTAAAACATAATGCGGCAAGTTTATATATCCTGCACAGGTTTACGCATAATAAAATATTCCTACCTCGTTTTATGTTAGTTAAATTTCCCTACATCCTTTTTTTATTTTCCGAGGTAAACGTGAATCAAAATTTAAATAGGAAAAACCTGTTTCAAACCTAAAAAATCTGATTCCGTATTAAAACAGAATTTTGATCCATCCTAAATAAACTTTGATAGCGTTTTACACCACATATAACGAATATGAAAATAGAAAAAACATTACTTTAAAAAATTATAAGCCTAAAAAATTAAAAGTTAATTTTTGCAACATAGTTGTTTATAAATACACTCGCAAACACAAAATTCCGCCACCCTGAAATTTTGGTCAAGTTTGATATTTTATGACTTTTTTATGCGATTTTCATGATTTTCTTATCAGTTTGTATATCAATTTATAGTGTTTTTCCTGTTTATTTCATAAACTAACATTTTTCGATTAGGCTATATTATACAGGAGTAAATCAAACTGTTGTTTTTTGTCGTAATTTCAAAACACCCTGTAGGAAAATTGAGGTGGATAATTTTATTTGTTTCTTGTCATCTTTGATGTATTCTAAACATTTCGTTTCTTGATTCTTTCCATTATCTCATTTCTTCTGCGAACTGCAAAATTTTAAACGCAACGATGTTATTTTTAGTAAATGTATGTCATGGGTATTTCTACCGAAGCACGCACCAATCTTATTGTTGAGCTCTAATCGCCCACCGTTACATTGAGGAAATCCTCCAAGAAGTTGGTGTTCCATTTGCTCCTTTCATTGGGAACCACTTTACACGTTGCAGTGAGCGAATATCTGGATGAAGTTGGACTTCCAAGATTGGAATGGCCAGCATGTAGCCCAGATCTCAACCCAATCGAACATCTTTGGTATCAACTTAAAAGGGCCGTCCGTCGTCGTCCTGTACAACCGTAAACTTTGCAAGACTTACGACTGGCGCTGACCGAAGAATATCAGGGTGTCCCTCAAGAAAGGATAAGTAACCTTCGTTCGATATCACAAAGACTGCAAGCTGTCATTGCTGCGAGAGCACGGAATACACGATATTAAAATTGTTTTTGTTAATTAACTTTATGATTTATCTAGTATTTGTTTTTCTGAATGAAAATAAGCTTCAAATTAGCGTTTCATTTAAAATTTTGCAGCTCGCAGCAGAAATGAGCTAATGGAATGAATCAAAAATCGAAATGTTTAGAATACATCAAAGATTACAAGAAACAGTATGTAAATAAAATTATCAACCTCAATTTTCCTACAGGGTATTTTAAAATTCCGACAATAAACAACAGTTTGATTTACTCCTGTATAATATAGCCTAATCGAAAAACGTTACTGATAACAAAATCATGAAAATCGCATAAAAAATAAAAAGTTATAAAATATCAAACTTGACCAAAATATCAGGGTGGCTGAATTTTGTGCCGGTGAGTGTAGGTCAGTTACAAAAATGTTATGTGACATACATATACGGATCGTTTTAACAGTCAGTTCGAAAATGCAAATAATTCAAGAGTAACATTGATAGTAAATTCTGTGTACTAATTTGAACACATTTTAAGTCCTTCTGCAAGAAATAACTACTAAAAGTATAGTTTTTATTTCTAAAAAAATAGACTTTTAATATTTTGAAACAATTTCAAAAAATGCATGGGTTTAATACAGCTCACCACTAAACTAGGGAATTTTATTGAATTTCCCAAGCAGCTGATCTATGACATATTGCTGGTATCAACTGTCGAAAAGCGAGAGACTATCTATAGATAAGATAGTATTAAAAATATACAGGATTCTGTTCAAAATAACAATGTAATTAAAAGTCACTTCCGATAAAACCGGAAGGTGAAGTAATTAAACCCATTTCAATTTCAAATTCATTTATAAAAAAATTAAGGCTTGGTAATTGGTAGAGAATATTTTCATTGTCATTAAGTATACAGAGTGACCGGTAACTTTTGTTTTCAGAGCGGAATAGGGAAAAAGACGACTGAAAATGCTCTTAAATATAAATTATCAGCATACTAGTTAGAAACAATATTCAAATGTATATATTTTTAAACATACATTTTGAATCTTGAATTGATTCTTCTCTTGGATAAAGAAAAATGGTCGAGTATACAAATCCTAATAAAAGAGAATTTTACTTTGGTCCTAAATAAATATTACTGATCGTTGACGTTACCAAAATGTAAACAAACATGTTGAGAATAGAAATAATATCTTTTCCGATTTAAATCGTATTCAGAGTGCATGTTTTCGTCATTAAATTCACTTAGAAGGAGATTTACTTAAACTAAATAAAATCTCAAGCCAGTTTTAAAAGGTTTTTCCCAGTGCTCTAGTAAAATGTGGTTTAACTAATTAATTAGATAGATAATATTTTACCCATATCACTTGTATCGTACTAGAGGAAGGGAAAAAAATTTAGGTCTACAGAAATGGCATCAAAATCCTCTTTCAATCGGTCATTGTCTGCAAAATTACGGCCCTATGATGTTTAAACAAATTTCTAACCTACAGCGGGTATAGATGATGTTCGGCTTTGCTCGGTCATGCTCGATTTCGCTCGGATTTCCTATTTTTCTCTCAGAATTTCTCGTTTTTCATTTTATTGTATTTTTATGTCTAAATATTTTTATTGGTAAGCTATCGGTAAATAAAGAGCTTTGCTGTTCACTGTTTACTAGCTTGTCGTGGATTAAATATTAAATTAGAAACATGCTTCGGACAGGAAAAAAATTCTTAAATACACAAATCCCTTAATGAAAGGGAAATGTTGGTCCATCCTAAATAAATATTGCCGCTTTCTGTAGCTAAATGTAACCAAAACATGTAGCCAATAAAAGGATTTGAGGGGAAACCCTTTAATCAATTCAAACCATATTTTTCAGGTTTATTTTTTTTAAACTTAAGCCTTTAAGCGATAAAAATATTAGTATCTACACTGCTCAACTTATTTAACGAACAATCAAAAATTTGCCTCAATTTTGATATTATGTATTTTTGCAATTTGTTGGTCGATTTAATTGATTTTGTTTCCTAATTGTGTGTTTTTTTCTTAAGAATATCATTGCCTTTATGGTTTTGGTTAAAAAATTAACTTTGTGGGTGTTATGAAACTATTGTGTTGTTTCCAAGAAAGTTCACCCTGTGGAGTATACTACTCACTGCATGTTATTGCAGATACAACCAAATGAAAGTCTCATGTTTCCTTTACATTTTCCTTCTTGATTTATTTGTTTATCTCTGTTATTTCATGAAATACACTATGCTTATTAAAAGTGCCATCAATTTTAGTTAACAGGATTCCGGAGTACTTCTAAACAAGTTATCATCCCAAGCGTTTATTCCTATTTTAGGAAAAAAATGTCAAAGGAAAAAAACTTTGGAACTAGAACTCGCGGAAAGTCTATATTTTCTTGTGTCGGAAGATTTTTAGATTTAATTACTGCTCCGTATAGAAAAAAATGATGGACTTTCCTCGCGTTGTTAACAAAATTTAAACATCTTTCGTTAAATTTTTTTTTTAATGTACCGTTTTCATAGGACGCAATAATTCAGCGTTTTTCAGCGTAGAAAATTGAAGTATAGACCACGATCACGTGCAGTCTCTTTCTTCCCATTATCATTGTTTCTGTCGGCGTACCGATTACGGGCGGACGCTCGACGTATTCTTCTAACTACAAGGGAAGATCCAATTCGCCTCGTGCCTTCAAAGCGTGAAACGAACAGGGGTCAAATCGGAGATTTCAGCTGACTCTGGCATCCTCTTAAAAGCCCCGACCTAAATCCCATTGAATATATTTGGTATTTTATTGGTACAAGAATTGAGCAAACGGCTCATCGAGTTATGGTATCGCTCAGATTAGAATCAAAGAGTCGGGAGGTTACGGGGCAGTGATGGAACCACCAGATACTGATTCTCTGATTTTTACTTTCAATTTTGAGTATTGATTTATGTTATTTATTGTTGTTGCGATAATTAAACCAATTCGTTCATTTTGCGGTGTTGTTATGTTGTAGCTAAAAAATGTAGTTAGAAACCGTGTACTTATATTTATTTTTTAATCAATTGAGAATACGTTGGGCTTTACAAAAAGTATAGTTGTTTATATATATATTTTTTTTTAAATTTTACTTTTGTTAACATCTCAAAAACTAAACTTTTTAGAGAAAAACTGACTACGCCACTGAACATTACGTGAATATCTGTATCAAGATCAGTTTTTACCTTTTTGATAAGTTGTTGTATAACGGAAATACGAGGGTATCTAAAAAATGAAGATTTTTCAAAACCACACTAACCGGCACAAAATTCCGCCACCCTGAAATTTTGATCAAGTTTGATATTTTGTAACTTTTTTATTTTTTATGCGATTTTCATGATTTTGTTATCAGTTAGTATTGTGTTTTCCATAATTATTTTCTAAAGTAACATTTTTTGATTAGGCTATATTATACAGGAGTAAATCAAACTGTTGTTTCTTGTCGGAATTTCAAAACACCCTATAGGAAAAGGTGGATAATTTTATTTAGATACTGTTTCTTGTAATTTTTGATATATTCTAAACATTTCGGTCCTTGATTCATTCCATTATCTTATTTCTACTGCGAGCTGCAGAATTTAAAAGTTACAGGCTAATGCATGGTATTGCTAGACCTCACGTAGCAAATGTAATGAGCGAATATCTGGATGAAGTTGAATTTCCAAGATTGGAATGACCCGCATGTAGTCCGGATCTCAACCCAATCGAATATCTTTGGGATCAACTTAAAAGGGCCGTTCATCGTCGTCCTGTACAACCACAAACCTTGCAAAACTCGAACGACTGGTGCTGACCGACGAATATCAGGCTATCCCTCAAGAGAGGATAAGTAACCTTATTCATTCGATGCCACGAAGACTGCAAGCTGTCATTGCTACGAGAGGAGGAAATCCACGATATTAGAATTGTTTTTGTTAATTAACGTTATGATATACTACCTAGTGTTTGTTTTTCTTAATGAAAATAGGCTTCAAATCCGCGTTTCATTTAAAATCTTGCGGCTCGCAGCAGAAATGAGATAATGGAATGAATGAAAAAGCGAGATGTTTAGAATACATCAAAGATTACAAGAAACAGTATATACATAAAATTATCCACCTTAATTTTCCTACAGGGTGCAGGGTGTTTTGAAATTACGACAAAAAATAACAGTTTGATTTACTCCTGTATAATATATACAGTGTCACCATTAAAGTCCGCACCATATGGAACTTTTTTTTATTAATGAGGTTAGTTAAAATTAAATTTCGGCAATCGTTTTTGCTTCAAATTAGACTAAAAATTATATAATCAAATGTCACCATCTGTCATTCGGTATCTGTCAAAAATGACATTCTAATCAAAAAATGCTGAAAAATGGCATTGTTTTACCGAATTTCAAAAAATTTTATTAGAAAAAGTTGTTTCTAGTACAATTCTTGGCCTAAATACAAAGTTTCAGTTTTCTAGCTCAAAGTTGATTTTTTTGCCATTTTTTCTAATTAACTTTTTTTTTATTTAATGTAAGTTCGCTTAATGGATATTAAACTATTTGCTTATACCATACTCAATATTTTATTTAGTTTGTATGAGCTTTTTTTTACTAGAATGCCATTTTTTTTCGAAATTTAAAATTAGAGGCAAAAAAATTTGACACAGGTGGTGCAAAGTTATCCTAATTTAAAAAATTTAACAGATAGACGTCAGATGTTTCGTTTTTCAAATGACAAATACATCTAAATACTTGATAAAAATTTTATTGTATACTTAAAACTATCATTATTATTAAAAGGAACAAAAAGGAACTTTAATCATTTTAAATAGGTAACACAAAAGCAATATAAATTTCATATTTCAGTGTGACGTCCTTCTCGCTCTATACAAACACCCGTCCGTCTATAAACGTCTTTGACAGCATTTTGTAAAAAGCTTGGTCTTGGCACAACACTGTCCTATCGTTTGTTCCAAATGCTCGATATTTCTAAACGGTCGATTCTTATAAACTTTCTGCTTAAGATAACCCCACAGAAAAAAGTCTAGTGGGGTTATGTCAGGCGACCTGGGTGGCCAGTGACATTCTCTATCACGCCCTATAACTCTGTTTTGAAATAATTGGTTTATAATGCGTTCTTTCACTGCTACAGTTTGATGTATGGGTGCACCATCAAGCTGATACCATAAGTTATGTCTATGGTGTAAGGGCATGTTATCCAAAACTTCGGTAATCTCGTTATCAAGAAAATTCAGGTACCTTTCACCAGTTAAGTTTGCTCTAAAGAAGTATGGTCCAATAAGCTCATCTTTCAAAATTCCACACCAAACATTGGTTTTAAAATGATACTGGTCGCGACATTCAATTGTGAAGTTAGGATTTTCTTGGGACCACCATCGGCAATTTTGTGAGCTCACGGTACCATTCGAAGAGAAAGTGGCTTCATCTGTCCATAATATCTTGTATGGAAAAAGAATATTCTCCTCATATTGTCCCTGATACCAAAACGAAAAATCAAGTCGGATATCAAAATCGCGTTCTTTTAATGTGTTTATAAACTTGGGTTTATATGCCCGAAATCGATTTTTCTGAAGAATTTTTCTAACGCTTTCCCTCTTGCACCCTGTTGCATCACTTATCTTGGTTACACTAGTTTGACCGTGGTCAATAACAGTTAAACAAACATCAAGTTGTGCTGCTTCATCGTATTTACTTGCCGCGTGAGGTTTCTTAAAATTATTTCGAACAGATCCAGTTTCTCTAAATTTTGACATTATTCTTGAAACAGTGCTATGCTGCAAATTTTTTTCTGGATGCCTCTCATTAAAAATGGCAGATACTTGCCGGTGAGGCATATTCTCTCCACAAATTAAGACAATTTCTATTTTTTCTTGAATGGACAACATTGGTGATAACACTGAAAACTATAACTTGCGAAAATATTCACATTTATGACATTTTTTTTATTTATTCGGCACTCTAATTCGTTTTTTTCCATAGCCTACTTATAAAATTCAAAATTGCCTTGATATTTTATTGTGGATAAAAAGAAAATGTGTCTAAATTTTGAACTAATCTGATATCTGGGAATATTATTATAAGTTTTTTAAACTTCTTAGGTGTATGTACTATCAAAAAAATGGAATATCTGACGTCTATCTGTTAAAATTTTTAAATTAGGATAACTTTGCACCACCTGTGTCAAATTTTTTTGCCTCTAATTTTAAATTTCGAAAAAAAATGGCATTCTAGTAAAAAAAGCTCATACAAACTAAATAAAATATTGAGTATGGTATAAGCAAATAGTTTAATATCCATTAAGCGAACTTACATTAAATAAAAAAAAAGTTAATTAGAAAAAATGGCAAAAAAATCAACTTTGAGCTAGAAAACTGAAACTTTGTATTTAGGCCAAGAATTGTACTAGAAACAACTTTTTCTAATAAAATTTTTTGAAATTCGGTAAAACATTTTTCAGCATTTTTTGATTAGAATGTAATTTTTGACAGATACCGAATGACAGATGGTGACATTTGATTATATAATTTTTAGTCTAATTTGAAGCAAAAACGATTGCCGAAATTTAATTTTAACTAACCTCATTAATAAAAAAAAGTTCCATATGGTGCGGATTTTAATGGTGACACTGTATATAGCATAATCGAAAAATGTTAGTTTATAAAATAATTAAGGAAAAACACAATAAATGGATCTAAAAACTAAAGCCATGACAAATTTGACACCGGAATATATTTTTTAAAAGGGTGAACATTAAAGTGGAAACAACAACATTCTATCTTTGATAATAACTCTAATACATATAATATTACTATAAGTCTATATTAACCACTAAAAAAATACGTGTATTTAAAAAAATTGGAACTGAATCCGCATTAGAGACCTACTTTTAAGAATATTAAAGCATTTTTATTTATATTTTTATATCTTTTAATTTTATATATATTTATTTTTTTACAGGTCCATTTGTAATAGTTTGGAAACGTGGAACGACGTTGCTTAGCGCGGGACAACAGAAGATATCGATGGATTCCCGGATATCCCTGATCGGCTATAATTTGCAAATCAAGGATATCAAACACGCGGATCAGGGGGATTACACGTGTCAAATTGGAGATGGTACACAAGGGGACTTGATACACACAATAGAGATATTAAGTGAGTATTGATATAATAATTGAGTAGTCGTATGCCCTATATATTTAAATAAGGCAATTTTATAATAATTATTTTGTTATTTGGTGGATTTATCGAAATAGATCATATTATTTTTCGTATTTCCAAAAATATGATTTAGTGTAGAAACGTTGAACACCTTTCCTTTTTCTTCATTTTTAAACTTGAATCATCATATATAGGTTGCTCGGATAATCCAAAGATATAACTGCAGATAGACAAATGTACATTTCTATCCTACGCAACGAATACAAACAGTCTTTCCCACGCCTTTCGGTCATTATTGCACCATAGCCAGATTTACATATTTATCGCAGACGTATCTTGCAAAATCCCAATTAATGATTTGTTAATTTGGCAATTACTGGTTTCAGATTAATCCGCAGTTGCTCTTAACATAAATTTATTTCCCAATAATTTTACTATAAACTGTGAAAAGGCGATGAGACATTTTTTAAAAAAATATTATTATACTTAAAAGTATCAAACGAATCTTGAACTAATCCAACTGCACTCTGACAACATCTGTTTCTATTTTACTACTGCGCTACGAGCCAGAAGCCAAAATATGAATTAATACTAGTCTCGTAGACATTACAACGTTGACGCTGTGATCTAACGGATTGTTTATATATTTTGGTTGATTTGTATCATGTTTATTATAAACAATCATGGTGCATTCATGTGTAGTTTGTAAAAAAAGTCATTTAAATAAGGATTTATCTTTTCATCGGTAAGTATGGTTATGTTTTAATATTTAACTTCAACATTGTTGCCATTCAGCCAACAAACATGTAGTTCTCTCTTCTATCCATTACTGATTTTCAATAACATTTCACACAATCACAGCTTCACTTTACAAGAGTTTTACGAATGGGGGATCTTTAGTTTACAATACCTTTGGGATAATGCATCTAGGACACTTGGAGAAGTAGTTAAATGTTAAAATAAATGTATATTATATAACAAAATGTCGTGTGTAAAAACTCGTGGGGCGTAGCTCATAAAAAATTTCGCCGGGCTTCTTCCCCCTTTTTGCTACCACTGGTTTTAAGTTTTTAAAATGACCCATTTTATCATTGCCGCGCTCTACAAAACTTTCTAACGACGCCTATGTATACTACCTTAATTTTAACATGTAGAATCACCTGTCCAAGTATCCTGATGTCTTGTCCGAACACCCTGTATATCGTTTTCCAACAAAACTATAGTGTCTTAAATATAACCCGAGTAAAAGTGGCTCACGTATAATATTGCAAGTCCTTAGGGAAAGTTTCATAATAAAACTTGGACGTGCAATGTCATATTCATCATCGTGCTGGCTCGCAAACTAAATAACTTTCTTTTTATGAATAATTCTGATATTGTGTCTTTAGGCAATGCATACAGTTTTTGGTCAATTAAAGTTTAAACAACTCCATGTTCGTAAAAAATTGTTGACGATATTTAAATATAATAATGTAATAATATTAAATTCAATAAATAACATTTTATTTCTACAATAAAGAAGCACAGAAACTATAGAACAAAATTTAAAAAATTCGAAAAATATTGTTTACGTAGTTGATATTTTATTCGCTGATCGAATTGCAATATCAATAAAAATCGTTTAATATTATATATTATTTCTTGCAAAATAATTAGACCGATTATATACAGCGTGTTATGGAAATGACTTATTATATTTAAATGGATGACTCCTTGGGTGTCCTAGAGAATGTCTACATACTTTTTTTTTAATCGAATATCTAAATACTAAGGTAAAAACCCTTTTTACCCACATACTGTCGCGCCGTTCCATCTGGATTCGCTTAGCAACAATGTGGGTCAATAGAGCATACTAACTGTGTTGTCAGATCCCACTGCGTGTCTCGCCCTTGCTTGGATACCGACCGCGCGCCACTATCGTTGCTTTAGTATGTTTCGAGACTCGGGGGTAGAGTGACGCTATCGAGGCTTTCACGTGCTTGACGTATACGAATTTTAAACGTTTTGTTAGTTGTAGCAGTATCCGATTTTTTTTCTGTTGTGAAATAATTCATAATAATAAATGTTGTGATGTGATTTCAAATCTGTTGGGCTGTTGAAAAACATACTCTTTGTGTTTTATTTTTTTATGGAATTTAATTATACAACGGATTATTTTAAAATAAGATCGAGAGTATGTACCTTAAAATTGTAGTTTTTTTTTCTAAAAAGTTTGAAAAAGCAGTTATAACGCGTGTCAAAGACGTCTTGTTGTCAAAAACTGAACACGTGTTCTGTATTGCAATATGACAACACCGCCTATAATGCGCTAACCTCTTTTGAACCTCGAGACTGACACAATAAACTATTGATTGCGAACGTCCTTAGAAGAAGCCACGTAAATTTTGAGATACACTTTATGAAATAAAGTCATTTATGGTTGTTTTTCTACAATTTATTTTCATCTCAGGATTTGCCGGTTTAAAAATAATAAGTCATTTCCATAACACCCTGTATAATTTAGATCAGTTCCTGGTTACGCCACTGATTTCGGTATTATACATTGCAGACACAACACGCACAAACACAAAAAAAAATACACAAGGAAATTAAATGGCAAAACAATAGATTCAAATTGTAAAACAATAATTGCATTTTGAATGCGAAAGTGAAAAATGAAAATAAAAAATATTCACAAATTTTCACTAAGTCACTAGATTGAAAAAATGTTACTAGATCCAGTGAAATGTTACTAAACCTGACAACACAGTAGCGACAGCTCGCCTTGTCTGCGAAAGGAGAGTATGAAAACCCTCTACCGTGGTAGAATGGGAAAGCAAGCGAATTAGGATACGACGAGGAAATCTGTTTCCTATTTATTTAATTTATTGCTGGTATCTTAGATCTATAAATGTATAACTAATATATGTATATTAACTAACATATTGTTATACTAAAATATGTTTACTGATTAGAGTCTAGTCACTAGACAATCTAAATCTACTATTATTATGCAATGTTAACAGATTGTTTAGCAATTAACTACTTTTCCTAGTACACTATGTTCATGGCAATTTACTTAAAACTTTATATCCGACATATGAACATTAAATTTGCATGCTCTTTGATGCATCAAATGCAGAAAGTTATACATTATCATACAAAAGATAGAATTAGCTGTGTTTTGTGCATCTAAAATTAACCTTATTTGAAGTTGCAAATTGCTCTCTTTGCTGATTATGATGGCTATTAAAAGCGCAAGGACTTTTATTTCTTTTCCGTTCAACCAGGTGGTCAGCAGTAGCGTAGCTACAGTGGGCAAAGCCTCCCCCCAATGCCCCGTGGCCTGGTATCCCGTCACTACTTAAATACCCAACAAAGAGGACATACTATCAAAAAAATCACATAAAAAGCCAGTAAATGCCGGTTTTAGAATAAAAAAGTTCTTTATAAATACTTAACATGACAAAAAGCGCACCGCCCCCCCTCGATCCCTAAACCCTGACTACGCTACTGGTGGCCAGATCCCAATTATAATGTAGTAATAGTTTATAAAGGTTATAAGAATTTTCTTAAGGTAAGTATAAATATGGCGAGACGAGCCCGAGACGCGCCTGAACCGCGCCAACAAGGAGCTTGGTTCGTCATATTGCGAGCTTCGAATGCGTATACAACGAGCCTACAACGAGCCTCTCTCGAGGAAGGCTCAATTTTTTGACAGAAAAATAATTTTTTCAACAATCAATGTAGCTATGATATAGCTTTGCAGCGAACCCTCAAGCTTTTTCGACAGTTGACATCAGCAATATGTCATCGATCAGCTGTTTGGGGACTTAATCAAATACCCCAGTTTTATACGAACCGCATTGAGCGTGTTGTGTTTTTATATTTTTCCAGTTTGATTGGTACTAATAAGTTTTAAAAGTGTACTTCCGTCATTTTAGTATAGTTTATTTTGTTTTGAAAACTTTGATTAACTACATATCGAGTTGTTTGTGTATTTGTAAACCATAGTAAGTACTAATCACGTAACGAAAAATTTATAGGTTAATATTTTATTTATCTGTTTTTAGGCGAAAATAATAATTATGGAGCATAATTATTGTCTGCCTTCTACGTCTTTTAAACTTTATTTTATATATTTGAATAAATAAATAACAAAAAAATACAACGTGATTGTGTGTTTTATTCCCTATAATAAATAATAAAAAATGCACTTAAAAATATAAATGGACTCGTTTCATTTTTAAAATAATCGTACGTACTATTTTAGTACGGTCCTGGAATTGAATACAAACCTAGACAAACTGAATAACCAGAAATAAGCAGCATTAATGTCACTTGACACACTTGACACGAGAGGGTTCGCTGCAACGACTATATCTGCTATACGATAACAAACAGTAAATTTCCCACATTTTATTTATTAAAATCTTGATTTTCACAGGTGAATAAAATTCTTACTGATGTATTCCAATCTTGTCAAAATTATCCTTTTAATAATTTAAACTAAAATTGGTTTACGACGTCTTGCTGCAAAGTGTCTTTCCTATAAAGCACTTTAAACATTATGCAGCATACTAAATTACAGGTTTGACGTGCTTTATAATGTACTAACTAGATAAAGTTCCTTTACTTACGTGTAGAGCTCAGTCAGCCATTTTTTTTTCACTGCGCCTAAAAAATAATATTACTTTTATTAAATACTTCCATGTAAGGCGTATACAGGGTGTTCCTTAATGACATGCCAATATTTCAGAGTGTGATTCCTGAGGAAATTTTATGAAGTAAAGTTTATAAGTATATACGGTATTGAAAAAAAGGTAGGTACCCCGGAATAACTCCGGTGCATCGCATTGCAGCGGAAAATGTCTGGGGAAAAATTTGTTTGGTTTTGAACGAGGAATAGTTTGCAATTTAATCCCCCCCCCCACTCCCTCAACCCCCGGCGCGGGTGGGGGTAAGTTAAGATTTTCAAATGAAACCCCATGTTTTTTATTGACGTATCGTGTTCTCCGACAAAAATAAACATCTTTTGTCCGAAAATTTCTTTTTATTTGGGCCCATCCTTCACCAATAATCACACTTTAGTACAAGACAGAGAAAAAGAGTATTAAAACTTGATTTTCGCACGGTTTTGATTTTGTCAAGTGTATCTACTACGCGTGTCTCGCTCTTGCTTGGAACTGCCGCGTGCGTATTGATATGTTTGACCTTCAGTATCGTTGCTTCAGTATGTTTCGATACTCTCTGTTGGAACGACGTTGCCGAGCATTCCGCGTACTTGATGTATGCGAATTTTAAACGTTTTGTTAGTTGTAGCATTATCCGTGTTTTTTTTCTGTTGTGAAATAATTCATAATAAGAAATGTATATGCAAACGTAATCAAAAATGTAACCAGCTTTAATTATAACTATTTGAAACTTTTAATTTCCTCCTACATGAAAATGGAACATACCCGGAAATTTGTTAACTTGTCAGAAACCCGTGTTTCCATACCTCAAGGGAACCGTAACATTTACTAAACAATACAAACAGTGGCCTAGTACACCATTTTCACCTGAAGCATGCCGGTCACAAAAGTTAATGCCGTATGGCGTTGCCAGCTCCGCGAGAAATATTTTCGCTTTACTAAAGAAATATTTGACAATCTATTGGCATAATAGAGGTTTGAGAGCATGCACCAATTTTTATCACGAATACAATTTTCTGAGAAATCAATAATGAAAAAGCTTTCCATTTGTTGCAATATTTCTTGACGATCCTGTATAGTATGATTGTTGTTTAGTGTGGCAAAGTTGTTAGTTAAAACATACAAAAAATGTTTAAGCTAATATAGTATATATATTTTTTTAAATGTATTTTATGACAGTTTTGAAATATAGGTACAGGTAATTTCACAATTTAAATTAATTACGTGTTTCCACAAATGGGTCAAAAAAATTTTACAGGCAACTTTCAGTAAATCGGAATTTAAAAATAAATAATCTCAAAAACCTGTTAATTTTTTAATAGGTTCTTTATAGTATCTAATTAGAGGAGTTATATATGTCCGCGCAAAAGATCATCGTCACAAAGATCTTGGTCTATAGGTACCATCGATTTTTTCAAAATTTAACGCCCGTCACATGGCGAATTTTACTCTTCTGAATCATATAACGCCAATATTTGGAACTGAGTTATTTTAATCAGTCACTATAACCATTTTCCTATTATTTATAACAGCCCTGCCTTATATTAGCTTAAAATTTTGGAATGTAATGTAATGAATGGAAAATAGTAAGAAAATTAGTCATATTTTTAATCTACCTAAGAGTTGTAAAACTTGCACATCAAAATATATTTTTCCTTAATGGTTTATAAATGGTTAATAAAAAAATATTGTATATAGCTTCGGATAACAAACTGTCACATCACACGGTAACATTTTCATGCGTGACCGGTGTTACTGTGACCGGCTATACAAAAATGCACAAATTCGTGGATAACAGCTAATACAAGCTATTTCTTAAACTTTGTTAGACTCAAATGAGTATTTGTACTCAAGAGAATGACTTCGTGTAGTATTTTTCCCTTAATTAAGACTATTAGGTCTGAGTTAACCCTGTGACCGGCGATACGCCTGGTAAAAAGTAGGCAATGTGCTAGTTTATACCTAAATAAACATAATAAGGAACTTACCTAAACAGGAGCACGCTTTACACAAACCCGAACAAACCCGAACAAACCCGAACAAACCCGAACATACCGTAATATTTGTAAAACTATTAGGCCGACCTCTAGAGAAACTAAACTGTTGATCTTTGAACATTATTTATATATAAAAGTAACTTTAGCAAAATGACGTGAAATATAAAACGGTAAAGTAAGAAATTATTGACTGGGGACGCGTGACCGGCGATACATTATTAAATTCAAATTTGAATACTGCAGCTATAATCTAAAAAAAAACATTTAAAATGTCTTTCTAATACAGGAAGTAACATATATTTCGCAAATTATAATCGTTTCTACAGGCAAATAGATTATTTTAGTAAGTTATATGCTAAGGACTGAAAGTTGTCTGTAAAAAAATTTTGACCCAAATCACAAAACGTATGTTTTTCACGCAAAAAGAGAATTATTACCCTTCTAATTTAAGAAGAATACTATTTTTCTGGTAAATGTTTTGCGATTTTATATGAACTTCAGTATTTTGTATCGCAAGTTGGCAACGCATAGGATTGTGACTGTGATAACCTAGCCGTCAATGCACACCCAGCTACGGGTTAGCTGTCAGGAAAAGCAGGGTTGACGGGGCCGTTTCACCGTCAGCTTAAAGCAAAAACTACCCTTGCAAACTTGCGAGGTCATAAATTAAAGTCATTTTAAACGAATGGAAGGATGTTTTTATTATAAGTGATAAATATTTGAGATGACAAGTCTTTGTTTAACGAGGATTTATATAGACTACGGGGCAACGAAAATCAATTAAATAAACAGAGATTATTTTTTATAAAAATAGTAGAGGAGGTTAGCCAGTTGGGGGATCTATATTAAAATATCGGCGAGTAGATTTACGTCCTCCTGGGTTTAAAAGTCAGCGGCGCAAAGTAAATATTTCGAGGTTGTCAAATTTTTCTTGTCATTGCCTCATAATAAATCTAAAACCTTCTGCTAACAACCACATATATATTTTTTTCATCCTCGTATGATTCGATTCTTCACTGTTTCTTTCTAGGCTGTCGAGGTTCTTCGTCAGCTCGTGGTCTTCAATCAGACGAATGGCCCTCCTTTCGATGGAATCCAGTAGCCGAAGAGTGTGCTTGGGTGTAGAGCTCCAGACATGAGAGCAGTACTCTAGTGATGGTCGATTCTGGGCTTTGTATAGTGTCAAAAATTGTTGAGGTGTGTACAACTTTCTGGTTCGGAAGAGTATACGAAGTTTTTGAGAAGCTATCTTGGCAGATTGACGCCCAGCAAATTAATAGATGAAGCCAGTGGGATTGCGTGTCCGTCCATGACTATATCCGGTTCTGTAATGTTAGCCTTTTTAGAGAAAACTGCTGCCTGGGTTTTTTAGCGTTAAATTCAACTTGGTTACTGTCACCCCAAGCCAAAATTTCTTCCAGATCTTTCTTAAGGCGTGATGCGAAGATGTGCGTCGGCAGCCCATATTTGTGCATTCAAAGAGAAAGATGAGATAAGTGTGCTATCATCAGCAAAACTAAATATCGGATTTTTCGTTTTCACTAGAATGTCGTTAATGTAGAGTAAGGAGAGAGTGGGAGACAATATGGACCCTTGAGGAACATCGGCATTGATGGTGAAGGTGTCTGGGAGAAATCCGTCAATTGCCACTTGCAGAGAGCGGTCCTTAAGAAAGCTAGACAACCATGCTCAGAATCGACTGGGCATACCATAGGATCGCAGTGTATTTAGAAGTCCCTCATGCCAAACACGATCAAAGGCTTTAGAAACATCAAGTGCAACAGCCCGAGACTCCCTATGATGTTCGATTGCGTTGTTCCAAAGATGGGTGACATAGGATAGAAGATCTCCAGTTGATCTGGACTTCCGAAAACCATATTGATGATCGCTGATAATGTTGCAGTCCTCCAAGTACTTTAGAAGATGTTGGTTAATAGCTTCCTCCATTACTTTTGATGTTAGCCGTTGGTTTAAAGTGTTCACGGAAACAAAATCTGCGATCGCTCTCTAGAAGTTTGGTATTCATACAGTAAAATGTATCCATTGCCAACTGATTTTCAACCGTGAAAATAATCTGCATAGGGGAGACCGAGGAGAATTGTTACATAGTAGAGTTGTGACAACGACGATTTCTAAAAAAACAACCGAAATGTAAATTTTTTTATAAAATTTTTGATTGTATTTTTATCATGATATATTACATTCAGGTAGTTATGCTATTTTTCTTATATTGTGTGGGTTTGGAGTTTGTCAAAGCGTGACATTGTCTTGCTGTGTTTGCATCTTGTTTCGAAATTACGAATTATTATTCTGATCAGATCGCGATTTTTGGCACCTAGGAGAGTTGTGATACGATGCGACAACTCTCCTATTAAAGGTTATTTTCTGTTTTTTGTTCGTTTGCTTTGTTCTTACATCCTTAGTTTGAATAATGATTACTTATAAAAAATATAATACTGTTATGTTAATGTTTCATCTTATTGTAGTTCCTACAATTATGCCAAATGATCATTAAAGTAATTTTATACAAAAAAACGTGTGTTTTGTTTATCATTCATATAAAAGTAATTTTATCTACTAAATATAGTCAAGATACACAGCTGTTACAACTTACCTTGGTACCTGTCACAACTTACCTCGGTCTTAGGAAAGTTGTGACAAAGGGAGTAGTTTCAGTTTTCGTGGATTTTCTCAAAAACCTTATAACTTTTATTGACTTTGATGACTGTTTTTAAAAGAGTAAGGATTAAGCTACATTGCGGCTTATAATTCATAATGGTGGTATGTTTCTTTATTGAGATATGTTCTTTTAAGTAAAAATTGTCACAACCCTCCTCGGTCTCCCCTACTGGTTTGGAATTGTGGGTTTGTTCTCATTTCCTCGACTTGTTGTTTTTACCGATTTGTTGTATTTCTTTTAGTTTTAGCATGTTTTAGTACAACTTACTTTCCATTATTCTTAAAATATCTAATTCAAAACTCTAAACCAAGCAGAAATGATGTAAGTTAAGTTAAGAAGTCAATCTCAGATTTGCGCGTGGAGGGTTTGGCATTCGCACCCGTTCACAGAGACAAAAACTCATACACAACCGAACATTCGCAGAACGAAATTTGTAACTGGTTGGAAATTTTGCTGTGGGAACGAACCTATTGATACCTATCTTGCACTGTGCCTGGTATAAAATATTTTGTTATTTTCTCCCTCATTGGCCAAATTACTCCCGAAATAATAAAGTAGTTCACGCGGCGAGGTGATAAAAATCGAACAAGTTTAAGTGACCGGAGGGATTTATTAAGAATTTACGGGATATTCAGGACTCGATAAACTCTGGATTCGGGGCAAATGCGATCCTTTAACATGGTTTGTCGACGCGCAAAATTTTGAAAGCGGATTTTCAGGAGAGAAATGCTAATGCTGAAATACCCTTTTTCAATTTATGGGGGTGCTTAGAAATTTATTGAGAATGAGATGGTTTAATATAGTATATTAACATACAAGTTTCATAAGACATGATCTTGGAGCACTCGCTTAATTCAGAAAACGACCCGCGAAGCGGGGGGTTTTCTAAACTACAAGTGCTCTAATTGTCTTATGAACCGTATATTTTATAATACTTTTTCTATTTGGGTCTTTAAAGTCTGGAAATATTTTTAAAATAAGGTAGATTTTTTCCACTTGAATTAATGTTTTCTTTTTGGGTTGGCAATACTTTGACAATTAAAGATAATGTTACAAGTATCAAATATGACATGATAGAAGCAATTGAACACAACAAAGCATCTTCTTATCCGTCATAATTAATGTTAATAAAAATGAGCCAGGAAGAAAGTTGTATTCCGTCAAAAATAGGAGAAATTGCAGAAAATAATCTAGAAAAGCTTTTAAAAAGAATATGGCAAACTTTGAGTTATGGTGCGAGCAGATCAAAGTTCAAAATTTTGAACAAAATAATAAATAGTACTATTGAACAAATTATTGTGTCGATACAGAATCTGACAGGAATAATAATTAATGCCCAGGAAATGTCTACAATATACAATAAATATGTATATATAAAGAAATATGTTAATTGTATGTAAATTAAAAATAAAAATAGTACTTTATTGAATAAAACTTTAGAAATAGAGCATAAACTTGAAGATATTTCTATTATTTTTAGGTTATATTGTTTTATAGTTGTGACTAGAAATTAGTTGACGGACACCGTCAGCATGTTATATATTTCCAAGAATTGACATTTCAGATAAATATCTAGTAAAAATGATCTATTTGCAAGGTTAAAGGTTAGTATTTTAAATTTTTCTATAAAAAAATTTTGTCGAATCCATAATGCCTAGAAAACTAATTTCAACGAAATCGCAGTAAGCCTAAATTTCGAACCCTACTTACTGCCAACATAAAAAAAAATTTCAGTTTCATAAAGTGGAAGGTTATTCAATTTTTTTGCTTTTTTTTGCATTAGTATTCATTATGAAACCCAAATAGAAAAACAATCTTATGTAATATGTCCTATTACTTTTAACCAAATATATCTGGCAACACTGGCCGCACGCTATCTCATCGAACCGAAATGATCAATTAGATAGTGTTAAGATGAGGATCCCAAACAATCCCAAATTAGCAATCAGAGCCATCTATGCTGCATCAATTTAATTAAAAAATATGCCGCTTTTTGGCAGGTTAGAAAGAGACGAGAGTCATGAGCTGATCAATATTTCTTTTCGTGTGTTTTAGCCGTTAATAATAAAGTTGTGTAGTTAATTTATTGGTATTTAGATTGTGTGACATGTCGATTGGGGTATCAACAAGTTTCATGAAGACCTGTGACAAACATTTGAAAATTGTTCATATTTGAAATTGTTATTATTATTCTTATAACATTATATTTTTTAAAGCAATCTTTTCACAGCATTTTCCAATCCAGTTTTCGATTAGAAACAAACTAAGTATATTTGGCGAAACGTTCGCATAAAATAGTGTCTGCTTGGCAACCTGTGATTAAACGCAGCTCTTAAAGTTTAATTTCACGCATTCCTTGGCTGTCAAACAAAAATACATTTTTAAACTTATTTTCAATTTTACAGTTAGTATTACAACAATACTGTTCAGGCGTTACAAATAAAATTTTCCGCAAAGCTACATATCTAACTTTTACTTCGCGACAACATTTCCAACTTCATGAATTTAAAAAAGGCTTCTTTGCATTTTGATCCCTCCTCGAATAATCTACTTTTAAAACTTTCCTCGTCGACAAACCATGTGAAAGGATCTCACTCGTTTGATTCCGAAAGTTTTCGGGAGTTTCCACGATTATACAATTTCAAAAAAAGTTCTTGAATCGTGATTGGAGGCTACAGAGGAAAAAGGGGATGTTCATGTTTTATTGAACATTAGTTAATAACAGTTGAACCCGGAAAATAATGAAATTGCTTCAGCAGTATGAATCAGATCTATACTAAATCCAACGAAAGAAGGGCGTCAAAACCACATATATATAAACAGTATATTGCCAATACTAACGTTCCAAAATACAAAAAGTGTCCCGCTATGGAGGATGGCGCGGGCCTATTGAGTTTGCGCAGTAGGGTGGAAATTTTATCGATCGCGTCAGAGCCGGCCCGACATTATTTGTTTGTTGTTATTCGTCGCCATCTTTGGTTCGGGATGCTTTTTCAAATTACAAAATAAAAAGTGGTTCATCCACATTGTTGTCGGTATATTAGTGCTTATAAACTTCCATCAACAATTTTTGTAAAGGAGTTTTTAATTTGAGGCGATTCGATTCGCTGTTTGGTAGGTTAGTGGCTTGTATTGTTTAAGATGAAAGGACACAAGTGCAAGGTGCTTTTTGCAAAAGTCGTGGATCAATACCAGGTATAAAGTATTTCAGGTATGTACATATACGAAAATATTTTGCTTATCACATTATCCGATCTTCGGAACCGAATTTCACTAAAAAGCTTAAAAAAAAGAAGGGAGTGTCACTCGTATACAATATAATATATATGTGGTCACTACCTAACCTTAAAATTAATGTATTTTTAATTTGGTGCATTAGTAAGCTGATAATAATTCCCAAAATAGTTGGTTTAGAAAAAGCGAGGTTAAGAAACATACGACGTCGGATGAAAGTTAAAATAAAGCTCATCGTGTCGGACGGAATTTGGCACCAAAAGTTTACACCAAGCAGGGCACCGTCGGATCATCATCGTCAGAAATCGTATACATGGAACGCTGTCTTAAATCGAACTAATCGAAATTTTGATTGCAATATTTTTCCTAACTAACCATTGAAATTTACATTAAAAAAGTTGAAATCCGGTAATCATTACAAAACAATTTCCATAGGCTACTTGCCAAATTGGTCTAAAAAGTGTGATTGTTATCTGTAATAATTAATTTTGCGAAATAAATGCTCATAAGTCAAAAACTGTCCAAGATAGGTATAGTAACATTATACATAGGAATATAGACAATTTCAATAGCTTTTAGGACAAAATATAGGGTATTTCATAAAAGAACGTAATATTGACCATTTTTCCAAACCATCAAAATATTTGTATTTTGAAACACACTGTACTATTATAACTAATATTTGGAAAGAGGGTGAAAGACCTCTGGATATAGCCTGACTCCATACCAAATTTCGGTGCTTTAATTTGTTAACATGTTTTCAGAAAAAAAATGTGAAATTAATTATTATCTCGAGAACTATAACAAATAGGTATAGGAAAATATTAAGGAAAGTTATTAAGAAATTAATAAGGATTCTAAAACAAAAATAACACACAGGGTGTTCCGTTTAAATTATCAAATTTGCTAATACTTTCAAGTAGAAGCGACAACACTGCATGGCTAAAAATATTTTTAAAAGATAGATCATGTCCGCCTCTAGTTCTCCATAAACGTCTAATAATCCATCCACCATCAATCAGCCTCTATGTAGCAAAGCACTATCGTATTAGAAAATTGTAAAATTTGTGTTTTCATTAACCGGTACAACAAAAATACATTAAGGTTATGAGTAGGTACACTTCAAAAAGTGACAAACCTATTTTTATATTATTTATTTATATTTTTATTTTTTTATATTAGTATTTTACTCAGTTAAAATATTTAGAACTTATAGTCGCCTAGTGTGATTCACGGTTGTCATGACAACCACTTCTCTCTATTAATTACAACAGCCTGTACATCCTGCTATAAATTTTTCTTTACAAATTTGAAGAAAAACTTAAAAATTGTATTATAATACAACAATAGGTTGATTTATTCGGAGAGTTGCCATTTTAATTTCCCAACTGTTAATTTAGGACGATTTTCAGGTTAAAACAAATTAACTGCAGGAATAAAAAATTAGCGCGTGAATAAGGGGTATGAATTTTATGGTAATTTTTAGTGTTGTGATCGCTCGAGCCAAAAAGCGCTTGATAACTCGATTATTGAAATAACCGACATGGCTCGATTATTAAAAAAAGACGCTCGAGTTATCTATTCAGACGAAAACCGTCGCTCATCACTTATTATCTTTCACTCGATACCCGAGCTTCGCTTGACGCCGGCGGAAATGTACCGCTGTAGTGTGATCGAGTTAAAAAACTCCTCGTATAGTCGAACAGTTTTTCGCTCGATGATAGGAAATACTCAAAAATTCAGGCGAAAAACCGAAAAATATCGCCTGTCACTCGATACACGACCTGCGTTATACGCGCCGCGCCATCCGATTGGCGACGTTCGAGTTTGACGTTGAGCAAGTAATACGACATACGTCTTTCTTAAAGGAACATAAACGAGAAGGTGCATATAAAAAAGTATGCCAAATCCCTTAGCGGAGTCATCGCGACATGAGTTTGGTAAAGTTTTGTTTTAACTGGCTAGCCAGCGGCGTAGTTTAGTTCTCCGATTGTAAATATTAAACAATTAAAGGATATAATTTTTAAATTTTTATTTACTATAAACTCGAGAAAACTTCTCAAAAAATAACATAATAATAGAAATTGTTAATGAAAAATGGCAAAACGAACAAGATGTGAAGAAAAATAACTCTTGGTAATACTTATTGTTTTAAAAAAGCACAAGAATAAGCCCGAACAATAAATACATATTTGGGTGATTTTTTGCAGTTTTTTTGTTTGGTATCGAGACACGTGGTAAAAATTCATTATTCACAAATAAATAAATTTCTGGAATTTTTTTGGTGGCTACTACAATTTTTTAGCTAAACCTGTGCCCACCCGTAGTTACGTGCCTGCTAAATACCCTACCTGATCACATGCAAACGGCTAAGCTGTCGGTGGAGCAGTCGGTGACGTCATCGCTTGGTGAATTGTAATTTCAAGCGATTGACTCGAGCGATTCACTCGATTATTAAAATCGCTCGAGTATCAAGTACTCGATTATTAAAATCATCGGTTTTTCCCAACACTAGTAATTTTGACAGGGGTTCTACTATCTTGTAAAGGTAGAATTTACTTATACGTTTTAAACAACTAAACGTTATAGGACTGACATGGCTAAAAATAATTAAATTTGTCACGTAGTTTCATTTTGTTGATATCAACTTTTATATGGGTAACATAATAAAATTCTTTATGAGGGGCACGTATCTTATTCTAAGAGACAACAGTTAGGGGGAAGGTCTACAAGAGCTTAATTTATTTTTTACACTATATTGCATTCTTTATTATTATATTTATTATGTTCTTCTTTGTGAGAAGGTTATTTTAACAATATTCTTATTAAACTATTATTATTCCAACAAATATGAACAAAATTTTAAGAAATTCATGCATATTTATTATTTACTAGCGAATAATGAAAATTTACTAATGATAAATACACAATAATGAAATCATTATTCACTGGTTCCACTATTTCAAATTAAGTTTACATGTAAACAAACAAACCTGAACAAACTTAGTTATAAAAAAAATTTGGCGAAATTTTTTTGCCGGCAAGTGTAATTGACATATATCACGCTTTTTATTCGTTTGATGTACAAGAAAAATTCTATACAATGCTGATGTTTTATTACAAGGAAAAAAAACGGAATCTTACATAATAAAGCGATTTTTAACAGCATGGGCTACTGAAAAAACTTCAAAGTGCTTTTAAAAATATATTTCAATCCTTTCTGGAGGATTAGCATTACAGGCTTTTCAGAACAGCGCTCCTGACAGGAAATTAAATTTTAAATGTAAATGATTCGACGTTTTCTTTTCTTTTCCTTCGCGGGTATTCTCTTGATTTCTTTTCGCATTATCCCTGTGTTTATATTTCTCATACTAAAAAGTAAATTTGCTTTACATGGAAAGAACATGTAAATGAGGAAAGTATTATTTACATTTCTTTTAAAGTTGTTTTCTTCTTTGGTAGAAGTAAAATTTGGGTTTTCTTCAGGCGCCAATAAATATATTTATTTTAGGAATATCACCAGAACAAGTAGATGTTATACAGACTAATCTTATATATACATATTGTCAAAATACATCATCACATCATCTGTGGTATCGTTATCAATTAATCAACTTTTTCCTTTGAAATTAATATTGTTATACGTTCGAATTCGGATTTTTGAAACGGTCTTATGTAATTTGTATATTGTATTCATAACTTAAAAAAATAATTCTTCATACAATGTAATTTCTGAAGCCCCAAGGGCATACACTTTATCCAAACCAAGTAGAATTTATTTTTTTTCCCATTTAAAATGGCAATAAAATGATCGAAAGAAAAGCCGTAATAGGTACCACCACGCCTCAATTAGTACATGCGATGATATTATATTTACGACAAGTGAAAAAAAGACACAACACGTGTTTTTTACCTAGAAATATACCGGACCTATAGAACTGAGAATTGTGTATACAATCTGAGCGTTTGTCGTGCGGTAGCGCGCAATCCTGTCATTAGCGTCATCCCTTTGTATTTTTTTTTACCATTTAAATGCTGAGAATATTTATATTTAAATAAATTCTATTTGGTTTGGATAAACAATACAAGGAACTGTGTCAACTTTAGTCCACTTTGGGGGAAAGACGAAAGACGTTACCCCATGTACCAATTCTTAATATTATTTATTGGATGGGATGTTTTCAAATTGACACCCTGAAATTATCTTTTAAAGATAAAGTATTTGTTAAGCCTATAATATTATATATGTATTATATACCAAGAGTGGTAAGAAACATAGTACATACGATTGCAAAACTTACGGCACTAGCGAAGCGAGTGCCGTACTTCGAAAGAGTGCATGAAATGCTTACCATTCCAGTTGTGTACTATTCTTTTCTACAACTTCATATTTACGTTTATGTTAAATTATCGCAACATGCTAATAAATCATTTTCTTAGTCGGTACTCACATGATTATCAGTACACCAGTCAATACATTTTTGATACACTTTTCCCTACCGCTCCCTGGATTTTTCTAATAATATATTGTTTGCTGCGGATGCAGCTTGTAATATAATTTCCCATGGCGTTCCCTCAATCTGAATATCGTAGTCACTCATACTTTACTAATATACCCAAAAATAAAATCCAAATAAAAAATGTTGACATTTAAAATTTCCTGTCTAGGCGCCTTGATGGATTTCACAGTCAACCTTGCATAAAATCTATTGGAAACATTGGCGGTTTTCGCATATTATGGATAAAATATGATTTGTGGAACTGTTAGGTAATATATATGTCGGCGTCAATTAGTGAAATCCGCCACTCCCAGAAATGCCTAGTCATTTCACGTATTGCCAGCAAATAGTGTAACTCTACGTTTGGTACACTGTTTGCCTAAAAGTATCAGGCATTCCCTGTAATGATGGAATTTTTTCAGTCAAACGCTGTACTTAACTAAATGATTTGTTAATCTGTTTGCCGGTTTTACCCGAACGCTGTAATTGTTGTTAACATCTGTGTAGTGATTTTTTTTTGAAAGTGAAATGTTGAAGCATTCAGAATTGTTTTATAAGAAGTTAGATGACTATTACTCCAATCAAAGTAAGAAAAACCTTGGAATATTACGAAATTGACGGGGTAAGAAAATTCTTTTCAATTTTAAGGAGATTCCTGATAATAATCAGTTATTTACAAACCTTTTAATGTAAAATACCTTATTTTCATGCACTACTGACAACACTGTCCTAATTACAATGATTGACTAAAGCCGACAAACAGGGTAACTTAAATCATTTAGTAAAGTACAGCGTTTGGCTGAAAGAATTCCCTCATTACAGGGAATGCCTGATACTCTTAGGCAAACGGTGTACCAAACGTAGAGTTACACCATTTGCCGGCAATACGTGAAATGACTAGTCATTTCCTAGAATGACGGATTTCACTAATTGACGCCTACATAATATATATTTCGTAACAGTCACTACGTAACAGTAGACAGTGCGTAAGTAGGTTCTTACTAATATTGGAGAAGAAAATATATTTCACACATAAATAAGTATACTATAAAAAAACTGTGGGTAAAAGTAAGCAAAAACCGAAATAATCAAAACTGAATGTAAACACATATGAAAAATGTAACGGCCAAAATCAACATCAGTCAAACGACAAAATTTATTTTGTTTTCATACGTATTTGCTTGCAGGGCATGATTTCAAAACGAACTAGGTACGTACAAAATCAACAAAGTGCTGAAAATATCCAGGTTAAATCAACATAAATTTTAATTTAGTTTAGTAGTGACATTTTTAAATAATAGATTATTCAAATAACTGGATTAGAGTATTTTTTCGTAGTTTTTTTGGTAAGGTACTAAAACAAGATAGCGTCAGCTGACAACAGCCCACGGGTTTGTTCACACCTAACACGATATGTCTATTCAATTTTTACTAGAGGCACTAGAAAATATTATTCCATACCAGTGAAATAAAAACTTTTGGTGTTGCAAACTACGATAGCACATCAATATCTTACGTATACAAAAAGAAATTGAATCTAGAAGGATTCATTAGTATATTACATACCGAGTGTTGAAAGTGGTTGATTTCTAGCGAGGGGGAATTTGTCTGAATGCAGAAAACTGCCAAGTTAGAAAAAAATCACCTTTACACAACGTCACATACACAATTTACGTTTACAAATACAATACTCCATTATTTGAACATTTTAACTTCATTACCTGGTTGTAAATAAAAATAATACTGCTATTTGTTTGCGCTAATTATTATGCACTATGTATAAACCTTTATAATTTCTGATTTTTTAATTAGATTAATACCAATAAACCCAAAATTAAACTAATCTTAACTTTGATTAAAGACATCGTTCCAAGAGACTAATAAAACTCATAATTTAACCTCACTATTTATAGAGCTGGACGTTTAATGGGTTGTATAATCATTATATTGGACTAGGTACTATGAAATTTTTTTATTTTATATATAAATTGTAAATATTTAAGTAGAATATTATATTGAATATCTACAAATATATTTGATTGACTAAACAATGATGGAAAACTCATAATAAACATAACAAATTGAAAGCGATAATTTTCCGTCGGTTTTATTTTCACGCTCGGATATAATTTTCCGCCTCAGACCCAAATCCAAATAATAATTAGCTAAGCCGTTGAGGCCTCATAAAGTTTAATGAATAGGCGTAATTGGGAAAATTTTAATTTTAATGTAATTTTTTTGAAAAAAAATTAATCAACATCATTAATGGAGATTTATTCCAAAAATTATTGTTGACTTGTATTAAGTGCTTATAAAAAATGTACATGTTAAATTTATATGACCTTTGGTAAATTTATATGACCTTAGGTAAATTTTTATGGGATTTGGTAAATTTCTATGACTTTTGGTAAACTTCTGAGACATATTGTTAATTTTTATGACTTCTGGTAATTATTATGACCTTTGGTAAATTTATATGACCTTTAGTATATATTGATGGCCTTAGGTAAATTTATATGACCTCTGGTAAATTATTGTGACCTTTGATATAATATATTGACGGCCTTTGGTTAATGTCTATGGTTTTCGGTAAATTTCTATGACTTTTGGTAAATTGCTATGACCTCCTATTGAAAATTTCTATGACCTTTGCTAAATTGATCTGACCTTTGGAAAATTTCGATGATTCTGGTAAATTTCTATGACCTTTGGTAAATTTTTGGAAATTACAAATAAACACCGCTAGATTTTAAACATTTATTTTTAAATTAGAGAGCATGATGGAATTTTGTATACGTAGAGTGAAAGATGATATAATGGGGGTGTGTGAAAGTTCCAATCAAGACAAAAAACCAATCGAAACTAGTAAAAATTAGTTATGTCATAAAAAATAATTGAAATTATTTGTCTTACAAAAATATATTGTGCCTACTCCTCTTTCTATAGAGTCTAAATAGAAAATTTTTTAAGCTAATTAAGCATGACCACAAAGACGTCGTATATGAAACTATGGGAAAACCGGCGAAGTTTGACCAAAAAAGCTACTGCGTAATATGACTGACTCTAGTCTTGCCACTATTATAATTGCATGGCCGGACACGCAATCCCACTGGCTTCATCTATTAATTTGCTGGGCGTCAATCTGGGAGGAAATATGTCTTGGCATAACCACGTTGTGGCAATCGCCAAGATAGCTTCTCAGAAGCTTGGGGTACTCTTCCGAACCAGAAAGTTGTACACACCTCAACAACTCTTGACATTATACAAAGCCCAGATTCGACCATCACTAGAATACTGCTCTCATATCTGGAGCTCTGCACCCAAACATACTCTTCGGCTACTGGATTCTATCGAAAGGAGGGCTATTCGTCTGATCGGAGACCACGAGCTGACGAAGAACCTCGACAGCCTAGAACATCGAAGACAGGTTGGGGATTTGACTCTCTTTTACAGATATTTTCATGGAAGGTGCTCGGCTGACGACGAACCACTGCCGTCCATCCATATGTGGTTAAGCTTAGTACTCCTCGAACTTCATTATTTAAGAATTCTTTCATCTGGAGGACTTCATCCTTGTGGAACGACCTTCCCGAGGTCGTTTTTCAAAAACGAATATAACCTCCAACGATTCAATACCAACGTGAATCGCTTTTTGCGCACACGCACCAATCCCAGCGTGCCCTAAAGGATTTTTCCTATAGTGCTTGTGTTTGATCATAAAAAAAAAATTTGACGAGAAAGACTTCAGTAAGTAATACAGTAAGACATCATGTAGTCGGAATGCGACGATAAAATCGAAACTTCTCTTTATATAGCGGCTGATATCACGAGATCTTTGATAGGATTTCAGAAATCTTATGCGAATTCACTTAAATTATTATCTACCTTTAACGTTGTTACTGTGCTGTAGTGCGAATATTTATGCTTTCAAAATAATTATTATGTCAGCTTTAATACAATATCTAATCCTGTTCTAAATTAAAATGAGAATTAAACCTTGATTGAAACAGATATAGGGGATTTACCTTAAAACTGGATATCTAATTTAAAATTTAATTACTGCGCTCATTAGGATTGGTCGAAAATGGTCACACGGATGGAAAACAGGATATCTAATTTATTTGGAATGAAATATGCTCACAGTATATTAGTAACTTATCTATACTAGTGTAGTTATAGAATAGAATAGTCTCTCGAAAAGACAGCATATCAATAAACGCAGTTTTTACAGAATCTGGGAGGAAATATGTCTTGGCATAACCACATTGTGGCAATCGCCAAGATAGCTTCTCAGAAGCTTGGGGTACTCTTCCGAACCAGAAAGTTGTACACACCTCAACAACTTTTGACACTATACAAAGCCCAGATTCGACCATCACTAGAGTACTGCTCTCATGTCTGGAGCTCTGCACCCAAACATACTCTTCGGCTTCTGGATTCCATCGAAAGGAGGGCTATTCGTCTGATCGGAGACCACGAGCTAACGAAGAACCTCGACAGCATAGAACATCGAAGACAGGTTGGGTATTTTACTCTCTTTTACAGATATTTTCATGGAAGGGGCTCATCTGGAGGACTTCATCCTTATGGAACGACCTTCCCGAGGTCGTTTTTCCCTACGAGTATAACCTCCAACGATTCAAAACCAACGTGAATCGCTTTTTGCGCACACGCACCACTCTCAGAGTGCCCTAAAGGATTTTTCCTATAGTGCTTGTGTTTGATCATAAAAAAAAGATCTTACCGAATGTTGAATAATAACCTCAGCAAATGCATATAGTTTAATTTATAGTATATCGTTGATCGTTTGACTGCCATAAAAACCTTTTTTTTTAAATTAAAAAAAAAAAATTTAAAAATCTTAATGTGTCTTTAATTCAAAATATAAATAAACCAATATGTAGTAGCTACTTCAAACCGACCCTGCACCCATTTATTGCGGCGATGAGCTCCCGAAAATGGTAAGGTTATAAATATGATCTTAGTTAAAATTATTTAAAACTGCGAAAACACAATGTAACATCTTTATCATGAATGGCACTTTAGCCAACAACGAGAATTTACAGATTTGGTTTAGACAGTTTAATGCCTCGCCTAAGACCAAAATCGATTAAACCTTTTACTGAGAACAATGATGAAAAGTTTACCCTAAAACGTATACTTTAGTAATTACTTATGATAAGGGTTGTAACCCGTTACAAGCTAAAAAGGGTAAATTTTAAGCCTACTTTTTAAGTGTGACAAAGGAAATTAAAAGAAAAATTTTAAACGGAGTTTCATAACACTTCGGTTTAAATATTCTTCGATTCTTTAATAGGTACTTAAATTATTTAATTTTAATATATTTTCTGTGATCTTATCTCGTATTTAATTACTTGTTATTCTTATTTGTTTATAAAATAGTGATATTAACTAACCGTGTTCAGTCATTATGGTTTTTTAAATATGGCGTGGCACAGGGTATTGTGGTAGGACCGATTTTGTTTAACATTTATATAACTACCTTTTTCTATTTGGGTTTCATAACGGCTACATTATGAAAAGCAAAAAAAATTGAATAACTTGCCACTTTATGAAACTGAATTTTTTTTCATGTTGGCAACAAGTAGGGTTCGAATTTTAGGCCTACTTCGATTTCGAAAATAGTTTTCTAGGCATTATGGATTCGACAGAAATTTTTTATAGAAAACTTTAAAATACTAACCTTTAACCTTGCAAATAGATCATTTTTACTATTTATCCGAAATACCTATACTCGGAAATATATAACATACTGATGGTGTGCGTCAACTAATTTCTAGTCACAACTATGAAACAACATAACCTAAAAATAATAAAAATATCTTTCAGTTTATGCTCTATTTCTAAAGTTTCATTCAATAAAGTACTATTTTTATTTTTAATTCAATATTGTATTATAATATTACTTTATATATACATATTTATAGTTACTGTAGATATTTTAACTGTTATTCCTGTCAGATTCTGTGTCGACACAATATTTTGTTCAGTATTTTGAATTTTATCAACTTTAATATTATATTTATTTTTAATTATGACGGATGGGAAGAAGCTTTCTTGTGTTCAATTGTTTCTATCATGGCATATTTGATACTTGTACATTTTATTAAATTGTAAAAGTATTGCCAATCCAAAAAAGAAAATGTTAATGCAAATGGAAAAAATCTACTATATTTTTTAAAGTTTTTCAGACTTTAAAGACCTAAATAGAAAAAGTATTATAAAATACACGGTTCATAAGACAATTAGAGCACTTGTACTTTAGAAAACTCCCCGCTTCACATCAGGTCATTTTCTAAATTGAACGCGTGCTCTAAGATAATGTCTTATGAAACTTGTATCTTAATATACTATTATGAACGTGATGTGGGGTGGGAAGAGGGGGTAAATAATTGCCTATGCAGATTATACTGTGATAGTTTTTCATGGCAGGATACGGCAAATGACAAGAGCTTTTCTTGGGTACCTTCAAATTAACTTTAAATATTAAAAAATCAAACTATACAGCATTTTCAGTAACAACAGATTATAGTCCGATGTCAACAAACCTCTCTATGAATTTTCGTTTGATTAATTTGGGAATAATGATATATAAACATCTAAAGTGTGATCAACATGTGTTTTATTTGTGTAAGAAAATTCGTTGCCTTATCCATAAATTTTATATTCTTCGTAGAATCCTAAATAAGAAATTAATTGTTATGATTTCTAATACACTGGTTAAGCCCTTATTGAGGTATGGAATTATCGCTTGGGAAGAATGTACAGTAGTCATTTGGAGCAGCTAAATATTACACAAAACTATATTGTGAAGGTAATCATAAAAATACCCATACTGTCTCCACTACTATATTCTATTCATCAGATATATTTCCATACCCACATACAGGTGGTAACACCTAGGTGCATCATGTTACGATTCAATGATAAATATTACTATCTTAGATTATTTAAGAACGTATGCTCTGTTATTAATATAACTGTATAAATAAGTATATGAAACGGAACAAAGCCATTTGCCGAGTAAAAATCCCACAACAAAACCAAATAAATAAACTGACGATATAATAGAAACTCGCGAAAGCCTTAGGGGTGTTCCAACTTGGGATCTTGATCACAAAGGCTGAAATTTCCTGCCCTATGGCATTTAGGCAACTAAAACAATTGTTCTGAAGATTTTCAGTCGAATGATATAACTCCAATTATTGTTTGGCTTCCAGCAAGGCCTTTGATAAATTATCGCATATCTAGTTTCATTGGGAGAACAGCTCTTTTTTTGGCAATGTTGTCAGTCGATTCTGCTTCAATAATATGTCATTTATTTTATAGAGAAATGTTCAGGTTTGTTCGAGTTACCTACACCTTTTTTTTAAAGTGAATAAATGTTCACAGTTACAAAAATACTACTGAGAAGTAGTAGTAATTTGTGATTTTTCTGAAATCCTTGCAACGAAAATTGCTTAAAATCAGTTCCTGGAGCAAAACGCTGATGTTCTTTTCCGATTATGAAATATGTTTCTGAAAATTATACGTTTCGTTTGAAAGATGGAGTTGAAGGAAATTAATTTATAAGTTTGATTTATTTAGAATGTAAAACCTCAAATCAAAAAAATGTGGCTGAAAAGGCGGAAGCTCATGCAAGAAGCCGAAAGAAACGAACTGTAATTTTTTACTCAAGAATTTTTGTACAGTTTCCTCTAATTAATATTTTCTTTTGACTTCTGATAAAGCATTTAATATATTAAAGATTTCTAGAATTAACCTAAAAATAATGCTCCTTGTTGAGTTATTAGCTGCTGATTGAGTATAAGTTATGTCAAATGTCTCCTATTGAGACTAACGATCCCTATCGGACACGTAACAAAACTATATCATACAGACACCAATACAGGGTGACAATTTAAAAACTTGAAATGGCCATATATTAGAAACGAAAAACTGAAGAAAAAAACGCAAAAAACAGTTTCTATAAAACGAAGGGGGAACAAAAACAAGCGTATTAGCCCACCCCTATCTGCAACCCCTTGGACAGGGTGAGATAAACCCTTAAAATATTAAATAATATTTCTAATGATTTCTCTGATTTTCTAATAAATATTAGAAACGAAAAACTGAAGAAAAAAACGCAAAAAACAGTTTCTATAAAACGAAGGGGGAACAAAAACAAGCGTATTAGTCCACCCCTATCTGCAACCCCTTCGACAGGGTGAGATAAACCCTTAAAATATTAAATAGAAAGGGGGTCGAGTGATACATCATTTTGAAGCTCTTGAAAAATGCTTTCCAATGGTACCATAGAAAGGTACATTTCAGGAAGTTCTGCTCTGTTTATTAAGGAAAACAATAAATGAAAAGACAATTTTGAAATTTTTTATTATTAGTTAATTAAATGTTCAAAATGATTTCCGTTGTTTTGAAGACAATAATAAAGCCTACTTTCAAATTCTTCACGTACATTTGCAAAGGTTTCTCTGGATATAGCACGGCATTCCTGAACTATTCTATGCTGAAGTTGCTCTAGTGACTCAGGTTGCGTTTTAAAAACCACAGATTTTAGGTGACCCCACAAAAAGAAGTCAAGAGGTGTTAGGTCCGGGGATCTAGGTGGCTATTCAACAGGACCTCTTCTTCCAATCCACTGGTTGGGATAATTATCATCCAACCACTGCCTAACGAGAACTACATAATGCGGAGGTGCTCCATCCTGTTGGAAATGTAGGAAGCGTTCTTCTAAAGATAAATTTCCGAGTATGTCCCTCTGATTTTCTAATTCTCGCACTATTAGTGGTTCGATAGACCTCTGTAGCATTTCAGCATACCTGTCGCCATTTAAATTTCCTTGTATAAATATTGGGCCGATAATACCATCTCCCAATATACCAGCCCAAACATTAATTTTCTGGGGGTACTGGGTATGCCCTTCTCTAAATACGTGGGGGTTCTCGTCATTCCAGTAACGACAGTTTTGCTTATTAATATGCCCATTTAAATAAAAGGTACACTCATCACTGAAGCAAATATTTTTAACAAGTCGAGGTTCTGCCGTAATTCTATCTGTCATTATTTCACAAAACTGTATTCTTCTGCCAGGGTCGTCATCACCAAGTTCTTGCAGTATGTGCAGTTTATAGGGATAAAACTTATGAATTTTAAGTACCTTTCTTATTGATTCACGAGATAATCCAGTTGCTACAGCTGCTTGACGAGTTGATAAAGTTGAATTCATTGCAAACTGCCCCAGAATTTCAATTTGCGCTGCTTCGTCGGCTAGTCTCGGTTGATTTCTCTTTATATTCGCGACAGAACCAGTTTCTTTAAATTTGGCTACTAGTTGGCGAACATACTCCGGGCTTACATTTTGACCTGGATGCCTTTTGTTAAAACGTTGAGCTGTTCTTAAAAAACATTGAACCAAACCCGAACAAACCATAAATGAAAATAATTTCTACCCGTTCAGCTGTGCTGTACACCATTGTTAAAGATAAGAAGTGCTGCTTTTCATTTAAACTGAACCGAAAGTTAACTGTTCTTAAAATAATAATACTAGTAGAAGTTACTTTTAAGGTAAATTCTGTGATAATAAAATGCGAATATTTATAAACAAATTTTTTTTTTCGACAAAAAAAATAGCAAATAAACCAAATCGAAATACCGAGGCTTAAACTGTTTAGAATTCTTAAGAGATATCTCTTAATATGCCAGGATATTGGTAGCAATCATTTTGAACATTTAATTAACTAATAATAAAAAATTTCAAAATTGTCTTTTCATTTATTGTTTTCCTTAATAAACAGAGAAGAATTTCCTGAAATGTACCTTTCTATGGTACCATTGGAAAGCATTTTTCAAGAGCTTCAAAATGATGTATCACTCGACCCCCTTTCTATTTAAGATTTTAAGGGTTTATCTCACCCTGTCCAAGGGGTTGCAGATAGGGGTGGGCTAATAGGCTTGTTTTTGTTCCCCCTTCGTTTTATAGAAACTGTTTTTTGCGTTTTTTTTTCTTCAGTTTTTCGTTTCTAATATATGGCCATTTAAAGTTTTTAAATTGTCACCCTGTATGTCAATATAATGCGAATAATTATCTTTGATTTTTTACTACCATAGCATATCGTTCCACTACAAAATATTATAAACGAGTCTTTCAAGGCGAAAAGCCTAAACAAGACAGACAAATAAATACTTTGGCGATATAATAGATATGACAGATCCTCCCAAGGTATTCCAACTTGAGATCGTGATCACACAAAGTGAATTTTTCTGTCCTACGGCGTTTAAGCAACTAAAACAGAAGTTCTGATAAAGCTTCATCCGTATGATATACCCTTGTAATTATTGTTTGGTTTCCGGCAAGGCCTTTGCTAAAATAAGGGCTATCCAGTTTCATCCCAAAAGCTCTGTTTGTTAGATTAAGTTACTGTAATATATTATGATGAAGCAATTAGAAGCCTATACAGGGTGTTACAAATTCGTCCTTCACTTCACCAGTGGGATTTCGGAAACGGTAAGAGATACGAAGTCGATTAAATTGGGACAAAGTTTCTGAAATCCCAATGGTGAAGCGTCAACATTAAGAAGTAAGGTGATATCGAGTATAGAAAATTATTTTTTATCAACAACATAGTTTACGGTCTGAGAAAACGACTGTAACTTATCAGTCTTAGATGCCAGGTATACTTGTTGGATCTTAAATCTCTAAGCGTTTTCGAGATATTTCCAGTTTTACTTTGGTTTTTTTGATGCATGGTGATGTTTAAATGGAAATATCTTTAAAACGGTTTGATATATTAACATGAACCAAGTATATCTTTTTCACTTTTCAGGTGGTATTAATATCAAATACCAATATGGAAAATTATTATTTCCCAGACCACCCGATGATCCTTATACAATAAGAGCGTATTTTTGTCTACACATTAGCACTTTAAAATACTATTTTAGATTGGATGGTACTACCAAGAAAAGGAAGCCCTCTCCATTAATAGGATGCAACCACCTGCAGACCGGTTTCGAACTCATTTGTTCTCGTCAGTACAGGGTAGGTGTACATATCTGTCAGGACTTTAACTTAACGCTGTATCATCCTCGGTAGTCGAGAAAATACAGCGCGCAGCGCTATCTCTTAGTAGTCTTACACAATCTGAATAGACAATTGATTAAATCAAATTTACAAAATCTATTTAAGAAATAAAAAGTCTATGCTTCCTTTTCTTGGTAGTACCATTCAATGTGAAATAGTACTTTAAAGTGCTACTGTGTAGACAAAAATACGCCCTTATTGTATAAGGATCATCGGGTGGTCTGGGAAATAATAATTTTCCATATTGGTATTTGATAATATATCTTTTTAGTTCAGAAATTGCCCTTCTTTGAGAATCTTGGATTAAAAAAGTTAAGAATAATAAATCATTTCCATAACACCCTGTATATGGCAGTCCACAGATCATTTCCCGCGTATACATAAACCTCAAAGTTCTGGGATTTGGCGAAACAATAGTGGAGTGATTGCACAGTTACTTGACAATCTTACATTGAGGCCAGAGGAGGAAATATACTTTATTAGAAGCTATATTTTTTAAATTTCACAAATTATACAATATCAATATATTTTACTTTTGTTAATTTTTTTTTTTTGGAAAGTTTAAAATGTTGTGGTAAAATAAAAAATTTTAAAACTCATTGATTTTTATTTTAAACTTATCAATGAACTAATTTCACCATGACGTAATTATTTATTCGAGAATCAGAGTGATGCAAAACTTTTGAATCTATATGTATTTTGAATCATAAAGTAAATGTAGATTTCGGACAAATATATGGCATTAATTTAGGCGAAATTAATAAAATGGTGAGGTATTATGATAAAGGTATGAAGCAAACGTATAAAAAATACTTTTCTAATGTATTCAAGATAAATGGTTATTCATTTAAGGCACTTGAATAATTTCCTTTAAATTTCCTAAAGCTCCCAGTGATCTGAGGTAACATATGATTTTTGGTCATAAATTGATCAATGATGTGCCCCTGGTGCATAAATCTATACTTAATTATTGTACTTTCATTTAAAATACGCAAAAAATACACGAAATTATGCCCATGTTTGAGTTGAAATTTACCATTGCTTGTTAAATCTAACACCAAACCCAAAGTATGGAACAAATACTCGCTGAATCTAAAAATCAGAAAATGGAAAATTAAACTACTTTCACCACGCTGAGAATCTGCCAAAGCTACCATTTTAAAATATAATTTTTGATATTACTACAATAAAGAAGATTTTATATCTTTGACACTCATATTGTTAATAACGTCGATTAGGTACTGATGCGGCTGTGTCTTATTTAATCTTCATAATTTCAATCTAAATCAGAGTGTTTGGTGATGATGATGCACATTGTTTCTTTGTCCGGCTCAGCTGTATATTAAATGCGTACATTATTCTTTTTTAGATTATAAAAAATGCAAAATATTGTAACTAAACCTTATTTAACAACAGATGTATCCTTTAAAGGATATACGTACATTAAAATTTAATATTTCTACCCAACATAAATCTGATCACCAAAATGTGACGAGATTGCCGAAGTTCCATTCCGAATTTAAATCGTCTCATTATTTATCGCCCCACATGTGTCGCTCAGTTCCGCGGTAATTTTTAAATGTCGGATTACTTTTAATGCGATAAATTGCCTAGAGTTTGGAAAAAATTGCCCAAAATTAAAAAAATGTATTTGTACATTTTTCACTTTTGTCGTAACGAAAAGTTTGATAAACCGATTACGTAAATAAAATGTATCATACAGAGGGCATTAGCATTTTTTTTAATTGACAATGACATGCCTTTGCAGAAACAAATACAAACGTCAACATGACGTCTATTATTTACGAAAATAAATACAACAAAGTTTTATAGCTAGAATCTCCGTTTCTTTTATCTTCAGTCTGTTTATGTTTTCGCTCTAATAGCTGATCGGCTTGATGTCTCGTTTACGAGCTACTTTTAAATCTTTTACTGCATTAGTTACAAAGTAAGGTCAAATTACCTCTGTGACATGTTTTTTGATAAAAAAAAATCCATTTAATGAATTTGATCTCAGAAACTGTTGGAAATGGGCATAGGAAATTGCTAATAAAAGTTACTTAGAATCGAAAAATGACAAAATATACCAGCCACATAAATATAACAATGTTAAACCAATCTTCCGGTATAACCGGAAGATACGTCAAAATATATTCATTAAAAAGATCGGCATCGGCATTGTAACGAGTAAGAACCATTTAAAAATGTTTAATAAAAAATATATCAGTGATATAATGCATCAAATATCGAAACAATACAATAAATAAACAACCCCGAATTAAGTTTGACAGTCGCATTATAAACCGGCGCTTTAGGGATGGCCGCGAAGGGTGCGTCCCTTTTAATTTCCATTTAAATTCATGTCTTGTTTCTGAAATCAAACGTTGTACCAAAATCGATTAATCCGATAATTTGCACTTGCTTATGACCCATTGTCACCGGGAGGCCTGAGGGCAGGAATTATGTCGATACAATGTTGCGGCTTAACAATTTGTGTTCTTAATTTTGAGAAGGGTGCATTCTCAAAGATAAACATAGACCAGACAATATGTTCATAAAGCGGCCATTGTTTTGCTAATACTGTTCGAATCACATTTGCAGTACATGTAAATCCTCCACCATTGAGCGGAACAATCAATAGGTGATTCGCGGATGTTCGGAAGAAATTATGTTCTCACTGCAAAATATAAAGGGCATAAAAAAAGTTGAATGGAGGAGGCCCACAGCCTGGTCCCTGGGGAAAGCCCGAGTATCCTTTAATCTCTATAGAAATAAAATAATTTATTCGAACGCACTGACATGGCTTGCTGTACGTAAGGTTAACAATCCGTTCTTGTGGAATAGCCTGCCATTCCTCGGTAGCAGCGACGACAAGCTCCTGGAGAGTTCTAGGTAGATTTCTTCTAACGCGAACTGCCCTAGAGAGCATGTCCCAAACATGTTCTATCTGGTTCATGTCAGGGGACAAAGCAGAACACTCCAACCGATTGATTCTCTCACTTTCTAGGTATTCATCCACAACTCTAGTACGACGAGTCCGGGCATTGTCGTCCATAAATACAAAATTGTTACCAACAGCCCCTCTCCACGTTCTAACAAAATGATGTAGAATATCCCTAATGTACCTGTCGCCAGTCATTGTGCCTTGAACGTGAACTAACTCAGTACGCCCGTCAGACATAATACCTGAACAAAAAATTGCGCTTCCTCCCGCGAATGGAGGCAAGGGGCGAGCATGGGCAAGTTGAGCTGCTCTTGTTGGTTGTCTTCAAACACGAATCCGGCGTTTACTAGACAAATCCTGGTCTCATCGGAAAATAGGACAGAATTCCAAAATTATTCGGGTAAGCGAACGTGCATTTCAGCCTACTGCAGTCGACGAACTCGGTGGTCATATTATAGTTGGGGAACTCTTACTGGTCGCCGACATCTTCAACCAGATTCGAGAATTCGTCTTCTTAATGTAGAGATGGATACGCGAACTCCAATTGCATGCGTAACATCTTTCTGAAGTTGTGGGACTAGCATAGTACGATTTATCCGAATTGTTAACGTAATATAGCGATTCTGCTGTTCGTTAGTAACACGCCTTCTACCACTTCGTGGTCTGTCTCGCACAGAATTGATCTCTATATGCGAGAGACATCACATTGAAAAAACCCTATTCTTTCAGTAACAAATCTTTGGGAGTGACCTTCTTCAACTAAAGCTACTATTCTTGCACGATCAATTTCATTCATTTTTACATACTGAACCGAAAAATTTAACTGGCCAGCGCCAACAAAATACAACACTGAAAATGTTGTCTTAGACAAATGTCTTGATAATATTTTTTTTGCTAGAAAAAATGGTACCGATTTAACTGATAAACATAAATAAACATTTAGAAAAAAAAAATCATTCCTGAAATTATCTTAACATGCCAAAATCAGAGTGATGCAAAACTTTTGAATCTATGTATTTAGCTAAATACGTATATCGGACCTTCATTACTATAGTAATTTAAAAACACCCCCGTGGTGTGCCCATCAATAGGACAGATATTTGATATGAACGGATGGCAAACAAGCAGGTTAGTGGAGGGAGACGTCGAAGACATAGTTCCAATACGGCTGCTTTGAGAGAATTGAGAAAAATTGTTGTTTAAAGAAAAATAATTTAAATAAAAAATAGTTAGATATAAGCTTGATAACAGAAAAACATTAATACAGCCGCCGCCTTGAGTTGCCGTTATTCCCGCCGTCCCAATTTTCCAATTTTTCCCAATCACCCTTGTTTTTGCTGGGTATGTAAATGAATGTAAATATACATTGAAACTTGATTAAAAATTCCCGTTGAATATTCAGCTTTACGTAAACCGAGGAGCTGGGAATTTGAAACTTCCACAGAAAAATGTTAAAGCGTATTAGTTATCAATTCTAAAGAAACCGTTAATTTATTCCAAAATCGACTATGGCCGAAAATTTATAACTAAAACATCGTTTCATTTTATGGCGAGAGTATTACCAAAAAAAAAATGTTAAATTATTGAAGATGTTTTAAATTGAATTAATTAAAAATAATAAAGAAACTCTTTTGCTAGTTCATTACGTAATTAGTGTTGTAAATAGCATATTACGAACCAATGGAAAAGTTACGCCAACGAGTGCATAATCCCAGGAATGTGTAATTGCATTACAACGCGAATTACTTACCATAGAAGAAAATAAATATATTATTCTACGCAATGTGTACTTTTGTTGAAAATAAACAAGGCCGTGTTGTGCGATTTACTTTACAAAAACCGTGCGATTTATTTTACAGTGCGTAAATTTAATTTACTTAGATCTGGGTGATTTACTTTACAAAAATCGTGCGATTTACTTAAATATTAGCTAGTAGTACTTTATTTGCTATTTGCGGTAGTCATAGTACTCATTAAATGATTATACAACGTACATTGCTGAAATTTATAAGCACTTGTTATAGATGCATTTCTTTATAAAACCCGTAAGGTAAGTATTATATTATAATTATATTATCAATTTATTGAAATTTTGTATTTGGTCGTTTTGAAAGATGCCAAATCGATTTCTGATATTAGTTTTGAAATAAACTATTCGCTAAAGGTACTTTACTCTTAAATTATTTTTTTAAATTCGTACGCCCATGAGTTAAGTACATGGTGCTATCAAAAAAGTAATGTAGGCTCTTTTTGGGTCAAACTTAAAATGGCAAAATCAAAATTTGAAAATTTTCGCTTGCTTAAGATACGGGGGAAAATCAAAAAATAGACAATATCAAAATTTTCCTATATTTTCTTAGTTAAAAGAGATACAGACGAATGTTTTATACATAAGTTTCTTTATAATGATTGCTGAATAACCTGCCGTTTTCAGAATAAGTATACGGGGCCAGGTAAAAAAGTTATCGGACCTAACCTCATTTTTTTAAATGGAACACCCTGCATATTTTAATCTAGAAATAGCATTCTCCTTCCAAATATATAACACACCATGGATGATGTTTGTTTTCTAGGAGATTTATTTAAACTTTATGACTTTAAACCACAGCTATAATAGGCCATGAAACAAAAGCTAATATCATAGAAACAACTATGTTGATATTCTAGTTGTTATTAACATTTAACGTCAATTTCGTTTTTACATATTCATTTGTGATCAACATTTTGAAGAATTTGATATGATATCAGTTTATATTGAAAGTGGAAAAATCGAAGAAATGGCGCAAAATTTATATTTTGTTCGCTATCCGGAAAGACGGTAACCATTTAACATATCCCGAACATTTGCGATGATTCCCGTTACTTTTTACCTTAATCTGAATATTTTATTTTGTTTCAAAGTAATAAAGTTTAAAGAAATCTCCTAGGAAACCAAAATCATCCATGATGTGTTATGTATTTGAAAAGATAATTTAATATGCTATCTTCTTAGATTAAAAACATTTAAAAAAATGAGGTTAGGTCCGATAACTTTTTTACCTGACCCCGTATACTTATTCTGAAAACGGCAGGTTATTCAACAATCATTATAAAGAACCTTCTGCATAAAACATTTTTCTGTATCTCTTTTAACTAAGAAAATATAGGGTAATTTTGAAATTGTCAATTTTTTTATTTTCCCCCGTATCTCTTAAGCGAACGAAAATTTTCTAATTTTGATTTTACCATTTTATGTTTGACCAAAAAAGAACAAATGACGCCTACATTCATTTTTTTATAGCAGTAACAATTTATTACTGAGATAAGTGAGATAACCTATAGAAGTGTCGAAAATGGGACATTCTGTACAACAAAAGTGCGCCCTAGGATCGTACGTAACCACACCATAATTCAAAAACAATCAATTCAGAAATATCGACAATATAAGCTAGTTTCCGTTATTAGTGGTATCCTGTAGATATACAACGTGTCCAAGATAAGGAGGGCCAGTACCGGGATCTCGGAAACCGTAAGAGATACGAAGTCGGTTAAATGGAGGTAAAGTTGCGCATATACGTGCCTAATAATATGCCGTTTAGAAAGTTTTAACATTCCGAGTAGTTTCGGAGATATCCGGAAAAAAAACGATATTCTGAAAAATCGTTTTATTGTTTTCCTGGGTTTCTTTGAGATCGAATTCTAAAGTAACTTGCACTTTTGCATTCTTCCACTCTATCTAACAGCGTTAATTGTTTTGTAATCCGACGAGTGGTCTTCGAAGGGCCATTATCAACTTTCTTTTTTTAAATACGGTCCTGTTTTTCTGATATTGGAATTTGATAGCTTTTGTCTTCCGACTTAAAAAAAGAAAGTTGACAATGGCCCTGTTAGATAGAGCGGAAAGGCAATGCAAAAGTGCAATTTACTTTAGAATTAGATCTCAAAAAATCCCAGGAAAACAATAAAACGATTTTTCAGAATTTTGGTTCTTTCCGGATATCTCCTGAACTACTCGGCATATTATTGGGCACGTAAATGCCCAACTTTACCTCCATTTAACTGACTTCGTATCTCTTACGGTTTCCGAGATGTACTGGCCCTCATTATCTTGGACACGTTGTAGATAATATCAAGAGAATATATTTTTCTTCCTCTTTTCCTACCCTAAATTCGTTAGTTCTTGTAAAATGGGCTCTTCGACCTTAAAATTAAGTAACGAAATAGATAATATCTATAGTTTTGACTCCCATGAATGAACGTTTGTTGCCAATGGCCGAACAGCGACATTTTATGGGAAAAAGAGAAAATGCCCATTTAAAAAAGAATATATAACTTTTATGAGCGCGAAACAAAAGCATCACTCTTCATTTGCATAAAATCGACTGTTGTCCAAACGGGTCCGTCCCACCGCATGTATATTTTCAATTGTTTTTCTTATCGTGTGTGTTTTTGCCCGGCTCATGTATGTACGCGGACGGCCGTATTAGAACTTGATTAAAAGCTCGCTCTCATGAATATTCAGTTTTGGGCTTTTATCAGCTCATAAAAGGGTTCGAGTTTGAAAGCTCTCTGGCAAAATCGTACGACGCATTTATCGTTTTTAGTTCTATGGAGAATTAATATTTTCCGAAATATCCTGAATCTAAGTAAATATTAATATGTGATTTGATATTTATCTCCGCATTATTTTTGGTCTAAAATAAATATTTTTATATACAAGGTGTCCCATTAAGGCCGGCGAGGTACCATATTATGGAAGCCATAAACCTTATATCGTTGAGAAAAAATTTCATTGACAAAATCGGCCAAGAAAAATTGTTGGAAAATAGTTGCACCAATAATAAGGGTGGGGGAAGCGTGTATGAAATATTTCTCTTAGACACCTTCACCATCAATGCCGGTTTCCTCAAAGGTCCATATTGTCTCCCACTCTCTTCTTACTCTACATTAACGACCTTCTAGTGAAAACGAAAAATCCGATATTTAGTTTTGCTGACGATAGCACACTTATCTCATCTTTCTCTTTGAATGCACAAACACCGGCTGCCGACGCACATCATCGCAGACAGCATGAAGTATCATGTCTCAACAAAGACCTGGAAGAAATTTTTGCTTGACGTGACAGTAACCAAGTCGAATTTAACGCAAAAAAAAACAGGCAGCAGTTTCCTCTAAAAAGGTTAACATTACAGAACCGGATATAGTCATGGACTGACACGCAATCCCACTGGCTTCATCTAGTAATTTGCTGGGCGTCAATCTGGGAGGAAATATGTCTTGGCATAATCACGTTGTGGCAATGGCCAAGATAGCTTCTCAGAAACTTGGTGTACTCTTCCGAACCAGAAAGTTGTACACATCTCAACAACTTTTGACACTATAAAAAAGCCCAGATTCGATTATCACTAGAGTACAGCTCTCATGTCTGGAGCTCTGCACCCAAACATACTCTTCGGCTACTGGAGTCCATCGAAAGGAGGGCCATTCGTCTGATTGGAGATCACGAGCTGACGAAGAACCTCGACAGCCTAGAACATCGAAGACAGGTTGGGGATTTGACTCTCTTTTACAGATATTTTCATGGAAAGTGCTCGGCTGACCTTGCCCTCTTAATTCCGCCCAGAGCGACGAATAGCAGAAATACATGATGAACCACTGCCGCCCATCCATAAATCCATAAATGCCAAACACGATCAGAAGCTTTAGAAATATCCAGTGCAACAACCCGAGACTCCCCATGATGTTCGATTGCTTTGTTCCAAATATGGGTGACATAGGCTAGAAGATCTCCAGTTTCTATGGACTTCCGAACACCATATTGATGATCGCTGATAATGTTGAAGCCTTCCAGGTACTTTAGAAGATGTTGGTTAATAGCTTTCTCCATTACTTTTGATATAACTGAAAGCAATGCGACTGGTCGATAGTTAGGGTGCTCTTACCTTTCGGCTGGACGATGGAAATATTCCTTTTTTGTAGGATAAGTTGAAAGTCTACAAAAAACTGGTGTTAGTTCATCGGCGCATCTCTTGAAACAGATCAATGTAAAAATTTCACAACTTCTAGTGGGACACAAACGCCTGGTTAACACGGATTTCGTTGGTCTATCTCAGACATACTGCATTGGATATCCATGCGCTACAAAACGAAACGCCTGGTAACTCATGTTGATTTGGGAGTTCATCGCGTTATGAATTGGTCATATCTATCCATCTTTCTTATAGTTCGAAATTCCAAGACTATATTTAAAGGGCCCACAATAATTACGGCACGCGGACGCCGGTAACTCTTAGCAACTTTTTTAAAATTTAACATTCTTCTAGCTCTTGTAGAAACCGTGGTCGCAATGCAGAAACTCGGACACACAATGTGATGCAAACATTATCGAACACACCGTATAAACTTTTGGTTTTCTGAAAGTGGATAATAAAGCGATATCTTTATGACCTCAGTGGTGAATACCCCCCCAGAGAGTCGAGACAAATCATAAATAAAAGCATCAAAATGAATAATTCCCTTTGACATTGTAGCATGCCTTATTATCACTTAAATTTGTTTTGAATGGAATACGATTTTAAGCGGGCCCGCTGCTGGTAATAAATTTTATCTTGTCTTTGTAATACGTTCTGGCTGTGGATATTTTAGTATTCCCATAAGAAAATAGAATGTTATCTAATTAGAATTTCTACGTTTAAAATTAAAGATATTGCTTGAAAATAGTTTAGTTTAGCGAGGTTGGGTCCTCTTAATGACGTATAGTATGATATAAAGGGAGTCCTAAAAGGTATGGTCAATAAGTAGGCATTAAGTATATTTGACCAAAATAAGGTTAGAACTTCACTTAAAATTTTGTGTTTTTTCTCCCCTTATTACCGCTACAGCCTCCTGACCTCACTCTCGAGATGGTAACTTGTAAATCAATTTATCTTGAAAGCGGCAGTGGCGGTTCTTCCACAGGAGCACATGCGCACGTGCACCCCCAAAACAAAACGAATAAAAAATATTAATTTATATTCATTGAATATTATTTATCGTATAAAGTCCAAACCTCCTTAATATTTTATCGTACCGTCAAACTAAAAAAGTCCGACCCTCCCTAATATTTTATCATCCCGTCAAACCAAACTTTATAGATCCGGCAACCATGCCTCGGTCGAGGTAAAATGACGATTATGACGAGACTTGCTCGCACGTGCGATTAAGTAATGCAGTTTATCTGTAATAACAGGTGGCGGGTGGCAGCAGGGGATAGCGGGGCTATGGCGATTTAACATGGAAAAGGCGCACAGTTTTTGGGTGCACCGCGCTGTTGTCTGTTCGTGCATGTAGTTAGAAATTCGAGCGTGTATGTTTTAATATTTTAATATTATATATTTATTAAGTTAAAATGAATAGTTGACTGTGGACTATTTAAGAAATAACATTAGCTCTTTGAGTTTTTTAGCAAAAAATTGAAGTGAAGAATGCGGGAACACCTAAACCCGAAATTAATTTAACCCAGACCACAAAGGGTAAATGTAGGGACTTTATTAGAAAGTTTAAAAATAAAATATATGAAAAAAAATTTTTAGAGGGTATTCCAAACTTAATGAGGCTGTTATTGATCAATTTTCTACAATTAAGAACCGAAGAATGGACTTTACGTTTAAGCACTATTATGTAGGGTCGATAAATGTTGTGTATTTCGATAAATGATACTCGATATGATTTTAAACCATTTTATTTAAGGATCTAAACTAAAAAACACTGAAAATATGAAGAATGCCAACTTGTCAGTCTCGTGGCTCGATTCGTTCTCGTCTTAAAACAGTTAACTATTGTTCTCGTCTTGGTTGCGCCTAATGACGTAGCCGTAGATGGCATTGTGGTATTATACATCATTCGGTTTTCTTGATAGCTGGTAGATGGCTTTAGTAGTATTAGTAGTGGACTGTATAAATATTGTTATGAGGGTTGCATCCGACGACGTTAAGCTCCGACAGCTATACATACTAAGAAAACCTTTCTTATTTTCCAAAAGTTGTATTTCCTTGTGTAAAATTAAAAAATAAATAAAAATATGTTTCACCTAACGCATTTTCTTATTACATTTTTTCTTCCTACTTTTAAAACGCCTAGAAAGTAAGTGTAAAATAAAATTTTAAAAATATTTTCACCATAGGTCACGAGCCGCCACTGGAAAGCGGTACATTAAATCGTATTTAAAAATACCTGTTTTTTAGTTTAACCACCTCCTACACCATCTCCAGACTTCTCCCTTCAGGGGGCTCATCTCGGTAATGAGGGGACAAAAAACAAAATTTTATGAGAAGTTTTAACCTTGTTTTGGTCCAATGTACTTAATGCCTAATTATTGACCACAACGTTTAGGATACCCTGTATACTATTATATGAGTATAATCTATTCATACTCATTTAAATTATATTCGTAAATATTCAACTAAACGTTGTGCAAACTTAAATTTAGGCGAATGTAACAAAGCCAGGTAAATTTGGCACAGAAATTTCATGTTTCCACAATAACACGAGACTGTTGCGACTTAATAGATACTTTAAGTCCGCATTTCAGATAAACTCGTGCACGGTTTAATACGTATTAAATTTACTGAAATGGAAATGCTTCCAAAACCCGCTTCGAATTTAAAGGAGTTATAATTTTAACATTTTGTTTAAAGTGTTTGGTGCTATAGTGTATATTATACACAGTGTGATTCCTTAGTCGTTTTATGAAGAAAAGTCCATATGAATATACAGGGTGTCCCATAACTTATGGGCCATAGAGAAACTGGAGATACTAAACATCAAACTATACCGATTAAGTTATGTTTCGAAAACTCGTTCTAGAAATACAGGGTGTGGAAAGTGAAAGTTTAATTTCGAAAATAAGCCATACTTTGAAAACGATCTAGCTTGATGTTTAATATCTCCAGTTAATCTATGGCCCATAAGTTATAGGACACCCTGTATGCATTTTATTTCTGCAACGGCTTAAATTTTTTCCACAGAGGGTTCAAATCTCTTATTTAAATCGTTAAAATATTATTATCAATTTTAATATGTGTTCGTACAATATAAAACCACATATTTTTGTTAGAAAAGCTATTCTATCGATCCGTCATGGCGTAAATAGGTATCTATCTATTTAATTTAAAATTAAAATAAATCAATACGTTGATAGATATATTTTCAATCCGACCCTGCACCCATTTATTGCGGTTTGAGGATCTTGCGACCTACACAATGGGATTGAATCTGGTAGTTGATTTATTGCAGTACAGGTCAACGGTATAATATAAACTTTCCTATAAATATCGTCTTTTCTTGAAACGCTTACTAATATATAATTTTTCTATTTGGGTTTCATAATGGCTACATTATGAAATGCAAAAAAAATTAATACCTGCCACTATGAAACTGAAATTTTATTTTTTTATGTTGGCAGCAAGTAGGGTTAGAATTTTAGGTTTACTTTGATTTCGTTGAAATTAGATTTCTAGACAGTATGGATTCGACAAAAAGTTTTTATAGAAAACTTTAAAATACTAACCTTTAACCTTGCAAATAGATCATTTTACTAGATATTTATCTGAAATACCTATACTCGGAAATATATAACATGCTGACGGTGTCCGTCAAATAATTTATTAATTTCTAGTCACAACTATAAAACAACATAACCTAAAAATAATAGAAATATCTTCCAGTTTATGCTCTATTTCTATAGTTTTATTCAATAAAGTACTATTTTTATTTTTAATTCAATATAGTATTATACAAATTACTTTTATATACATATTTATATTTACTGTAGATATTTCCTGGGCATTAATTGTTATTCCTGTCAGATTCTGTGCCGACACAATATTTTGTTCAAGAGTATTATTTATTATTTTGTTCTGAACTTTGTTCTGCTCGCACCATAACTCAAAGTTTTGTATATTCTTTTTATAAGTTTTTCTAGATTTTCTTCCTGACTCATTTTTACCAACTTTAATAATATATTTATTTTTAATTATGACGGATAGAAAGAAGCTTTGTTGTTTTCAATTATTTCTATCATAGCATATTTGATACTTGTAACATTTTATGAAATTGTAAAAGTATTGCCAACCCAAAAAGAAAATATTAATTCAAATGGAAAAAATCTACTATATTTTTTAAAGTTTTTCAGACTTTAAAGACCCAAATAGAAAAAGTATTACAAAATACACGATTCATAAGACAATTAGAGCACTTGTACTTTAGAAATTAAACTAAATTGCTCTAAGATAATCTCTTATGAAACTTGTATCTTAATATACTATTATAAACTGATAGCTTGTATTCAAACCTGTATGTTCCCCTAAAATTGTTTCGCAGTTCCATGTCGAAAGTCGTCGATCAAAAAGGGTTCCGCATAGTTTGTGAAAGTACTATAAATGTAGCTTTCATTCTATGAAACGCATTTGACTATTGATATATATTAGTTTATCCTCTTTAATAGCCCCACTTTTGCATAACAAATGCGACATGATGCTATTTTATAGCTCCGCATCATAAAATATAACCATAAGTACAGCGGTAAATTCTAAGCGGGTAATGTTCTGAAAAAACAGGAATAAGGCCTCAAATTGCTTTTATTTTTACGATTATTGGTCATTACCGAACAGAAATACCGTGATACTGAAGGGTTATTAATAATGTACAGGTTTGGCAAATAACTATTGCAATCAGATGCCTAACGGACAGAAAAGAGAACGTAATATAACAGTTATAAATTAAATAAAGAGGAAACACATTTACTTGTCGTATCCTAATTCGCTGGCATCGACCGCGGTAAAAGAATGTTGGTACTCGATACAGTGATGCCAGGTTTTAATTTTTAAAATATTTTCTATTGATTTAACATTTAATTTCCTTAAATTCCTTTGTATTGCTGTCTTGTACATACATCACTGACGTAACCAGGAGCTGACCTAAATTAGGTACCTACTTATAAACAATATTTTTCGAATTTATATAATTTTGTTTTTTAGTTTTTATGGTTTTTTATTATGAGAATAAGATTGTGTGTGACCATAAAAAAAAGATTATTAAGTTATGTTATTATTAATTAACCCTATAGTTTGAAATCTAATGGAATTTTAGTGAATTCTTGAAGCAGTATCTTGTGCTAGTGATTTTTTAATTTTTGACCTGTCAACATTGCGTCCATAAGCACGAGCCGCTTGCAGGATTTCCCTTTCATAGCGTATAACCCATGACTACATCGTGTCATATTGACAAATGGTCAAATCCATGTGCTTTAAGATACGGCGGGGAATTTTTATTATATCTGTATTGAATTTATAGCTGGTCGAAGAACATTTATTTAAACGAATCATTGAAACTAAGTAGTGGCATATACTAAATAAACCTATACTGTTCACTGCCATTTAACGCCCTAGGCTTCATTTATGCTTAGATATTGGCGTCACCGACACTTAGAAATTCTTTTGGCTAAAAGCCGTATTAGAGTCGGCAATTTTTGTGTCTTGTGTCGGCAATGGCAATTATAATTGCACGTATTCATGCGCACTAAACCGTTCTCGATCAGCTGGCCCAATACTGCTCTCATTGCCGGTGCAATGCGAGACTGGAATCCGTATTACAGTCGGCAATTCTAGTCTTCTGGCAATTAAAATTGTACGGATTCATGCGCAGTACACCGTTCTCGATCAGCTGTCTCGCATTGCCAGAAATAGGGCACGCACCATTTTCATTGCCATTGGCGGTGCAAGTCTGGGTAGAGATGAATTATTCTGTTATTTTTAAATGTTTATTAGTTGGTCGAAGCACCTATGAACATCTTATGGCTATTTAAACTAACTGGTACTTAAATTAACAGTTCACATTCTTTATTAAGCATATTTACTGCTAATTCGTAGCAATTTTTTTGAACTGCCATTTGTAAGTAGCAGTAGCTGCTTTAACTGCTAATCAAAACGAACAGGTTTGTCTATCTCTAATTCTGGGGGTATTTTATGGATTTTGACACTATTGCTGTTCTGACTGTTGGCAATGCGCCAGCTGATCGCGAGAGGTTTACTGCGCATGAATTCGTGCAATTATAATTGCCATTGCACGGGAAATTTGTATTGCCGACTCTAATACGGCTTTAACATAATGTTTAACACATTCTCTGGAGGTCACCACGTCTAGTGTCCTTAAGCAATGGTATTGGCAAGAAAATCTATATTTTAAATATGAACATTCTTTTTTGAGTAAAAAAAATATTTTTTTGCATTAGATCATTTTATTGCACTTTTTCATTGGTTTTAACAAGAAAAATACACACGACATTTCTTAAATTTATGCCACACAAATGGAACCGTTACTATATATAATTACGATGTATTGCGCTGCTGGAGTTATTTGTAGCGTATATACTATGTTACATGGTAAACCTTCTTCTAGTTACTGCGGCTAGCACCTATGAATAATTATATAATCCTTTGGGTTTATTTCAAGTTTAAAATGCATGCTAGGCAATTTACGTTTAAGACAGTGCAAAAGTGCAATTATTTAGATTTAGTTGAACCACGGAAGGATCGACAAGGTGAAACTGATAAAGGATTTAATAAAAAAAAATGATTTGGTAGTCGAGAATAATTTAAACAACATTTTAACAACTCAACGAAACCAAAATGTTTGTTGAAGAAAATAAACTCATAGTCTGCTCAACTACGTTAATAAAAAGTTCAGTTTAAAGTTGATTCATAATAACAGCTTATTATTAATTTGGATGTGCATTTTTGAATATTCGAAAATAATTTTGGTATAAGGTATTTTGCAATTAAAAATAATATTTTTGAAAATTTGCAATTTGAAGATTATCATCATTTTTGTAACTGTGTTAAAATACCCGAAAAATAAAATTTAAAAGCCAGTAAATCGTAAGAATTCGTTTATGTCATTTATTGTGGAGAATAACTCCAGTTCTAAAAATGATACTAACTTGCGTTTGTTACCAAAATGTGAATGATTTGATTCTATTTTATATCTTGTTAGAACGCATTGCATTATTTGATAAGAAGCCAAATTCTTGTTTATATTTCAGTTAACGCCATTTAGCGGCGACGGGTATATAAAGCGCTCTTAAACGAAACCAAGTTTGATAAAATCGGTTAACCCAATCCGGAGTAGCCGTAGTTTATTTAAAAGAACAATTAAATTCCCCCCCACCACTTTATTTTGCTATATTGAAAAAATTGTGTAGGATAAAAAGTATTAGGAAAATTTAAGGATTAAAATACAGAGCTTTCGATATCTTCTAATTAGTCAAACGCACGAAGAAAATCTTCATTTTAACCTTGCTCATGGCTGCTACGATGATCTATGATTACAACCATTTATAATTAATTATACCATTCTCAAGACACTTAGCAAGTGTACGCTGTTACAAATATGAGCCAAGTACACCAGTTGTTTGAGCCCGGATTAGGGACGAACATTTTTTAGTTCCCTTCTCACATTATAATTAATAATACAATACCACTGTGTACGATATGCAATTACTCTTTGAATAATGACTTTTACTCATATTTCAGTTTATCATCTATAACTGCACCACTTTTGCATAGAGAATGCGTCATTATGTTATATTATAGCCCCGCAATGTAAAATATAACCTAAATAGAGCTGTGAATTTAGACGAGAAATGCGAAAAATAAGAATAAAAACTGAAATTGCTTTTATTACGATTGTGGGTCGTTAGTGTACCATATAGTATGAGAGGTTGAAAGCTGTAAATAGTTTTTAATTAATGAGAATTTTCGTAAGAACACAGAAGAATTATGATTTGCTTATCAGGTGGTAATATTATATAAATATGTTGGAAAGAATTCTTTTCTAACCATCTGAGTTCCAAATAATATTCTTATGCTAGAGGGTTGTGTGAACTTTGTATGTTGTATTCGTATCGGTATTTTCCAATTTTGAATGTTAAGTAAATGCATTAGAAATGAAAAGATAATTGTGTAGCACCCTGTATTATAGACTTAGGGGGTTTCGACAGGGTTCTTCAACGGTAGACGCTATTAATTATTTCTATGAAAAAATAATTTCCGGCATGGAGAGGGGTTTTCTGCGACTTAAGCAGGGCTTTCGATTGTGTTAACATTGACTTACTTTTAGAGAAGCTTGAAAGATATGGAATCTGCGGTCAAGCACTGAGTTGGCTGTCGCAATTTCTAAAAGGAAGAAAACAGTTCATAGCGATCAATAATGCTGATAATGCATCGAATGGTGAAAGCCTTTCTGCACTTTTGGAAATTATTATGGGCGTTCGGCAGTTCTTGCTCCGATTCTTTTTAATCTCTATATTAATGACGCAGATCACGAGCTGGACGAAGAATGCACCTCGGCAAAGTATGCCGACGACTCTGATTGGATATGGAACTGTTTATAAATAATGAAGAAATATTAAAAACCAATACTATAAAATTTCTAGGACCGTAAATTGATGAGCATCTGAATTGGAAAAATCATTGTGATCTGCTCAAATCAAAATTAAATTCATGTTGTTTTCTCGTTCGTTCACTCAAGACTGCGATTTCTATGAGGGAGCTTCTCATGGTGTATAACGCACAAGTAGATTCTCAAATGCGTTACGGGGTGCTCTTCTGGGGTTCGTCCAGTATGGTTGGGGAATTGCTTATATGTGAGAAGAGAATATTGAGGACTTTGGTGGGTGTGTCGAGGATTTACTCGTGCAGAGGGCTCTTTAGGAAATACAAGATTTTGACTGTAATTTGTGTAGTATACTTATTTGAACTGTGTATATATGTTTTTAAAAATAAATGTCGATTTGCGACGACAAGTCAGCTCACTTAGAGTTCCTTTTAAGCGGCTGAATGTGGGTAGAACATCACCAAACTCATTGGGGTCAGCAGTCTTTAACAAGCTACCACCAAACCTGAAGGCTGTTGATAGTCTTATGATGTTTAAAAAACGTTTAAAGTAATATTTGTTGCCTGAGGCTTTTTATTCAGTTAATGAATATCATCATCCTGATGATGCGTAATGTACTTTGTAGTAGAGATTTAAGCATGCCCCTGCGCATGCTTCGCTGTTATGTGATCAGCATACTGTTCTATGGAATGGAAGCTTGGACCTTGACGCTCGCGATGAGCAAAAAGTTGGAGGCCTTTGAAATGTGGGCATACAGAAGGATCATGAGAATTTCCTGGGTAGAAAGAGTGCGTTACACAGAGATACTTCAACGTCTCGATAAACAACTGGAGGTTCTGGCCACATTGAAAAGCGCAAACTGGAGTATCTTGGTCATATTTTAAGGAATGACAAGTATCGACTCTTAAAACTCATTATAGAAGGGAAAATCGAAGGATGGAGAGACCCGGGTAGAAGAGAGAGAAGTATCCTGGCTGAAAAACCTAAGGCAATGGTACGGAGTGAGCACCACCACATTGTTCCGTCGAGCTGTAGACAAGGTTCAGATAGCGGTGATGATTGCCAACGTCCGAGGCGGACAAGGCACCTGAACAAGAAGAATGAATATCTCACCAGGGTGCAATAATGCCTCTCCTTTTTTTATAATTACTTTTTGTTTAACAATAACATAACTTTTAATTTAGTATAGTTTGTTTTTTCTAAATTTTATATAATATTGTGTATTTGTATATCATACATTTTATATATATTCATGTATTTGACTTTGACGTTTTCCATACATTGTAAATGTTATGTCTTAGGAAATAAAGCATACATAAATAAATAAGATATCAACATAGATTATCTATGATTGTTGTAACTTAATAGCTGTCCTTTCATGCCACTGTAAACGTAATGGAAAAAATATCTTTTTGCCCTATTTTACCTATTAAAAGTCTTGCTGTACCAGTTTTTCAACATCAAAACGAAACAAAGTATCACGCGAAAGTCCGTAAAATTTAGCTACACAAGTAAAAACGGTGTTTTCCACCCGAACCCTTCATATTACTACTACGGCTTATTTCTCTGGAGTTATCTGCAACATGTATTTTAGACAGTAAACTTTCTTCTTGTTATAGCCCCTCTGCGGTCACAGTATGAATATTTATATACCCTCTTGGTTTATTGCAAGTTTAAAATGCATAGTACGCAATTTGCATTTATTACAGAGCGGAATTTCAATTATTTTAGTTTAGATGATCCACGAGGATCTGGAGAAGACTTTTAAAAAATAGTTTAAATGTATGTATTTAAAAGTTGAGTTTAAATATCACGTTAAAGCATTTATCAGTGACCTTCATTAAAGTAAAAAGGTGTGACAAACTACAATAAAACTATTGGATAGATTTTGTTCAAATTTTGAATTTAGCTTCGAAATGTGGTACTACATGACTATACAACGTGTCCAAGATACGTAGGGCCAGTACAGGGATCTCGGAAACCATAAGAGATACGAAGTCGGCTAAATAGAGGTAAAGTTGCACATTTACGTGCCTAATAAAATGCCGTTTAGAAAGTTTTAAAATTCCGAGTAGTTCCGGAGATATTCGAAAAAAACCGAAATCCTGAAAACTCGTTTTCTTTTTTCCTGGGTTTTTTTGAGATCGAATTCTAAAGTAAATTGCACTTTTACATTGCGTTAATTGTTTTGTAATCAAACCCGAGTCGTCTTCGAAGGGCCATTATCAACTTTATTTTTTAAATACGGTCCTGTTCTCCTGATTTTGGAATTTGAGAGCTTTTTTCTTCCAAATGCAACGATGTATGACATATTGTGGTTTAATGACGTTTCGAGGGTTTCTTGAACAACATCAGGATATTTTGGGATACGGTCCTGTATTTCTCCTAATTTTATAAATAATACCTCATAAGTAAGCTCTAAATTTTTTCTTATGTTGGACTAGTTCAATAAATAACAAATAATTTAATAATAAACCACAAATATGTGAACAAAAAATAATGCAATAATAAACAACAATAAGTGAACAAAAAACATACCAAAACAGTAATACATACCAAAACAGTAATAAAGCGAACAACGAAAAAGTAAGGAACTACATAATAAGGTGTTCCAAATGATTTCCGTTATTTTGGTTGTCTTCTTTCTGGACACTTCTCCAAATACATCCGCATATCAGTTTTTTTGAGATAAAATAAAACACAATAGAATATCAAACTTTTCAGCATTTGTAAAATTATGTCCCATATTCTCTGGAAAATACAAAACCTCTTAAAACGCTTTCAAATGTTGACAACGATCACAATGGGAATGGAAAGTGAAACAAATCACGCGTTGCCATCTTAATTTTTTTGTTTCAAACGCATGTACTTTTCTTTTAAATCTCGAATCAACAGAAGTTTGAAATAATGTTTCTGTATTTTGTTCACTTATTTGTGGTTTACTATTAAATTACTTGTTATTTATTGAACTAGTCCAACATAAGTACAAATTTAGAGCATATTTATGAGATATTATTTATAAAATTAAGAGAAATACAGGACCGTATCCCAAAATATCCTGATGTTGTTCAAAAAACCCTTGAAACGTCATTAAACCACAATGTGTCATACATCGTTAAATTCGGAAGAAAAAAGCTCTCAAATTCGAATATCAGGAAAACAGGACCGTTTAAAAAATAAAGTTGATAACGGATTACAAAACAATTAACTCTGTTAGATAGAGCGGAAGAAGTGGCAATGTAAAAGTGCAATTTACTTTAGAATTCGATCTCAAAGAAACCCAGGAAAAAAATAAAACGATTTTTCCAGATATCTTCGGAACTACTAGGAATTTTAAAACGTTCTAAATGGCACGTAAATGCGCAAGTTTACCTCCATTTAGCCGACTTCGTATATCTTAGGGTTTCCGAGATCCCTGTACTGGCCCTCCTTATCTTGGTGAATAACCATGAATTTTTCAAAAAATAATTTTATTTTTTCCAAAACGGCAAATAAGGTTCAAATTGAAAAAATATGATTATACAGTCATTTTTGAAAGTATTGCATGCACTATCAGTAATCTCAATTAATTTAATAGTCTCCTTCTCCTTCGGTACAGCTGGCCAGCGCGCTGGCTCGTCTTGTCTTGGCATGGCGATGTTGTCTCATTGTTCAATAACAATAACTAATGTTGTTCCGCGGCGAAATCCCAAATCGGACCACGCGGTCCACTGATAAATACTCTTAATAACAAGAAACAGCAAACAACGACGCAAACCACCAACACCGGGGGGCTTGATATTAATAACAATTGTTAAGGCTATCATCATTATTAAAATTATTTTTAGATGTCACTCATTGTTACTAACTGATGTTTTTTTGTATTTTGTAGCGTTATTTTTTATATTTAGCACAATGCCCCTGACGCAGCTACCGCAGCGTATATCTGCTTAATTACAACTTTAAAATGCAAATTAGGTTCTCACATTTTAGTTTTCTGAAATGTATGTCATAATTACCTACTGCAATTCATAAAGAATGATGATATTATGGGTCAATGTGCATGGGAATAGCCACAAAAAGTTAATAATTTATTTATAAGTTTTAGGAGCTCATTACCTATGGTTTAAAGTATTGTTATTAAAATGTTAATAATCCAGCGACAGGAAATGACATTTTGGACACATTTATCACCCCTTATCACTGTTAAAAACTTTTTCTAACAATAATACATTAATTATTTATTTAATAAAAGGTTGTTTCAGTTAATGAATTAATAGTAGATAATATTTAATTGCGATACATTTTTTCAATGTTATCATTTTTGGTCGCTGCCTTTGTCGAGGAATAGGATATATCACATGCGGTGACACACATAAAACATGGGGTGACAGTAAGCGGGTCGAATTTAACGCTAAAGGCCGTATTACACTTTGGAATTTTTATGGCGCCAGCAATGGCAATTATAATTCAAGGATTCTTGCGCAGTACACCGTTCTCCGTACTACAGTCAGAAATTCTACTCTTCTGACAATTAAAATAACACGGATTCATGCGCAGTACACTGTTCCCGATCAGCTGTCTCTCATTACCAGAAATGGGGCAGGCGCCATTTTAATTGCCCTTGCCGGCGCAATTGGGTAGACATGGATTATTCTGTTATTTTTAACTGTTTATTATTTGGCCGAACCAGGTATGAACAGGTAATGGCCATTTAAACCCACTGGTAAATTAGCAGTTTACATTCTTTATTAAACTTATGGACTGCTAATTCAGCAACTTTTTACACCTCCTATTTGTAAATAGCAGTAGCTGCTTTAACTGGTAATCAAAACGAACAGGTTTGCACATCTCTAATTCTGGGGATATTTTAGGGATTTCGACAGTACCCACTGCTGTTCTGACCGTTGACAATGCTCCAGCTGATCGAAAACGGTTTACTGCGCATGAATACGTGCCATTATAATTGCCGACGCAAGAGAAAAAATTGCCTAGTCTAATACGGCCTTAAGAAAATCCAGGCAGCAGTTTTCTCTAAAAAGGTTAACGTTACAGAACTGGATATAGTCATAGCAGGACACCCAATTATACTGGCTTCATCTATTAATTTGTTGGGCGTCAATCTGGGAGGAAATATGTCTTGGCATGACCATGTTGTGGCAATCGCCAAGGTAGCTTCACAGAAACTTGGTGTACTCATCCGGACCAAAAAGTTGTACACACCTCAACAACTTTTGACACTATACAAAGCCCAGATTCGGCCATCACTAGAGTGCTGCTCTCATGTCTGGAGCTCTGCACCCAAACATACTCTTCGGCTACTGCATTCCATCGGAAGGAGAGCAATTCGTCTGATCGGCGACCACGAGCTGACAAAGAGCCTCGACAGCCTGGAACATCGAAGACAGGTTGTTGATTTGACTCTCTTTTACAGATATGTCCATGGAAAATACTCGGCTGACCTTTCCCTCTTAATTCCGCCCAGAGCGGTGAATAGCAGAAATACACGACGAACCACTGGCGCCCATCCATATGTGGTTGAGCTTAATACTCCTCGAACTTCATTATTTAAGCATTCTTTCATTTGGAGGACGTCATCCTTACGGAACGACCTTCCCGTGGTCGTGTTTCCCAACGAGTATAACCTGCAATGATTCAAAACCAACGTGAATCGCTTTATGCACACACGCACCACTTCGAGAGTGCCTTAAAGAATTTTCCTATAGTGCTTGTATTTGATCATATAAAAAAAAATCTACAGCTTAGCGTGGGCACCAAGTCACGGTCCTCACACTCTAAAAATTGGTCTAGTTTAGGATAAGGTCTCAATAACAAGATAATTTAGTAAAATTGGCGATAAGAGGAAATTTAGTATCGAAGGTCAAATATTATTGCTACGATTATTCTAGTCGAAGTCACTAATAACTCTTTTTAACCCTTAACCGCCGTAGTGCAAGAACACTAACGTCGTCGCCGTGGTGCGGTCTCAGTGACCGCAAATCTTTAAGAGCCTTAATCTAAAAAAAATAAGTGTTTAACTCCCTGTAAACAATTTTATGGGATTAAGGTACCCCAAAATAAAACTCAAGATTTTAATTTGACTCCAGTTAATTTATTTTTCAAGTGAAAACTTAAAAAAATATAATGAGTATCATAAATTTATTAAATATTGTATAGGAACGGCATGTTTTTTTTATTAACGGTAAACATTATTTGAACTGATATTGGTAACAAATTCTAAAAATAAACATGTTATTCTTCAAAAAAAACTAATTAGTTTGTGTTTTAAAATAAAAGAAGTTAGAAACTACAATGGGCAAAATAGTCAAATATTATGACTACAACTTTTACAAATTTTAGATGCGCATTCCAAACAAGTAGGTTCACTCATTTTCTCTGTTTTCTCCCGATCACTAAGTTCAATCTCCGAGTCTGTATTATGTTCACTTTCTTCATAATAGTCCTCATAAACAGCCTCTTGATCACTAATGTCTCCATTATCTTCCACCTCTTCATCCCATTGTAGTAAAGTAGGTACTTTCAAAGTCTGGATCACCACACCGAACTCTTTGGATGTGGTTCGATTCTCACTCATCGTTAATAGTTAATTAAAATACAAATCAGTCAGAAAAATTCCAAATAGAAGTCACTAACTATTTAAAACGCACAACCGAAATACTAACACAAACACCGTAGTGCGGTCCCTGTGACCGCATCGTAACTTGAGCCGTTTTTTAATTGCAAACCAATACAAGTACCACTTCCAATTTTCTGCAATATACTGAACATGTGGCCACTTGAAGGTACCGAAAATATGAATCAGTTACATTAAAGTGGAGATAAGATATATAGGAATGAATATCTGCTGCGGTCACTGAGACCGCACTACGGTGGTTAAGGGTTAAGTCAACCAAGTACTTCTAATACCCGAAAGAATAAATATTTATGATAACCAATATAGTTAGTTATTAGGAGCAACATCATATTGTTGTTTCAACAATTGTGTTTGTTAATTATTACTTATTTTATTGTTAAAAAAGAGCAAAGAAATATTAAATACCAATGTATGGAAAAATTATTATTTTTCCAGACCAGGACCACCCCACTTTAAAATACCATTTCAGATTGAATGGTACTACCAAGAAAAGGAAGCCTTTTCCATTTATAGTATTTAACAACCTCCAGACCGGTGTCGAACTCTTTAGTTCTCGTCAGTACAGTGAAGGTGTACATCTAATACTTCACGCCGTATTATCAACGGTAGTCGAGAAAATATAGCGCGCAGAGCCATCTCCTAGCAGCAAATGGCGGCAGTTGGTGTGACGTCAGGTCTCACATCGTACCTACTTATTACTACTATATCTGGCCAATAGCAATAACTAAGTAAATTAGTATAGGGAGCTAATTAATAAAAAAGTGTTGGTTTCAACATGATAATGTAGTTTTGTTAACTAAGAAGTAGTTAAAAATAAGACTTAGTTCTGTTAACTAGATCATCTTATTCATCGTAATTCAGTTAAAACGAAAATTTGTTTTGCTAACTAAAAATTACTTTTACATAAGCTAAAACTTTAACAGCAAGATAAAATTAGTCTTAGATACCAATGCATTTTTTAGAGTGCAATCATCCGATGCTCTCAAGTGTTTCAATCAACGTTTGGTTTTCCGAATCATACATATGATAATCTATTGTATGACATAAGAATCTGCAACAGGGACGGAAGGGAAAGGAAAAACCTAATCAAATTTTCTTTCAATCATAGGCGTGCCAAATTAATCTCGAACCACTGTTCCCTATCAATACTAACAGCAAAGCACAGTATTAAAACAATAAAGAATTTGATATCAGGCACCGGTGTCGTCACTGTCGACGGCGAACTGTCGCTATGATGCCAGATTTACAATTAAAGAAAATATTTCAAATACTATCTTGAATTTAATTCTACCAAATATTCATTATCTATAATAATTTAGCAATAAAAGATAATTATAAAATATACGTTATGACCCTAGTCTTAATTTATAAGGTAATTTAAATTCGGTATCTTACTAATAAACACAAATAAAAATATTCTAATAAATTTAATGAGATAACCCAACAATCTCGCTTTTAGGTTTTTTTTTGCCCGCATTCTTTTCACATTTTCAGACTATTGTGCCAAACAATACCGATTGTGTAATTGTGGCTAGTATTTTCACATTAATTCATACATTTATACGCATACTAAAACTATATTCCAGTGTTATTCGGCTCTTAGTTGACTACAAGTTTAAAATGTAAATTAGGCAATTTATATTTATTACGGCACTAAAAGTTTCATTTTAGTTGCTAAAACCCTAAGTCAAAACTGCATGAGTTCAAAAGGAATGGTGAAAATTATACTGCAAAGAATATTTGACTGACCTTTGGGTAAATTATCAATTAGTGAGTAACCCAAGTTCGTATGAAGATCTGTCAGCAACGGTTTAAATTTGTTTTTACAGGGTTTTTTTAAATTGTTATTTTTTAATATCTTCGAAAGAACTATTTTAAATTTGTGTATGTGTTAATAATAATGGCGTCCCTGTAACCATGTCATTATTACAAAAAAAACACTTGACGTTTTTCCCTGTGGATGTCAGATTAAAATAATTAAATTCAAAATGAAAAAAAAAACACATATTTTTGTTAGAAAGGATCGTTGGAAATTGAAAACAAAATTTTCATTATCAATTTTTTTTTGGCATCTTACTATTTGGTATACGGGATGTTTTTGAATATTTTACATTTTGGGACACCACAAATGCTCTCTTTGTAGTTTTTTACGTAAAATTACTCTTCTTCAATTAAATTTGATTTTACTCTGTAACAGACAGGAACAGAATAATTTTTCCTTATGCTATGTACTTTTTTTCTCAATACCCATCAGGACCTACTAAAAAAATTCTATATTTTTTTTTTTAAATTTTGGGTATAATGTTAAGACTAAAAATAAGAAATTATATATTTTTGAGAAACTTGTTATAGCGAAATTACATTATTAAAAAATATATAATATCCATTTACAAGAACCACATTTTTTTTCTTGAAAACTATAAAACGTAGAAAAAGTCACTGGATTTTACGTAAAAGCTACAAATTTTATATAAGTTACAGGGTAACCGAAATATGGGAGGTGTCGCAAAATTCTTAAAAATATCCCGTAAACTCCCGAAAATGAGGGAAGCCTTGAAAAATTCTAATTCTGGTATCTTGACAAGAAAGTAGCACATCTTTAGTAATAACGGAGATATCCAGTAAAATCAACGAAAAACGGACACCCTTTACTTTCTGAAATATATATATAAAATAACGATTTAAAAATTAAAATTTCAACACCCTGTAGCAAAAAATTTAAGCCCTTATAGGCATATACAGGGTGTTATGGAAATGACCTAGAGAAAGTCTACATACTTTTTTTTTAATCGACTATCTAAATACTAAGGTAAAAACCTTTTTTACCCACATACTGTCGCGCCGTTCCATCTGGATTCAGTTAGCCACAATGTGGGTCACTAGAGCATACTAACAGTATTGTCAGATCACACCGCATGTTTCGCCCTTGCTTGGATACCTGCCGCGCGCGACTCTAGTTGCTTCAGTATGTTTCGAGACTCGGGGGTGGAATGACGCTGTAGAAGGTTCCACGTGCTTGATGTATACGAATTTTAAACGTTTTGTTAGTTGTAGCATTACCCGTTTTTTTTTGTCTGTTGTGAAATAATTCATAATAAGAAATATTGTGATGTGATTTCAAATTTGTGTGATGTTACCTATTGTTGGTTCTGTTGCAAAACATACTTTTTGTGTTTTATTTTTTTATCTAATTCAATTATAAAATGGATTATAAGATCGAAGCTAAAAAGATTGAAAAATAAGTGATGACGCGGGTCAAAGACGTATTTTTGTCAAAAACTGAACACGTGCGTTACACTTTTGTGTTGCTATATATGAAAACACTACCTCAATAAACTATTGATTGTGAACGTCCTCAGTAGCGGCCACGTAAATTTTCATATTTCATATAAAGTGTATATTTCGTACAATAATTCAAAGCGCCATTTACGGTTATTTTTCTTCAATTTATTTTGATCTCAGGTTTTGCCGGTTTAAATATAATAAGTCATTTCCATAACACCTTGCATATGTGGTAACCTAATCAATTAGCCACTCTCTGAAATAAGGGCAAGTGGTTAAGGAACACCCTGATGTATGCATATTTTTACATACCTAAGTAGATACACACCACTGCAATCAAGTAGAAAGGACTATACATATTTCATATTCCGTCGTATAGCAGGGCTTCTTAAGGAGGCGTTTCATCTCCAAATTATGACGATTCCAAATTTCTCCCCCACGCATGTAACTGAATAATATTACATGCTATTGCACAAGATAAATTATATTTTTATTATTTTTTGATAATTATCGTATTCCTTGTTGTTGGGGGTGCCTGTTTCCACCGGCATAAACTCATCATTCTCACATCGGTAGTTGATAATTACAAAAAACAATTGCTTCTCCTTCAATATTCTCATTAATTTATAATCTAAAACACAAATCCTTTGCGAAATACCTTTTATAAATTATAGTTATTCAAATTTCGTTCCAATAATGAGCAACTGCGTCGACACAACGGTAGCAAAAATCATTTGGTATGTCATCAGCCCAAAAACCGACTGTAACTCGAAAACTTTGTCATCATAGAAATGCAAATTGCCTATTTTGCATTTTAAACTCGCAATCAAGCAAAAAGACGAATAAATATTCATGCCGTAGGCGCGTGGAAACCGCAAACCGAGAAAATTTCGTCGCATAACCGTAATCATTTAAAATACATGCCCTGTCTTTCATAAAACAACAAAACTGTATCTAGGTTCCGCCAATGACTTACTGGTTATTTTATTTTTCGCATAAAATAATGTTGATAAAAGTTTAATTATGAAGTTTTTAATTATAGACCGTTTTTAATTAAATATTAGTCATATTAAATTGAATTTGAAAAATCGAGCTTAAGCCCTGGTTTTTATTACATTTCGTTACGAAATATTTCGGTGGATTGGAACGGAAAAGTTCGTCGTTGGTCATTTGGTCACATGTGTGGTTTTTACTGCAATACAAGTGCGTGGTTAAAAATGCACGATATTAGTAGATTCATTTGTACAGGATGATCACATATTATGTCCCCCCCATCTAAATATTTTTATTTTACTTACTTGAGAAAAATTAAAACGATTGGTATACAAGGTTTTTAAAGTAGTATTTTCAATGGGAACAAATATCATTTAGATCTGTTGATTTACAAGTAGGGTTGGTTTTACTCAACATGATGTTGAGGCCCTTCGCTAGACACCTATTTTATAATATGCAACCAAGTAATTTACGAAATAACCTACAGAGTTATGTACAGGATATATGTATATGACGACACTTACTTGTGATCGTATGATATTAGTAAATCATAATAAATTACTCTTGCATAACTTATTAAGGAAAAAACATTTATTTTGAAGTGATAAGGGACCCCGAATTGTGTAACGGGCCTAGGGCCCACTATAACCAAAAATAGGAACATTGTATATTCCGATTTATTAATAATAATAAAGTCGGTAAAAATAATGAGCGCATTTAGTTACGCCGATTCTTTATTATGTCGTAGATTTTCTTGCCCTATTGCCAGTTTGACGCACCCTAATTTAATTTCAAATTTCAATTTAAAATCGTATTTTTTATTTTAAACTATTTTATTTTTTGGTTCTTTTCGAGGCCCCTGTAAATACGAGGCTATAGGCTAGAGCCTAGTATGCCTAGTGATATATTCTAAAACAAAGAACCGATAACCTGTGACACACGTCAGGCGGAATAACTTTTCGTTAACGAAATTTCGTCGGTAGCCAAGCTTTTGGATTTGAACGGAGTTTTTCGGCTGCAGATTATTATTTTTGTGAACTTTTATTTTATTAACTATGAGTGTAAAATACCATAAACTAGAGATTAGTGCCTTAGAATATGAACTGTTGATAGAAAGTAAAGGTAGATAGATAGAGGGTAAAAGAAAATCCACCCATATATGCAAAAAGATTAAAAACTTTTAAAGACATACAAATGAAGGAGAATATTTGGAAAAAATAGCGGTAGAATTTGGATCAAATAAAACAGGTATGTTCAACCCTACTTGTAAATCAACAGACCTAAATGATGTTTGTTCCCATTGCAAATATTACTTTAAAAACTCTGTATACCAATCGTTTTAATTTTTCTCAAGCACGTAAAATAAAAAGGTTAAGATGGGGGGCATAATACATGATCACCCTGTACAAATATATGTAATAATATCGTCCATTTTTAACCACAAACGTGTACTCCAGTAAAAACCACACATGTGACCAAATGCCCAACGACGAACTTTTCCGTTCCAATCCACCGAAATATTTCGTAACGAAATGTAATAAAAACCAGGGCTTTTGGGTAATGTTAAGAGAGATTTATAACAGCTTTATAAGTTATACACTTATACTTGAAATGAAAACTGCACAATTTTGATAAAGTTTTAGGATTAATAACTTTTTTATTTTATTCCGATATTAGTAATTTTTTTAGAGAACTGTAATTTTAACATGCATTATACAAATTTTAAGACACATTGGTTATTCCACATAGTATACAAGGATAAACAAAATATTGTTTTTTTTATCTAATTCGACACTCTGTGGAATAATCAAGTAGCAAAATTATTTCGAAATATCAGTTTTCATTGAGAGCCATCTATTCTGTATATTTTGTTTTTTGGTTCATGTCAATACACGCATTTATTTTCTAACCAATGCAAAATGAACTTGGTTATCAATAATTCAAATTTTTCCATAACAATTTCATTATTGCGGCTGGAATATGAATACAATTTTTGATTGATAAACAAAAGATAATCAGGACGCAGAAATTATTGTAATCAAAATTTAACTACAAATTCATTTATAAATAAACTTAACTACCAATATTTTATCTAAATATGTTCATTAAATTAAATAAGCTATATTATTAAAAAAACAACTTTTTAACTTAAATGTACCTCAATACTGTCACGGAACCTCCTCTTGGTCAACGAAAGTACTGATTTCATTTGCATGAGAATTTATCGAAGATTTAAATTATTGATAACCAAGATCATGTTATATTTGTATGTACATGTATGACATGAACCAAAAAAATCAAAATATACAGACGAGATGACTCTAAATGAAAACTGCTATTTTGAAATTATTTTCCAACTTGTTTATTTCACAGGGACAGGGTGTTTCGAAATAAAATAAAAAACAACATTTTGATGTCGAATAACCAACGCTACTTAATATTTGCGTTAAAACTGATAGTTGTAGGGGAGACCGAGGAGGGTTGTGACAATTTTTACGTAAAAAGAACATATCTCAATAAAGAAACATACCACCATTATGAATTGTATGCCGCAATGTAGCTCACTCCTTACTCTTTTAAAAACAATTATCAAAGTTAATAAAAGTTATATGGTTTCAAACCCACACAATATAAGAAAAAATAGCATAACCACGTGAATGTAATACAGGGTGTTATGGAAATGACTTATTATATTTAAATGGGTGACTCCTAGGGAGTCCTAGAGAAAGTCTACATACTTTTTTTTTTTAAATCGAATATCTAAATACTAATGTAAAAACCCTTTTTACTCACATACTGTCGCGCCGTTACATCTGGATTCACTTACCAACAATGTGGGTCACTAAAGTATACTAACAGTGTTGTCAGATCACACCGCATGTCTCGCCCTTACTTGAATACTGGCGGCGCGCCCTTCATACTTCAGTACGCTTCGATACTTTGGAGTGGAAGGACGTCGAGCGTCGAGCGTTCCACGTGCTTGACGTATATGAATTTTAAACGTTTTGTTAATTGTATTGCCCGATTTTTTTTTTGTTGTGAAATAATTCATAATAAGAAATGTTGTGATGTGTTTAAAATTTGTGTGATATTATCTACTGTTGGTTCTGTTGGAAAACATACTTTTTGTGTATTATTTTTTTATTGAATTTAATTATAAAACGGATTATTTTAAAATAAGATCGAAGGTAAGAAAGTATGTACCTTAAAATTGTAGCTCTCTTTGTCTAAAAAGTTTGAAAAAGAAGTGATAACGCGCGCCAAGACGTCTTGTTGTCAAAAACTGAACACGTGCGTTTAGAATTTGAATGGCAACACCGCCTACAATGCGATGACCTCTTTTGAAACTTGAGACTGCCTCAATAAAATACTGATTGCGAAGGGCCTCAGGAGCGGCCACGTAAATTTTGAAATTTCATATAAAGTGTTTATTTCGCTTAATAATTCAAAGCGCCATTTATGGTTATTTTTCTTCAATTTATTTTCATCTCGGGATTTGCCGGTTTAAATATAATACGTCATTTCCATAACACCCTGTATATCATGATATAAATATAATCAAAAATTTTATAAAAAATTTACTTTTCGGTTGTTTTTTCATGCAGACGTCGTAATCGCGCAACCACTTGTCGTGGTCCATTGGCGCGTACAGCGTCAAGTAGCGCGTCTATAAACAAACAATCGTGCGCTGTTGCCAGCTCGCTAACGGCCATAGATTCCGAGAAATCGTCTTTGTCTACTCTACTCTATCACAATTCTCCTCGGTCTCCCCTACCTACAGTTCTCTAAAAAGAAAATACTAATATCGGACTAAAAATAGCATAAAACTTTATTAAAATTTTGTAACGGTCATTTCCTTTGCAAGTGTGTGTATGAAGGTTCCCAGTGATAGCTACAATGTTAAGATGCGTATTGATATGGCGAGACGAGTCCGAGACGCGCCTGCTGCGAGCCTCCAACATTACATAAAAATGTTCTTACAACCAAATTAGAAAACTACAAAAAAATTGAAATGATAATTGGTTATAGAATAGTTGCAGCTTTCATTGTTTATGGAAAACACTTTTCCATTGCTCTTTGTAATATTAAGTAAACATCTCGAAGCCGAAGATGAAATGGCGGCACAAACATTACAATTTATTTCAAGGTTTACATTTTACTACATTTAAAGCGAAAAGGGACCTCAACTAACTCTACTCTGAATTTTATAACTACATTCAACTTGTAATATTCTATGTGGAAGTCTCTAAGGATAGCTTTCCACGATTACTTTTAAAACTTCCCCCTTTAAAGCTATTGTTTTAATCACCATACATTTAAAGTTAGGGTTGGAGAGTAGGTTAACGTTGAGAATTTCCTACAATCCTTCATGCTTCTCTCCGGCTAGGAACTTCGATTATATACAGAGTGATTCACGGTTAGTGGCCTATTAAAAGATTAAAAGATCTCGGGAACAATAAAAGAGTGTTTGTAATATTGGTACTCGCTATAAAAGATGCCGATCTTCTTAATAAAGATATTTTCACGACTTTTTTTTACTTTTTACCTTTAAGGCACTCGGGAGTGGGGCGTGTGCGCAAAAAGCGATTCACGTTGGGTTTGAATCGTTGGAGGTTATATTCGTTGGGAAAAACGACCTCGGGAAGGTCGGTCCATAAGAATGAAGTCCTCCAGATGAAAGTATTCTTAAATAGTGAAGTTCGAGGAGTACTAAGCTTAACCACACATGGCTGGGCGGCAGTGGTTCGTCGTGTATTTCTGATATTCGCCGCTCACTTTCCATGAAAATATCTGTAAAAGAGATTCAAATCCCCAACCTGTCTCCGATGTACTAGGCTGTCGAGCAAATTAATAGATGAAGCCAGTGGAATTGCGTGTCCGTCCGTGACTATATCCGGTTCTGTAATGTTAACATTTTTAGAGAAAACTGCTGCCTGTTTTTTTAGCGTTAAATTCGACTTGGTTACTGTCACCCTAAGCCAAAATTTCTTCCAGGACTTTGTTGAGGCGTGATACTTCATGCTGTCTGCGAAGATGTGTGTCGGCAGCACAGCATTCAAAGAGAAATATGAGATAAGTGTGCTATCATTAGGAAAACTAGCACTTCCGGTTATATCAGCTTAACATTATTTTAAATCGAATTCCCAGTGTAATTTGACATTTTTTGACTCTATTTAAAATTCCAAGTAGCTTTTGTTAATAATTTCCTATACCCATCTCCAACAATCGTTTCTGATTGGAGACCACGAGCTGGCAAAGAGTCCCGACAGCCTGGAACATCGAAGACAGGTCGTTGATTTGACTCTCTTTTACAGATAATTTCCATGGAAAATGCTCGGCTACCTTGCCCTCTTAATTCCGCCCAGAGCGGCGTATAGCAGAAATACACGACGAACCACTGCCGCTCATCCATATGTGGTTAAGCTTAGTACTCCTCGAACTTCATTATTTAAGAATTCTTTCATCTGGAGGACGTCATCCTTATGGAAAGACCTTCCCGAGGTTGTGTTTCCCAACGAGTATAACCTCCAACGATTCAAAATCAACGCGAATCACTTTATGCGCACACGCCCCACTCCCAGTGCCTTAAAGGATTTTCCTTCCAAGTGCTTGTGTTTGATCATAAAAAATATATCAAATTCATCAAAGGAATTTCTTTATCAAAAATCATGTCAAAGGTAATTTGACCCTACTTTGTAACTAATCCAGTTAAAGCTTAAAAAATTTAAGGATAATATGGTCCTTTTTATTTCATTAAAAATACTAGACCTTTTTTTAAAAACTATGCCGTTCTGGTTTAATATAATAAATACGCATAAGTCATTTTTTTTAAATGGAACACCTTGTATTTTAAGGTACCATTACGTGCAGAATTCCATTCTTTATCTAGTTGCTCAGTACCTTATACAGGGTGTTATGGAAATGACGTATTATATTTAAACCGGCAAATCCCGAGATGAAAATAAATTGAAGAAAAATAACCATAAATGACGCTTTGAACTATTAAGCGAAATATACACTTTATATGAAATCTCAAAATTTACGTGGCCGCTCCTGAGGCCCTTCACAATCAATATTTTATTGAGGCAGTCTCGAGGTATTCAATCAAGGGCGAGGAGACACGCGGTGTGATCTGACAACACTGTTAGTATACGAACAAGCCCACATTGGTGCTAAGTGAATCCAGATGGAACGGCGCGTGGGTAAAAAGGGTTTTTACCTTAGTATTTAGATATTCGATTTAAAAAAAAAAGTATGTCTTGTTTCTCTAGGACTCCATAGGAGTCACCCATTTAAATATAATAAGTCATTTCCATAACACCCTGTATATTACTTGGTAAATTGCAGGTATCTTTGGCAGACTGAACTGACGTGAATCCTACTTCCTTAATTTTTAAAATACCCTGTATCAAAAATTTCTAGTATTTTTAATGAACCTTAGTATTTCTTAAATCTATAAATCTTCAACCGCATTGGTTACAAAGTATCATCAAATTATCTTTGACATGTTTTTGTAAAGAAATCTTTTAATGAATTTTAACACATAGAATCGCATCTCCAGGTATGAGATGCATTATCCAAAAACCATGTATATATAATAAGTTAGAAGGAAACGTATAGTAATAAAACTAATTTTTTCGTCATTTGAAATGCGATAAATAAAATTCAACTTTTTCGTCATGGCATTTCTTATATTTCATCTGGATCGCTTTTCCTAATTTGCATATTCTTTGTTGTTTTTTGATTAAGTTTTAACTTTATCCAGCATTTTGATTTTAAGCGCTCTAAATCATTTTAATAATTTAATTTAGTTTCCTTCTTTCACAGTTTCCAATTTTATATCCTGACATTTTTAGAATTTATGGAAATTCGCAATTTTTAATCATAAATCATTTTAATATCTGTCCGTAAATGGAAGCATAATTCGTTGATTTATACCCTGGTGATATCATAGATTAAAGAAATACATTTCTTGGTTCGGTAGGAAGATATTTTTTAAGTGTGAAGGGGGCCGAACAAACCCAACAATTTTTATATAACAAAATTTATTATTATCAATGTAAATAATAATAAGTTTCAATTTGAGGTTAATTATTTTAATCAAGAATCAAGGATGACGAGAAAAACACAACAGACCGGTTTCATGTAGAATTGATCGAACTAATCAGCAACGAACCACTTTTCTTAAAAAAATAACAGTGTACAGGGTTATCAATTTAGTTTGTAAAAACTTTTAAGAGCCTGTCACTTTTTTGTATTTTGAGTTAGCGCGTTCATTCAAAAAACCAAGATTTTTAGCCAAGTTTTTATGAGTGTTGTAAAAAATGACAGTAGGTGTCATATGTCACACCGAAAAGCAATTATTATTTTTTTTAAATGGGACACTCTATACAGGGTGATTGATGGTAGATGTTTATGTTTATGTTAGACGTTTATGGAGAACTAATCATCGGATCACTTTGAAAATTTGGGAGCTTATAGAAGCGGACATGATTTATCTTATAAAAATATTTTTAGCCATGCAGTGTTGCCGCTTTTACTTGAAAGTATTAGCAACTTTGATAATTTAAACGGAACACCCTGTGTATTATTTTTGTTCTAGAATCCTTATGAATTTCTTAATAACTTTCCTTAATATTTTCCTATGCCTATTTGTTATAGTTCTCGAGATAATAATTAATTTCACTTTTTTTTTCGGAAAACATGTCCTACAAAAAGTGATGATATTTTTAAACTCTGGCAAATTAAAGCACTGAAATTTGGTATGGAATCAGGTTATATCCAGAGGTCTTTCACCCTCTGTCCAAATATTAGTTATAATAGTACAGGGTGTTTCAAAATACAAATATTTTGATGGTTTGGAAAAATGGTATGTATTATAAACAATATTTTTAATGTAAACTCAAAAGAAAAAATTACAGGCCTGGGCTCTTCGGCGGCCATTTTATAGTACCCAATTTTCCAATCCATTGGACATACTTTGCGTTTAAATATGCAGTTACTGGATAAAATCCATAGCAACCAAAACAGTTGCATAGCTATCTTGATCCTTTTTAACAATGATATATTCTTACATATTTTTGTCAATGTTTGATGAAATGAAGAAAATAATGCATATGTGTCTTATATTTTTGAGATCGGAAGAAAAGGCGCCATCTAATGCGCTTCTGATATAATACAGGGTGATTCACGACGAGCGTGCATTAGAACTTTATGGAGAACTACTGAATATATGTTCCTGAAACTTTGGGGATTTGGGTTTATCGATATGCTCTCTTTAACTAAAATATTGACATGTTCCTCTCATTTCCGGTTATACCGGAAGTAGCTGCCAACTTTCGTTTTTTAAATACAACATGGTAATTTTTATTACTTTTTTCGATTAAGCATTAAATACTAAGCACATTTTATAGAAAATGTATTTGTCAGAATCTATTAGTTTTTGAGATATCTGGACTTTTTGTAATTATTTGGCAAATGCATGACGATGAAATAATCCATATAATTTTTTTACCTTAGCGCTTGGACTAAAAATTTTTTCTCACCGAATAGCTAGAAGATCATCAAGTCTCAAAAACATTTCAAATTCGGCATAAAATGTACAGGGTGGTCACAATTCAAGCCTCATTGTGAAAGAATTCAACCATTAAAAACTTTCTTATTTTAAATGGAACACCCTGTATATTTTTATTTAATTTGATGGCAAATTAGTTGTTCTTTATAAATAGTATTTACTATCCTATACCTATATTAAAGCGTTTTCTCAAAAAATCCAATTTTATTCCGAAAATGCTATTTTTTGTTCAAGTGTGTTATGAAAACAATTGTACTTAGGGGCTGTATACTGATGTCTATACGGAGGAAAAGTGATAGGTATCAAAACGATGGGGCTCCAGCACACACCGCCCAAGTTGTTAAGACTGCCCTAAACAGACTTTTTCATGACCAGTGGATCGCAAACCAAGGTCCCTTCCACTGGCCAGCTCGTTCGCCAGACTTTTCATCTGGGGAACCATTAAAGATAAAGTTTACGCGCGTCCCATCACCACGAAGGAAAATCTAATTGAAAGGGTAAAGGCAGCATTTCAAAAGAATACATAAATGCTTGGAAGTAAATGGCAATCATTTCGAACATATTTTAAAAATATAATCAAAAGATATTAGGTATAATTTTTAATTAAAGAATTTAAAGTTTATAAACTTGTTTCCTTGCTATTTTTAAAAAAATAATATTTAAACCATTAAATTTAAAACAATCAACTGCATTTTATTTATAAATTATTGGGAAACACTTTAGAATATTGTATTTTCCAGCAATCAATCACTTTTCCTCCGTATAGACATCAGTATACAGCCTCTAAGTACAATTAATTGTTTTCATAACACACTTGAACAAATAGTATTTTCGGAATAAAATTGGATTTTTTGAGAAAACGCTTTGATATAGGTATAGGACAGTAAATACTATTTATAAAGAACAACTAATTTGCTATCAAATTAAATAAAAATATACAGGGTGTTCCATTTAAAATAAGAAAGTTTTTAATGGTTGAATTCTTTCACAATGAGGCTTGAATTGTGACCACCCTGTACATTTTATGCCGAATTTGAAATGTTTTTGAGACTTGATGATCTTCTAGCTATTCGGTGAGAAAAAATTTTTAGTCCAAGCGCTAAGGTAAAAAAATTATATGGATTATTTCATCGTCATGCATTTGCCAAATAATTACAAAAAGTCCAGATATCTCAAAAACTAATAGAGTCTGACAAAAACATTTTCTATAAAATATGCTTAATATTTAATGCTTAATCGAAAAATGTAATAAAAATTACCATGTTGTATTTAAAAAACGAAAGTTAGCAGCTACTTCCGGTATAACCGGAAATGACAGAAACATGTCAATATTTTAGTTAAAGAGAGCATATCGATAAACCCAAATCCCCAAAGTTTCAGGAACATATATTCAGTAGTTCTCCATAAAGTTCTAATTCACGCTCGTCGTGAATCACCCTGTATAGAGTATCCCATTTAAAATATAATAATAATTGCTTTTCGGTGTGGCATATGACACATACTGTCATTTTGGACAGCACTCATAAAAACTTGGCTAAAAATGCTACATCTTGTTTTTTGAATGAACGCGCTAACTCAAAATACAAAAAAGTTACAGGCTCCTAAAAGTGGGACAAACTAAATTGATAACCCTGTACATGTATCAGTAAGCGGATTATTCTGACGGTGGCAAATCAGTTGACAATCGATACATTTTGCTGTACGAACACCGAATATTGGTCAGCGGTCACAGATTTTGCTTCTGTGAACAGTTTAAACAAATCGCGAATGTCTCGGACAGTTCTAACTATTTCTGACTGCTCTGCGTACGAATCTTTTACGTTCATATGAATTTTTCTTCGTAAAATAACCTAATGATTCCCTCTCTGCAATATTAGCACGTCATTAAAGAACATCCTGTTTGATTCATGCAATAGCGACATATCATTAGCAGTTTTTTTTTTGTGAAACATATTACTGGTTAATTTTGGTAAAAAGCGAACCAACGAGGAGTGCTAACAAAATCTGTCGAGCCATCACACGGGTCAGATTTTATTAAGGCATCCTCAATTTAATAATAAACTAAGAAAATTGACATCAACTTGGAGTTAATAAAATTATTCCTTAATCCGATTTGGGGTTTAATGTAGATTGGTAAGATTAGCAGTCTCGCTACGAGTTCGGAATCCCAATGCAAATACAAATTCAATGAAATATGAAATTCGGTTTGCGACGCTTGAAATTGAGTTATCCTGTTAATGTCAAAATTATATCTGGGTGTTCTCACTTAAAATTTGTTATTGTAAAATGGACATTGTTTGGAAATTCCTGCTTTAGCGTAGCTATATATTTGTTTGACGGTAAGATAACACTACTTTATCGATTAAACTAAGATTTAGTACTTACATGTACACTAATGTACATACAGGGTGTCCGATTTTCGACACTTTTATAGGGTATCTCCGTTATTGTTAGTGCTATCAAAGAAGTAATGTAGGTGTCATGTGTTCTTTTTGGGTCAAACTTAAAATGGTAAAATCAAACATTTTCGCTCGCTTAAGAGATACGGGGGAAAATCAAGAAATTGACAATTTCAAAATTACCATATTTTTTTCTTAGTTAAAAGAGATACAGAAAAATGTTTTATACAAAAAATTGTTTATAATGATTTTTTAATAATCTGCCGTATTTAAAATATAAGTATACGCGGTCAGGAAAAAAAGTTATCGGCCCTAACCCCATTTTTTTAAATGGAACACCCTGTATATTTTAAGATAACATTTTATATTCTCTTTACAAATATATAAGACACGATGGATAATATTGGTTTCCCAGGCGATTTATTTAAATTTTATTACTTTAATCCAAAGTAGGCCATGAAACAAAAGCTAATATCCTAGATAAAACATTTTTCTGTATCTCTTTAAACTAAGAAAATATAGGGTAATTTAGAAATTGTCAATTTGTTGATATTCCCCCGTATCTCTTAAGCGAGCGAAAATTTTCGAATCTTGATTTTACCATTTTAAGTTTGACCCAAAAAGAGCACATGACACCTACATTACTTTTTTAATAGCACTAACAATAACTGAGATACCCTATAAAAGTGTCGAAAATGGGACACCTTGTACTTTATTCCTGAAAAAAAATCATCAAATTCGGCTTGGTGCGCGTACAATATTACCCTTCCTCCCGTCGAATGTATATTCAAATTCTTACCTTCCATCTAAATTCAGTTAAAGATGCGTAACGCGTAATCCAGATTGTATCCGAAACATGTACATCACTAATCATATTCACTAATAATTAAAAGTTCGTATAAGTCCCAAGAATGATTATTCAGGGCGATCCGGTTCATTGAAACCCTATTTTAACATAAATAAAATATTCACTGACAGCCATTGAAAAACTTAGCTTGATTGTTTCTCAAACCATGGCCATCCACGACCGCGCCGCGTCCCGCTGCAGAAGAAATTATCGAAACAATGCTATTATATTATTCGGTCGGGTATTTGTTGTAATAACTTTAAGTTCTGATTATTTTGTTCGATAAATACTGCAAAAAGGGGGAATCGCCTATGATTGATAATAAGTTTATAATGATGTATAAATTGTGTTATCCGAACGCTAAACGAAACACTAAACTTGACTGACAACCATTGAAAAACTTGGCTCGTCCCGCTCTGCAGAAAAAAATATCGAAACAATTCCAGGCAGGTCGGGTATTTATTGTAATAATTTTAAGGTTTGATTTATTTTGTTGGATAAAAATAGCAAATAATACAGGTTGTCCCATTTTCGACACTTTTATAGGATATCTCCGTAATTGTTAGTGCTATCAAAAAAGTAATGTAGGTTTCATGTGCTCTTTTTGGGTCAAACTTAAAATGGTGAAATCAAAATTTGAAAATTTTAGCTCGCCTAACAGATACGGGGGAAAATCAAAAAATGACAATTTCAAAATTACCCTATATTTTCTTAGTTAAAATAGATACAGAAAAATGTTTCATACAGAAGTTTCTTTATATTGATTCTTGAATAATCTGCCGTTTTCAGAACAAGTATACGGGGTCAGGTAAAAAAGTTATCCGACCTAACCTCATTTTTTTTAAATGGAATACCTTGTATATTTGAATCTAAAAAGATACTATTTTAAATTTTCCTTTCAAATATATAGCACACCATGGATGATATTGGTTTTCTAGGCGATTTATTTAAACTTTATTACTTTAAACCACAGTAGACCATGAAACAAAAGCTAATATCCTAGAAACAACTATGTTGACTATTAACATTTAACGTCAATTTCATTTTTACATATTCATTTGCGAAAATAACCTATCAACATTTTGAAAAATTTGATATAATATCAGTTTATATTCAAAGAGGAAAAAACGAAGAAATGGCGCAAAATGTATACCTATTTTGTTCGCTATCCGGAAAGATGGCAACGATTTAAGGACATAGTCCGAACATTTGCTATAATTCCCGTTATTCTTACCTTAATCTGCTTCTTTTATTTCGTTTCAAAGTAATAACGTTTAAATAAATTGCCTATGAAATCAATAACATCCATGGTGTGTTATATATTTGAAAAGAGAATTTTAAATTCTATCTTTTTAGAATAAAATATTCAGGGTGTTTCATTTAAAAAAATGAGGTTAGGTCCGATAACTTTTTTACCTGACCCCGTAAACTTAGTCTGAAAACGGCAGAATCATTATAAAGAAACTTCTGTATGAAACATTCTTCTGTATCTCTTTTAACTAAGAAAATATAGGCAAATTTTGAAATTGACAATTTTTTTATTTTCTCCCGTATCTCTTAAGCAAATTAAAATTTTCCAATTTTGATTCTACCATTTTAAGTTTGACCCAAAAAGAGCACATGACCCCTAAATTGCTTTTTTAATATGGGGCACCCTGTACATAATTATTTTGTGATAACCATTTTTACAACACAGCTAATTCGCAGAATAATGGCCTAATTTTTTGCTCACATTCCTTCCGACAGTCAGAAACGGCTGGGCATACAATAGTGATGCTTGAATGATAATAATGATGTGAATTTTATTGTGTCATTATTAGGAGAAACCTTTACTAATGGCCCCCCGTATTTTTGTTGAGAAACATTTTCCACAAAATAAAATATAAGGCATCTAGCAGACGATATTCTAGTCTAATGCTATTTATGGCATAACTTAGATTGGCTAGATTATCCGCCTGACTACGATTTCAGAATCCCAATGCAAATACGAATTCAATGAAATATGAAATTCGCTCTGGACCGCCTCGGGTTGAATTATCTTGTTGATGTCAAGCTCATGCGTTCGTGTTTTGCCTCGATATGGGTTTGTCTGAAAGATAATATCGGTATCTATTGTATTGTATTTGTTTGTTAAATGGCTTATTACATTTAAATGGGTTACCCCTTGGGTGTCCTACAGAAACACTGCATACTTGTTATTTTAAATCGACCGGGTTTAAAAATGGAACCAATATAATTATTGTCATAATCTATGGGCTGACCCGTATTGTTTTCCCATTGGTTCTTGAATGCTTCCGTATGAATATTATTAGTTCCCTTTTCTTCGCATACGTTGCAAATGTATTTTAAATTAATAGACATATAATACTATTTATTATATATCATTTTGCACTTTTAATCCTAGTCGCAAACTGGCAGACAAAATTCCTAAAAATAGACTTGTTCGCAGTTGCACGTTGTCTCGGTTTACCCGGATAAGTTGTTGTCGAACAAGTTGTCGTGGCCACATAAGTATATATAATAATTATATTGCTAATACCATCTGCAATTATGTCCCCGCTATGGGCATCGAACGGGCAATAGTGAGTTTGCGCAGTTCGGAAATTTCCTTGTGAAAGTAAACATTCGACAGGACCGGATTTCAACTTTTTTAATGTAAATTTCACTGGTTAGTTAGGAAAAATATGGCAATCAAAATTTCGATTAGTTCGATTTAAGACAGCGTTCCATGCATACGATTTCTGACGATATGATGATCCGACGGTGCCCTGATTGGTGTAAACTATTGGTGCCAATTTCCGTCCGAATATTTGTAACAATCGACCCGATGAGCTTTATTTTAACTTTCATCCGACGTCGTATGTTTCTTAACCTCACTTTTTTTAAAATCAAAAATTAAGAATGAATGACTATATTGACTATTTTGGGAATTATTATCAGCTACTAATGCACCAAATTAAAAATACATTAATTTTAAGGTTAGGTAGTGACCACGTATATATATTATATTGTATCCGAGTGACACTCTCTTATTTTTTTACAAGCTTTTTAGTGAAATTCGGATAATGTGATAAGCAAAATATTTTCGTATATATTATGTACATACCTGAAATACTTTATACCTGGTATTGATCCACGACTTTTGCAAAAAAGCACCATGCCCTTGTGTCCTTTCATCTTAAACAAAACAAGCCAGTAACCTACCAAACAGCGAATCGAATCACCACAAATTAAAAACTCCTTTACAAAAATTGTTGTTAGTAATGAAAGTTTATAAGCACTAATATACCTAAAACAATGCGGATGAACCACTTTTTATTCTGTAATTTGAAAAAGCATCCAGAACCAAAGATGGCGACGAATAACAACAAACAATTATGTCGGGCCGGCTCTGACGCGATCGATAAAATTTCGACCCTACTGCGCAAACTCAATAGTACTGCGCCATCTCCCATAGCGGGGACACTTTTTGTATTTTGGAACGTTCGTATTGGCAATATAATGGTTATATATATGTGGTCGTGGCGTGCAATTAAAGGTGTACGAAGAGCTCTAGTACTCGGCAACAGACACGTTATTTCAGTTATGCACAGATAAGAGTTAGGTTGTTTTTTGAGCGGAATATATTTTTAGTTTAGTCGATCATTTTGCCGATTTCTTGGAAACTACTACTAAAAAAATTAAAAATTCGTAAGAGATTTAAATGGTAAATTTACCATTTCTAATAAATCTTATCCTTGAGACCGTCTTTAAAATCTAAAATATGCACACGAAACCCTCAACAAATGTTCCTAAACCCATAAAGAACCATAATAATAAAAATATTAAGTCGAAAACTAAACTTAGTTTATTCGGATCTCCTCATAAAAGCCAATATATAATATAACTGTAGGCTTCTACGATTCTCTCCGAAACAATATTCTTTTATTTTCCCATTTACTTGTCAGATCGTATGGTTTTATAGGAAATATACGCTTTATTGGGCAAACATCATCAGATTTCCTAATACGACTTTTTTTTATTTAAGATGTTATTTTTATGAGTATTTTTACGTCGATTGCTGGTAAATGGTTATTCGGATGGCTTTGTCAGTAATAAAACAAACTACTCAATTAATTATAATTATGGTAGAATATCGGAGAGAAAAATAGGTTTGATGGAGACAATCAAGACAAGAACAAATAAATACAATATTTGTTATAGCGAGCTAATATTTGCGAACTCTATAGGTTCGTTCCAACCACCCTAAAAATCATAGAATGTACGGTCACGCACATGCGTAGTAGTCGGAAGCCGTTCCAACCGACACAAAACGGTGTATCGGGCGATCCCGTTTGTGTTCCAATCAAATTTGTGATCGTTCGCAAACCAGTTCCTGAACGGTGAACACGATACATGGACAAGAGCAGGAACCGTTTGTACTGACTTGCGCCGTAAGAATTTTAACAGTTGTTTTTGTATTCCTGGCATTCGTGCAGTTCTTGTAGCCTTGTTTTGTAGGAGTTGTTGCTTAACCCCTCGTTAATATTCTGATTATTTAATTTATTCTTATTAAATTTATATAAACCGGTTCCTAAACCTACAAGATATTCTTACCATTAATCACGTTATTCGCTGCCATAATTATTAAATAAAAAAATAACGGAACGACAAAAGATAATACTCAAGCTTAGACGAAGAAATTAAGCAACAAAAGTAGGGTTATGATTTATGATAATTAAACTTTCCTAGTCTAAGAAATAATCAGACAGGCGATCAGGATCAGCTGAGATTTTTACAGAGAATGGTTATAAAACGTACCAACCTTGCGTCCCTTGTGTATCGGCAACAAACGGTGCAAAATTAACGCCTGCGCACAAAATCGATCCCGACAGTTTCGTGCTGGTTCTAGAACGAGACAAAAATAGGGTGTTGGAACGAACCTAATAATGCATTGACAGACGTGTACTTACGCGCATTGTCAAACGTTTGCAACTTTGCAATCATTTGTTCGTGTTCCGACCCGCGCGGCGTCGGTACATTAAAGGAATTTGTCGTTTATCTGTACGACGTAGTCATGAACAGAGATCGAGTTGTAGTGAGCATTTGGAGCAATTGAATCTTATATTGGAGACGAGATCGAATAAACCCAAACATACAATTGCATACATTTACACACGTTTTCTTTAAATGATTTTTCGGTGGATTAAGATAGATTGAAATTTCATTTTTGTCAAATTTGAGATTTTTACTGCATGAAGACTCTGCGGATTTCATGCAGAACTAAATAATGTCAATTTCGTTATAATCTGGAAAGCTTATTATAAATCCGCAGGATCCTAATGCATCATTCCTGTAAGAATCTCAAATTTGACAATAATGGGCTTAGGCTAGTTCTACATTAAGCTGACGATATACAGTCATCACCCTTGTTCGTTCTTGTAAACGGCGTGACGCTGCCTACGCAGCGCCGCTTGCATCCTATTGGGCTTGATTAGCCTTATCCTCTCGTTGGTGGTCGACGCAGTGGCGGTTCTTCCACAGGAGCACATGCGCACGTGCACCCCCAAAACGAATTAAAAAATATTTATTTGCAAATTATTTATCGTATATAGTCCGACCCTCCCTAATATCTTATCGTACCGTCAATTATCGAATAAAGTCCGACCCTCCCTAATATTTTATCGTACCGTCAACCAAACTGTGTATTATAGGCTCTCGATCCGGCAACCGTGCCTCGGTCGATTTTAATGACGATTATGACGAGACTTGATCGCATGTGCGATTAATTAGGCGGGGCATAATGCAGCTTCTCTGTAGTAACAGGTGGCGGGAGACAGCGGGGCTATGGCGATTTAACATGGGAAAGGCGCACAATTTTAGTGAGCGCGCCGTTGTCTGTTCGTGCATCTAGTTAGAAATTCGAGCGTTTATATTTTAATATTTTAATATTTTAGTACTATATATTTATTAAGTTAAAATGAATAATCCGACGGTGGACTATTTAAAAAATAATGCGGGAAGACCTAAACCCGAAATTTATTTAACGCAGACCACAAGGGGTAAATCTAGGGACTTTATTCGAAAGTTTAAAAATTAAATATATGGAAAAAAAATTATAGAGAGTATTCCAAACTTTAATGAGGCTGTTATTGATAATTTTTCTACAATTAAGAATCGAAGAACGAACTTTACGTTTAAGCACTATACACACTAAGAAAACCTTTATTATTGTCCAAAAGTCGTATTTCCTTGTATAAAATTAAAAAATAAATAAAAATATGTTTCACATAACGCATTTTCTTATTACTTCTTTTCTTTCTACATTTAAAACGCCTAGAAAGTAATTGTTTGGTCGTTACACAAAAATAAAATTTTAAAAATAATTTCACCATACTTGTGAACCCCCTCTATCATATGTCACGAGCCGCCACTGGGTCGACCTCTATTTTATTTCTGTAAGAGTGACTCAGAGATGTCCGTTTCACGTTATGCCCTATTTAATTTTGATGTTGTTACTCTCCTGATGACACCATCTACTTCTCTCCATTTATTTCATTGTTATGGATTCTGTATCTTAGGAGATACCAAACATGATTTTTCTAATTCTTCCAATCTCTCGTTGAACGATTCAACCTTCCTGCGTGATGTTTGAACTGTCACTAATATTAACGTGCCTCTACGTGAGTTTGAACGAAAATTCATTATTGCTATTAAGTTTTCTTTAATCTCCTTCCGATTTTATTATTTTGTTTTTCCATTTAGTTGACGGCTCGTATCGCTCTTTGGAAAATAGTTAGAAGTTTTAATGAAATTACGTCAACAGATTTAGTAGTATGGCTTTTATAGAAGCTGTTATTGATACGGCTCAATTATCTTTTATATTTCTAGTTGGAGAAGACAGTGGAAGAAGAGTTCAAAGGGAAATGCATTTATCGGTCGTTAAGTTTAACTATTTTTCGAATAAGAATATTTCAAAGCAATCTGTTTATCTCGCCATTATTTTTGTAAGTATCTTTTCCTATTTTGTAAATATCTTATGCGTCTTTTCAAGGATTTGAGCAGGTATGGATTCAGTAATAGTTTTATTTTTTAGATTTATAACCTAAAGCTCCAACTTAATTATACATGGTGTTTCCATGGGCGTTGTTAGGCAGTTTTGTAGGAGGGGGAGGGGGAGGGGGCATTGATAAAATGAGTAATTGTATGAACTTAAAAACCAGGACCCCAGCGGTAGCAACCAGGGGAAAAAGCTCGCTGCGAACGAAAGCGCAGCAGGCGAAATTATGTATGCACCACGCCCCACGAGCAAACTCAAAATACACAACTAAATTTAGTCCATAATTTATAGTAAATACTAGAAAAACCGAGCGGTAAGGTCAGTAAGGTCTCATTATACTCAATTTAAAAAGAGCGACATTTTTACTTAAGTTACAGCAGACCAACAAAAGTAATTTTTTTTTCAAGAAAAGTTTTCCTTTTTCTGAGGATTTTTCGGTATTTTTAAAATGATCCCGATTTTACGAGCTATATACAAAAAGAGACAGCGGAAAACAAACCAAAAAATAACTCCATACCTATTTATTTTAAATAACATTGATTAGTATGCTTATAGGTATTTTAATGGTATTCTACGGTTGTAATGCCAAATAGGCAATAATTTCATCGTAAATTGCTTCAATGTCGAATAGTTCTTGCGGAAACAAATGTGAATAGGATTAAAAATTATTTTTGGTCAATAAATCGAAAAAATTGAATCCGCTGATGTCCGTAAATCTAGTTTTAATTTAAATAATAATGGTGCCAAAAATTTCATTATAAATTTGTTTATACAGTGTGTCTACTTAAGTTGGAATCATATGGAAAACTTTTTTATTATTGGTTTTATGAAAAAAAGTTATTCTTCATAAAAAGTTCTGCATAGTCCAAAAATCGAAATGCAACCTTCAGTTATCAAAATTTCCCAGTCATATACGAGGTATATCAGAAATTACGAAGTTTGCTCAAGTGTAAAGTACCTTTATTTTTGACAATATTGAAGAATATTATGAAAAAAGTTATTTTGAATTAAAACTTATATTCAAATATGCAATTACAGTTATTTAGCCTGAAAATTTAGGTTTTGTGATTATTTACTAATCATTCCGTATTAATTATTAAAACAATTTCTGTTTTTTCTTCACAACTTAGTAAAGCTGCCATTTCTAAAACTTAAGCAGACACACTGTATAGCAGCTTCGGATCCGCTATATTAGAATTTTTCTTCGTTTGGCTTAGCTTCGATTAAGAGAAATAATTTTGAAGAAACAATATCCGACTATTTGAGACGACTAATTTGAGAAAAAATAGAAAAACATACTATCTTCTCCGCTAACGAAATAAAACATTATTGATGTATAATTTTGATAATGGGCGACAACCACGCATGCTAAAAAGCCCGCTATGTTTATGACGAGCCACATAATGTGGGATGAACGCTGATGCAATAATGCAATAGCAACAATCAAATTTAAGAAAAAATAGAAAAAACATACGAACAACCTACCTTTTCCGCGAATGAACTAAAAGTTTTTTGATGTGTTATTAAGTTACCAAATTCCAGGGGGGGGGGGGCAACCGCCCCCCTCTTGCCCCTTATAAGCGACGCCCATGGGTGTTCCTTAATTACATGTGGTTCAACATCAAAACACCCTTAGAGTTTACGCTGTTGGAGACAAGTTATCGTCCAGGCTTTTGAACAGGAGTATTATGGTAGTTAGGAAGTCTTTATGACTCCATTTCGGCATGCAATACAAGAAGATCCCTGAATCCACTCCAACGTCCATTTTTAAACCGTCCCAAGGCTATCTTACTTTATACTTTTATATTGCTATCGTTATTGCCACAGCACCGTTAAAGCTATATATACCAACATTTTTACTGCGCTAGCCAATATTTTTTCTTTAATAATGCCAAAATTCGACACAAAGCAAAAAATCACGAAGAGAAACAACCCTTGACAGTTATTGCCGGTGAAATTTATAGCGAACAATTTTCCGCAAAGTATTGGACTTTCGTTGTCAAATAAAAATTAGCTGCAATTCAATATGTTCTCAACATCTGACGCACGGATTCTAAAAAAAAAGGGAAACGTAAAAATACAATTTTATAATTTATTTAAGCCAATGCTATTGGTCTAGGATATGTGAAATGTGTATTTATGTAATTATACGTATTTAGGGACTTATTTATATCCACAGGTACTACGAGTAGTAAATTTTGGTGCATCACATGATAAAATAGTATATTAAGATACAAGTTTCATAAGACATTATCTTAGAGCACGCGTTTATTTTAAAAAACGACCCGGCGGTGGGTTTTCTAAAGTACAAGTGCTATAATTGTCTTATGAACCGTGTATTTTATAATACTTTTTCTATTTGGGGTCTTTAAAGTCTGAAAACTTTAAAAAATATAGTAGATTTTTTCCATTTGAATTAATATTTTCTTTTTGGGTTGGCAATACTTGTACAATTTACTAAAATGTTACAAGTATCAAATATGCCATGATAGAAACAATTGAACACAACAAAGCTTCTTCCGATCTATCATAATTAAAAATAAATATATTATTAAAGTTAATAAAAATGAGTCAGGAAGAAAGTTGTACTCCGGCAAAAATACGAGAAATTGTAGAAAATAATCTAGAAAAACTTTTAAAAAGAATATGCAAAACTTTGAGTTATAGTGCGAGCTGAACAAAGTTCAAAATATTGAATAAAATAATAAATAATACTATTGAACAAAATATTGTGTCGACACAGAATCTGACAGGAATAGCAATTAATGCCCAGGAAATGTCTACAGTAACTATAAATATGTATATATAAAGTAATATGTATAATACTATATTGAAAAAAAAAAAAATAGTACTTTATTGAATTAAACTTTAGAAATAGAGCATAAACTAGAAGATATTTCTATTATTTTTAGGTTACGTTGTTTTATAGTTGTGACTAGAAATTAGTTCACGGACACCGTCAGCATGTTATATATTTCCGTCAGTCAGTCACTCGTAGAACAATATATTATGGTGGGTGAAATAGTGGATTGGTGCGCACGATTTACTGGTCAAATTTTTAAAGATTGCTCGTCGGTTGTCTTGCGCACAATGTTGTCGCCGTCATATAGGCAACCCCGCCGTATTGGTGCCGGTTTGGTTGCCAACCAACGACGTGAACGAAGGACGACCATCCAGAACTGAAACCAGTTGTAGGGATGTAACGATATTAAAAATCTATCGATACGTGGAGAATAGATATCAAAATTAATTCTAAAAGTGACTTTTCAGTGAAGGCCTTCTTTTATGCAAGAAATTAGATTGCTTATTTACCAGTAAAGAAGGTCCTTGATGTGCCAATATATTGCCGTGTAATCATTTTCATTAAGGGCGTAAGGTAAATAGTTTATCAGTCGGTATTGCGCATGACATCTGACGATCAGCTTTGATAACATGAACAAAGCCATAAATTTGCCAATTTTGCTTTTACAGTTTGCCTATCCATAGATATAGGTCGGTGGGTAGACTATGTGTTATTTTAACTTCGACACACTAATTTTGTCATTCTTTTTACACATTAAGCATTAAAATTTATAAATTTATAATAAAATTTATATAATCTCTCTTAAACATTAATGTCACTAACCCTTAAAACCCAATGCTAATACATTCATTATCAGTTAAATAAACAAATAAACACAGCATAGGTAATTAAGGTTAATTAAGAGAAACAACGTTAAAAATCCCGTTGGGCGCGTAGCCATGCCAAATAGGCATGATTATCCTCGTTATTTTTACAGACGCAGAAGCTACGATTTTTTGAGTAAGAGGGACATTTTTCCAGTTTTATTTATGATCAAAATACCGTCGATGCATCAAAAGACACATTTGTTTCATTTTACTTGATCTTTTATTCGTTTAATTTATATTTATGGACCCCGTTTGAAAGAAACAAAATATATTCCCTTTTGGGACGAGCACGAAGTGAAAAAGATCCCGAAGCGGATCAAGCGGTTAACCCCATGTAATCCGATTGAAGCAAACTTTGTAACTTTCTTGCTTGGATATAAATATTTAGGTTTAGCCCTACCTCAAAGTCCTTACACCCCTCACTTTCTTTATTAACCCGCTCGGAGTCCAGGCGAAAAAGTTAATTACTTACTTACGCTACTGATATTAATTTTAGAACTAGCTCTTCTCTGTATAACTACAACAAAAATAACATAGGTATAGTATTTGCAGAATTATACTGTTGATCTCTTGACTGCAATAAAACCTCATTATCCCTTGGACCATAAAATAAATAAGGAAATCCCAAATTTTAAAACCTTTTCGAGCAGAGCCGGACCAGGTATACAAATTCAATTTATACCTATGCCTGATGCATATATAAATACAAAGTGATTTTTAATAATTTTAATCTTTAGTGGTTTTCCGGCGAGTAATTTTTAGTTAGGCTTATTAGTGGTCCTTGGAATTGTGCTGATAGGGGGGCATCTTCAAGTGTCATTTTTAAAAGAAAGCATTTATCTACCGATGCCAAACTAATAATTAAAAATGTGTATCAATCGTTGTTGAGTAGAAATTTTAATTGGATGGATGCTTTAGCAGAGATGTCTACTTTGACAAAAACTCCTTTATCTTCGGTAAGAGACATTGTACTTAAACCTGTTAATCCTAGAAAAAATCGGAGTGATCCTGGCACATTTAGAAGCATTGACGAAAATGACATGGATTTATTAAGAAGAAAGATTTACCATATGTATGAGGCACAAACTGTCTGTTGCTTTCAGCTAAAAACATAGCAGATTCTTCTTTAGATTACCATCAAGATACCGACGCACAACTTTTTGAAGATTGGTTTAAACATAAACTCCTTAAAAATATATCTGAAAATAGCGTCATTGTAATGGACAATGCTAGTTATCATAGTCGGCAAGCAAAAATCATTCCCAATTCTAATAATACAAAAGCAGAAATTCAAAATTTTATGATTGAAAATGATTTATATTTTGAAGAAACTTACAAAAAACGAGAAATACTAGAAGTATTAAAAGCTTTTAAAATAAATAAGGAATACGAGTGTGTCAAACTTGCAGCAGAAAATGGACATACAGTGTTGCGTCTTCCTCCGTACTATTGTATATTCAATCCTATTGAGCTAATATGGCACCAATTAAAATCCAATATTAGGAGAAATAATATTTCTCCTATATTAAATGCATGCATCTGTAGTGGAAATAATTAAAAACGAAGTAAGAAAAATTTCTGCAGACAGCTGGAAAAACTGTGTACAGCATGTACTTAAAGTGGAAAATTCTTACAATTGTATGATTACAAATGTTCAACCCTTAATTATAAGTTTAGGCTTAGATGAAGATAGTGATAGTGATACAGAGTTAAATTTTGAATAAATTATCAATAGTTTCTTAGAATTTAATTAATTTTTATTGTACTTGTTATCCTAATAGTTATACTTTTAAATTATATTATTTTCAATTATCATTAATTGTTATCGTTGTCTTACATTTATTATAGGTACCTAAAACTAAAAATACCTATCTATTTATTTTAAATTATAAAAATATATCATGTGGTGTGGTATACATTTTCAAGCAGGCCCTGATCCCATTTATTGAGTTTTGAAGAGGTTCAGGCGTATACAATAGGGTTTAGTCAGGTAGCTTATTTATGGCAAAAAGAGTCAACGGTATAATTCTGCAACAACTATATATACAAAGGAGTTGTTGAAGAAGTTGAGGAATTTAGGGAATTAAACGAGTTGGTTAGGAAATATTCCACTAAATTACAGTCTAAATTAAAACCGGCATCACTAATTTTTCACTTTTTCACAGTAAAGGTTTGAACTAAACTCGATGCACTAACCGTTAACCTAATAAACAGGGGAAACCCATCAAACTCAATCTGCGTCTGCGCGACAATGCGAAATTCACGGATGGTGTGAGTCGTGGTACAGACCGCGAGGCAGGTTTCATGTGTTTACAAATCACACTCGTTGATTGGTCATATACACCGACGGTCCGACCTGTCATTTAAGGCTTAGCCGCGTTAAATGTTGCCAAATTGTACCTTCAAACCAGGTCGGTGTTTCAAAATGTCGGATTAAAATCAATTAAAAACTATTTGCTGTAAATTAAGACTTATTATTTGAGTAATAGTAATACACCAAGAAACGGCGTTTATAGGAAAAATGCTGAGGAGGCTTTGCCTCCTTCGAGGAGCCGCCACTGCTTATTACCTTTATTTTAACATGTAGAATCAGCTCTCTAACTATCCTGAGGAATTATCCAAACACCCTGTATATTGTATAGGTAGCAATATAAAGATTAGCCTGTGTGTTCTATACAGGGTGTTTCTTAATGACGTGCTAATATTTCATGCTGTGATTCCTTAGGTCATTTTGTAAAGAAAAGTTCATATCAATATATGTCCGCAACGGCTTAAATTTTTTGCTACAGGGTGTTGAATTTTTATATTTTAAATTGTTATTTTTCAATATCTCCGAAAGTACTTTAGATATTATTTTCAATTTTGGTATGTGTTAATAGGATATAGAACCACAAAATTTGGTTAGAAAAGTTAATCCATTGTTCCACCAGTGGCGTCCCTGCAAATATGTCCTCTGATATTTTTTCAAGAAAGATGGTACGCCACTAACATTCTTCCATATGGATATTATTTCTGATTAGCCTGGTCAATTCTACATGAAAACGGTCTCTTGAGTTTTTCTCGTCAGATGCACCGTTCTTGATTAAAACCACTAAATTCATATTGAAACCCATTATTATTAAAATTGATAAAATAGTTAACGATAAATTTTGTTTCATAAAAATTGCGAAGACGGAAGCATGCCTTTTAAGTGAAAGTGGCCATTTCCAATAATTTTTATGAAACAAAATTTAGCATTAATTATTTTATCAATGTTAATAATAATGAAATTATTAAAGGAAACACTATTTGATTTTCACTATATTTTGTCAACATGACACGTGTTTCGTGACAACGGCTTCATCAGCTGATGATATAGTGAAAATCAAAAACATCAAATAGTGTTTTCTTTAATAATTTTATTATGGACTTTCATCAAGTTAAGGCTGAAAATATAAGATTTTTAATAATAATGGGTTTCAATATGAATTTAGGGGTTTTAATCAAGAACGGTGCATCTGACGAGAAAAACTCAAGAGACCGTTCTCATGTAGAATGGACCAGGCTACTCAGAAAAATGTCCACATGGAAAAATGTCAGTGGCGTACCATCTTTCTTGGACTTGTTTGCAGGGATGCCACTGGTTGAACAATTGAATAACTTCTAATTTCTAATGATTTTTTATAATCCTATTAACACATACCAAAATTTAAAATAATATCTAAAGTACTTTCGGAGATATTAAAAAATAACCATTTAAAAAATAAAAATTCAATGCCCTGTAGCAAAAAATTTAAGCCGTTGCGGACATAATAATATGTTGATATGAACTTTTCTTTATAAAAATGACCTAAGGAAACACACCCTGAAATATTAGCACGTCATTAAGGAACACCCTGTATATTACCTGATTACCCTTCCTAGTTATTAACACGCAGAATTATTTCTTAAAATTTCCTTAAGCTGTTCATCTAATAAATTAATATAGATGATAATCCACTTAAATATTCTTAACTCGCTTGGAAATGCTGGAAATTCAACTTCCAGCATACAATATTTGTAGCGTAACGTAAATTGGTTAAATTAGTAGTCTGCCTACGAATTCAAACTTTTGATGCAAATACGAATATCGTATTAACGGGGTAAATTTGATTTCAGACCCCCGCTTAAATTAATTTACTCATATTTTAAATCTGACTGTGTGAACGAGGACGCAGAGATTTGTGTAATTATGTACTTTGGGTGACGTAGTTTATCATAATTTTGGAAATTTAAATCTGACAACAGCATGTACTAACCACTGCACTGCACAACACAAGCATTTTGTGAATTAAGATTTTTTCTTTGTAAAAGAAGGTTACTGCAGTTATTCATACAGGGTTATGATAAAGAAGATTTTATATAGACAACTACAGACCTATTTTCAATCGTTTGAGAAATATTAATATGTACTTTTTTCTATTTGGGGTTCATAATGGCTACAGTATGAAATGCAAAAAAATTTAATAACCTGCCACTTTATGAAAATGAAATTTTGTTTTTTTTATGTGCGCAGCAAGTAGGGTTCGAATTTTAGGCTTACTTCGATTTCGTTCAAATTAGTTTTCTAGACATTATGGATTCGACAGAAATTCATTATGGAAAACTTAAAATACTAACCTTTAACCTTACAAATAGATCATTTTTACTAGATATTTATCTGAATACCTATATTCGGAAATATATAACATGCTGACGGTGTTCGTCAACTAATTTCTAGTCACAATTATAAGACAACGTAACCTAAAAATAATAAAAATATCTTCCAGTTTATGCTCTATTTCAAAAGTTTTATTCAATAAAGTACTATTTTTATTTTTAATTCAATAATAGTATTATACATATTACTTTATATATACATATTTATAGTTACTGTAGACATTTCCTGGGCATTAATTGTTATTCCTGTCAGAATCTGTGTCGACACAATATTTTGTTCAATAGTATTTATTATTTATTATTTTGTTCAATATTTGGAACTTTGTTCTGCTCGCACCATAACTCAAAGTTTTGCATATTATTTTTAAAAGTTTTTCTAGATTATTTTCCGTAATTTCTCGTACTTCTGACGGAGTACAACTTTCTTCCTGACTCATTTTTATCAACTTTAATAATAGGTATATTTATTTTTAATTATGACGGATGGGAAGAAGCTTTGTTGCGTTCAATTGTTTCTATCATGGCATATTTGATACTTGTAACATTTTATTAAATTGTAAAAGTATTGCCAACCCAAAAAGAAAATATTAATTCAAATGGAAAAAATCTACTATATTTTTTAAAGTTTTTCAGACTTTAAAAACCCAAATAGAAAAAGTATTATAAAATACACGGTTCATAAGACAATTAGAGCACTTGTACTTTAGAAAACTCTCCGCTTCGCGGGTCATTTTCTAAATTACACCCGTGCTCTAAGATAATGTCTTATGAAACTTGTATCTTAATATACTATAATGCTACCATTGATATGTTTCTCGACACAGAAATTTTGGAAATTTGATTAACATTCACTGACAAACTTAAGTAAATAGCAAATTGTCATTGTCAATTCCGTCAAGATTGTGACTTGAGTTCAGAACGTTGCTATGTTGAGGTTTTTTTATGCCCTATTTTGCATTAAAAAGTTTAAATTCAAAAAATGAATCATAAATATTGCCCTTTCTTACAGTCCAAAATTGTTAAAATATTTTCAATATTCCCTCTGTCACTTTTTAAGATAATGCCCGTCAGATTACATCATAAAGTATATAAAATGTTTTTCTGTCCTTTTTAACTCGTCGGTAAAATTCCACCAACCGAAATATATTTTTTTAAGTTTGGAAAATTCATTCCAAAACTCAATTTAAAACAAGAAAAATATTACATAACTTTAACAAAAATAAATTACCTCTCAAAACTCTTGTTTTGTATCAGATGGGGACTGCTGGTATACGGAGTGCAAACTGTAAACAAACTTTTATGAACTAATTTAAGTTTATTAAGTAATTTTGACTAAATCAGGCTTTGGGTTAATTTTTAAAAAATTGCATTTCGAATGTCTCTGCAAACGGCACTTGGCCTGGGCAATTAAAACTTTGAAAACTAATTTATTACACAACGTAATATTTTAAATACTTTTTGGAGGGGTAATTTTGACATATTATTTGACGCACGCAAGAAAAATGACTCCTGAATCAAATTGGCAGGAATAGTAGCATTGTTCATGCAAGAAAATTGTCAACCAATTGCTAATTTTTCTACACATGCATAATTTTTAACTGATTGCGAACTAGTTGGAAATTTTCTGTTCTGCGAACACGTCACCAAACAGATAATTGACACTACTAAATAAATTATTTTTAACAACGATTATAAATGGGCATTTGATGAATTAAAATGGACGGACACGCAATCCCACTGGCTTCATCTATAAATTTGCTGGGCGTCAATCTGGGAGGAAATATGTCTTGGCATAACCACGTTGTGGCAATCGCCAAGATAGCTTCTCAGAAACTTGGTGTACTCTTCCGAACCAGAAAGTTGTACACACCTCAACAACTCTTGACACTATACAAAGCCCAGATTCGACCATCACTAGAGTTCTGCACCCAAACATACACTTCGGCTACTAGATTCCATCGAAAGCAGGGCCATTCGTCTGATTGGAGACCACGAGCTGAGGAAGAACCTCGACAGCTTAGAACATCGTGGCTCTCTTTTACACATATTTTCATGGAAAGTGCTCGGCTGACCTTGCCCTCTTAATTCCGCCCAGAGCGGCGAATAGCAGAAGTACAAGACGAACCATTGCCGCCCATCCATATATGGTTAAGCTTAGTACTCCTCGAACTTCGTTATTTAAGAATTCTTTCATCTGGAGGACTTCATCCATATGGAACGACCTTCCCGAGGTCGTTTTTCCCAACGAATATAACCTCCAACGATTCAAAACCAACGTGAATCGCGTTTTGCGCACACGCACCACTCCCAGAGTGCCCTAAAGGATCCTTTCCTATACTGCTTGTGTTTGATCATAAAAAAAAAAAATCTGCAAAACAAATTGGATAAAATAGGCTTAAATTTATTTCTTAAATTTAATATATATGTATAATATTTTAACAGTTTTATTTGCTTTGTTTGTGTGTAATTTGCGTATAATTAAAGATCCAGCACCTAAGTGTTACTTTCAGGTTGTTTGACCTTTTTTTTGGGGGAACATAGGGTATCACTAGTCAGAGCCCGAACTAATTTGGGTTGGTGACCTTTTTCTTAATCAGAGCCTAATGACCCCTGCACACTTGCGTTTTTATAAAATATGAATGGTGTGTAAGGATCGTGTATTTGTGTGACTAAAAGTGTGCAAAAGCGTGTAATTCTTCCAGCTATTTGTGTAATTTTACAAATTCAGATTGCCAACACTGAGCATTGGGAATATTTAAATAAGTATTTTAATGTTTTCTTGCAGTGCCTCCCAGCTTGCAGATAATGCCACCAAGTGGACAAGTAGTTACAAGAAAAGGCGGACCTGTATCGTTCGAGTGTAAAGCCAATGGTAATCCTAGTCCAGCCGTCCAGTGGTCCAAAAGAGTAAGTGCCTTTCAAGATGCTTTATATTTTTACTATGAAAAAATAATAACATTAATAATATAAATTAATACACTAATATTTCCAACAAACCATAACCTCAACTAATTATGTAGAATGATGTAATGATTGTCGATTCCTCTTTGTACATATCCTTTGGCTAAGCCAAGAACCAGTATAATTATATACTTCGACTTTGAGGAAAACAATCAAATCCATTGAACTTTCTAAACTTGTAACATTTCCATTTTAAATGGAACTATTTAAGGTGAATGCCTTTATCCCGGGTCTATATTCCAGGAGAAAGATATCTCGAAGCAATCTGAATCGACAATTGGGGTTTCGACAAACTGAGAATACTATAAGATGAGAACGTATTAACATAATCGGTTCTACGGTATTTCTCAAATGGATGGTCATTTGTTATTCGACTTCGTGTCTTTTTCTTAATCGTGTTACGTCTCATATTGGGCCTCCGATTAAGTCGGTACTATTGCTAACTCCGTTATTATTAGATCTATTAGTTCACAAGTATGGTGAAATTATTTTTTAAATTTCATTTTTGTGTAACCACCAAACAATTACTTTCTAGGCGTTTTAAATGTAGAAAAAAAAAAAGTAATAAGAAAATGCGTTAGTTAAAACATATTTTTATTTAGAAATACAACTTTTGGAAAGTAAGAAAGGTTTTCTTAGTGTGTATAGTGCTTAAACGTAAAGTCCGTTCTTCGGTTCTTAATTGGAGAAAATTGATCAATAACAGCCTCATTTAAGTTTGGAATACCCTCTATAAATTTTTTTTCATATATTTAATTTTTAAACTTTCTAATAAAGTCCCTAGATTTACCCTTTGTGGTCTGCGTTAAATTAATTTCGGGTTTAGGTCTTCCCGCATGCTTCACTACATGCTCCAAACTCAAAGAGCTAAAGTTACTTTTTAAATAGTCCGCCGTCAAACTATTCATTTTAACTTAATAAATATATAATATTAAAATATTAAAACATACACGCTCGAATTTCTAACTAGATGCACAAACGGCGCGGCGCACACTAAAATTGTGCGCCTTTCCCATGTTAAATCGCCATAGCCCCGCTGTCTCCCGCCACCTGTTACTACAGAGAAACTGCATTATTCCCCGCCTACTTAATCGCACATGCGAGCAAGTCTCGTTATAATCGTCATTAACCTCGACCGAGGCACGGTTGCCGGATCGAGAGCCTATAATATACCGTTTGGTTGACGGTACGATAGAATATTAGGGAGGGTCGGACTTCATACGATAATTGACGGTACGATAAAATATTAGGGAGGGTCGGACTTTATACGATATATAATATTCAATGAATATAAATTAATATTTTTTTATTCGTTTTGGGGGTGCACGTGCGCATGTGCTCCTGTGGAAGAACCGCCACTGGATGTTGGTTAAATTAGTTAAAACTAGTAGCATTTTTCCATGGATTAAAAAAAATTGAACAATGCATTTCTGCGTCATTTGAATTGATACTGTTAAAGGTGACAATTCTATATACTTCCCTATATATCGATCGCAAACAAATTTGTGAAAGTTAGTATATATTCTGTAGGATTTACGGTTTCAGTTATTACAGGTTTTATAATTTCATTTATAGTAACAGTAATAGTTCCGCTGACGTATCATTTTAATAAATAGATATTTCCAATCCTCCCCTCGCACAATATCATTTAACTCTCCTAACCAGTCACATTTCCATTTTGAATAACTATCTGAATGAAATGTAATTATCTAGATTCTAGAAGGACGATATCAGGTGACAATCTGATATGACAATCACGGTCTCGACAAACTGAGAATACTGGTATTGGATGCCCATTTGTTATGTGGATTTTCTTTAATGGGGTAACACCTTGAATGGATATAGTCGCTTTATTTCCTTTAAACGATAGAAGTTTTCTTGTTGTAGTGTATTCGGTAGGAATTGTGTATTTGTGGTTGGTTGGTTAATGGCAGGGGTCGGGTATGTGGCCCGAACTTCTATCACTATAGCCTTCTGGCTTGTTGTGCACCCCGATCTTGCACCCTTTAAGAGCTCGTATACATTATCTGGTAAAATAATAAAATTAATTTAAATCTCCTGACTAGTCGCATTTCCATTTTGAATACAACTATCCAAGTTAAATGCCCTTATCTGGATCTATATTCGAGAAGGAAGATATCGGGCGGCAATCTCACTCGACAATCACGGTTTCGACAAACTGAGAATGCTGGGATTGGAACGTATTAACATAATCGGTTCCACATTGTTTCTCAAATGGATTCCAATTTATTATTCGACTTCGTGTATTTTTCTCAATCGCGTTAGGTTTCGTATAAAACTGCTTTATTGTCTGGTTGGCTCTCTAAAAATTTTACTTTTAGTGAATTCGTCATACTAAATTTTTCAGTCACAGGGAAGTTATGTACTATTTCCTATAATATTTTAAAAGGTCTATTAATTTATGTAGCAAATGTAAGCCAAAGCTAATGTCAAAAACGGTCTCTCAAACAAGTAAAGTTACCGGGCATATAGTTACTATATTAAACAGGCCGAAATATATATGATTCCTAGGCACATATATATAAACAGTATATTGCTAATACTATCTGCAATTATGTTGGCGTTGGGAGTTTGCGCAGTTCGGAAATTTCCTTGTGAAAGTAAACATTCGACAGGAACGGATTTCAACTTCAAACATTTTAATGTAAATTTCACTGGGTAGTCCAATCAAAATTTCGATTAGTTCGATTTAAGACAGCGTTCCATGCATACGATTTCTGACGATATGATGATCCGACGCTATTGGTGTAACCTTTTGGTTCCGTCCGAATATTTGTAACAATCGACACGATAAGATTCATTTTAACTTTCATCCGACGTCGTATGTTTCCTAACCTAACTTTTTTCTACACCAAAAATATAATATTGACTATTTTGGGGTTTCGGGTTTTATTTGACAAAACCTTATTTTTTTACCATTCGAGCCATTAAACTACCTATACCTGTATAGTTGTGTATGGATTCTTAGGTATTAGGGATAGGCAATTGGGTACCTTCCTTAATAACCTGTTTGTAAATAGCTTTAAGAATAAAGGAGTAACAAGGATTTTTGTCAACTTGTAACAGTTAGTAAAATTATGGAAAATTTTCCGACATTCCGTAGAAATTTAATTAAAATGTAATTTGCATATCATGCACCCTTTAGTTATCATAATTTTGCCAGAATATATCCAATTCCGAACAGTTAGGTATCGTTATATACTCCAACTCCGAGAAGAACAATCAAACCCATTTCTCCGAACTTATCGTATTTTCGTTCTGAATGAAGTATTCGAGTTAAATGCCGACATCCTTGTCAATATTTGGAAAGCAATCCGACTCGACAATCAGAATTTCGACAAACTGAGATTAAATTTGATATTAACAAAATCGCTTTCGAATTCATTCTCACTTGGTCCCTATGTATTGTGGATATATTTGGAACGCTTGGTCATTTATAGTCGAGATATTTTTTACATTATAAAAGTTACTATCTACGAGGGGTTCAACATGTTTTCTCCCCTATAATATCCCTTAACGTTTATGCATTCAACATAATTGCCCCTATTGGCAGAATCTTCAGATTCTTTGTGACCATGAAAAATATGACACAGTTAGATATCAAAATTGTAATTCAGATCGAATGGTAATGCCAAGGAAGGGAAACTTAATTTGTGCATGATATAATATCACCCCCTGCAGACCGATTTCGAACTATTTTGTTATCGTCAGTTTAGGGTAGGTGTACCTACATATCCAATCAACTTCAAGCAGTATTATCAACCCAAGTAGGCAAAATACAACTCCCAGTGGGATCTCTCAGTAATTTCAAACAAAAGTTTTTTAAAAACGGAAGTGATGCTAACCCTACTCTGCTCCATACGCTCACAAGTAACCTACTTTTATCTATCTGTTTCACTCAGCGTCAACGTCAATATCAGACTTACGTAGAGTTAATATGAAATGCCAAAAAGTGATTGTTTATACAGGCGACTTGATCCTGGTCATATTTGTCTCACTTTACTGAATTAGGGAAGGTTGCTGCAGACAGAGACAGGAATAGAATGCGAACAGCAAGAATTGTTAAACAAGCTAACTTCCTTCGTCTGGCGGGAATGAAAATCAAGCAACATCTGATGTGATTTAAAACGGTGGAGAAGATATTTCAATTTTAAAATAATTTTTAATTTTCTAATCTTTTCACGAAAAACGTCGTTTCCTTTTTGGTGCAAGTGAGTAATTTGTAATTGAACTATTCATTTAGTCATCTTTACTGAGAGTAAGCATCAATAATAATTTCTTTTCCTAAATCATATGGGGCCCAAAAATATGCTTGGACTTGAAGCTTGAAATATTTGCTAGGACCTAGAGCCCAGTTGAAGATGGTAAAATATTTTATGTAAATTATGATTTACTTCCTAATTTTAATAAAACTACTTACAAGCTTATTTCTGAAGTTTAATTTTTAATTTTTAGTGACGTTACTAGTTCAAAAAATGATATAAGAGTGTGTAAGGATTATTTTAAAGTGGTTTTTAAAGCTTAAAACATGTCATAATCCTAATATTGATTTTCACCACTTAGCAAATCAAATAAAAGGGTTTTGAATGTTTTTTGTTGGTTAAATGTCACTTTAAAATATTGACAGTAATAAAAATTTGGACAAAAGTGACATGAAAAGCACGTCCGTTTGTCAGCTGATGCCAGACGTAATGGATGCCGGGTTTGTTCGTTTGTTCATTCTTGCTTTTTGTTAACACGGCTGTTTGTCTTCTTCCTGTTTATAAGTATTCGTTGAGTGTGCCATTGTGGACATACACTTAGGGTCAAGAAAGCGTTGTAATATTTTTAAATTTCTTTCGGTCACGGAAATTGACCACAAATATTCCTTCTTTGTTGCCCGTGAACTACCGTTCAATTCTAAACAGCCGTCCAAATATTATTGTTTGGTTAAAATAATTCTACATTTAAGCATTCATTTCATAAACCAATATAATTGTGAACTTCGACTTTGGGAGAAACAATCAAACTCGTTAAACTTCTCAAACTTTTCATTTTAAATGAGACTTGTTAAATGATCTCGTCTGGGATATTCGGAGTGCAGTCTAGACCAAAACAGAGCAAACTGAGATGCGAGATGGAAGTGCATTAACATAATTGGCTTTAGATTGTTTCTTTAATTGCTGACTTTTTCTCTTAAGAGGATTCCGCCGCGCTAGAAATCTACCAGTTTTTAGCCGCTTGCTTAACCCAGATGACAAATAATCGATGGGAAATGGGACGCTATTGTTTTCATCGGATTTACATTTGATTCGACAAAATTTATGTCAGTTTTGTTTGTCAGCTTGAGGAATGAAAATTATAAGAAATGACGAAATAAATAAACTATAATTATAAACACATATAATTTTGTACAGAAAAAATGTAATATTTGATGAAAATATGAGGAATCCTAACGAAACAAAAAACTGACATCAAAATTCATTCAGCAGAACTATAAATCGATGCGCATCGTGACGACACCGATCAAAAATCGCTTATAAATCGATGGGCTGCTAAACGGACCCATATTGATATTTACCTGGATGGAAAGTAACATTTACCCAAGCGGAAAGTGATCGCTTTGTACCCAGGTAAATGGCACTTGCCTTCTCGATAAATGTTGTTTCTTTCAAAGGTTTAAAAAGTCTGAAATGTCAACATAACATACATAAATTATATTTATGCGGATTTTATTCAAAATAAATAATCAGTTTAGAGTTTATTCGGGTTTGTTCACTTCAATGCACTCTTATTGGATTGCAGAAAAATGTTATTCCCTAATAAACTAATCAGGCAACTTTGTCTGTGACCGAAATAAGGAAACAGTTTTTGTAAAAATTAAGTGTTCCAACCTCAGATCTGGTGCTCCGTTAAAAAAATACTCTTGCTTTGATTGATTGGATAAAACTAGAAGTGCGTTGTTGCAGGAAAAAATCCTGGATATTGCCCACTTGTTATTCTATTTGGTGAGTTTTCCTGTCAACCCATTTAACTTTCCAAGCTTGTCGCATTTCTATCCTGAATGCAAGTTAAATACCCTCATCCTGATATATATATATTCACAAACAAAGATTCCTGGAATACGGAATTCTGGTTTCGACAAAATAGGAACGTATTTCAGCATTGTCAGTGTCACATCGTTTCTCGGATGGTTGCTTGTCTATTATACGATTTGGAAGACTTTTTTCAATGACGATACGTCTTGGATAAAAATAAGCTTACTTTCTGATGAGTTCTTTACAGATATACAACGTGTCCAAGATAAGGAGGGCCAGTACAGGGATCTCGGAAACCGTAAGAGATACGAAGTTGGTTAAATGGAGGTAAAGTTGCGCATTTACGTGCCTAGTAATATGCCGATTAGAAAGTTTTAAAATTTCCAGTAGTTCCGGAGAAAAAACCGAAATTCTGAAAAATCGCTTTATTGTTTTCCTAGGTTTTTTTGAGATCGAATTTTAAAGTAAATTGCACTTTCGCATTGCCACTTTTTCCGCTCTATCTAACAGCGTTAATTGTTTTGTAATCCGACGGGTCGTCTTCGAAGGGCCATTATCAACTTACTGTCCTGTTTTCCTGATATTGGAATTTGAGAGCTTTTTTCTCCCGAATGCAACGATGTATGACACATTGTGGTTTAATGACGTTTCGAGGGTTTTTTGAACAACATCTGGAAATTTTGGGATACGGTCCTGTATTTCTCCTAATTTTATAAATAATATCTCATAAGAAGCTTTCAATTTTTTACTTATGTTGGACTGGTTCAATAAATAACAAATAATTTAATAATAAATCACAAATAAGTTAACAAAAATCCTTCCAAAGCAGTAATAAAACGAACTACATAATCAGGTGTTCAAAATGATTTCCGTTATTCTCTAAGCAGAAATAACATCTTCTAAACTGCCACATAACAGTTTTTTGAGATAAAATAAAACATGCGATAGAATATCAAACTTTTCAGCATTTGTAAAATTATGTTCCATATTTTCTGGAAAATAGAAAACCTCTTAAAACGCTCTCAAACGATCACAATGGGAATGTCAAGTGAAACAAATCACGCGTCACCATCTTAATTTTTTGTTTCAAGCGCCTACTTTTCTTTTAAATCCCGAATGAACAGAAGTTTGAAATAATGTTTCTGTATTTTGTTCACTTATTTGTGGTTTATTATTCAATCATTTGTTATTTATTGTCCTAGTCCAACATAAGTAAAAATTTTGAGTTTACTTATGAGATATTATTGAGAAAATTAGGAGAAATACAGGACCGTATCACAAAATTTCCTGATGTTGTTCAAAAAACACTCGAAACGTCATTAAACCACAATGTGTCATACATCGTTTTATTCGGAAGAAAAAAAGCTATCAAATTCCAATATTACGGTTTTTTCCGGATATCTCCGGAACTACTCGGAATTTTAAAACTTTCTAAATGGCATATTATTAGGCACGCAAATGCACAATTTTACCGCCATTCAACAGACTTCGTATCTCTTACGGTTTCCGAGATCCCTGTACTGGCCCTCCTTATCTTGGACACGTTGTATTAGTAAAAGTAGATTCAGGGTGTGATTCTTTAGATTATTTTATGGAGAAAAAGTCATATGAACATAGTATGTCCGAAACGTCTATAATATATTTTTTAATCGTTATTTTTTAAAGTTGTCTATTGACCTAACAGTGGCTTCCTAAAATTTTTTACGATGACGTTATTATTTCTGATCAGTCTTGTGAATATTATATGAATGTAATAGTGCAATTCCGATTAGGTATGTAATTATTTTTAAGGATGGATTGTTACCATCAGGACTACAAGTAGAAACTGGGTATTTGCTCAACATCAACGAAGTTCAACGACAAGACGGCGGAACATACCAATGTACAGCTTCTAATGGTATTGGCCAGCCAGTTACTGGAGAAATTAGATTACACGTACTATGTAAGAATTAATTGTAAAATAAAATTTAAAACTTTGATAATATCGTAGCGGAATTTTGTTCAACAAATTCATTGTTCAACATGTCAAAGAAAGACGTGTCCAGTCGTGGTTGGTTTGAGTCCATTCATTGTTTTTAAAGCCTGAGTCCATATACAGGGTGTCCGGGAACATGTGGTAAATCTCCCGGATATGAAGAAAACACGTGAAAAGAATACTATAGGTTCATGTAAACTTCTTTCGTATCGGCCTCCTCTTCGGAAATATTGGCTCCCAAAGAGCACCAATGGAATCAAGTTTTTTACACATAATTATTGAACCACCTGGTATATTTCAATTATTTTTTAATATGATGTATACCAGGTAAGACCCGTCAAATTACTACCCAAAAAACTGTTGTGAATTACTCACAGCTGCAGGGACGGACTAGCTGTAGCACTCATAGGCCCATTTTTTTACGCCCTGTATGATGAGAACTTTGGACAATGTTTTTACATACCTTTAACTATTGGCTAAAAATTAAGTACTTTTCATTCATGTCGCTAATCCTAACCGTTTTCGAAAAAACGGGATTTCATATACATCATGTATTTGGCGTATTTCAGTAAAAGATACATCTTTGTTCCCATCAAATGTTCAACCTTCAAAATTCCACTTTTTCATATTTAACCCGTGAGAATTTAGGGGACTGGTGTAAATAACATGACGTTTTTTCGAAAACGGTTAGGATTAGCGACATGAATGAAGAGTACTTAATTTTTAGCCAATAGTTAAAGGTATGTAAAAAACATTGTCCAAAGTTCTCATCATACAGGGCGTAAATAAAATGGGCCCATGAGTGCTACAGCTAGTCCGTCCCTGCAGCTGTGAGTAATTCACAACAGTTTTTTGGGTAGTAATTTGACGGGTCTTACCTGGTATACATCATATTAAAAAATAATTGAAATATACCAGGTGGTTCAATAATTATGTGTAAAAAACTTGATTCCATTGGTGCCCTTTGGGAGCCCATAACTCCGAAGAGGAGGCCGATACGAAAGAAGTTTATATGAACCTATAGTATTCTTTTCACGTGTTTTCTTCATATCCGGGAGATTTCCCACATGTTCCCGGACACCCTGTATATTTGGAATGCTATAATAAGTGGAATAAAACATGGATATTCTCAAACAATTAACTTTTCGTCATTCATATTTTATTTAAAGAAACAACGAACCTTAGTCAATGACGCGTCAGTCAAAACAGGAAAATATCGTCGGCGACGAATTTAAATCATGACTGAGCGGACACTGATGCGATTCTACCGTCAGGTAGAATACGTAACGGCGCCGGATTTGTCTAAAGTTTAAATTAAGGCTCATTCTCACTATCGTGCAAAACACGTGCTCGGCAACCGCAAGACACCGGATCGGTAAAGTACATGGATACAATTATTAAAGGTAAGATACAGGTCGACATACAACGACGACATTTAAAGTAAATTTTATTGTCATAAGTATATAAGAAACTAATATTCTATTATAGTTTCAATGTTCTTAAAACTTTCTTTTCATACTATTTATTTTAATATTTAAATGCAAAATAAAATATTTTTTCATTAAAGTACTTCTAATCTAAAAATAGGGCAACATGGTACAATATCAACGGTAACCATGGGTAACTGGTGGCTAGAGCTAATTTGATAGGTTATATCCCAGACAGAGGATGACGTCACGCGCCTGGTGACACGCCTATAGTGCCAGCGTGCTTGTTCGGCGATGTCCAATATGCTTCATCCAGTTGCGTAATGATAAGGTTTGTTTTGAAACTGTGATAATGAATGAATATACCCTGGTAAAACCCTTCATAGTCAAACCCGCGAAGTGATTGCCAATGTGTACAGGGTGTGTGAAGAGGAATCACAATGGGTGCAGTAAAAAACATGCACAAAGAAGATACTGAAAGGAAGAAAATAACCCGAATCAATTGTTGTCATCTCCTGTCAAAAAAGGGACCGTCTCTTTGCTGTCGACAAAATCGAAGGCTTCGACTTTGGCACTGTTAGGAGAACAATACAAAAGTTGTATTTGGAACTAAAAGTATTTCCAACTTTAAAAAAGTTGCTACAACAGCTGAGAAGTGACAAGAACTTTCCATTTTCCCGTGAAACTTTGAGGTGCATGTTGAAATCAAATGGATTTTATTGGCGAAAATGCCAAAATAAGCGAGGAACATTAATGAAAAGGCCTAATATATTGCACTGGTGATACAAATATATTCATGCTATGAAAAAATATATATTATTACATTATTAAGATAATAATAGCACGCCCATGACTCGGCCATGTTTTAAAAGATATTGCTTCCCCCTTACCGATACCGCGTAGCTATAGACTTGCTTGTCGAACTGTATCTAACCGTTCCAATTTCGTCTGCGGCGCGCAGTAACGTCACCAGGAGAGCAAAACAACCGCCGCGCCATCGGAACCGGTCGACGATCGCCGAAGCGGCTCGGCGACCGCTGCTGGTTGCCGCCACAGTTGTGAGTCTTTTACAATTGTACATTTTATTTAGATGTTCATGCTTGTTGTAGAGCTCCCCATATGAAATGTATGTTCAATCTGGAGGTGCCCCCCATATTTTTGAACTTCATCAGAAAGTTCATCAGAATTTTTTCTTATTTAGTCATGTGTGTTTATTAAAATAAATATCTGAATTATCATAAAATGAGGTGCGCTGCTGTGTTTGATTGTGATATGGATAACCAGGCAATGAAATTTGATAGAAATATAAGGTGTTTCCGCTTTTGAATGGAAATTAGAATGGATACGTTTTTATTTATTTTGTTAACATTTACTTCTTAAGTATTTTCCACTAAAGCTGATGAGGATATATGCCTTCGAAACATGTATGGAAATTAAAGTATTGGTTATTTAACAACTGAAGCAGACTATTAATTTCTTTACCTCTTCATAATTTTACTCCACTGAGAGATGGACTATTTAAGAAAAATAGTTTATAACTACTTAGGTCGTATTATAGCTTCAATCTTTGTTGTATGTTCATGAAATAAATACTTAAATACAATGATATTATTCTTTCATTTCACATACCAGTAAATGCGTAAAACCTTTTAATACCTTTAAAAGAGAGTTAAAAACGCTCACAGCAGTATAAATCTCCATAAGAGATTTAAAATCACTCGCCCGTTGACGTCACAAGCCACGCCTCCATCGGCGTGGAATCATACCTCTTAAGCCGCGACTGAATGTTCCATAAGCCACGCCTGCATCGGCGTGGAATCATACCTCTTAAGCCGGCGACTGAATGTTCCATCGGGTTGTAGGTTTTTCGCGAATCCTTTTGATGTGCTCGGCTCTAGTCATTTTATCTCATTTTATTATGTAAATAAAATTAATTTTCTAAGGTTTTGTATTTTTTGTGTGAGCCGGGACGCAGTGGGATCGTGAGCAAACCCTGCTTCTTATCGAGAAGTATAGACAAAAAGCAAATCTTTGGGATCCTCGTCACTGTTACGACGAATGGTGGATCACCAGCGAACCGAGCTTTCGACGCGAGCATTCGGGTGATTAAGAGAACGGGTTGCTGTAATGTAACATTCGTAGCGAGCCTCGTAACATGTTACATTACACCGAAATGTTACAAGTCAGTAGCCGGCTTTAGATCTTTATACCATGGGTAAATATATATTAATCATTGCGACTTATGACTTTTGACAGGCCATCGCTTGCCGAGACGTTGCGCGCATATGTGAATTTACGCCCGCAAAATCCTTAAGATTCAATTATAAATGTATTTTGCCGAACCGATGCATTGCCTTTGCCTTGCACGATAGTGAGAATCAGTCTTTAAAGGTAACGACCGATATTATTTTTTAACGTCACTGCGATTGTATGACCGAACGAGCCTGGTTCGTGACTGACATACATGTATGATATATGTTATGGTTATTAATCTGAGGGCACGACCATTCAGTGAGTCAATAAACCCTAAAAAAGGGTTAAGATCAAATAAACGGAAAGTAACTTTCAGTTTCTAATGAATAGCTAGAACTCGATTCGCGTTAGGTCGAAGAGCACTATAAACTCCCAATTTTAAGCAACTATTAAATTTTAGATCCTCCCGAAGTCAGCGTTTTGAGGTCCTGGGTAAACTCAGGCGAAGGACTCGAAGCGAAATTAGATTGTGTCATTCACGCTGATCCTCCAGCGGAGGTAAGTTTCATTCCTTTAAAGTAAAATAAATTTATTTTATTATTTAAATATATCTTTGTTTTCTGAAAGAAATCGCTTAAAGTATACCGGTAATTCATCACAGATTAACAATTAATTACATTTTTTTTTAAATTAAATATTGAAACTGTACAAATTAATTGGATTTAACCAGTGTCTGTAAACTAAAATAAATTTAAAATGGAATTTAACTAATGAAACCCCAAGGGGAAATTACATAGTGTATGAAACGCGAGAAGAATTACAATTCTATGGAAATTACATCTGGAATCCTTTTAGACGTTTAAGCATGAGATTTATAATTTACGTATCTGTATTTAATAGTCATTTCCGATTCACTATGTTCGTTATGCAATTTCCCTTCTGACAAAATAACAATTTTAACACGCTCATCATACAATAGTTTATATACAGACACTATTAAACCAGACACAAAAATAAACAAAAAAAACTAATACATATTTTACCAAATTCAAAATTAAAGCCAGAAAAATCCAAAATCAAGTACCTTATTTCTGTATAGGTAGTTATGGAAAACTCACTGTCAAGTCAAAGATTCTTGTATTTATTATCTACACTAGTGTCAACAGTAATCCACGTCTGACACGAATGTCATAATATTACGTTTTAGATAATGACAACTACTTTAGTCTACCGGGTGAGCCATCGTTGAGTTGAACATAGGAAATCTCATGTAATTTTTGAGGTGGCTAAATATTGGCTCCCCTGTACATTTTATAGAAAAATTGCAATATAACTTCTTGAAGAGGACGATATGGTAAACCCATATGCCGAGTTTGAATACATTTTGATGAGGCAATCCTAAGCAATTCAATTAAATGTGATGGCAAAACCACGAAATTCTCATAATTGAGGTAAAACCGCAAAGATCGGCAAACAATTTCTTAGTACTCCTCGAACTTCATTATTTAAGAATTCTTCCATCTGGAGGACTTCATCCTTATGGAACGACCTTCCCGAGGTCGTTTTCCCAACAAATATAACCTCCAACGATTCAAAACCAACATGAATCGCTTTTTGCGCACACGCACCACTCCCAGAGTGCCCTAAGGGATATTTTCTATAGTGCCTATATTTGATCATAAAAAAAATACTATTGCCAAAAATTGACATAACTCTGAACATACAGAATTTCTATAAAATATACAGGGAAGCGAAAATATTCAAAAATATTATTGGATCTCCTATGTTGAACTTGGAATTGAAGTCCAGATCAACTAGAGACCTTCTAGCCTATGTCACCCATCTTTGGAACAACGCAATCGAACATCATGGGGAGTCTCGGGCTGTTGCACTGGATATTTCTAAAGCCTTTAATCGTGTTTGGCATGAGGGACTTCTAAGTAAACTGCGATCCTATGGTATGCCCAGTCGATTCTGTGCATGGTTGTACAGCTTTGTTAAAGACCGCTCCCTGCAAGCGATTGACGAATTTCTCTCAGACACCTTCACCATCAATGCCGGTGTTCCTCAAGGATCCATATTGTCTCCCACTCTCTTCTTACTCTACATTAACGACCTTCTAGTGAAAACGAAAAATCCGATATTTAGTTTTGCTGATGATAGCACACTTATCTCATCTTTCTCTTTGAATGCACAAACATCGGCTGCCGACGCACATCTTCTCAGACAGCATGAAGTATCACGCCTCAACAAAGACCTGGAAGAAATTTTGGCTTGGGGTGACAGTAACCAAGTCGAATTTAACGCTAAAAAAACCCAGGCAGCAGTTTTCTCTAAAAAGGTTAACATTACAGAACCGGATATAGTCATTAACGGACACGCAATCCCACTGGCTTCATCAATTAATTTGCTGGGCGACAACAACTTTTGACACTATACAAAGCCCAGATTCGACCATCACTAGAGTACTGCCCTCATGTCTGGAGCTTTGCACCCAAACATACTCTTCGGCTACTGGATTCCAACGAAAGGAGGGCCATTCGTCTGATTGGAGACCACGAGCTGACGAAGAACCTCGACAGCCTAGAATATCGAAGACAGGTTGGGGATTTGACTCTCTTTTACAGATATTTTCCTGGAAAGTGCTCGGCTGACCTTGCCCTCTTAATTCCGCCCACAGCGGCGAATATCAGAAATACACGAAGAACCACTGCCGCCCATCCATATGTGGTTAAGCTTAGTACTCCTCAAACTTCACTATTTAAGAATTCTTTCATCTGGAGAACTTCATCGTTATGGAACGATCTTCCCGAGGTCGGTTTTCCCACCGAATATAACCTCCAACGATTCAAAACCAACCTGAATCGCTTTTTGCGCACACGCACCACTCTCAGAGTGCCCTAAAGGATTTTTCCTATAGTGCTTGTGTTTGATCATAAAAAAAAACTTAAGGATGCATCACCCGGTATATTTAAATATGTGTCCAACTACAATTCAACATAATATCTTTAAATCACCACAGAGTAATTACACCCGACCATTATCTGTGAAGTAAAATAAACTTAAAGCTAGATTTAATTAATTTAAGCGAAAATGGAAATTCCGATGTCCGTTTGGTGAACCACTCAAACCAGATATCTTAGAATCTCGTGGAAATTACTCCGGCAAGTCTTTTAAAGCTTTAATGATCGAGATTTATTTCAAAAGTGGTTTCAGGAACTACTATTCCATGCTTAAATATGTAATTATTTTGTAGGCACTAGAAATTCGTATTAAATTACGTCCTTCTTTCATGTGGAAACTGAATCATAAAACAAGTTATAAACGAAAATCTAATTTTTATCAAAGAATAAATAAAGCAAATATTTCGTCGAAAATATCTCAAATCTCAAATACTCCAGACGGTAGGAAATAGAACATTAATATAATTATAAATCTCGAAGATGAAACCTCTAAAAGGATTGGAGTTGTAATTTCCAGAAGATAGTAAGATATTCGCTTCAGAGTCATTTGGGGCAAGGGCGGTGCTGCTGCATACATACTGTACCTAATACAATTGCATTTATCTTGTGAACGAAGCTGATTTCAAATAAATATGAAGATATGTTCTTTTAGTTATTTAAATTTCACACATTTTTATTACTAAAATATGTGTTATTTTAGATACTTTTCATAACCCAATATTACTGAAGCCCTGTTATTATATTTATGAACTGTACAGGTTGAGTCAAATAGAGTATAGTTCATTTTCTCCTTTATGTTAAGAATTAGATAAAAACTCGAAATATAAAAGTTGTATAGATTATTAAGGTGCATATTCTAAAATTATATTGGAGTATACAGGGTGGCCCACAAAGAAGTGGTGAATATAATTTATGTTTTTTTAAATGGAACCCTGTATTTCAATCAATTTTCGGATTATGCATAAGATTCTGAATATTTTTTATATATAATGCTATACAGGGTCCGCAAACGAAGCGTGGACCGAAGATTAAATCGTTATCGAAGAACTTATCACCAATATTGAAACAGCTTGAGATATTGGATTAAAAGCGGCATGTTTTAAAAATATTTTACATTATACAGGGTGGCCCAAAAAAGTGTGACAGCATAAAGTTATATTTTTTTAAATAGGACACCCAGTATTTTATTTCATATTTAGGTTCGCATTACTATCGTTTATAAGTGCCTCAAATTTTATTTAATTTGGTACTGTAGTTTCGGAGAAATAAAATAAAAACTAAAAAAAAAAGTTTTGCAGTCCTGAATAAAAAAATCAAAAAAAACAATACAGAACAATTTTTCTAACCTCGGCATTGAGTGAAATTTATGACAAGAGGTCTAGAGATACTATGAAAGTAATTGCGTTTATTTATTTTATACAGGGTGTTCATAATAAGCTTTCAAAAACCCCACATTTTAAAATAATTTTTCTCAAGTTTTTCAAATGGACCACCCTGTATATTATTTGGCTATTTGACGTAGAATTCATAGACAATTTTTTTTTTTGTAATACAAGCATATAAGTTATATCCAGCCGTTTTCGAAATAATTGTAAATATTATAAATTATGTTCTTTAAATAGAGTTTTTATTGGGAAATTTTGTTATAGGCGACTAGACTAATAATTTTAAACTAAAGTTAATGTTCAAAATAGCTTCCCTTTACTTAATTTAATGATTTTCCTCTACTGCCAACAGAACTCTTAATTCATTTTCTTCATTAATAACGGGTTTATTGATTATCATCCTTTTTGTGTACGCCGTGCTTAATGTTGATACAAATCTTTGCAACAACTTCTCGAAAGTTTTTGGTCTCGGCTTTCTCTCAATATCTGGATATCTTTCAGCATATACTCGGCTCGCGAGGAGGCAATTTCGTGCACATTCACCCAGTATAAAAATCATATTTACCATTTCTAAAATTCGACATTTTGTGTAAGTTAGTACTTAATTTCGACGACTGAACAAATGTAAATAATTTTATTTAACTGTCATAGTGACAATCTAAACAAAAAGAAATCATGGCAACTCGATTAAGAATAAAAAATAAAATTAAATAATAAAAGTAGCAAAAATGTATGCTTTTAAAATTTATATCGAAATAACTAAAATACGGTAAACTCTAAGAGTAAAAGGAAGCTATTTTGAACATTTACTTTAGTTTACAATTATTAGTCTAGTCGCCTATAACAAAATTTCCCAATAAAAACTCTATTTAAACAACATAATTTATAATATTTACAATTATTTCGAAAACGGCTGGATATAACTTATATGCTTGTATTACAAAAAAAAATTGTCTATGAATTCTACGTCAAATAGCCAAATAATATACAGGGTGTTCCATTTGAAAAACTTGAGAAAAATTGTTTTAAAATGTGGGGTTTTTGAAAGCTTATTATGAACACCCTGTATAAAATAAATAAACGCAATTACATTCATAGTATCTCTAGACCTCTTGTCATAAATTTCACTCAATGCCGAGATTAGAAAAATGGTTCTGGATTGTTTTTTTTGATTTTTTTATTCAGGACTGCAAAACTTTTTTTTTTAGTTTTTAATTTATTTCTACGAAACTACAGAACCAAATTAAATAAAATTTGAGGCACTTATAAACGATAGTAATACGAACCTAAATAAGCAATAAAATACTGGGTGTCCCATTTAAAAAAATATAATTTTATGCTGTCACACTTTTTTGGGCCACCCTGTATAATGTAAAATATTTTTAAAACATCCCGCTTTTAATCCAATATCTCAAGCTGTTTTAGTATTGTTGATAAGTTCTTCGATAACGATTTAATCTTCCGTCCACGCTTCGTTTGCGGACCCTGTATATCTAAATCTTATAGTTTTTCCAAAATTTCTATTTTTTCAGAAAAATGTCAGTTTTCAGCGTTGGATTTATTAATTCTTAATACCTACACTACTTTTGCAAATTAAAAGTTCATATTTGGAATGGGTATTATATGGAGTTAAGGCAAATACATTATGGAAACTAATTTACCTTACTTTTTACAGGGTGTTCAAAATAAATTTTCGAATTTCAGTAACTTTAAACAGAGAAATTTCTGTTTTTTAAATGGTACACCCTGTATATTTTATTTCGTTTTGATAGAACTTTTCGACATATTTTAATTTTTCTCTATTTTTCATTGTTCGTTTCCTACATTTATGTTTTAACGTCGTAGTTGCCATGAAAAAACAAAAAACCTGTGGAGTAACTAGGACAAAATCAAACGAGGTAAATTTTCAAAACAGATCATATAATAAAATAGAAATAAGTAACAACAAACTTATGGAAAAGAATATTTACAATTAATATTTTTCTCATTTTTTAATTGTGTCTTAATAAATGTCTAAATCTAGTGGGGTCAGATCACAAGATCGAGGGGGTCACGAATGAATTCACCCCGCCCGATCCACTTTTCTGGATAATGTTCGTTTAAGAAGTCTCGGACTGCACGACTGTAATGAGGGGGAGCTCCGTCTTGCTGCACATGGGGATTTTCTTGGACATGAAGTAAAATCTCCAATTCTTTATCTTCATTGGTGGCAACTCGATTTACCAATTTACGTTTGGTGTACTCAACGCAACCATTTTCATCAAACCTTTCCATTAAACACTGAACATAATTTTTAGTTGGAAGACGCCTATGGCTCGCCAATTGTGTACATCATGTCAATCAGCTCATTTTTAGTAAAGTACTTGTGTCAATGTCTGGACACCTTTTGTTTTTTCATGGCAACTACGACGTTAAAACATAAATGTAGGAAACGAACAATGAAAAATAGAGAAAAATTAAAATATGTCGAAAAGTATTAGAAGTAAACATATAATATATTAAATAAAAGTTAAAGAGAATTACGTATTCTATCAGAAAGAAATAAAATATACAGGGTGTACCATTTAAAAAAACCGAGATTTTTTTGGTTAAATTACTGAAATTCGAAAATTTATTTTGAACACTCCGTAAAAAGTGAGGTAAATTTGTTTCCATAATTTATTTGCCTTAACTCCATATAATGCCCATTCCAAATATGAACTTTTAATTTGCAAAGGTAGGGTAGGTATTAACAATTAAATCCAACGCTGAAAACTGACATTTTTCTGAAAAAATTGAAATTTTGGAATAAGATTTAGATATATAACATTATATATAAAAAATATTCAGAATCTTATGAATAATCCGAAAATTGATAGAAATACAGGGTGTTCCATTTAAAAAAACGTAAGTTATATTCACCACTTCTTTGTGGGCCCCCCTGTATACTCCAATATAATTTTAGAATGTGCACCTTATGATCTCTACAACTTTTATATTTTGAATTTTTATCTAATTCTTAACATAAAGGAGAAAATGAACTTTACTATATCGTTGACTCACCCTGTATATTATACCAAAGCAACAACGCAAATATAAGCAATCCCCACACTTACCCACAGTGCTCCGTAACCCCAAAGACTCTTAGAGTGTTTCTGCGAACCGCTTTCGTAATTTCCATTTTCGCTTTAATTAGTTAAATCCTGTTTCAAGTTTATTTTACTTTCGTCATTTAAATTGAAGAGAATGTCGAGGAGTAATAAGTAAGTTTTACAGGTTTAAGGTAAAATTACTTTTAAAAAAATTGTACTTGTTTTAAACGACTCAATGTCTGAATTAAGTATTAAATAATAATGAAATCTACAGGGTATCTCCGACTAAAACGGCACTATTGCTAATTCCGTTATTATTAGAGGTACGATGTTGGTTAAATTAGTATTATAAACTACACGCTATTCATTTTGCCAATTCAGGCAAATAAAAATATATCAGCTGGGGCCGCTGCATTTCTAACAGGATCGGCTTTCAGGGTAGGCTTTTATTTCAGGTCTATTCATGCGTGGTTCGAGATTTGAGAGTATTGTTTTACTGTTCTTAATGCGACCCTGTGTGCTGTTCACGTGCTCGTCGCGTGTATTTGTTTTGCTCCTCTGAATTTTGACAATGAATAGAGTATGGTAGCAGTATTTATTTGCGACCGACATTTAGAGAATACTACAAGCTATCCCATTAAAAAAAATGCATTTTTTGAAATAATGCAGGAACGTTTTTAGGTAACTTGGTACCAAGACTCGTTTCAACTGCAGCCGACTGATAGAAGACTTATGACAAAAAATGGCCAAACTTATAGTCTTACGATAAAAAATGTGCAGCTATCAGATTTTGGAAATTATAGTTGTCTGGTAGCAAATTCGATTGGAAGGGATAAAAGGTAAATAAAAGACATCGTATAAAATTATACAAAAACACTTGGAAAAACATTTCTATTGGCAGGATGGCATCACCTGCATGCCGATTTCGAACTCTTTTGTGCTCATCAGTGCACTGCGTATAGAACATTTGGTCGTTATACATATACAGGGTGTCCGCTAATTAATGGGACATGGAAAAACCACACTCCTTACGTAAAAATATTAGGATTTAATTATACTTACCTATATCCAAAAGTTGATATTAACTGAGATACAGGGTGTCAAAGTTAAAACTTCATTTTTGTTTTTCTTTAATAACTTTGACAGAAACTAATTGTTTTTTAAAAAATTTGGCAATTATGTTTTTTCTAGGACAAGAAACTGATTTTTTGGTGAAATTTTAATTTACAATGTAGGAGCGCTGTCTGCGGTATTTTTTGCACATTTATTAGGTCATTTCCTTTTTGTGCCTCAGTGTATTTAAGTTTTTAATGAAAATAATACTTTTCTCATATTTCTTACGTAAAAAAGGTATACTAATTTCAGGTCGCCCAGAGTTACCGTTTCGGAGATATTTGTATTTAAATTGTTTAGTGCGCCCTGCCCAATTATTATTAATTTGCAAACAACATTTTTTTCTTAGGAGATATTTACATTTAAATTTTTTAGTGCGTTAGCTCAGGCAACCAAATAATATTTTGTTACGTCTTACCAATTAACTTTTACATGATAATTAATGTTCTAATAATGGTAATTGGGAATAATAAGTACAACAATTGGATTGTTCTTTAACTTACTGTAATTAAAAAAACTTTCACCCTAGAAAATATCGTGCCGAAATAAACCAACAGCAATGTACTCACAAACTTTTTTGAAACATTTTCTGTTCCATGGCAACTGCATCTCTAAATTTCATTTGTTTTCTCATAGGTTACTTTGAGAAAAAAAGTTTGTTTGCCAATTAATAGTAATTGGGCAGGGTACACTGAACAATTTAAATGTAAATATCTCCGAAACGGTAACTCTGGGCGACCTGAAATTAGTATACCTTTTTTATTCTCATTAAAAACTTAAATACACTAAGGCATAAAAAAGTTATGACCTAATAAATGTGCAAAAAATGCCGCAGGCAGAGCCCCCTACATTGTACATTAAAATTTAACCAAAAAATCAGTTTCTCATCCTAAAAAAAAAACAAAATTGCCAAATTTTGTAAAAAACGTTGGTTTCTGTCAAAGTTATTAGAGAAAAACAAAATGGAGTATTAACTTTAACACCCTGCATCTCAGTTAATATCAACTTTTGGATATAGCTAAGTATAATTAAATCCTAATGTTTTTACGTAAGGAGTCTGTTGTTTTTCCATGTCCCATTAATTAGCGGACACCCTGTATAGTATGAAAAATCTAATTGTTTTCATCTCAGGATTTTCGGGTTTAAATATAATAAGTAATTAAGTAATCCTGTATAAGTAATTTATAATGTATTTGTATATAATTAGTAAAAGTCAATTTTCATGGTCTTTTAGGTACATAGAGTTATCGGGAAAACCAGGTCCAGCAAAGATAATAAGCTCACAGTACTCAAACCCACATGAGTATGATTTAAGGTGGATTGTCCAGTCCGTATTTCCCATTATTGAAGTTAGGATATTATATAGGAGGGTTATGGTAGGTATATAAAACAGTTTAGGTTGTACGTAATGCAAAATATTATATGTCCATTTTATTTTAATTTCTTATTTTCCTATAATTATTCATAAAGTGGTTTAGACATCGTATATAGTATATATTTTTTTAATTTTACCAAAAAAATTTTAAATTATTATTGTTATAACATGTATGTTTATTTTCCAATATTTTAATAACTATTCGTTATATTATTAGGCAAGCACCCAACTCCCTCTAACAGCAAAATACTTAAGCGTAGCCAAGCTGAAAAGATATTGATTTTTTTCTGGAACATTCGGATGCTGTAATATTGAATGTACATATACAGGGTGTTTCAACGGAAATCAATTCGATCTAGAAAACTATACATAGGAAGATTTTGAAAATTGAACAATATGCGGTTATACCGAAAGTCGGTGTCAACTTGCTTATTTTAAAGGGAACAACCTGTATATTATTACATTTTGGGATTCTGATAAGATTAATTATTAATAGATTGAAAATGAAATGGAGAAAACAGTAAAAAAATGTACATTTTTAAAAGGAAACCAAGAAATTTTATAATTATTTTCTATTTACCAGTACAATTAAGAGTAAGTTTGTATAAGGTTGCCTGCAAGATAAAAATTACAAATTTTCGGAATATTGCCAATTTAATATTTTTACATGGCGATTTTACTCCAGTCTTTACACTTGCAGATCTCTGTTAACGGTCGTGAGCATTTCAGAAATTTATACAGCTTGAAGCCTTTATAAATAAAGAAATGTTGGTCAGGCTTGGCTATACACACCAATTGTATTTTAGGTAAATACATCGTATCACCATCCCGGTCACTGGCACGATCTCCTTGTGAAACCAAGTCAAACTTACAACCCATCAACCACAGAAAGAACGTTATGGTATCGTCTCAGTAACCTTCAGGCTGACTCAGTATACGAGTGTCTAATACAAACCAAGAACCAGCATGGCTACGGAGAACTGTCTGATCTGCACCAGTGGTTCACCTCTCCGAAGGGAAGGATGATACTGCAGAGCAATATGGGTTCAACCATTTACTGTTCGATACTAAGTTTTGTGTTGCCGTTTTTGGCGTTATTAAAGATTTGTCAATGTTAATGTAAATTACGATAGTCTTTTTTAATAAAATATTTTGATAATGGTGCAGTTGGGACAGCAAGAAAAGAGTCCAAGTACAATCTGCTTCGTTTCTTATTCTAGATCAAAAGTGCAGTTTAGAAACTTACTAAAATATACAGAGTGATTCACAGGAGCATCCGTTCCAAAACTTTTGTGTGTATATAGGTTTCGATTCGACTCGTACTTCGACTATTCATTGACGATGAGTTTGTTCACTTTTAGACATTTTGACAAGTTTCCTATAATCCTTTTTCTATTTGGGTTTCATAATGGCTATATTATGAGATGCAAAAAAATTGAATAACCTGCCACTTTATGATTTTATTTATGTTGGCAGCAAGTAGGGTGCGAATTCTAGGCTTACTTCGATTTCGTTGAAATTAGTTTTCTAGGCTTTATGGATTCGACAAACATTTTTTATAGAAAACTTTAAAATACTAACCTTTAACCTTGCAAACAGATCATTTTTACTAGATATTTATCTGAAATACCTATACTCGGAAATATATAACATGCTGACGGTGTCCGTCAACTAATTTCTAGTCACAACTATAAAACAACACAACCTAAGAATAATAGAAATGTCTTCCAGTTTATGCTCTATTTGTAAAGTTTTATTCAATAAAGTACTTTTTTAATTTGAATTCAATATAGTATTATACATATTACTTTATATATATATTTACTGTAGACATTTCCTGGGCATTTTCTGTCAGATTCGGTGTCGACGCAATATTTTGTTCAATAGTATTATTTATTATTTTGTACAATATTTTGAACTTTGTTCTGCTCGCACCTTAACTCAAAGTTTTGCATATTCTTTTCAAAAGTTTTTCTAGATTATTTTCTGCAATTTCTCGTATTTCTGACGGAGTACAACTTTCTTCCTGACTCATTTTTATTAGCTTTAATAATATATTTATTTTTAATTTTGACGGATGGGAAGAAGCTTTCTTGAGTTCAATTGTTTCTATCATGGCATATTTGATACTTGTAACATTTTATTAAATTGTAAAAGTATTGCCAACCCAAAAAGAAAATATTAATTGAAATGGAAAAAATCTACTATATTTTTTAAAGTTTTTCAAACTTTGAAGACCCAAATAGAAAAAGTATTATAAAATACACGGTTCATAAGACAATTAGAGCACTTATACTTTAGAAAAAAAAATTAAACGCTAGCTCTAAGATAATATCTTATGAAACTTGTATCTTAATATACTATTATATTGATCTAAAATGATAAAAGAGTCAGTGTTTCCCCAATTTAAAATCTGGACAGAATGCATTGATCTTGATAATTTCCATTGTATCTACCAGAAAATTAAATTCCTTTAAAAAATCGAATTTATTTATTTTTTAAGTTATAATAGATAGATCTAACTACAGTAGAGAGACCTTTTTTATAAAAATATATTTAGAAACTTTAAATTGTTAATCAAAAGGCCATCGGTGTATTTTATCGTGTTTTTTTATGCATCAACTTGGTACTTACCTATTTTAACCGCTTTTATTAAAAAATACGTTTTTTACTATGAATTAGATTTTAAAGAAAAAGCTTTTGTGATATGTATTTTGCTTAAATTATTATATTTATTAATTATATTATTTAAGAGGATTCCGGAGTCAGTCGAAATCTCCGATTTGACCCCTGTTCGTTTCACGCTATGAAGGCACGAGGCGAGTTGGATCTTCCCTTGCAGTTAGAAGAATACATCGAGCGTCCGCCCGTAATAATTGGTACGCCGACAGAAACAACGATAATCGCAAGAAAGAGACTGCAGGTGATCGGGGTCTATACTTCAATTTTCTACGCTGAAAAATGGAGTTTTCGCTTCCTATGAGAAAACAAATTTTTTAACGAAAGATGTCTAAATTTTGTTAACAACTCGAGGAAAGTCTATCATTTTTTCCTATATGGAGCAGTAAAAAAATTATATCTAAAAATCTTCCGAAACAAAAAAATATAGACTTTCCGCGAGTTCTAGTTCTATTACAATGTTTTTTTTTTCCTTTGACAGGAATAAACGCTTGGGAAGAAAACTCGTTTACAGGTACTCCGGAATCCTGTTAACAACGATGTATTGTATTATTTTTTTTAGTTTGTAATGTAAATAATAAGATCAATTTTTTTAAAACCTGTAGCTATTGTATTGTTGAATCTACATAACAAATCCCGAAAATTATTTTATTTCGTTTCGAATCCTTGATCGTTCGTATTTTTTAAATTATTTAAATATTTTTATTTTAAAAAACCAACATCATATTTGGTTATAGAAGAACAGGATTAGCATATTTAGTAACTTATTTTCGGGAAACTTTTTGTTAAATAAAAATTACGGAAAATGTACGAGGGTATCATAAATTTTCCTCCCCTAACTTTGAAACAAAAGATTTTTTGATAATTTCATTATCAATCCTGAACTTCAACGGCCTTGGAGAAAGGCGTTCCTGTTCCCTTAAAATAGACATGAGTATCTTTTTTCAATTGGTTTCTCATGTAATCAAGCTATTGCAGGATAGGTAACGCAATTATTTCTTACAATTTTCAGGAAAGTTCCCCTTGTACAGGGTGTCCGCTAATTAATGGGACATGGAAAAACCACAGACTCCTTACGTAAAAACATTAGGGTTTAATTATACTTACCTATATCCGAAAGTTGATATTAACCGAGATACAGGGTGTCAAAGTAAAACTTCATTTTTGTTTTTCTCTAATAACTTTGAGAGAAACTAACGTTTTTTTACAAAATTTTGTAATTATGGTTTTTTTAGGACGAGAAATTGATTTCTTTGTGAAATTTTAATATACAATGTCTGCGGAATTTTTCACACATTCATACGGTCATAACTTTTTTGTGCCTTAGTGTATTTAAGTTTTTAATAAAAATAATACTTTTCTCATATTTATTACGTAAAAAATGTATACTAAGTTTCGGGTCGCCCAGAGTTACAGTTTCGGAGATATTTGCATGTAAATTGTTTAGTGCGTTAGCTCAGGCAAGCAAATAATATTTTATTCCTTCTTACAAATTCACTTTTACATGATAACTAATGTTCTAGTGATGGTAATTGGGAATAATCAATACAACTATTGAATTGTTCTTTAACTTACTTTAATTAAAATAACTTTGACCCTAGAAAACATAATGTCGAAAGAAACCAACAGCAATAAAAACACAAACTTACGATAAACTCAAAAATATAACATTTTCTGTTCCATAGCAACTGCATCTCTAAATTTTATTTGTTTTCTCATAGGGTATTTCAAGAAAAAACGGTTGTTTGCAAACTAATAATAATTGTGCAGTATGCACTTAACAATTTAAATGCAAATATCTCCGAAACGGTAACTCTGGACGACCTAATTACGTATATACACTGAGACACAAAAAAGTTATGACCTAATAAATGTACAAATAGTGCCCCAGACAGCATTGTAAATTAAAATTTCATAAAAAATCAATTTCTCGTTCTAAAAAAACCACAATTGCCAAATTTTGTTGTAAAAAATGTTGGTGTCCTGCAAAATTATTAGAGAAAAACAAAAATGAAGTTTTAACTTTAACACCCTGTATCTCGGTTAATATCAACTTTCGGATATAGGTAAGTATAATTAAATCCTAATATTTTTACGTAAGGAGTCTGTGGTTTTTCCATGTCCCATTAATTAGCGCACACCCTGTATATGTAACTTTAAAAAACACAAGTTTTAGCAACTTTGGGTTCGTAAAAATCCCTTTAGAAAAACACTTATCGTAACTACGCCTTAATTATATTATATTTAATTTTTCTGTATATGTGTATATATTAACTACGTTGCTTTTTTATGTATTATTAATTTTTTATTGTATAAAAGTAAATAATGTGCAAACATTTTAAATGTCAAAATATTTAGGCCAAAGAAACTAAATCTGTTTATAAAATCAAAATTATTATGAATGAAATAATAAATAATTTTTGTATACGAAGTTTTCTGTTTTATTTAGTAACATTTCCATTCAGTTATGTATTATAGGCAGCTAGTGCATCTCGCTATTTATTTTCTCCATGAAACTGTGCCAATATAACTAAATACGTAGTGCCGACAGAAAGGGCCTAAAACAATAACAAAATATAATTACTGTAACGGAACGATCAGATACATTTGACATTATATACAGGGTACAGCAAGTAAAGTGGCCTATTAGAATTATCTCCACCGCTAAAAGATATGATTTTCTTTTCAGGTCCCGATACGGCGTTAAAAAATCACAAGATTATTTCTCTTAAAGATGATGATATTATGCAGAAAACTGTTCTAGATTTTTACCTAGATTTCAAATAGAAATATAATATGTAGGCTAATTCATTTAAAATTCCGAAGTTGCACTGTCGGTATGATCCGGCAATACCGCACCATCCAAAATATTTTATAAACGTATAAAACCATCTCTTTTAGCCACAGCCAAATTTTCAAAATAAAATATCATTTAGTTCTCGATATACTTCTAATAGGCCACTTTATGTGGTGTACCCTGTATACAGGGTGTCAATTTTAAAACTTCTCATTCTTAATTTATTATCTCGCTGTCCAGCATGCCTATTCTCGAACGTAGGAGAGCGAGTCTATTGACAGAAAGTGATTATTCCTCTCTATAAGGAAAGCAGAGAAAGGGATAGAGAGAGAGAGACAGGAATACTAACTTCTCTCGACTTGATCGTCAAGAATAGCCGTCCCGAAGGCTTAATCTCGAGCTTGCACATGGCGGCACCATCACGCTCAGAAATTTTAAAGAGAACGAGAGTTCTTATGGAAGTTACTGGTCCACTCCGAGGTTCGAGAATATGGTAATGTAGATGTTGCCCTTAAAACATTAAATGGGAAGGTAGTCAAGTGACACATCATTTTAAAGGTCGTTTTAATATCTTTCCGATATCATAATTTATTATTTTTTGAGTAGTAAAAAACTTAAAATCTTACCGACGATATCAGACTTAAATCGGCCGTAAAAAATCCACAGGCTGAAAAGTTTATAACATTGGATGTAGCGTATGCATAGAAAACCCATAACTAAAAAAAACTATTGATAACCATAGATATGGCTAAAAGTATTGGTAGCCTTTAAAAATCTTGCACAAATTTATACATTACCTCAGTTTTTAAATTCTGATCAGTGCAATCTCTTAGAAGATCACATATAAGAATTTTTGTCTTGCCAGCCTAGAATATATAGTATTATATACATGTTTGGTAAAACAAAACAAAGATATAGTGTACAAGTGTAGGCATATAAGTAACTTGAAGGTCTAATTTTCTGAGTGAACTAAATTTTAGTAAATACGGCGATAAAAACATACCTCTCGTGAAAGTTTTTCGGAGGCCACACAGATATTTGCAAATCGAACAAAATAATAACTTCCCCAAAACAGCTGTTGAATAATAACTCCGATGGTTACATTTTCAGAATTAGGGTTTTCATAACCTCCGTAAATTCCGAAATACAAATTTAGTAAAACGTTAAGACCACACGTTGTAGGAATAATCAGAAGATGAATGCCATACAGAGCGTTCAGTTCTCGGCAACACTCACAAATTTTTTGATGGCAATCCCTTATTTTTAAAATTTGAATGCTCGTGTTGGTTAATAAATGGTTACTTTGGTTTAATAAAACATCTCTTCGTCTTGGGTATATTAAACTGTTAAAGTCTAAAACATAAAACAATATTACGATATCTTGCCGTAGATAACAAGTGTCGATGGAACGCGAAGTGTAATATTTTATTCTTCTTGATTGTTGTGAATTTAGGTCAATAAATCACAACTGAGAAGACTAATTGTGGTATTTCTCATCATGTCAACTTGAGCCACCCTTGAGGCAACAGATGGCGATAGATTTTCCGTGTAAATATTAAGGTGCATTTCCACCGAAGGAGCAAGCAAGAGCAAATATTTGCTTGCCCTTTTATTAATTTGCTCGCGAGCATGCAGGCTTGCGAAGCAAAAACCGCGTTTCCACCGAAGGAGCAAGCAAGAGTGTGCAAAAGCAAGCACGCATTCTTTATGTTTGCTCGTGGTCGAAACTGACTGATGAGCGTGCAAACACGTGCTTGCTCGTGCACGAATGTGATCGGGACGGTGGCGGTACGTCAAAGAGAAATCTTGCTCGTAGGTATTTTGGTTGAAACGAGTTTGCAGCAAACCAATGCGCGCGCTAAAATACTTAATTTTGAAAAGTTTATGTTAATTAATTTCTGTTGTTATGGAGTGCAGTAATGAAGAAATACTGCAATTAATTGACGAATACCCCATAAGACCTGTGCTATGAAATCCTACAAATAACTTATTATTTATTTAAAAATCGCAATTAAAAGGAAGATGCTTGTAAGGACTTGGCAAAACTATTCAAAACGGTCGAAACTATTTAAAACAGACACGGTCGAAATTAAAAGGAAAATTAATTCTCTTTTGGCTTCATTCAGACGCGAAAAACAGAAGGTAGTACTCAAACCATCTGGATCGGGAATCGCTCCATGTTTAACTCATCCCGCATCGGATCATCCACGAATTTGGACACACGTTTTCGCGTTTGATTAATTTATTTAGCCGCGAGCCTGCATGCTCGCGAGCAAATTAATAAAAGGGCAAGCAAATATTTGCTCTTGCTTGCTCCTTCGGTGGAAACGGACCTCAACGAGAGCGCAAACGTACCTACGTAAAATCCCTATGAACAAAACTTCTCTTTGAAGTACCGACATCGTCCCGACCACATTCGTGCACGAGCGAGCACGTGCTTGCACGCCGCACGGAAAATCCTAAACATTTTTCATGTAGCATGTGCTATACCTTGGCCCAAGCGTTTTGGGAGTTATTCTCATTCAAAATTTGAAAAGTGGAAAAAGTCATCACAAAGAATAAAATTATTTTAAAAATGTCTTATTTATCGAAAAAAGAGTTAGGTGAACTTAAAAATAATTTTTCTAAAGTAAATGTTCGAAGTGTCTTCCGTTGGTCAACTGACAATAGCCTAACCGATCTACAAATTCTCGCTGAATATTTCGAACCATTTGGGGTGTAATTTGCCGAATTTCTTGCCGGATGCGATCTTTTAAATCATCTCAATTTGCAGGCTGGCTTTTGAATACTTTTCCCTTAAGGTATCCCCATAAAAAAAAGTCGAGTGCTGTTAAATTGGGTGACCTTGGCGGCCACTCAATAAAACCACCTCTTCCAATCCAACTGTTTGGAAAAGTATCGTCCAAATATGTACGAACTCCCACAGCGAAATGTGGGGGAGCACCATCTTGTTGCAACCAGATATTATGATGTGGCAAATAGGGACGTTCTAACTCAGGAAAAAGGGTGGCAAGAGCTGGAACAAGTTCGTGTTCTAAAAAACTCAAGTATCTCTCGCCTGTTAAATTTCCGTCAAAAAAGAAAGGCCCTATAACAATGTCATCGACAACGCCAGCTCACACATTGATCTTTTGATTAAATTGTGTGTGTCCTTCCCTCATCCAGTGTGGATTTACATCGGACCAATATCGATAATTTTGGGTATTTACGTCACCATTCAAGCAAAATGTGGACTCATCGGAAAAAATTATTTTTACAAAATTTCTGTTTACGAAACACATATCCTGTAAACGCTCACAAAATTCAACGCGCCTCTCAAAGTCCCTTTCCAAAAGTTCTTGGAGAACTTGCATTTTATAAGGATGGTATTTATTTGTATGCAGTATTTTAAGAACTGTTGTTTTTCCAATATCCACGTCACTTGCTACGTGCCTAGACACCACATGCTGGTTATCTTGAACTGCCAGTAAGACTTCTAATTGTTGATTTTCATCAACTTGAGGACGACCAAATCTAGGGACATCTCTTACATGACCGAATTGCCTAAACTTGTATTCAATTTTGCTTACTGTTGATTGTGATATTGGCGGACGATTGGGGTATTTTTGATTAAATAACTCACAAGTTTCTTGCTGTGTTCTAACCCTATCACCGTAGCCCATCATCATCAAAACCTCTATGCGCTGTTTCTCAGTGAGCCGCATTTTAATTTAATTTAGTTATGAAAAAACGAAATGAGTCTTTTGAAAACTACTAAAACGTTAGGAAAATACACATAAAACTAACAATAACAGTAACTATTGACATTAATTCTTTTGGTTCTTGCATCATAACTCCAAAGCCTACTTGACTTTTCTTGCGCTTCACGCATGCTGACTACAGGTTTTCCTCAGCGTGTATGAATCAATGCAAGTCTTGATTGATTGCGAAATATCTGATGTTCAAATTTTGAATGAGAATAACTCCAAAACGCTTGGGCTAAGGTATAGCACATGCTACATGAAAAATGAATGTTTAGGATTTTCCGAAGAATTCGTACATGCAATAATATACAGTGGGTTCTATTTAAGAAAAAAAAAATTTTATGTCACTCTTATTTGCAACACCCTGTATATCTACATTTTATGTCAGAATATGCGCGTTCGAAAAACAAAATCGAAGGGTCCGAGCGATTTTTTTAAAAAATTGTAGTTTGCGAGATAATGAATTTATTCCTTACTTTACGTCCTCACTGTATGTAATATAAAAATAATGACCCGATGAAAACACAACTGGGTGACTACAAGATCTAATATAGGATAGACTAAATTTAAATCTCTTTAGTGAATAATATAGGTGCATATTCACCTTCTTTCACATTATTGATCTCTATTAAGTATTGATTCAATATTTTAAATCGATTCCTTAATAGATAACTTATGTAAGTGAACTGGCATTCCACGCAACTAGTAGAAAAGTTATTGTAATTATTTATTCCAAACGTTAATGCGATGATGTAAATTTTTGTAGCTTTGTCATGAGATAAAATGTAAATTTGATACGGCACTGACACCAGTACTGTCCATCCCATTCTTAATTTCATGTAAAAATGGTCTTTGCAATTAAGATTTCTAAAATCTATAACTTTTTCAGCATCATGGAGTTTACTGTAAAAGGCAGACAAACGCTTGTACAAAAGAATAAGATTTGTTATTCTTAAAACCAACGTGCTTCCTGATATTAGTACAGGATTTGCTATTCTTGTAACAAAATCTGACATATTTAGTTTATATTTTGTGTAATTTAATTGGTTGACAAGATCTTCATTTTTCTAAAACAAAAAATATATATGTATCGCATTTGCAACTTTTATTGCGCAACTATTTTAAAAGCCGTATTAGAGTCGGCAACTTTTGTCTCCTGCGCCGGAAATGGCAATTATAATTGCACGTATTCATGCCCACTAAACCGTTCTCGATCAGCTGATCCAATACTGCTCGCATTGCTGGCGCAATGCGAGAATGGAATCCGTATTATAGTCGGCAATTCTAGTCTTCTGGCAATTAAAATTGCACGGATTCATACGCAGTACACCGTTCTCGATTAGCTGACTAGCATTGCCAGAAATGGGACACGCGCCATTTTCATTGCCATTGCAGGTGCAACTCTGGGTAGAGATGGATTATTCTGTTATTTTTAAATGTTTATTAGTTGGTCGAAGCACATATGAACAGCTAATGGCTATTTAAACTAACTTATACTTAAATTAACAGTTCACATTCTTTATTAAGCATATGTACTGCTAATTCGTAGCAACTTTTTTGAGCTGCCATTTGTAAGTAGTGTAACTGCTAATCAGAATGAACAGATTAGCGCATCTCTAATTCTGGGGGTATTTTAGGGATTTCGACACTAACAACTGCTGTTCTGACTGTTGGCAATGCGCCAGCTGATCGAGAACGGTTTACTGCGCATGAATTCGTGCAATTATAATTGCCATTGCGGCGGAAATTTTTATTGCCGACTCTAATACGGCTTTTAAGGCCTCATTACAGTCGGCAAGTATTTCTGCATTTGCAGTAAACTTCAAGAAAGTCATGTGCATTAAGGAGTCAGCTGATTTCTTTATGTAATATTCTTGCAACTTGCAGGACTTGCCAAAAGACTGATCTGCTCGATTTTCGTTGCAGTTTTTGCTGCAAGTCTGGTGGAAAACATAGTGATTTTTACATTACCAACAAAAAATAAAAGTTACTAAATATTTTCGTGTTTATTTATATTCTTTTTTAGTTGTAAGTTGTGTTTTGCGGAGCTTAAGCATCGTATTTTGACAGTTTCGCGGTACTTTTTTTGCTGGGTTGCCAGCCCTCGCCGTTGAAACGGCAACTGCAATTAAATTGCCGACTGTAAAACGATTTGTAATTGGACTCCCTTTTGCAATAAGGAACCAACTAACAATTTTTGCTAAAATGAGTTAGCTGGTTCTTTAGAATCACAAAAAGGTGTTTTATATATTTACAATTAAGATCCGTCTTAAAATACCTATGGACGCCATTTATGAAGAATATGACCTAATTGAAAATTAGAGAAACCTGTATTCAAGTGTCAGGTAGTGCGCGTTATGCAAGATAAACTTATTTTTTAAATTTTAGACCTGTCACGATGTTAACTATAAAGTTAATTTGTTAAATATTGATTTATTAAACAATGTGGGAAGCCCAGGCGATAATGCCTCGTCGGTAAGACTAATTTTATAAAATTAAGTAATTCGTATCTTTTTTGCTAAAATGTGATTTGGATCCTTCTTGCTAAATGTGTTTTTAAATGTTGTTGATTTAGGAATTTAGTCAATTTTGTTCATTTTAGAGTTTTTAAAAAAATTACAAATAGAAGAAAGACGTTTTAGATGAAAAGATTAACGGGTTACATATAAAAAAATTAAAATTGTCAAAAATAAACCTTACAGCATTTTTATAAAAATAGATTAGAAGAACGACATAAAGTGGATAAACATTAAATAAGGAAAAGGATGGATACCAACTTTAGGAGTAGTATTTTATAATAGCTTAAAAGAGTGCCTCAAAGTAAAGCAATACCAACACCTAAACTGAACGATATAAAATCTTCCATGGGCCTGATTTCCGCTGCGGATCAACATTTTACCTTAACCTTATGGGCGATGAAACCCTACAGGAAGATACTGAGGTATTCAATGGAGATATTGATTGATTGATTTTCAAGACCAAATATGATGGAAGACTAATAACACATTTGTTTTGTTCTGATATCGTGCTTTTCATTGTGTTTCCGTTATGCGTTTTTCTTTTTCAATAAATTGCATTTTTTAAAGAAGAACCAAGTGATTTTTCTTTAAGAGTATACGACAAAAAAATATTTTTTTTTAGATGAGGAACTACATTTAATGTTTTTGATAATAAATACCAGTTAAGAAACAACTCACAGCTTCTTCTATTCACTACCAATTTTTTTTAAAGACATTTCTTTTAATACCGTTTTTCTCCCTTTTTTGGTTTTATTAGTTGGTTCCTTATTGCAGAAGGGGGCCCAATTGACTATTGAAATATAATTTAAAATACTTTCAAAGGCCGTATTGTAATTTTTTAATCGTAACATTAACTTACTTTTTCCGAATAAATAATCGCCTGGGGAACAAAAATTAAATGCACTGTGTTTACCAAGATAATGGCAACTTGAAAAACGGTAAACAAGTGAGATTGTGTAAATTTTCCTTTATGTTCCCTCAGGTTGCATATCCCTCCTATAGCGGATAGTATCAAAACGGGATTAAAAGTTTGGTAAATAGTATGTTTGGATTTATTTTTCCAAAAAAATTTCCTATAGAAATCTTCCATTTTCATTTTGAATATTTTATTATTTCCTAAAATATTTTAAGAGGTTAGTAATCTGCTTGCTTTGATTGCGCTTACCTATGATTAGGTTTCTTAGAAATGATGTAGAATCCAATCTGCAAAGTTTACATTTGCACATAATGTGAAGAGTCCGTCATTATATACCTGGCGTCCCATTAAAAATTACCATCTATAACAAAAAATTCAGCAAATTGGAATTGAAAAAGCTAAAGCAATTCTTAACCAAATATTTTTCCTCTACAATACTGTATGTGCAATCTGCTATATACATGGAACCGAAAGAACATCCGTAGTCCAGCAGGGTTAATGCCTAATACATACAAAACTTAATTTTAAAATAGTTTTTTTTTCCTAACAAAGTTATACTTTTCCACACGCAACAGCAATTAACTGCAATACACGCACCATTAAGTAGGTACTGTCTAGCAATAAATAATAAGCAAATAAATCATACCGTTTTAATGACAGAATAACTAACAATAAATATATGTTGTATATTATTTAGTATTCTTTTTGAATTTTCTTTTGATCTTGAGCAGATTGCCTATATAGTTTTTTTGTAATCAAGCAACAGCACTATAGGAAGAATTCTTTACTTTAAGGCAATCGGTCAGTATGGCCTATGCCAGGGGTCGGCAACCTACGGGTCGCGAGCCACATGCGGCTCTTTGGATGTGAAGCTGTGGCTCTTTAGTTCCATACGCAAATATTAGTTATTTTATAGAAAAAAAACATTAAAAATTCGTTCTGAATCGATCAACGAGGATTAGGCACCGATTCTATCTCTCAGCCACTTGGACTGGCTTTTCACCGCACCCCTCCCCCGTGACACGCGTCGTTACTGTCGTCAGTCCGTCGAAAGCTCTCGAATGACGCCGTCGTCGGATGTTTCTATGTAGGTTTAATTCGTTTTCGACGCAAGACCATTAGGCGTCTTCACGAGTGCCTTGGCTGTGACCAGGGGTCGGCAACCTACGGCTCGCGGGCCGCATGCGGCTCTTTCGATGTCGAGTTGTTTCTCTTTCGATATCAAATTGCGGCCGTTGGTGGCTTTTTAAAAACTGAGAAATGTAAATTATAACTTTTGACTCTTCCGTCTCAAAAGGTTGCCGACCCCTGGCCTATGCGAATAAGGCGATACACCTTGGTTTTGGATCATTAGAGGTTAAATTTGTTGGAAACCCGACCTCAGGAGGGTCGTTTTATAAGGATAACGTCCTCCAGACGAAGGAATTCTTAAAAAATGAAGTTGGAGGAGTTCTAAGCCGAACCACATATTGATGCGCGTCAGTGATTCATGGTAAATTTCTGCTATTCGTCGTTCTAAGTGGAATTAAGCGTGCAAATTCAATCGAACATTTTCACAATATCTGTAAAAGAAAATCAAATCACCAACCTGTCATCGATGTTCGAGGCTATCGAGGCTCTTCGTCAGCTGGTGGTCTCCGATCAGACGAATGGTCCTCCTTTCCATGGAATCCAGTAGCAGAAGAGTATGTTTGGGTGCAGAGCTCCAGGCATGAGAGCAGTACTCTAGTGATGATCGCATCTAGGCTTTATAAAGTGTAAAAACTTGTTGAGCAGTATACAGGGTGCTATGGAAATGGCTTATTATATTTAAATGGGTGACTCCTAGGGTGTCCTAGAGAAAGTCTACATACTTTTTTTTTAATCTAATATCTAAATACTAAGATAAAAACCCTTTTTACCCACATACTGTCGCGCCGTTCCATCTGAATTCAGTTAGCAACAATGTGGGTCACTAGAGTATACTAACAGTGTTGTCAGATCACACCGCATTTCGCCCTTGCTTGGATACTTGCCGCGCGCGACTATCATTGCTTCAGTATGTTTCGAGACTCGGGAATGGGATAACGCTGTCGAGGGTTCCACGTACTTGATGTATACGAATTTTAAACGTTTTGTTAGTTGTAGCATTACCCGATTTTTTGTTCTGTTGTTAAATAATTCATAAAACGAAATATTGTGATGTCATTTTGTGTGATATTACCTATTGTTGGTTCTGTTGCAAAACATACTTTTTGTGTTTTATTTTTTTATGGAATTTAATTATAAAACGGATTATAAGATCGAAGGTAAGAGAGTATGTACCTAAAAATTGTAGTATTTTTTTTCTAAAAAGTTTGAAAAAGAAGTGAATAACGCGGGTCAATGAAGTATTGTTGTCAAAAACTGAATACGTGCGTTTACAATTCTATGTTGCAATATATGACAACACTGCCTCAATAAACTATTGATTGCGAACGTCCTCAGTAGCGGACACGTAAATTTTCAGATTTCATATAAAGTGTATATTTCGTACAATAATTTGTAGAATTTAAGATTATTTTTCTTCAATTTATTTTCATCTCAGGATTTGCCGGTTTAAATATAATAAGTCATTTCCATAACACCCTGTATAATACGCGATTGCCACAACTTGATTATGCCAAGACATATTTCCTCCCAGATTGACGTCCAGCAAATTAATAGATGAAGCTAGTGGAATTGCCTGTCCTGCCATGACTATATCCGGTTCTGTACTGATAACTTTCTTAGATAAAGCCGGCGCCTGGGTTTTCAAATTGTTTCAAACTCAACAACATGTTTCAAAATATAATAATCTCATTTTAAATATTAAAAAAAGTTATTTTTAACCGAAATAAGTATAAAAAAGCCATGAAACAAGTTTTCATTTTCCTTATTTCAAAATGCATATTCTAGTTGAGAGTTTACAAGAATTTAAATGTAAATTTATGGTTCGTACTCATATAGCAAATAGTTAGGTATGTTACTCAAAATAAAAATGTTTATTTAAATTAAACCAAAAATATGAATATTTTAACTATTACTGTTTACAAAACTGATTTTATCAAACGGAATATTATTTATGGAAACATGTACGAACATTTTCAAATTTAATAAAAAATTCTGATGGGAACAAAATAGATAAAGTGAGTATTTCTTTTTATGTGCGTATATTCCATAAAATAATCTTTCAATAATTATTGTAATTATTATACCCTTTCAGTTTCTGTTGAAAATTTTTAAGTAAAATATAATTCGTCGTCGAATAATAGTCCATAAATTTTGACGGCACCTGTATAATCAGAAGTACTATGAATGAAATAATAAATTACTTTTTAATACTTCGGGTGTTATTTAGAAACATTTCAATTAAGTTATGTATTATAGACAGCTTGTGAACATCACCATTTATGTATTACCTCCATGAAACTGTGCTAATATAACTAAATACGTAGTTCCGACAGAAAAGGCCTAAAACAATAAATAATAAAATATATGTGGATATTCTATCCTGTGATCGAATTCCCATGGAATTAAAAATGCTCTCTTAAAATATTTATTCAAGAAATATTATTTTTTGCGACCGACTTGAAAGGGCAGAAGCCGCCGATGCATTTAAAAAAGAAAATACAGAGTATTACTTTTACTTTATTTTTTTTTCTGTATAAAAGCTTTGTTTTCGATATACAGGGTGTTCAAGTTTTTTTGTTTTTATCAAAAATCTTGAAACCAGTTTGAAATATTAGACTAAATTTTGGTATAGACTATTATGAGATAAAACTATACATTTTTACTACAAAAAGTTTTCTTATCTTAAGCCAGTCGCGTAGGTACAGCTAGCTACATCTATTTATTTAAATGCTAAACACTAGATAATAATAAGGAACGTTAATAAAAAAAAATAATCCGAACATTTGCTTAGCAACGAATAACAATCTAACTTGATTTTATTCATCATGTTATTTTCCTCCAAAATGTAAGTATAACAGAAGGATGAAAGAGGAGACCCCTTTGTGTACAATCGGATGATAATTAATAATAACATAATTGTTTAGACAATATCAGTGCCTTAACTTTTTTCAGTTAAAATTATATTGAAGGGTAGCTGTACTTGTACGCCACTGGCTTGAGAAAGAACTTTTATGGGTTGTTAAAAGAATTCATAGGTAGCCTACCGCTTCATACTTGACTAATTTGTTGTAATAGTAATCTATTTATTATTCCCTGTAATAAAAATACCCTTCGAAAAGAAATAATAGTAAATATTTAAAATCTATGATAATGTAATTTTTCTTCGCGTTCATTAAATAGCATTCAATTATGTTAAACAATTAATTTTTAAAATTTTATATTATATTACAACGTGTCCAAGATAAGGAGGACCAGTAAAGGGATCTCGGAAACCGTAAGAGATGCGAAGTCGGTTAAATGGAGGTAAAGTTGCGCATTTACGTGCCTAATAATATGCCGTTTAGAAAGCTTTAAAATTCCAAGTAGTTCCGGAGATATTCTGAAAAAAAACCGAAATTCTAAAAAATCGTTTTATTGTTTTCCTGGGTATTTTTGAGATCGAATTCTAAAGTAAATTGCACTTTCACATTGCCACTTTTTCCGCCCTATCTAATAGCGTTAATTGTTTTGTAATCCGACGAGTCGTCTTCGAAGGGCCATTATTAACATTCTTTTTTTAAATACGGTCCTGTTTTTCTGATATTGGAATTTGAGAGGTTTTTTTCTTCCGAATGCAACAATGTATGACATATTGTGGTTTAATGACGTTTCGAGGGTTTTTTGAACAACATCAAGAGATTTTGGGATACGGTCCTGTATTTCTCCTAATTTTATAAATAATATCTCATAAGTAAGCTCTAAATTTTTTACTTATGTTGGACTATTTCAATAAATAACAAATAATTTAATAATAACCCCCAAATAAGTGAACAAAAATCATACCAAAACAGTAATAAAACGAACAACGAAAAAAGTAAGGAACTACATGATCAGGTGTTCAAAATGATTTCCGTTATTCTCTAAGCACATAACAGTTTTTTTGAGATAAAATAAAACATGCGATAGAATAGCAATCTTTTCAGCATTTGTAAAATTATGTTCCATATTTTCTGGAAAATACAAAACATCTTAAAACACTTTGACAACGATCACAATGGGCCCGTCAAGTGAAACAAATCACTCGTCACCATGTTTTTGTTTCAAACGCCTACTTTTCTTTTAAATCAACAGAAGTTAGAAATAATGTTTCTGTATTTTGTTCACTTATTTGTGGTTTCTTATTAAATTATTTGATATTTATTGAACTAGTCCAACATAAGTAAAAATTTAGAGCTTACTTATGAGATATTATTTATAACATTAGGAGAAATACAGGACCGTTTCACAAAATTTCCTGATGTTGTTCAAAAAAAACTCGAAACGTCATTAAACCACATGTGTCATACATCGTTGCATTTGGAAGAAAAAAGCTCTCAAATTCCAATATCAGAAAAACAGGACCGTATTTATAAAAATAAAGTTGATAATGGCCCTTCGAAGACGACTCGTCGGATTACAAAACAATTAATGCTTACTTTAGAATTCGATCTCAAAAAAAACCAGGAAAACAATATCAATTTTTCAGATATCTCCAGAACTACTGGGAATTTTAAAACATTCTAAACGGCATATTATTAGGCACGTATATGCGCAACTTTAGCTCCATTTAACCGACTTCGTATCTCTTACGCTTTTCGAGATCCCTGCACTGGCCCTCCTTATCTTGGACACGTATATTTGATATTGGACCACTGTCCAGCATGCGTCAGGCTCTAATATTCCTGGTAAAATAAATTTTATTTTAAGAGAGGTTATTTTATTTTAACTCGGATTGAAATTTGACCAGAGAATCAAATATCAATTAATTTAAAAATTACTTAATTAGACACTCTAGTTATTTAAACTTAAAATCTTATCTTACCGATGATACCAGACTTAAATTGGCCGTGAAAAATCCGCATGCTGAAAACTTTATAACATTGGATGTAGCGTATGAATAGAAAATCCATAACTAAAAAAAAGTCTATTAATAATCACAGCTCTTAAAACAATTTGCAAAAACTAGGCGCTTACCTCTTCCTTTAAATTATGGTTAGTACCATCTGTTAAAAGATCACATATAAGAATTTTGGTCATGTCAGCCTGAAATATATAATATTACACACATGATTGGCAAAACAAAGCTCGGTTGGGCACTTGAAAAATTCATTATCGATTTACCTTCCTGCCGTGGAAACGATCACACAAGATTTGTTTTGCCAGACGTCTACATCAAATTATACTTTGAACAGCTTGAGGTTTAGTTTCTAAACCACTGGGAATATAAGTATATGTATTTATTTTTTTATTACTGAAATTACTTATACCTTTATAAATGTGGTAAATACTTATCTTCCAATAAACAAACTTACAGACAAACCCGAAAAAATCTACAGGTTTGGGCAAATGTTCCGGAACGGCTAAATTACAGGAAACCGAAAAATGTTATCAGATCCGGGTTTTCGACAATCGATAGGACTAAATATTTACTATTTGACTGAGCATTCCATATGTCAACTGTCAAGGGGTGACGTTAAATTTAATTTTTTTTATTGGAACACCGTGTATATATTAGTTATTTTAAATTCTCAATTCACAATTCTCAATTCTCAAAAGTTAAATATTTTTCTAATATATATGTTCTATATTCTAAATTCAATTGTTTCGGAAATAGGAAATATTGACAATAAGTGAAATAAGCAATATACATTTTATTTTTAAAAATAAGTAACAGTTTTTATATTTTTATATTATTATATAGGGTGTTATGGAAATGACTTATTATATTTAAACCGGCAAATCTTCAGGTGAAAATAAATTAAAAAATATCCTTAAATGGCGCATTAAATTATTGTACGAAATACGAGACACTTTATATGAAATCTGAACATTTACGTGGCCGCTACTGAGGACGTTTGTACTCAATAGTTTCTGGAGGCGGTGTTGTCATATATTGCAAGATAGAATTGTAAACGCACGTGTTCAGTTTTTGACAATTAGACGTCTTTGACCCGCGCTATCACTTTTTCAAACTTTTAAGAAAAAATATTACAATTTTAAGATACATACTCTCTTACCATCGATCTTATAATCCGTTACACAATAGGTAATATCACACAAATTTGAAATCACATCACAATATTTCTTATTATGAATTATTTCACAACAGAAATAAAATAGGGTAATGGTATAACTAACTTAAAGTTTAAAATTCGTATACATCAAGCACGTGGAACCCTCGACCGCGCCATCCCATGCCCGAGTCTCGAAACATACTGAAGCAACGATAGTCGCACGCGGTAGGTATCCAAGCAAGGGCGAAACATGCGGTGTGATCTGACACCACTGTTAGTATACTCTAGTTACCCACATTGTGGCTCCCTGAATCCAGATGGAACGGCGCGACAGTATGTTGGTAAAAAGGGTGTTTACCTTAGTATTTAGATATTCGATTAAAAAAAAAGTATGTAGACTTTCTCTAGGACACTCTAGGAGTCACCCTTTTAAATATAATAAGTAATTTCCATAACACCCTGTATACGATAATTTAAAATAAAATGTATTGAACTAAGTGTTCAAAATGTCGTCCATCAACCCCCTGACAGTGTCCAAGCTTCTCTGAAAACTCGGAAAACACTTTCTGCAAATGTTGATGAGAAATAGATTGAACACATCTAAGATTTCGTTTTCAAGATCTCCAAAGGGGTCTCGTTTGATATACGATAGTCTTTAAATGAGCACTAAGGAAGAAATCTAAAGGTGTTAGATTTGGCGATCTAGGAGGCCATTCAATGCATAAACAAACTTAAACTATATATTTGTTTGCGCAGAGACGCTAAAAGGTCTGCATGGTCGCAACTGCATGGCAAACTTAAAAATTTAAATTTCCGAGTGAACCAAATTGTAAAAGTGTTCATACAGCGTTAGAAACTTACCTCACGTGAAAGTTTTTCGGAAACCACACAGAGATTTGCAAATCTAGTAAAATAATAAGCCGCCCAATAAAGTTGTTGAATAACGATTCCCATGGTTATATTTTCAGACATAGGCTTTTCATAACCTCCGTAAAATGCAAAATATAAATTTAATAATGTGTTAATACCGCAAGATGTAAGAATAATCAGAAGGTGAATGCCATAAAGAGCGTTCAGTTCTCGGCAACACTCACAAATTTTTTTATGACAATCCCTTATTTTCAAAATTTGTATGGTTGTTCTGGTTGATAATTGGTTACTTTGGTTTAATAAAACTTCGCTTCTTTTTGGGTATATTAAAGCGTTAAAATCTGAAACACAAAAGCAACATTATGACTAATTTAATCATCGAATAGAATATGATAATGTTAAATTTAATGGAGGATGTTAAAATAGGCCTAATTTGTCCTCGAAAGAAAATCCTAAATGTTCCTTAACGCAGCTACAGCGCCCACAAAGGAATATCCAGCGATTTACTTTTTTGGCTCTAACATTTGAACCGCCTGGTATAATTTGATGAAATTTTACTAATGTGGAAACTATAAGGTCTAATTCTAAACCGGGGTACCTACGTAATATTCACCTTTTTTCATATTATTAATATCCTTTAAGTATTCATTCAATATTTTAAATCGATTCTTTAATATGTAACTTATGCAAGTTAACTGAAATTCCACGCAACAAGCTGAAAAGTTATTGTAGTAATTTAATCCAAAAGTTATTCTAATGATGCTAATTTGCTTAGCTCTGACATAACATAAAATGTAAATCTGATAGGGTACCGACAGTAATAATACCCATCCCATTCTTAATTTCATGTAAACATGCTCTTTACAATTAAGATTTCTAAAATCTATAATTTTTTCAGCTTCATCGAGCTTACTATACATCCTAGGCAAATGTTTGTAAAGAAGAATAAGATTTGCTATTCTTAAAATCAATGTACTTCCTGATATTAACATAGGATTTGCTATTCTTATTACAAAATCTGACATATTTAGTTTATATTTTGTGTGATTATATTGGTTGACAAGATCTTCATTTTTCTAAAACAAAGAAAAATATGTCGCTTAGTCCGTGCCCACAACGGCGCTCTGATCCTCGCTCATCGCCTTGTACCATAGCACCGCATAGCCCTCGCTTGAGCTTCGCACACTAGTCCCTCGACATCGAGATATAAACATGGACTGTGCATTGTTATCTTCTTCCGATGAAGAAGATATTGTTTAGACTCTAATATAACAAAGTGGTACTTATATGCTTAAACACAAATCTAGTATTTATATGCATTCTCATATATTCACAAAAGCGTTGGAGATCTGTCCTTAGATCTTTATAAAGGTGATAAAATTCTCCATAGAATCTTCGCTTTACGTTAATACGATGCACTGGTAATCTTGATTTCTGTTTAAACATATAACACTTGGTTATATTAGCGTCTAAAATAATATCCTCTTCATAGGAAGAAGATGACAACACACAGTCCATGTTTATATCTCGATATCGAGAGACAAACTGATCGACAGGCAAGGCAATGAGCGAGGGTCGGAGCGCCGTTGTGGACACTACTGTGCGATGCTATGGTACCAGGCTATGAGCGAGGGCGCTGTTCGGCGCTCCGTTGTGGACATACACTTACAATAATATAATGTATCACACACCCAGGGTTGTTAAAGAAGTTAATGTAACGTTTACTACGTAATTTACTACCGTAGTAAATATAATTTGCTGCATGCTCTTACTATGTTGTTTCATTTACTACATTTGCTACATTTACTGCTTTCACCTTTCATTTTTAAAATATTTTTATTTAGATCAAATCCTAAAGCAAAAAGCATATAAGAAGAACAATAACCAAACCGAATTTCCAACTTTTAACATCAAATTTATAATAATAAAGTTGATGTTATGTAGTATTTTGGACACCGTCAGCCAATCAAAACAATAATTACATTTACTACGTTTGAGATGTAGCAAATGTAACAATGTAGTAAATTCAATTTTTCTGCGACATTATCAACCCTGCACATACCTCGTACAATGGCAACTTTTAAGCTGGATTCATAGTTGCCGTAACGTATGCCGTAAGACGTAAGCCGTAGTCGACAAGACGAAAGCCGTAAGGACATACCCGTTCATAGTTTCGTTAGGAATTTATAGGCTACGAATTTGAAGGTTATGGCTTTTCACATGAAACATCTTTATTTATAACTAAACACCGTTATAATAGCGGGAGCAATTTTCTGCAGGCTGCTATATAGCAAAAACAACCATTTAAAAATATATAATTTGCTGATGTCATCATGACAGTTATGCACTAGTATCATGAGATATAGTTTGTTGATGTCAACATGACAGTTATGCACTAGTATAGTATGACCGATTCCAACCGCTTCCGTAAGCCGGAACAGCAATGTAATTGAACCATTTCTTATGTCTTACTTACCTATATCATACACTACGAATTGTTCACACAAATCACATATTATTTTTCTTACGGCTTACCGTTACGTTTTACGGCTTGCGTACTACGAATCTAGCTTTAGGTACGCAACTTTTTGTATCACATTTGTAACCGATAACTTATGTCAACATATTGATGTAGACCTCACACATATCATCAAATTGCACATGTGGTAGTTCTTAGTGGTAAAGATTAATAACCAAAAAAAAGTTTGTATAGTTTGTATATTATCTGATTTTGAGAAAAAAGTGAGGCTGGCAAAAATATGATTATCCAAATGAAAGGAATACACTCATTTACACGTGCTACACTCTATTTTGGAAACGGATTCTGAAAAATACATCAGTATATAGGCAATACTTCAATATTTTGCTCCTTCACACGATCAATATTTTTGTCAATATTATCAATCAATCAATATATTGATGTATTTGAATAAAAAAATATATTGACAATATTGTCTGTCTTATCGAATTTCCCAATAGAGAGGCAAAATTGCGGATTAGACATAGCATATTTTTATTTGACCACATTTTTGTATAGTTCACATTGTATAGTTGATATTTGATTGTCTGATCGAATTCCCACGGAATAAAAAAATTCTCTGTTAAATTATTTATTTTAAATATTATTTCTTGCTTGCGACGGCTCGTTTCAGGTCGCGATCTGTCAAATTAGCTCAGGAGGCGTCGTCGGCTTCGTTATATCTAGTCGCAAAAAATAATAAAATAGTTGATATTCTATTCTACGATCGAATTCAAATACAAATAAAAATTCACCCGACGCGCCTCCTGAACTAATTGGACCTATGCCGTCCTAGCGGTGTCGGACAATTCTCTCTATATTTCCGCGAACGACCCGCCACTGTCGTAAACCCCAACATTTTTTGATTAGAACGACCCCGAATAAACCCCCAAAGGTTCGCAGTCGTTTTTGAACTTTGAACACAAACAATGACAAAACAAACACTTGTAAAGCTAAAACTTAAACCAATCGTTCAGTCACGAATATTTTCTGGATAAATGCACTCTTGAACTACGATTTAAATTGGTATTTAAAAAGGTATTACCTTTATTTAAGTCAATAACCACTTACTTTTTCCGAATGAACGATTGCCTGAGGAACAAAAAGTAAATGTACTATGTTTCCTAAAATAGCGGCTACTTGAAAGACGGTCAACCAGTGAGATGGTGTAAAATTTCCTTCATGTTCCCTTACGTTGCATATTAATCCTAAAGCGGATAGTTTTAAAACTGGATTAAAAGACTGGTGAATTGATTGCTTGGATTTATTTTTCCGAAAAAATTTATTATAGAAAACTTCCATTTTTATTGAGAATACTTTATTATTTCCTAAAATATTTTCAGAGGTTAGTAAATTCCTTTCTATACGATTATGCTCATCAGTGCATGAATTATACTGTACATGATGGCCAACTAAGCGAGGTACACGGCTGTATCTCAGCGATGCCTATCTCATTTTTCCTGTAGTCGCTAGATGGCTCATTTTACAGCTTTAACATATTTTGTTTTTTCTCGAAAATCTTAAATGAGATGGTAAAGATGTTATTACACTACTATAAAGAGGAATATAAAGGCCAGGGCAAATGGTGAAAACCGCAAGTTATGATCTTTTCTCTAACCGGAGATATCGACAAAAAATTAATTTACATAATTACTACTTAGTACTCATAGATATAATTAGTACTTATATTGCATATATTGTAAAAAATAAGAAGACTTTGGAAACAAATGATCGGGTATCCCAGAGTATGTGGGCAATCTCCCGGGTTCAGATAGAATACTCAAAAATAACAGGAGAAGTACCTATAAAACGGCCTCGCCTATGGAGATACGGGCCCATAACGGACGTCCCTGGAAATCGGTGTTTTTTAAATAATTTATTAAGTACTAGGTGTAATTTAATATTTTTTTAGTATAATGGTTAGTAGATGAGTCTACTTCAAATTCGCCCTTTTAAACACATTTGGCTTATTTAGTTTGCCTGGGACGGACTAGACGTAACACAAAAATGGTTTTTTTTGTACGCCTTATGTAATGAAGGAACGACAATAATATTTTTGGATACTCTAAACCTTAAGCTGAGAAAAAGGTACTCTCAATGTCGATAAAGGGAACTGTTTTCGAAAAAAATATATTTTTGTTCAATATGGTTTTTGCCTTAGTTGTTGTTTTATGGTCATAAAATTCCCTCATTGTTGTTACGGTTTTTTTCACATGTACCGATTTCAATAAGAATATTTATGCCAGTGTCAGTTTATGGTAGTGTCTTGAAATTTGCGGTTTGTCTTATTAGTTACTAACTTAGTAATGGAATTTACGTATACTGAATATAAATCATATTGAACAAAAATATCTTTTTTTTCGAAAACAGTTCATTTTATCGACATTGTTCAAGAGTACCTTTTTTCAGCTTAAGGTTTAGACTAGTTTAGAGTATCCAAAAATATTATTGTCGTTCCTTCATCATACAAGGTGTACAAGAAAAATGCATTTTTGTGTTACGTCTAGTCCGTCCTTGGCAATATAAATAAGCCAAATGTGTTTAAAAGGGCTAATTTTAAGGAGACTCATCTAGTAGATAAGCATTATGCTAAAAAAATATTAAATTGCACCTAGTACTTAAAAGACAACGATTTCCAGGAATGTCCGTTATGACTTTGTTCGGTTTTGTTCGTATCTCCATAGGCGAGGCCGTAGGAAGAAAAATGTATAGGTACTATCGTGCCGATAAAAAAACTAGGACAACAAAATCACAAAACTGGGAACCGATATACATATCTCATAGAGTATAAAAGGTGTTCGACAGCTGTAAAGGTAAAAACACATAACTTTTAGGAAGTAACCTAGGTTACATAATTTAACGTTTTATATTTTTCGATACGAGGTGGCAACAAAATATCTTATTTCTTTTATAAACTGGAGCGGCAGTAAATATATTGGGCATTTTTATTAAGAAAAAGTCTAATACCTTATTTAAAGTAGGTATATATAACGTCACCTAAAAATGAAAACCAAACTAAATAATAAAATAAATTTAATAGAAGGTTACAAAAATACAAACGCAAAATTTGTCGAAGCAACAAAACATTTTTAATATTTAGTCATAGAACTATTCCTGTTTATTACTTCGTGAAGCCTTTGCAGCATACTTAAAACTAGGTTTCTGCATAATTCGCCTGTTACTTCATCCCAGGTTCATTTATCCTGTAGCGTAAATCATCTCTGTTTCGTGGCCGAAAATCATGTTTATACATTGATTTCACCATTTTACCCCAAATGTTTTCGATCGGGTTCAAATCGGGACTCTTCGAAGGCCAGGGAAAAAATTTTGCACAATGCTTGCTGTTTGTATTGGAGCATTATCATGCTGAAATGTAAAATTTTGACCATATACAGCGCTTATCGATGGTATCATCACTGCATTTAGGATATTAACGTATTCAGGTGCAGTTAGTCTTCCTTCCACGATTTGGCAAATTCCTAGACCTCTAGCGCTAATCCAACCGCAGACATTTATAGAGAAACGCCCGCTTTGGTTTGTTTTGTGAGTGTATATCTCATCATACCGCATGCCGCAAGGCCTATACACTCGTTTTCTTCCATTATTACACGATTGAAAAGTTTTCTCGTCAGAAAATATAACTGTTTCCCTGAAAATATTGCGATTTAAATATTCATGTGCAAATTCTATAAACTGCCTTGTTTATTTCTTTCCATTAAAAATATTTTATTAGTAGCACAACGTATATCGGAAATTCGAACCCTGTCTCTAGCAGTATTTGCAGAACCTGGACAGTTCGTCTCTTCTTTCGCCTTTATTGCAGTTGCGAATGGATGATCCCTTAGATAATTAACTATTCTTCTATCTTCATCTTCAGTAGAAATTCTAGGAGGACCTGAACCTTATTTCCTAATAATAGTCCCATGCCTTGCTATTTTTGGTTTAGCCAACAACACGGTATTTTTGTTTACTCCCAGTTCGTCTGCAATATCCCTAAAAAAGCACCATCTCGCAACCGACTGTAGATTATAGCCTTTTGCTGGGGTGTTTGTTGTGGCATATTTTTTAAAGAAAAATTTGCTTGACAAGTTAATGATAAAGTGACAATCTATGTTGACATGCAAAATTTGTAAATTATATTTTACTGGTACCAGACAGCAAAGAAAAAAATTCCTAATAGTCAAGGAGAAAATAAGTTGTTGTCCTAGTTTTTTACCGGGACGATGGTACTTCTCCTATTATTTTTAAGTGTTGTATCTAAACCCGGGATATTGCCCACATATTCTGGGACACCCTGTATTTAATAATAATATTGGGAAGAAACGTCAAATTACCAGGTTATAAACCCGCAACTATTCTACTATTGGAAACTCAATTTGAGAACATAGAAAACACTCTTATAACTAAACATAACAATTAAACAATAACTTTTTACCACCGGGATGAAAATTGACAACATAGCGCTCTCCCCTCTTAGTGACCGCCAACTCTCTAGGATCCAGTAGAATAAATAACTTAAGAAAAAATTTTCTCTCTATCCAGCATAGTCAATTTATTTACTTTCAAAATACCTCAAAAATATTGCTTACCCTATAAAGTAAACTTAATATTATGATATTTATTACAAGGTACTGTGTAATCGTCCTCTTTCCAGTAAGAATACAACTAAATAGCGTAAATGTTGTAAGCTCATTTAACAAAACGATCCGAAAATACATTATTTAAAAGAACATAAACCATAAGTTATAATGAAGTACTTTGGAAACATCCGGGACCATTAGCGTTTCAAAAAGAATGGTGAAACAATTTCAATATTTGTTTCAAAAATGTTCCTTAATGACGAGCTAATATTTCAGAGTGTGAAGAAGCATTCATGTCCGCGCAACGACTTAAATTTTTTAATACAGGGAGTATGAACATTTACTGTAGTTTATAATTCTTAATCTAGTCGCCTATGCTTAATTTTCATAATAAAAACTGTATTTATACAACATAATTTATGAAATTTGCAATTATTTCGAAAACGGCTGGAAATAACTTATATGCTTCCATTACAAAAAAAGAATGCGTATGAATTCTACATCTAATCAGTGTGTTCCATTTGAAAATCTGGAGAAAAATTATTTTGAAATGTGTCGTGTTTGAAACCTAATTATGAACACCCTGTATAAAATAGATAAACGCTATTATATTCACAGTATCTCTAGACCTGTTGTCTTAAATTCTACCCAATTCCTTGGTTAAAAAAGTTATTTTAGGTAGTTTTTTTGAAATTTTTTCTAAGACTAGAAAACTATATTTTTCTTATTTTTAATTTATTACTCTTAAACTACATAACCAAATGAAATAAAACTTTAGGCATTTATAAAGGACACTAGTACGAACCTAATTATGTAATAAAATACTGGGTGTCCCATTTAAAAAGGGACAGCATTATGTTACCACACATTTTTGGGCCACCCTGTATATTTAAAAATATTTTCCTGACCCTGTATATAAAGATTTCTTAAATCGTGGCAAGTTATAAAACATGTCAATTATTGGTTGAATGTCAATAATTGGGTGTCTTACCTTATATGTTAAAAAAATATGTGTCTCTGTGCCGAGGAGCGGACTGCCCTTTCCGATATATTTTTTTAAATTATTTGATAACAAATATAGGGTGAAGAGCCGAATAAAAATATTCTTAAACACACGGACTATAGTTACGCGTCAATATAATTCACGCCAAAAGCGGAGATGTGCCACTTTTCCTACTTACTTTGAATAGCCGCCAAGGCACCAAAGTGTAGCATCATAATATATTTATTTCTTGACAACTTCAAATGCTTATTAGCAAAACGACACCATTTGTATTATTTTCAACTTTTTGGACTACTTTTTTTTTAATAATCTATGATAATGCGTGTGTTTCTATGAACGCCTATGCCTATAGTACAAAGATTTAGTGGGAAAACACTTAGCCCTCGTCGTTTAAAAAAAGTGTCACGGACTGTATTGTTAGGAATTGTTAATGAATCTAATATATTGATTGTGTATGAAGATTACATACTTTTTATTACGAATAGTATAATTATTGGTGAAATGACAAAAGAGTCAGTGTTCATCCATTTTAAAATCTGGACAAAAGGCCTTGATCTTGATAATTTTCATTGTATCTACCAAAAATGTCTTTAAGAAATTGAATTTATTTTTTAAATTATAGTAGATAGTTTTTTGTTTTTTTTTTTTTGAAGTAGTCGATCTCAAACTCAACCAATAAATATCATTATAAAATTGTAATGTTCTCAAATTCAATAGTCTTTTACTCTTCCACAATGATATTTATTAGTTGTTTTAAAAAAATTTGCTACATTTTTCCCATTTTTTCTGCTGAGAAAGTATAATTTTGTCACTATGATAAGTTTTCTAATTTTCCTACGTTCCACTAAAGATGAAGATTTAAGCGTTCGAAACATGTATGGAATAATTAACAAATTAAACATTGCAGATGTTAAGTTTCATTCATAATAGATAGGTCTTAACAACACAGTGTATCCACAAAAAAAAACGTAATGAAATTTGACCACTTGGGATCTAGGCCTGCTTGATTAGATAAAATAATTTATTATAAAAATTAAATACCTTGGTGGCATAATAGACAAAAATTTGAAGTGGAACGAGCATGTGCCGTACATCACTAAAAAAAATAAGGTGTTTGATTTACGTTTTATACTTTGAGAGAATTTCTGTGCCGTAAATTTCTTATAATGATCTATGAGGCACTGGTTGAACCACTTCTAAATTACGCAATTGTGGTGTGGGGAGGGGCATATAATGTACATTTAGAACAACTTAAAAGAATTCAAAATCATATTGCTAAAATCATATTAAAAAAACCCAGAATGTATCCTACTAAATTGTTATACTCTAACGAAATAAATAACCTGCAAAGTTTATATATTATAGCTCCTTGCAACTTTATACATAACAATGAAGAGTATGACTTGAGATATAGAGTGCATATGTATTGCACAAGAGGAATTGAAAATAAACTTTTAAACTCAACCCTTTGTAACAACGGTTTGGGTCAACACTTAATATCATATCTGGGTCCTAAATTATACAACAAAATACCATTGGAAATACGAAATATAAAAGATGAAAAACATTTTAAAATTCAGTTTAAAAAATTCTTTTTGACTAATTTAAATGTTTTTACTGACATATTGTGATAGCGGTGTTATTTAGGCTGTTGCACTCCCTGCAGGTTTTGTGACTATCGCTGTTTGGATTCTTGCACTGGTAGTGCTTTAACTTAATTTTTTTCTCATCTCTATAAGCATTTATTGAGGTTTATAGAGATTGATTGTAACCCTTAAGTAGCTGTGATAGTTCTAAATATGTAAATTCTAAAAATAGGCACATACAGGTATTTGATACCTAGGTGCCATATGTAACTGTTTTAAATTTTTATGAAACTATACGTTTATTTACTTTGTATTCTGTGTTAACGACTTTGAAATAAATAAATTTGAAATTTGAAATATTTTGATTTGTAATAAATCAATTACGCCTCGATCAGAGCATTATTTTTTATTTCTATCTAGGTAAAGTGCCTCTTCCTCACAAAGTAGCGAAAATTGACGATTCTGCTTGTCTCCAAAACATTAATAATAAATCATAATTAAAACGTCAAAATTTATTTATATAAAATTTTCTTTATGTTATAATGCAATGACAAATGTAGTTATAAAAGAATAGGATTAGCATATTTTATACGGGAAACTTTTCATTAAATAAAAGTTACGGAAAATGTACGAGGGGTACTATAAATGTTCTTCCCCTCGCATTGAAACAATTGATTTTATTCCATAAGTAACCAAATCGAATTTAACGCTAAAAAACCCAGGCAGCAGTTTTCTCTAAGAAGGTTAACATTACAGAACCGGAAATAGTCATGGCCGGACACGCAATCCCTCAGGCTTCATCTATTAATTTGCTGGGCGTCAATCTGGGAGGAAATATGTCTTGGCATAACCACGTGGTGGCAATCGCCAAGATAGCTTCACAGAAGCTTGGGGTACTCTTCCGAACCAGAAAGTTGTACACACCTCAACAACTTTTGACACTATACAAAGTCCAGATTCGACCATAACTAGAATACTGCTCTCATGTCTGGAGCTCTGCACCCAAACATACTCTTCGGCTGCTGGATTCCATCGAAAAGAGGGCTATTCGCCTGATCGGAGACCACGAGCTGACGAAGAACCTCGACAGCCTAGAACATCGAAGACGGGGAGGGGATTTGACTCTCTTTTAAAGATATTTTCATGGAAGGTGCTCGGCTGACCTTGCCCTCTTAATTCCGCCCAGAGCGACGAATAGCAGAAATACACGACGAACCACTACCGCCTATCCATATGTGGTTAAGCTTAGTACTCCTCGAACTTCATTATTTAAGAATTCTTTCACCTGGAGGACTACATCCTTGTGGAACGACCTTCCCGAGGTCGTTTTTCCCAACGAATATAACCTCCAACGATTCAAAACCAACGTGAATCGCTTTTTGCGCACACGCACCACTCCCAGCGTGCCCTAAAGGATTTGTCCTCTAGTGCTTGTGTTTGATCATAAAAAAAAATACAAAAAAATACAAAAAAAAAATAGGAAAAAAGTATGCATGTTCCTCAAAACAAACATCAATATCCCCTTTCAATTAGTTTCTCATGGAATAAAGACGTTGCACGTGTAACGTGTAATTTTTAGAAAAGTTCCCCTTGTATATGGAACAAGAAGACCTAAGTTATACTATAGTAGGTTTGGGTTCACAACATTCCTTTAACAAAACAAGCCTTAAAAGTATTTATCAATGGACCGCGTGGTCCGATTTGGGATTTCGCCGCGGAACAGCATAAGTCATTATTATTGAACAATGACACAACATCGCAATTCCAGGGCACGACGAGACAGGAGGGCGCTGGCCGGCTGTATCGAGGGAGTAGAAGACGTTGCCCCTATTCTTCTGCCTCTCATCACCCGAAGCGTTGCCAAATCACTTTAGATAGTTCCGATTTTAGATATTTTTTCTGAAAACCTCGGTGTGACATTTTTTGCATTAACACTAAACTACGAAATTAATTGGGATTATTGATAGTACATGCAATACTTTCAAAAATGACTGTATAAACATATTTTTTCAATTTGAACGTTATTTACCGTTTTGGAAAAAATTAAAATTCTTTTTTAAAATATTGAAGGTTATATAGTCATGTAGTACCACATTTCGAAGCTAAATTCAAAATTTGAATAAAATCTATCCACTAGTTTTCTTGTAGTTTGTCACACCTTTTTATCTTAATAAAGGTTCCTAATTATATTAAACTTAATTTTTCAGTACATGTGTAAATCTCAAAATATTAAGGACAAAGAAAAATATGTTTATAAAATCAAGAGTGTTATGATTGAAATAATAAATAATTGATATAATATAAATATAAAACGCATTTCCTTTATTTATAATGTCTTATTTATATCTATAGTACATTTCTCCTCAGTTATTTATGAATCACTATTTATTTCCTCCATGAAACTGTGCTAATATAACTAAATACGTAGTCCCGACAGATAGAGCCTAAAACAATAATACAAGATAAAAATTACTAAAAAGGTACTTGCAGATCTTAAATTAGAATTTAGAAAAAATATTAATTTCAACAGTATTAATTTTGGAAATATTATACAGGTGAATAAAAATTCTAAAAAGCTGTTGTGGAATACATAATTTTCAACACAGTTTACTAGGTACCATAATAGCACACTTGGTATTCTAAATAGTTTATAGTTATGCAGCACTATCAACAGGTCAATGCTTTCTATAATAGTAGTTTTCAGGTAATCTTGTTTAACAGCATTCATGGATGCAAATTGGACCTTCCAAAACAGCTTTTAACTAACACTAAATAAACCTATACAGTTCACTATTATTTAACGCATTGGGCTTCATTTATGCTTAGATATTGGCGATTTCCACCAGACCACGTCTCCGACACTTAGCAATTCTTCTAGCTAATATAATGATTAACAAGGGCTGTAAACTAATTCCGCCCCATTTTTTTGGAGGTGGCCACTTCTAGGTTACTAAAAAAACCTGCTGCTCTAGGTTACTAAAAAACGGCATTGTAGGTTTACTTATTTCTATGACTGTGGTTATTTATTTTAAAGTATCTCATATGGTGTTAAAATACCGATTCAAAAATTGCTTTCCTAGCTTGTAGAATAAATGGTAATTTTTATTCATGTAATAATGTTGTTTGATGTAATTTAATGTGGTATATCGACATACGGAAAACTGCAATGAAATTAAATGATTGGTTACTTAAACTTAAAATCTTATCTTACCGACGATATCAGACTTAAATCGGCCGTAAAAAATCCGCAGGCTGAAAACTTTATAACATTGGATGTAGCGTACGAATAGAAAACCCATAACTAAAAAAAAACTATTAATAACCATAACTTTTAACACACCTTGCAGAGATTCGGTACTTACCTCGTCCTTTAAATTATTGTTAGTACAATCTCTTAGAAGACCACATATAAGAATTTTTGTCAGATCAGCCTGAAATAGAGTACAATATTAGATAGATAGATAGATAGATAGAAACATCTTTATTTTTAACTTGGTAAGGGCATCATTGACCGAACATACATATACAATACAATTTACAAATATTAGAAGCATATACATACATACTTTAAGAAAATATATGTACTGATATCTGTAATAAAAAATTCATTTATGAATTAACTAGCGAGTCTTAAATTCTAGATATATTAAACGATTATTATTTTGAAAACCCTAAAACCGCAAACACACTATTATCACGTCACGTGAATTCACGTGTTGTCATATCGGCAAAATAGCACATGCTGTCACGGCTTAGAAACACACTACGTACACTGCAGATCATTTTTATTACATATTTTGGGTTTGTCAAGATCGCAAGTGAATCTTGTAGCCTTCTAGCGTTAACTTCAGAAATAAAATTGTGCTGTCAAGTATGACTTTCCGTGAGCTGCATGAGGTGACTATAGTGTGCTTCTAAACCTATTTATAAGCACGCCTAAACCGCCTTGCAGATATTTCGGGTATGCCGTGACATTGCGTGATAGCATGTGATCTCACGTGACGTAATAATAGTATGTTTGCGGCTGTATTGAACTTACGAATAGTTTTTTAGGAAATGTTAAATTCAGATTTAAAACTGATATCCGGAAACTTATTTAGAATTTCAGAATAATATAATTTGGGAATCACGAAAGAAAAGCAGCGCTCATAAAGAGCCGTTCGGTGACGTGATTATGTTAAGTTGGTCATTGGGCGTGTCTCGCGGTTGTGAGTGGCAGAAAATGTTCACTTTTCCAGCAGGTATCGAGGAATACCGCTCTCAAGCAACCTGTGCAAAAAACAGGCCCTATGTAACTTTAGTCTGTCCTGCATGTTCAGCCATTTTAAATCACGCACACATATTTGCCAAAACAAAGCTCGAGCGGGCACTTGGAAACATCGATTTACTTTCTTGCCTTGGAAATGCTCACCCAAATTTGTGTTTCCATACCTCTATATTAAATTATACTTTGAAGTTTGGTTTCCAAACCGCTAGTAATATAACTATCTTGCATTTTTTTTTTAATACTGAAATTGCTTACTAACTAAAACTATATTTGCTTGCGCCGAGCAGTGTTGCCAATCTGAATTAGTGAAATTACACAATTAGTTGAAAAAATTACACGTTTGTGCATACTTTTAGTCACGGAAAAACACGATCTTTACACATCGTTAATATTTTGTAAAAAGCAAACGGGCCAAGCGAGTCCTTTGTCACTGATTTCAAAAGAAAAAGGTCAACAAGTGAAATTATTGCCGGCTTTGACTAGTAGTTATCCAAAAAAAAAAGTTAACAAACCTGAAAGTAACACTTAGGTGGTGAATTTCTAAATTACACACTCGTTGGATTATACACAAAACCATGAAAATACACACAAATCGTGTATTGGCAACACTTGTGTTTGATTATAAAAAAAAACTGGCGCAGTGACGCTAAAATGTCTGCATTGCATGACGAATTTAAAGATCTAATTTCTGAGTGAACCAGTATTCATACAGCGTCAAAAACGTACCTCTCGTGAAAGTTTTTCGGAAACCGCACAGAGGTTTGCAAATCGAGTAACATAATAAGCTGTCCAACAAAGTTGCTGAATAACAATTCTCAAGGTTACATTTTCAGACATAGGGTTTTCGTAACCTCCGTAAATTCCAAAATACAAATTTAATAATGTATTAATACCACAAGATGTAAGAATAATCAGAAGGTGAATGCCATAGAGAGCGTTCAGTTCTCGGCAACACTCACAAATTTTTCTATGACAATCTCTTATTTTAAAAATTTTTATGGTTGTTCTGGTTGGTAAAAGGTTGCTTTGGTTTAATAAAACATCGCTTCTTCTTGGGTATATTATAGTGTTAAAATCTAAAACATAAAAGTAACATTATGATTAATTTAATCATCTAATAGAATATGATGAGATAGAATCAGCACGCTCCTGATATATTTCCAAAGTACACATCCGAAGACCGCTATAGAATTCGTAAAATGTCATCCACTGTACTATAGATGTGTGTGGAGTGTGGTACACCGTATATTTTCAGGAGGAGGAACAAACCTCGAATAGAAGTTCAGAGCTGGATTTAAGCAGGGGCATTTATGGGCAACTGCCCAAGGCGGGAAATATGGGGGGGGGGGAGGAAATTTTGGGGAAAAAATTTGAAATTTCTTGATAATTAAAACTATTGTTACAAAGATTTATTTTAATCTTAAAACCAACAAAATTTGAATCAATCATGCATTTTTTAATCTGGACTACTTACCAAATAAAGTAATAGTACAATTTTAAAGCGTAATATTCTCGAAAAAATATCTCAGTTAACTCAGTATCTCTCAAATTATACATTGTAACTAAAGTTGAATCAATCATACATTTTTTCAATCTAGACTCCTTACCTAATAGTAATAGTACAATTTTACAGCGTAATATTTTCGAAAAAATTTCTCAGTTAACTCAATATCTCTCAAATTATACATTGCAACTAAAGTTGAATTAATCATACATTGTTTCAATCTAGACTCCTTACGAATAGTATTAGTACAATTTTAGAGCCTAATATTTTCAAAACAAATTCTCAGTTAAGTCAGTATCGTTCAAATTATACATTGCAACTAAAGTTGACATTTTTTCAATCTAGACTCCTTACCTAATAGTACAATTTTAGAGCCTAATATTTTCAAAAAAATTTCTCAGTTAAGTCAGTATCTCTCAACTTATACATTGCAACTAAAGTTGAATCAATCATACATTGTTTCAATCTAGACTCCTTACGAATAGTATTAGTACAATTTTAGAGCCTAATATTTTCAAAACAAATTCTCAGTTAAGTCAGTATCGCTCAAATTATACATTGCAACTAAAGTTGACATTTTTTCAATCTAGACTCCTTACCTAATAGTAATAGTACAATTTTACAGCGTAATATTTTCAAAAAAAATTCTCAGTTAAGTCAGTATCGTTCAAATTATACATTGCAACTAAAGTTGACATTTTTTCAATCTAGACTCCTTACCTAATAGTAATAGTACAATTTTACAGCGTAATATTTTCAAAAAAATTTCTCAGTTAACTCAGTATCTCTCAAATTATACATTGCAACTAAAGCTGAATCAATCATGCATTTTTTCAATCTAGACTCCTTACCTAATAGTAATAATAGTACAATTTCAGAGCCTAATATTTCCAAAAAAATGTTCTCAAGTAATTTTTAACAAATTAGCTAACAACACCAACATATGTCTAGCAGAGATCCTGGCGATCAAGGAAGCAGTAGAGACATGCAGTCAGATAAATAATAACTTAGTCGTGATGTCGGACTCCAAGAGTGGTTTACATAAACTGGAGAGGACAGGTATCTGCGCCAGTAGTGACTATTATGTACACTTGCTACCAAAAAAGAAATTTTATTGGCTAAGAACAATGGAAGTAATGTTAAATTTGTATGGACTCCAAGTCATTCTGGCATCATGGGTAATGATACAACATATGAATTTGCTTAAACTGGAAGAAACGATGGTATACTAATCAGTAGCAAACCATCATACGGATTTTATAAAGGAAATCAAAGACCCAATATGGTTGAACTGGAGGAATACATATAGGAGAATGGGAGGATATAAAGGAATTGAATACTTCAAAATTCAGGCAGAACCTCTCAAAAATCCATGGTTTCAGGAACTCAAATATTACGAAAGAAAGTTTATTTCCACGTTATGCCGAATGAGATCAACACACAGTCTCACGGCTGGCCATCAATATGAATTAAAATTAAAAGATAGTCCTAACTGCACATGCTGGGAAGTGGAAGATCTAAACAATAAACTACTAGGATGTAATAGGGAACAAGCTCCAAAGAACATTTATGACTACTTCTCACGAAAAATGAATGCACCACTTAATATAGTGAATATTATTGGAGATCCCACAAGCGACAATACCCTCATGTTATGCAAAATTATAGACAAATTAGGAATGAAAATCTAGTTCGTTCGTCTGTAATGCATGGAAGATCTAATAAGAAGATATATTTGGAGGATTGGTAGAGAAATAAAGCTCTCGGTTGTAAACCACTAATAAGTATGGAAATATTTGGCTGGATGCTGGAAAGCAGGAGATCATTGGAATTTCGGACAGAACCAGATTTTGTATTATAATTATTTTTTTTAGTTTTACTATAGACTTATAGATTTAAAAAATTCTTAGAGAATGTGCTGTTGTCATTAATAGAACTGAAACTATTTTGGCTACAATACCCTGGTAGAAATATTAATAACACGATGAAAACACAACTGGGACACTCTAAGAACTCATTTTAAACCGGGGTACATATTCACCTTCTTTCATAGTCTTAATCTCCTTTAAATATTCATTCAATATTTTAAATCGGTTCTTTAATATGTGACATATGTAGGTTAACTGAAGTTCGACGCAACAAGTTGAAAAGTTATTGTAGTAATTGACTCCAAAAATTATTTTAATGATGGTACTTTGTTTAGCTCTCACATGACATAAAATGTACATCTGGTACGGTACTGACAGTAATACTACCAATCCCATTCCTAATTTCATGTAAACGTGCTCTTTACGATTAAGCTTCCTAAGATCTATAATTTTTTCAGCATCATCGAGTTTACTATACAGCCTAGGTAAATGTTTGTACAGAAGAATAAGATTTGTTATTCTTAAGACCAATGAACTTCCTGATATTAACATTGCATTTGCTATTTTTGTAACAAAATCTGACATATTTAGTCTATATTTTGTGCGATTATATTGGTTTACAAGGTCTTCATTTATCTAAAACAAAAATAATATGTCGCTCACACTAATATAATGTAAGACTACTCGCACAGGAATTATATGAGGCCCCGCGAATTACTTAAGGCCGTATTAAAGTCAGCAAGTATTTTTTCAATGGCAATGAACGTGAAGAAAGGCATGCGCACTTGCAACTTGCAAGACTTGCCCGGGTCTTCTCCATTTCTGTTGCACTTTCTGCTGGAACACATAGTGATTTTTACATTACCAACCATAAATAAAAGTTACTAATTATTAACCTTAAAATAGGCCTGGTGTGTTTATTGTCCTTATTCAGTTTTTAGTTGTGTTTTGCGAAGATTAAGCGTCGTATTTTGATAGTTTCAAGGTACTTCTCTTTTGCTGTGTTGGCAGCCCTCGCCTTTGAAACCGCAACTGCAATTTAATTGCCGACTGTAAAACGATTTGCATAACATATTGCTTGTAACTCTCATGTCAAAAATTAACTTGCTGCAACAAAATTGCAAAAGTATTTGCAGACTCTAATGCGGCTTTAGTGTGCGGGGTCTCACAGAATTTCCTAATAAAGAGACAAAATAGTGGTGCAAAAAAAAGTTACAAGGGATCTTAAGCGACTGATTATAAAGAAAGAGATGCACCCATATTTAAAATTAATTTAAAATATCATATTAGACATAACATATTTTTATTTGATTACATATTTGTAAATTACGAATTGTAGCAAGTCATAGAAATGCACCGTTCAATAGTGCTGTTAACCTAATTCAGCTGAAATGCTAGACTTGTACTTTATCTAACTCAGTTGGATATCAAGACACTACTTAATTCATGAATGGTACTACCAAGTAAAGGCAGCATGAATGTCACCACCCGCATACCGATTTCGAACTCCTTTAGTAGAACGATTAGGGGTCCATGGTAGTCACTCCGGGTGACAATTTTCAATTCTACAGGGTGTTATGGAAATGACGTATTATATTTAAATGGGTGACTCCTGGGGTGTCCTAGAGACATACACAATAATAATACATAATATGATTATTAGATTTTATTACACGCGACGCGACGAAATTTGACTTTAAATAAAAACACTAAAAAGTACCACTTGAAAAACCCAGAGAATTGTTGCGCGTGTATTAGTTTTATCGACGAAATCAACCGTATCGCCACGCTCTCGATCTTGCACTGACAAGTCGCGTGCGACGACGTATAGGAGCACGAACTACGTCAGCTCTTGGAAGCCGAGTGCGTGTCGTCATTTTAACTGTTGTACCGAATTCGGCACAAAGTATTGGCTGCATTCCGCAGCAATATTTTCATCAAATTTTACATTCTATTCTGTGCAAAATGGATTATTTTATTTTTAATGGTCCTTTTCACTAACGGAGATCGTGTTTATAATTTTAATTCACCTCTTTCGTAATTTTTTTAAAATGTAACTCCTCAACCTGATAAACAAAACTGATATAAATCGCTGTCAAATCACAAATCGCTTTTTAAATTCGATGGAAAAAATGGCGTCCGATTTCCCATCGATTTGTGAAATCAATTTTTTCTTAGTGCATTCAGCAGATGAGTACTAATCGCTTACAAATCGATGGGTTCTGCAAGTTCACTTTCTTCGTGAAGGTAACGACCTTTTCTTTAAGTTCACTTTCTTGGTGAAGGTAACGACCTTTTTTTTTTTAGAACTTTAAGTTTTTTTAAATGTCCAGTGAAGTATCATCCTTTTTTTAGGCGGAGTGCTGGTACATTTCTATAAAATTTGGTACAATTTTGCCGATCCAGCCGGTACAGTAGTTTAAAGCTTGGAACAACGTTATTTGAAGTAGTTTGAAGGTTTTCTTCAGTTCGTTCGTCGTGTGTGTCATTTTTAAATTGAAGGAACGTATTTATTTTGAATTAGTTTTTAGTTTAGTTAGTTCGTGTTCTCGTGTAATCTTTCCATGTGAATAGCTACTATTTGTGAGGTTAGTGAGAGTTTTTTTCCTTGTGCTTGTGACGAATTTGAAATTTGTGTGTGATATTACTATTATTTGTTTTGCAAAACGTTTTTCGCCGTCGGTTTTCTGGAATCATATTTGTTCATAAATGAATAAAAAATTGTTAAAATTATAATTTGTGTTCTAAAGAGTTTGCCGTGTAGATATGACAACACCGACCGCGGCCATGTAACTTTTCAGATTTCATATGAAGTGTATAATTAATAATTCAAAGCGCCATTTATGGTTATTTTTCTTCAATTTATTTTCATCTCAGGATTTGCCGGTTTAAATATAATACGTCATTTCCATAACACCCTGTATACCAGGGGCAAAAAAATTATATAAATAAATCAATTCTTGGACCCGAACAAACAGTTTTTAACTCTGTATTCCTCGTTGGAATCAGCAACCCCTTAGTTGGTCAATAAAACTACCCCAAAGTACGAGGCAGTGTGCTAGGTTCAAGGCCTCCGAGATCCAGTGATAGTCACCAACAAAACAACTAGGAACCACAAAAGGTAGGCCGTTTTAACATTGTGTCAGGCTGCCGCCGTGTTTGGCATGTAAATTTCATATCTCTCTATCTTTTATTTTCTCTTCTCTTCAACCAAATACTATTACTCTTTTTTGTTTTGAACCCCAACATTTTTTGATTGGAAATGGTCGCACTCGTTTACGAACTATCAACACAAACAATGGTAAATCGGAACAAACATGTTTGAAGCCAAAACTTAAACAAATCGTTAGAGTCATGAATGTTTTCGGGATAAAAGCCCACTTTAACTATAATTTTAATTGTTTTTAAAGGTCGTAATTTATTTTTTTTAAATCAATAACACAACTTACTCTTTCCGAATGAACGATTGCCTGAGGAACAAAAAGTAAATGTACTATGTTTACTAAAATGGCGGCAACTTGAAAAACGGTCAACCAGTGGGATGATGCGAATTTTCCTTCATGTACACTCAGGTTGCACATTCCTCCTAAAGCGGATAGTTTCAAAATTGGGTTAAAAGACTGGTAAATTGAATGCTTGGATTTATTTCTCCGAAAAAAATTCTTACGGAAAACCTCCATTTTCATCGGTAATATATTTTTATTTCCTAAAATATTTAAAAAGGTTAGTAAACTCCTTTCTTTGATTATGCTATGACCTGCGATTGGATTCTTATTAAATCGTAGGAACAAGTTGTTTGCTTGTCAGGTGAGAGTAGGTATAGTGTCAGATCCGAACAAACTCGAAAAGGGTCTGGGGCTATATTGCATGCGGCGCTTTCTTTAGCCAACCGATCATAAACACGCAAACTATGTTTGGAAATTCAATTGTTCACCTAGATATTAAACTGATAAAGTTCATGTAACGTAACCACCATGATGAAAATTGGCAATATAGCGCTATCCCCGACCATTTTAATATTAGTTGACTCTCTAGGGTCCAGTAGAATTCATAACTTAAATAAAAATGTATTTTCACTATCCTTTTTTAAATTTTGGATTATCTTGGGTAAATCGCATGATACAATAACAAAAGGTTAAGATGTCTAACAGTTCCAATTTCGTTTGCCACGCGCAGTGACATCATAGGGAGAGCGATTTTTAAATTTCTTATGGAGATTTATACGGTGTTAGCGTTTTTCATTCTATATTAAATGTATTAAAAGGTTTTACGTATTTAATGGTATGTGAAATGGAAGAATAATATATGACAAGTATTTACGTCAGTGGCGGTTCTGTCACAGGAGCACATGCGCACGTGTACCCCCAAAACGAATAAAAAAATATTAATTTATAATAATAAATAATATTCATTGAATATTATTTATCGTCTAAAGTCCGACCCTCCCTAATATTTTATCGTACCGTCAATTATCGTATAAAGTCCGACCCTTCCTAATATTTTATCGTACCGTCAACCAAACTGTATATTATACGCTCTCGATCCGGCAACCGTGCCTCGGTCGAGGTTAATGGCGATTATGACGAGACTTGCTCGCATGTGCGATTAAGTGGACGGGGCATAATGCAGTCTCTCTGTAGTAACAGGTGGCGGGAGACAGCGGGGGATAGCGGGGCTCTGGCGATTTAACATGGGAAAGGCGCACAATTTTAGTGTGCGCCGCCCCGTTGTCTGTTCGTGCATCTGGTTAGAAATTCGAGCGTGTATGTTTTAATATTATATATTTAGTAAGTTAAAATGAATAGTTTGACGGTGGACTATTTAAAAAATAACTTTAGCTCTTTGAGTTTGGAAAAAAAAATTGAAATGAAGAATGCGGGAAGACCTAAACCCGAAATGAATTTAACCCACACCACAAACGGTAAATCTACTTTATTAGAAAGTTTAAAAATTAAGTATATGAAAAAAAATTTATAGAGGGTATTCCAAACTTTAATGAGGCTATTATTGATCAATTTTCTACAATTAAGAACCGATGAACGGACTTTTAAGCACTATACACACTAAGAAAACCTTTGTTATTTATAAGTTGCATTTCCATGTGTAAAATTAAAAAATAAATAAAAATATGTTTTACCTAACGCATTTTATTATTACTTCTTTTCTTTCTACATTTAAAACGCCTAGAAAGTAATTGTTTGGTCGTTACACAAAAAAATAATTTCACCATACTTGTGAACCCTCTCTATCATAGGTCACGAGCCGCCACTGATTTACGTATATTAATTTCATAGAAATATCACACACCACTAAAATAAGAAAATATTCCAACAAACTTTTAAAACATCCGCCGCGCCATTGGAACCGGTGGACGATAGCCGAAGCTGTTCGGCGACCCCTGCTCGTTGTCACCAGCCTTGTCAGTCATTTACAATAATTGTAATATATCCTTACTATTTTTAAAAAATTTTTAAATGTTCATTCTTGTTGTGGGGCTCCCCATATGAAATTTATGTTCAATCTGGTAGGTGGCCCCCATATTAAGGGACAGTAACGACCTTTTTTTCGTACTCTACTTACTCTGAGACCGTTTTTTATTATTCTATTAGGTTTTGAACCGTCAACCTATTCCTATTGATCACAGATTTCTGGCAAACTGGTCACCGCATACTACCATTTGCCATAGATTTCCATGGAAATTTTGAAAGTTCACCAGAATTTTTTTTATTTAGTCGCGTGTGTTTATTAAAATAAATATCTGAATTTTCATAAAATGAGGTACGCTATGCTCGGTTGTGATATGGATAACCAGGCAAAGAAATTTGATAGAAATATACTTTCTTGAGAATAAACACAAAAAATTAGAATGGTTACGGTTTTATTTATTTTGTTAACATTTACTTCTTAAGTATTTTCCGCTAAACCTGATGATGGTATATGCCTTCGAAACATGTATGGAGATTAAAATATTGGTTATTTAACTACTGAAGCAGACTATGAGTTATGAGTTATGAGTTACCTCCTCATAATATCGCTACACTGAGAGATGGACTATTTAAGAAAAATAGTTTTATTTGTTTATAACTTCTTAGGTCATATTTTAGCTTTAATCTTTGTTGTATGTTCATGAAATAAATGTACCTTAATGCCATGATATTATTCGTTCATTCCACATACTATTAAATGCGTAAAACCTTTGAATACCTTTAAAAGAGGGTTAAAAACGCTCCATAAGAGATTTAAAAATAACTCACCCGGTGGCGTCGCAAGCTACGCCTCCATCGGCTTGGAATCATACCTCTTAGTTATTTATACCATGGATAGATCGCAACTGCATTTTCTAAGAAAAAACTTGTCCCTAACGTGCATAATCAATTAATTTCGTTTATAAAAATCTCAAAAACGTTGCTTACCCTATAAAGTATTTAAATTAGTACGATATTAATAAAATTCTACTCTGTAATCGTCCACTTTCCGGTGAGAATGCAAATAAACAGTGTAAATTTAATAAAATAATTATAAGTCCATTTAACAAAACGGTACAAAAATACATTACTTAAAAAAACAGAACCTTAAACAATAATGAAGCACTTTGCTAAGACGTGCTACCATTAACGTTCCAAAAAGAAATGGAAAACAATTTCAATATTAGTTTCAAGAACAAACTAATAGATTTTGAAGTATACAGGGTTGATTAATGACGAGCTAATATTTCAGAGTATGATTGCTTAAGTTATTTTATGAAGAAACGTCCGTATGTCCGTAACTGCTTAAATTCTTTGCTACAAGGAGTTGAACTTTGTTGTTAAATCATTATTCTTTAATATCTTTGATAGTATTGCAGATATTATTAGGATATAAAACCACATATTTTACCTAGAAAAGTTATTCTAATGAACCACCAGTGACGTCCCTGCAAACATGTTCTCCGATAGTTTTCACCAGCAAAAGTGATACGCCACTGATATTTCTCAATGTGGATACTCATTCTGATCAGCCTGGTCAATTCTACACACACAATGCAATCGGGATTTCGGGCTAACTACAGCTGCTCTACAGCATTACTCAAGGTAACGGATGATATATTTTCGGCTACAGACCGTGGAGACCTAACAACGCTGGTCCTTTTGGATTATACCAAAGCCTTCGATAAACTGAATCATGCTCTTTTGATTGCCATTCTTAGTTATCTCGGTTTTCAGGACCACGCTTGTGAATTAGTTAGAAGCTATTTGACAAATAGAACGCAGATAGTTAACCTTAATGGAACTTTCTCGGAAGCAAGAAGCCTCTCGTGTGGTGTTCCGCAGGGCTCGATACTTGGTCCATTGTTGTTTTCTCTGTATACGTCCCAATTTTATACGCACCTAAAACACTGTTCAGTTCACTTCTATGCGGATGACACGCAAATCTATAGTTCATTCTCACCTGATGCCATTGATGAAGCTAACCGGAAAATAAATGCTGACCTGGATATTCTATTGAATGTTTCCCATGCCTATTGTTTAAGTCTGAACCCCAGCAAGTCTCAAGTTTTATTTTTTGGAAAAGGTCATTGTAGAGAAGTTATACGCGGATCGTGTTAAGATTTGTGTGAATAACATTCAGTTGAAGCTGTCTGACGTTGCAAAAATTTGGGTTTATTGTTAGATAACGACCTTAGATTCTCTTCGCACATTAGTAGTTGTATTAAAAAAGCATTTGGCAATCTGAAATTAATTTATGGTCAGAAAAACTACTTAATGCTTCGCTGAAAAAGATGTTGTGCGAGTCCCTGGTCTTGTCACACTTTAACTATGCAGATGTTGTATATGGTTCTTGTCTTTTAGGTGAGGGTGCTCGTCGCATTCAATTAGTACAGAATAGTTGTGTAAGGCTGATAGGTGGTATTAGAAAGTACGATCGTGGTGTTACTGCTTAGTTGGGTGAAGATATTTTGGAAAAATAATACACATACGACGTTTTATAAATATAATTGAAATTAGCTTGTTATTTACGACCTTGTGCAAAACATGTATTTTTTATAAAAGGAGTGTTTGTATTACAAAAAAATCATAGAAATTGGATGTAAAAATGAAAAAATAAATACTAACGAACCTTAGAGATATGTCAATAATTTCTTTACAGGGCCTGGAATAAACCTACAATAATACAAAATACAAGTTATATTTTTTTACACAAGGTTGTAAGTGGAACATACGACTTTATGTCAATAATTTATTCAAATTATACAAGCGTAAGTGTAATATGAATGCACATGCGACTTTATATGATGCTCATAAGATTAATGTGTGCCTAATTATAGGATATTACTTTCAACTTGCCGTATATACGACCTTCCTTGGCATTGTAAAAACCATTTTGGCACATACGTCATTTGAATATTTGCAATTTTTAGCTATTTCCGTTAAAAATAATTTATAATTTTCTATTATCTTGTAAAAGAAACAAATTTTACATAATGATGATGTTAATATCTCAAAATATAAAGAATTTTAGATACGACCTTATGTAACTACACCATTTGTATTATTTACAAATTTGTGGGCTACTTTTTTTTAATAAACTATACTAAAGTAAATGTTTCCATGAACGTCTATGCCCTCAGTACAAAGATTTAGTGGGAAAATATTTACCTAGTCGTTAACAAAAAAAGTCACCGTCTGTATTGTTAGGAATTCTTAATGAATCTAATATGTATATTGATTAAATAGGATGATTAGATACCAGATATCCAAAAAATAAATTTCACTTTCTTATTGCTACTGTCTATTCTCATCATGCGACGTTTCGTCTTCGGGTCACCATCATCAACTTATTTTTTTAAATACGGGCCTGGATCTTTCTGTTTAAATTATGAAAGAGGACCGAATCTACGTTGAGGGGTATACAACATTTACTGTCTTTCTGACGTTTTGTTTCTTAAATTGACCATATTCAGTAAAATACTCTAAGTAGGTACGTTCCTGTAATTTAATTTTTTTTTAATTCGGTATAATTCGAGAATATAAAACGCAATGCCTCTTTTAAAATTATTAAGAAAGTGCTGGCTTTAAGAGTCATATTTATTCGTATTAATAAAATAAATTACTTGTACTTACGCTAAGTAGAAATTTGATACAACTATGTATTAGTTTGTAATAAAAAAAAAAACAAGAGTAGTACGTAATAACAATAACAATTAAAGACAGAAGTAGCAATAACAATTTAAAAATCTTCAGTTTCTTCGAAACAAAAGTAAATTACAGGAACGTACTAGGTATTTTAATGAAGATGGTCAATTTAAGGAACAAAACGTCGGAAAAGCAGTAAATGTTGTATACCACTGAACGTAGATTTCGGTCCTCTTTCATAATTTAGACAAAGAATCCAGTTATAGCAACATAACATGTGTATACAGGGTGTCCGGGAACATGTGGGAAATCTCCCGGATATGAAGAAAACACGTGAAAAGAATACTATAGGTTCATATAAACTTCTTTCGTATCGGCCTCCTCTTCGGAGATATGGGCTCCCAAAGAGCACCAATGGAATCAAGTTTTTTACACATAATTATTGAACCACCTGGTATATTTCAATTATTTTTTAATATGATGTATACCAGGTAAGACCCGTCAAATCACTACCCAAGAAACTGTTGTGAATTACTCACAGCTGCAGGGACGGACTAGCTGTAACACTCATGGGCCCATTTTTTTTACGCCCTGTATGATGAGAACTTTGGACAATGTTTTTTACATACCTTTAACTATTGGCTAAAAATTAAGTAATTTTCATTCATGCCGCTAATACTAACCGTTTTCGAGAAAACGTCATTTTATTTACACTGAGTGCCCTAACTGCTCATGGGCTAAATATGAAAAAGCGGAATCTTGAAGGTTGAACATTGGATCGGAACAAAGACGTATCTTTTATTGAAATACCCGAAGCACATCATGATGTATATGAAATGCCGTTTTTTCGAAAACGGTTAGGATTAGCGACATGAATGAAGAGTACTTAATTTTTAGTCAATAGTTAAAGGTATGTAAAAAACGTCGTCCAAAGTTCTCATCATACAGGGCGTAAAAAAAATGGGCCCATGAGTGTTACAGCTAGTCCGTCCCTGCAGCTGTGAGTAATTCACAACAGTTTCTTGGGTAGTAGTTTGACGGGTCTTACCTGGTATACATCATATTAAAAAATAATTGAAATATACCAGGTGGTTCAATAATTATGTGTAAGAAACTTGATTCCATTGGTGCTCTTTGGGAGCCCATATCTCCGAAGAGGAGGCCGATACGAAAGAAGTTTATATGAACCTATAGTATTCTTTTCACGTGTTTTCTTCATATCGGGGAGATTTCCCACATGTTCCCGGACACCCTGTATATTAATTACGTGGCTTTTTATGTAATATTAATTTTTTTATTGTATAATATACACTCATCGATAATAAATTCCGGACAAAGATAATGTTAGTATTTTTTATAGTCCTGTAACTTTTTTAATTGTTTTCTGATCTTGGCGAAATTTTTAGCAAAGTGTAGGCTTGTGTCTTTTTTTTTTTTATGATCAAACACAAGCACTATAGGAAAAATCCTTTAGGGCACTCTGGGAGTGGTGCGTGTGCGCAAAAAGCGATTCACGTTGGTTTTGAATCGTGGGAGGTTATATTCGTTGGGAAAAACGACCTCGGGAAGGTCGTTCCACAAGGATGAAGTCCTCCAGATGAAAGAATTCTTAAATAGTGAAGTTCGAGGAGTACTAAGCTTAACCACATATGGATGGGCGGTAGTGGTTCGTCGTGTATTTCTGCTATTCGTCGCTCTGGGCGGAATTAAGAGGGCAAGGTCAGCCGAGCACCTTCCATGAAAATATCTGTAAAAGAGAGTCAAATCCCCAACCTGTCTTCGATGTTCTAGGCTGTCGAGGTTCTTCGTCAGCTCGTGGTCACCGATCAGACGAATAGCCCTCTTTGCGATGGAATCCAGTAGCCGAAGAGTATGTTTGGGTGCAGAGCTCCAGATATGAGAGCAGTATTCTAGTGATGGTCGAATCTGGGCTTTGTATAGTGTCAAAAGTTGTTGAGGTGTGTACAACTTTCTGGTTCGGAAGAGTACGCCAAGCTTCTGAGAAGCTATCTTGGCGATTGCCACAACGTGGTTATGCCAAGACATATTTCCTCCCAGATTGACACCCAGCAAATTAATAGATGAAGCCAGTGGGATTGCGTGTCCGGCCATGACTATTTCCGGTTCTGTAATGTTAACCTTTTTAGAGAAAACTGCTGCCTGGGTTTTTTAGCGTTAAATTCGACTTGGTTACTGTCACCCCAAGCCAAAATTTCTTCCAGGTCTTTGTTGAGGCGTGATACTTCATGCTGTCTGAGAAGATGTTCGTCGGCAGCCGATGTTTGCGCATTCAAAGAGAAAGATGAGATAAGTGTGCTATCGTCAGCAAAACTAAATATCGGATTTTTAGTTTTCACTAGAAGGTCGTTAATGTAGAGTAAGAAAAGAGTGGGAGACAATATGGACCCTTGAGGAACACCGGCATTGATGGTGAAGGTGTCTGAAAGAAATCCGTCAATCGCCACTTGCAGAGAGCGGTCCTTAAGAAAGCTAGACAAGCATGCACAGAATCGACTGGGCATACCATAGGATCGCAGTTTACTTAAAAGCCCCTCATGCCAAACACGATCAAAAGCTTTAGAAATATCCAGCGCAACAACCCGAGACTCCCCATGATGTTCGATTGCGTTGTTCCAAATATGGGTGACATAGGCTAGAAGATCTCCAGTTGATCTGGACTTCCGAAAACCATATTGATGATCGCTGATGATGTTGAAGCCTTCCATCCAGTCTTGGGATGATATCATGAATTTTAGTTTTCAAAAAATATGAATGTTTTGATCATTATACAGGCTGCAAAGAAGATAACTTTTTACTCTTAATTTCTTAAAGGCCTGTGGAAAAATTGGGAGGCAGAATTGTGTTTTGTTTTGAAGTGTGGCCTTTTCTTAACACAACGTTTTTGCTTAACGTCATTATCTGATTTTTAGAAGAAGATACAAATTTTTAGAGACTGCATTTTTTCTATTTTAATCACAATTCATCCTGTAACTTTTTTTACTTGTTGTCTGAACTTGGTGAAATTTTTAGTAAAGTGTAGGCTTGTGTCTTGGGATGATATTCTGAAGTTTAGTTTTCAAAAAATAATCATGTATTGATCATAATACAGGCCGAAACAAAAATAACTTTTTAAGCTTAATTTCTTAACGGAACTGGAAAAATTCAGCGGTAGAATTTAGCTTCATTATGTCTTGTTTTGAAGTGTGAGCCTTTCTTAACACAATGTTTTTTTAAAAGAAAATATTGTAATTTTTCAATTTTATTCACAATCCAGAACATCACATCATTGCTTCATCGAATAGCATAAACAAAAAATTCCAAAAAATCTCCAAGAAATGAATAGCCCGTATTGTATGCCTCCCTCGTCACATGGTAGAAGTGACATGAACATGAGGTGGCAATAAGCATTATTACTTTTTGGATATTTGTTTATGCTACTCCATAAAATAATGTAATGTTCTGAATTATGAATAAAATTGAAAAACTGATATACTTTCTTTAAAAATTTGTATCTTCTTTTACAAAGCAGGTAATGCGGTGAACGAAAAACCATTGTGTTAAGAAAATATCACACTTCAAAACAAAATATAATTCAGCTCAATTCTACTGCTCAATTTTCCACAGGGCGTTAAGAAATTGAGGGTAAAAAAGTAATGTGCAAACATTTTAAATGCCAAATTATTTAGGCCAAAGAAAAGTCTGTTTATAAAATCAAAATTATGAATGAAACAATAAATAATTTTTGAATACGAACATATATTTTTTGTTTTATTTACCTAGTACATTTCTATTCGGTTATATATTATAGAGAGCTACTGCTTCCTGCATCTCACTATTTATTATCCCCATGAAACTGTGCTAATATAACTAAATACGTAGTCCCGACAGAAAGAGCCTGAAAATATATTAATTACTAAAAAGGTACAAATTGAATTTAGAAAAATATTCATTTATTTTAAATAAAATTAATTAATATAGCCTTAACCTGTAACTTTTGGGGAAAACGCTCGGATACGTCAATTTAGTTTTATATATGCTCACATTTCCGCTTATTTAAATGGAGATTTCTTAAAAAGTCTTAACAGTCGCCATTTTGAAATAGCTTGACAGAATCGCGCTAAAATTTATGAACATACTGTACGAGATATTAGCTTTCAAATGATGTATCACAAGCTGTATGGTTCCATATAAAAAAAAGATCGATGTCGTCATATCTTTGACAAATGTCTATAAAAAAAACAAACAAATAACGTCAAAATGTGAGCATATATAAAACTAAATGGACGTGTCCGAGCGTTTTCCCCAAAAGTTACGGGTTAAGGCTAAATTAATTTTATTCCGGACTTCTGGGCAACCCTGTACATGTAAAATATACTTGTAAAATGCATTTTTAACTCTAAGCAGTTACCATAATGATAATATTTTCTATTGATTATACTAATAAATTACTTTTAATTTTAGAATTTAGACTTTCTAAATAAGACTGTGACGATTTATTTTAAAGTACATATCTCATACGGTCTCCAATTGCCGATTAAAAAATTGCCTTCCTTAATAAAAATATAAAAATATTGAGGTTTTGTAGAATAATTGATAGTTTTTATGCATGTAATGTAATTTATCTTGTTTGATGTAATTTGATGTGCTATATCGACATACAGAAAACTGCACTGAAATAAAATAAATTGATTAGTTATTTAAACTTAAAAATCTTATCTTACCGATGATATTAGACTTAAATCGGCAGTAAAAAATCCGCAGGCTGAAAACTTTATAACATTGGATGTAGCGAACGAATAGAAAACCCATAACTAAAAAAAGTATTAATGATAGCTTTTAAAACGTCTTGCACAAACTAGGCACTTACCTCATCCCTCAAATTATTGTTAGTACAATATCTTAGAAGTTTACATATAAGAACATTTGTCATGTCAGCCTGAAATATATTAGTATATATCACACACATGCTTGCCAAAACAAAGCTCGTGTGGGCATTTGGAAAATTCATTATCAGTTTACCGTTTTGCATTGAAAATGTTCACCCAAGATTTGTTTTGCCAGACTTCTATATTAAATTATACTTTGAACTATTTTATAGTTAAGTTTCTAAACGAGTATCATTTAACTGGTTAGCAAAATATTCTTATTTTTGCTAATAGGAAAATGTAATCGATCAGCCAAAATGGCTAGTTGGTCAGCAACTTATGGACAGCAAACATTTCTGAATCGGTCAGTCATACTAGAGCGCTCTAAATTATTTTGGTAAGCAAATTAAATATATAAGCTGCTATGAGCTATCCACTTTTAATCAGATATTGATAAGCAATCAGCGGGTAAGCAAAATATTTAAAAAAAAAACGTGAAATAGTGACAGTGCCCTGGGAAAACAAGTGAAAACCCGCCCCCGCTACACCTTTTGTAGCCAATTTCCTTCTGTATTCGGCAAAAGAAAACACAAGAAAGTTACATAAATTGACAGTGCCCTGGGAAAACAAGTGGAAACCCGCCCCCGCTACACCTTTTGGGCCTTGACTGCTACACCGAATGAAAACAAACGCACGCACTTAGCTACTCGTATCACGCGACTGTCCACAATAACGAACTTTGCCGATTATTCAAAACAAACGCAATCCAATGATTTATATTGATAACCATTCTTTAAATATGCAAACCTCTGAAGTAAAGTGCTTCTAGACATGTTTTTTTTTCTACTGACCAATTGTAAAATCTTGCTGACCAAGTAATCATTTCGCAGTTCGACTGTTAATTAAGTAAACACATGATATTACAAGCGGACTGATATCGGTTAAATTGTTGACAGTTTCTAGCATTTTTTGCAGAACAAGTGTTGCAGCCTGATTTTTATTTATTGCAAGCAAAACTTTTTATGCTGATCAAATGATTTAATGGCTATTTTTTGCTGCGAACCAATTTTAATAACGGCAAACCATTTAATTACTTTACTTCTCTTTCTAAACGTCTATAGGAATATAGTTGGTTTTTATTTCTTTATTACTGAAATTGCTATTGGAATGGATACTTTGGACTTCGAATAAACAAACTTAAATTAATTTGCTTGCGCAGAGATACTAAAAGGTCAATTGTGTTAGCTAGAAAACTGTAACAAGACACTGTTGTCACTCATAAAATGAATTTAATATTAACAATAACGTTTTGTCCCCGTAAAAAGAACTGCATGTGACCTTAAAGGTTTAAATTTCTGAGTAAATAAAATCCTAAGATGTCTTGGTAAAGTCGGCGGTAAAAACTTACCTCTCGTGAAAGTTTCTCGGAAACCACACAGAGATTTACAAATCTAGTAAAATAATAAGTTGCCCAGCATAGTTGTTGCATAACAATTCCCATGGTTACATGTTCAGACATAGGGTTTTCATAGCCTCCGTAAAATGCAAAATATAAATTTAATAATGTATTAATACCACAAGATGTCAGAATAATCAGAAGATGAATGCCATAAAGAGCGTTCAGTTCTCGACAACACCCACAAATTTTTTGATGACAATCCCTTATTTTCAAAATTTGCATGGTTGTTCGGGATGATAAATGGTTACTTTGGTTTAATAAGATATCGCTTCTTCTTGGGTATATTAAAGTGTTAAAATCTAAAACATAAAGCATGATAAATTTAATCAGCTGATAGAATATGATGATATATCGCATCAGCATACGCCCTAGTGAGGCCGTGATGCAATAAACACAAGGTATGATATCGCGCAGAGAGGCGTAGCTCCGTGACGTCTAGTGGTGGCGAGAGCAGCTTCTTAGTCGTACACCAGTTCCCATATGTTTTTAACGTATGTTTTAAAAGATTTTCTTATTTTATTGACCGTGGGTCAGAATTTTTTTACAGGCAACTTTCAGCCCTTAGCATATAACTTACTAAAATAAACTATTTGCCTGTAGAAACGATCATAATTTGCGAAATATGTGTTACTTCCTGCATTAGAAAGCAATTTTAAAAGTATTTTTTCAGATTATGTATTCAAATTTGAATTTAAAAATGTATCACCGGTCACGTTCCCCAGTCAATAATTTCTTCCCTTACCCTTTTATATTTCACGTCATTTTACTAAAGATACTTTTATATATAAATAATTTACACTCATACTACAATTTCTATTGAAAAAATAATGTTCAAAGATCAACAGTTTAGTTTCTCTAACGCAATTATTAACCAGAAGTTCCGTGTCCGCAGCTGCATGTATCGCCGGTCACGGCAGAAATTGCTAATAAATAACGCCACTACAGGTAGGCCTAATAGTTTTAGAAATATGACGGTAAGTGCTTGAATTTGTGTAAAGCTTGTTCCTGTTTATATAAGTTCCTTATTATGTTTATTTAGGTATAAACTAGAACATTGCCTACTTTTTAGCAGGCGTATGTTTTTATGTTGTATCGCCGGTCACAGGTTTAACTCAGACCTAGTAATCTTAATTAAGGGGAAAATACTACACAAAGTCATTCTCTTGAGTACAGATACTCATTTCAGTCTAAAAAAGTTTAAAAAAGAGCTTGTATTAGCTGTTATCCACGAATGTGTGCATTTTTGTATCGCCGGTCACGCATGAAAATGGTACCGGAGATACACTGATGTGACGGTTTGTTATCCCAAGCTATATACAATATTTTTTCATTAATCATTTATAAAACATTAAGGAAAAATATATTTTGATGTGCAAGTTTCGTTTACACCTTAGGTAGATTAAAAATATGACTAGTTTTCTTAGTATTTTAACATTCTATAAGGAACATTCCAAAACTTTAAGCCAATATAACACAGGGCTGTTATAAATAATAGGAAAATGGTTATAGTGACTAATTAAAATAACTCAGTTCCAAATATTGGCGTTATATGATTCAGAAGAGTAAAATTACATTTATAATTCCTCTAATTAGATACTATAAAATGTGTACATAAAGTACGGAACAAATTCATTATCTAGGAATCTAAAAATATTTCGGAAAAATCCTCGGACACGTGCATAATAATTTTTAATGGCGCATTTTTTCCCATACAAACTTAATATACAAGGTGGCTCATGTAGTAGATATGACATTATCGACGATTTTTTTAAATGGGAACCCCTATATTTTAGTTCAGATCTGTAATCTCCAAGAACAGCTGATTTCAAAAACATAACACACTTAGGGCCTAAAATTCATAGTTTCGTTACTACAGGGTAAAACAAATAATTTTATTTAAGATATTTTTTTTTGCTTGGGAGGCATCAATTAATTACGTGAGGCGTTTTTAGCGATTTTTCAACCCCCCTTCCCCCAATAAAAGATTTCGCGACATTTGGCTCAATCTCTTCCGCCATCACCCAATTTTACCTGAAAGCCTTACGTAATTAATGGACGCACCATCATTTGCTGTTACTTATGTTTTTTCTCAAGTAGGCTTATTTGCTGTTATGTAACTATGGTATATAGATAATGTCATTGTCATTACATTGTATTTTTCTAGTAAGTTTATTAGATGTAATATTGAGTTACTATGCGTTTATCTTTAACACAAAGAATAGAAATTCTTATGATGATTGGATATGGTGATAGGATCCGTACTCAACAAGAAGTTTGCATTTTGTTTAACACTAAGTATCCAGCAAGACCAATTACTAGATCAACTGTGAGTAAACTTGAAATAAAATTTCGGGAAACGGGTTCAGTGGAAGATATTCCCAGAAAAGGCCGTCCAACTATTCCGGATGATAAGAAATTAGATATTTTATTGGCTATGGAAGAAGATCCCCACAACAGCGTCCGCCAGATTAGCATTGATCATGGTGCGGCTGCTATGACCGTTCATAACCTATTGACGGTAGAAAAATGGCACCCGTTTAAAATCCGATTGGTTCATGAGTTGAATGAAGATGATCCAGATCGTAGGATGGAGTTTTGTCAAATATTAATGGAAAGATGTAACTTAGATCCTTTGTTTGTTGAAAATATCCTATTTTCGGATGAATCTACCTTTAAATTAAATGGAGAAGTGAACCGGCAAAACTGTAGATACTGGGCAAAAGAAAATCCCAGGTGGATGCGTGAGCACCATACTCAATATCCTCAAAAAATTAATGTTTGGGCTGGTATTGTGAAAAACAAAATCATTGGGCCATATTTTTTTTGACAACAATGTAAACGGGCTAAATTATCTTCATTTTCTTCAGAATTTTCTTATCCCTACGCTAGTTAGCTTATACCCTAGTAGAAATAATCCAGGAATTCTAGATGAAAATTTGTGGTACCAACAAGACGGCGCACCTCCACATTATGCAGCAGTAGTGCGCCATTACATAAACCAAGTTTTTCCCAACAAGTGGATTGGAAGACGTGGGCCTGTTGAATGGCCGCCTAGGTCTCCAGACCTTACACCACTGGAATTTTTCTTGTGGGGTCACCTGAAAAATGTTGTTTATAAAGTCAGACCTGCCAATATTGAAGATTTAAAAAATCGAATAACAACAGAATGCAGGAACATTTCAGAAGAAACCATAAGAAAAGCCCAACAAGAATTTATTGATCGCTTGGGGTACTGTCAGGCAGCAGAAGGAGGACAATTTCAACACTTAATTAAATAGCTTATTTAATTTTTTACATTTTTTTAAATTAAAAATATCTTAAATAAAATTATTTGTTTTACCCTGTAGTAACGAAACTATGAATTTTAGGCCCTAAGTATGTTATGTTTTTGAAATCAGCTGTTCTTGGAGATTACAGATCTGAAGTAAAATATAGGGGTTCCCATTTAAAAAAATCGTCGATAATGTCATATCTACTACATGAGCCACCTTGTATATTAAGTTTGTATGGGAAAAAAATGCGCCATTAAAAATTATTATACACGTGTCCGAGGATTTATCCGAAATATTTTTAGATTCCTAGATAATGAATTTGTTCCGTACTTTATGTACACATTGTATAGAAACCTATTAAAAAATTAACAGGTGTTTTTGAGATTATTTATTTTTAAAATTCGATTTACTGAAAGTTGCCTGTAAAAAATTTGGACCCTGGTATAAGATCTAATTTTATTCCGGTTTACATATTCACCTTCTTTCATATTCTTAATCTCCTTTAAGTATTCATTCAATATTTTAAATCGGTTCTTTAATAAGTAACTTAAGTAAGTTAACTGATATTCCACACAACAAGTTGCAAAATTATTGTAGTAATTTAATCCAAAAATTATTTTAATGATGCTAATTTTTGTAACTCTGTCGTGAAATAAAATGTACGTCTGATATGGTACTGACAGGAATAATGTCCATCCCATTCTTAATTTCATGTAATCATGCTCTTTACAATTAAGATTTCTAAAGTCTATAATTTTTTCAGCATCATCGAGTTTACTATACATCCTAGGCAAATGTTTGTACAGAAGAATAAGATTTGTTATTCTTAAAACCAATGTGCTCCCTGATATTAACATAGGATTTGCCATTCTTGTAACGAAATCAGACATATTCAGTGTGTACTTTGTCTGATTTAATTGGTTGACAAGCTCTTCATTTTTCTGAAACAAAATATATTATGTCGCATCACACTAATATGACCCCTTGCGCGATTGCAGCTTTTGCGCAACTATATTTGTCTTATAGGCCGCATTAGAGTCTGCAATACTTTTGCAATTTTGTTGCTGCAGTTCATTTTTAGCATGTGAGTTGCAAGTAATATGTCATACAATTTTTCGGAAAGTTTTTGCAAGTTGCAAGAATATTGCAAGCCGAAATTAGCTGACTCCTTAATGCGCATGCCTTTCTTAAGGTTTATTGCAATTGCAGAAAGACTTGCTGACTGTAATTCGGCCTTTGCAGTTATTGTAACCTATTGAATTATGGTTGATTGCTTAGTGTGCGTAAGCTCATAGAATTTCCCAATATAGAGGCAAAATGGTTCCTCGCCAAAAAGTTGCAAATGTGCGAGGATCTCAAGTTACTAATAAGAAAGAAGGAGCCCATATTTAAAATTAATATTAAAATGTTCTGTCATATACATGGTGTAACTAAATAAGTGTAAAACATTTAAGGGGGTGATTCCTCATCGAAAAAAAGATAGGATCTTTCATATAAAGAAACTTCATTGGAGCATTCCTTGTTAAGATACAGCCCCTTAAAGGGGGTACATAAAATGTGTTTAACAATTTTTTTCACAAGCACTAAAAAAGTTACAATATTGAAATTAACCTGACATTTTCTACTACCAAAAAGACACTTAGCCAGTAATTTATTTGGTTTACAAACAAACCCATGGTTGTAAGGGTGGAAAACGCAACCCCTAAAATTTATTTCCAATGTAAGTTTTTGTCTTATTATTTGTTTACCATCTAAAAATTTATTTCCGATAGCCTGTTTCATTCTAAACAAAAAATGTCTCTTGAATTTTTTGCCCAAAATAAACCAGTTCGCAGCAAAAAATTATTTTACGAACAAGATACATATCGCCATAAAACGCGCGAATACGTTGCTCAATGCGCCGACGTCTAGACGCATGCGTAATGTCTGAAGGTAGACATATTGAACATTTACTATGATTTCTAGATGTTGTATGTTTTGTTATTAATAAATTAGTTTTGTTTATTTATAAATTTTATGTACCCCCTCTAAGGGGCTATATCTTAACAAGGGATGCTCCAATGAAGTTTCTTTATATGAAAGATCATATCTTTTTTTCGATGAGGAATCACCCCTTAAATGTTTTACACTTATTTAGTTACACAGTGTATATGTAAATTACAGATTGTAGCAAGCCATATAATTCACTTCATAGAAAATTCTATTTTGATATTTGGCCCCCCTCTATATTCTCGCCCACGAGCTGTCCCTGGTCTCAGCCTTTACGTTTCGTAAAAATAGAGAACTTTGCTTGTCAAGTGGTAGTAATATAAGACTAATAATAAGACCTCATAATTTAAGCACGATTGAACTATCCTTTTAATTGTTTTAAAAGGTCGTATTACATTTGTCTGTAATCAATAACACAACTTACTTTTTCCGAATGAAAAATTGCCATAGGGACAAAAATTAAATGTACTATGTTTGCTAAAATAGCGACAACTTGAAAAACGGTTAAACAGTGAGATGGTGTAAATTTTCCTTCATGTTCGCTTAGGTTGCATATTCCTCCTACAGCGGATAGTTTTAAAATTGGACTCAAAGACTGGTAAATTGTATGCCTGGATTTATTTTTCCGAAAAAATTTCTTATAGAAAATCTCCATTTTCATTGGGGATTATTTTATTATTTCCTAAAATATTTTAAAATGTTAGTAAACACCTTTCTTTGATTGTGCTTAACTGGGATTAGATTTTTTTTAAATGGCAATAAGTCAAGTGATAGTAATGTATATGTATGTGTTCCCGAATCGACGCAAGACTAGGTGAAAAATACTGAATATTTTTTAATTGAATCATCTGGGGTTCAGCCATGCTTGGATAGAAACTACTTTGTGTAATAATTTTAATTTCGAATTGAATGGTACTGTACTGACGAGAACAAGATTGTTCGAAACCGGTCTGCAGATGGTAGCATCCGACCAATAGAGAAGGCTTGATAGTACCATTCAACACATTTAAGAATTATCTTATTCCCTTATTGTTTTTTTTTTATATACGAGGAAACAATAATATTATACATATTGTTGACTTAAGTCTTACAAAGCGTATCGTAGGATAACAAATTACTCTGAGGTAGGTAGGTATAAGTATCTATTATTTAAAAAAATAAGGTAAAATAAACATTATATTTACTATTACCATGTATAAAGTGCTAACTTTATGACGCTGCATATGGTCATCCAACCAGGCCTGAGCAGGCATATACTTTTAAGTTGCCCTCTGTTTTTATAAAAAACAAATATAGTCATCTCGTTTATGCTTTCTCGTAGAGTGTAAAATATATAAATATACAGGGTGTTCCTTAATGACGTGCTAATATTTCAGGGTGTGATTCCTTAGGTCATTTTATAAAGAAAAGTTCATATGAACATATGTCCGCAACGGCTTAAATTTTTCGCTACAGGGTGTTGAATTTTTATTTTTTAAATGATTATTTTTTAATATCTCCCAAAGTACTTTAGATATTATTTTCAATTTTGGTATGTGTTAATAGGATATAGAACCACAAATTTTAGTTAGAAAAGTTATTCAATTGTTCCACCAGTGACGTCCCTGCGAACATGTCCTCTGATATTTATTACAAAAAAGATGGTACGCCATATGGATAATTTTTCTGATTGGCCTGATCAATTCTACATGAAAACGTTCTCTTGAATTTTTCTCGTTCTTGATCAAAACCACTAAATTCATATTGAAACTCATTATTAACATTGATAAAATAATTAATGATAAATTGTGTTTTATAAAAATTGATGGAAATGACCACCGTCACTTAAAAGGCATGCTTCCGCCCGTCTTCCTATCGAATTGCCCACTCTAACAATTTTTATAAAACAAAATTTATCATTACCTAATTATTTTATCATTACCTTAATTTAAATTTTTAACTATTCTGAGCAGATCGACATTACATTTTCTATAAGAAAAAACTCTCCTCCTATCGTGCATATAGTCAATTAATTCGCAAAAACGATGCTTACCCTATAAAGTATTTAAATTAGTATGATATTGTTAAAATTGTATACTCTGTAATCATCCTTTTTCCCGTGAGAATACAACTAAACGGTGTAAATTTTGTAAAATAATTGTAAGCTCAATGACAAAACGATCCAAAAATACATCATTTAAAAGAATATAACCATAAATTAGCGACCATTAGCGTTCCAAAAAGAATGGGAAAACAATTTCAATATTTGGTTAAAAAATAAACTGTGGATTTTGGGGTAAAGAAAAAGACGTTAATTATAAAAGCATATATACAAGATCTCTGTTAGTGAAGAGGAGCATTAAAAATAAAATTATCCATTTCACACAGAAAAAAATGTAAAATTTGATGAAAATATTTAGAAGGCACCCATTAAAAATCGATAGATATTATTCTCAATTTTGGTATGTGTTAATAGGATATACAACGTGTCCAAGATAAGGAGGGCCAGTACAGGGATCTCGGAAACCGTAAGAGATACGAAGTCTGTTGAATGGAGGTAAAATTGTGCATTTGCGTGCCTAATAATATGCCATTTAGAAAGTTTTAAAATTCCGAGTAGTTCCGGAGATATCCGGAAAAAAACGAAATTCTGAAAAATGGTTTTATTGTTTTCCGGTTTTTTTTTTAGATCGAATTCTAAAGTAAATTGCACTTTTGCATTGCCACTTTTTTCGCTCTATGTAACAGCGTTAATTGTTTTGTAATCCGACGAGTCGTCTTCGAAGGGCCATTATCAACTTTCTTTTTTTAAATACAGTTCTGTTTTTCTGATATTGGAATTTGATAACTTTTTTTCTTACGAATGCATGTGTCATACATCACACATGCATTGTCGTTTAATGACGAGGGTTTTTTGATCAACATCAGGAAATTTTGGGATACGGTCCTGTATTTCTCCTAATTTTATAAATAATATCTCATAAGTAAGCTCTAAATTTTTACTTGTGTTGGACTAGTTCAATAAATAACAAATAATTTAATAATAAACCCCAAATAAGTGAACAAAATACAGAAAAATTATTTCAAACTTCTGTTGATTCGGGATTTAAAAGAAAAGTAGGCGCTTGAAACAAAAAAATTAAGATGGTAACTCGTGATTTGTTTCACTTGACATTCCCATTGTGATCGTTTGAGAGCGTTTTAAGAGGTTTTCTATTTTTCAGAAAATATGGAACATAAATTTACAAATGCTGAAAAGTTTAATATTCTATCGCATGTTTTATTTTATCTCAAAAAAACTGTTATGTGGCAGTTAGAAGATGTTATTTATGCTTAGAGAATAACGGAATTCATTTTGAACACCTGATTATGTAGTTCCTTACTTTTTTCGTTGTTCGTTTTATTACTACTAGCTGTTTTGGAATGATTTTTGTTCACTTATTTGTGGTTTATGATTAAATTATTTGTTATTTATTGAACTAGTCCAACATAAGTAAAAAATTTAGAGCTTACTTATGAGATATTATTTATAAAATTAGGAGAAATATAGGACCGTATCCCAAAATTTCCTGATGTTGTTCAAAAACCCCTCGAAACGTCATTAAACCACAATGTGTCATACATCGTTGTATTCGGGAGAAAAAAAGCTCTCAAATTCCAATATCGGGAAAACAGGACCGTATTTAAAAAAATAATGGTGATAATGGCCCTTCGAAGACGCATCGTCGGATTACAAAACAAGAGATAGAGCGGAAAAAGTGGCAATGTAAAAGTGCAATTTACTTTAGAATTCGTTGTCAAAAAAACCCAGGAAAACAATAAAACGATTTTTCAGAATTTCTGTTTTTTCCGGAACTACTCGAAATTTTAAAACTTCCTAAACGGCATATTATTAGGCACGTAAATGCGCAACTTTACCTCCATTTAACCGACTTCGTATCTCTTACGGTTTCCGAAATCCATGTACTGGCCCTCCTTATCTTGGACACGTTGTAGAACCACAAATTGTAGTTAGATTCCACCAGTGGCGTCCCTGCAAATATGTTCTCCTATATATATATTTCTTGACAATTTCAAATTATTTTTAGGAGAACGACACCATTTGTATTATTTTCATACTTTTGGATACTTTTTTGATAATCCATCTCGTAAAATGCAAATGTTTCTATGAACGCCTATGTCTACAGTAAAAAACATTTAGTCTTGTCGTTTTAAAAAAATGTTAGGGGCTATGTATTGTTATAGGAACTGTTAATGAATCTAATATATTGATTATGTAGAAGATTACATACTTTTTATCGTGAAGAATATAATTATTCGATCGAGAAAGATAACTTTTTAATAGTATGAAAAAATATATAATAGAAACAATATTATATATGTCTGTATGTATGCACGTCGGAACGCAGAAAATATAACCTGCAAAATTGGAATATTAAATATACCTATTATCTGCTCTAGATGACATAGGTACTTTTTTAGAGCACAAAAAAATAAATTAAAAAACGGACAATAAATATATAGTAATGTCTGTCTGATATATTACTTCTTTATTTCAAATTATATTCTACAAAGCAGGATGAAAGTTAAATGACGTCATAAAATGGAAAAGAGTTTACCATTCCTTGCCTAAAAAGTCTACTAATGTATAGGGTTCAATATCTATTATGTCTGTCTGATAATAATACTTTTTTATTTCAAATTATATTCTACAAAGCAGGATGAAAGTTAAATGACGTCATAAAATGGAAAACGGTTTACCATTCCTTGTCTAAAAAGTCTACTAATGTAAAGGGTTCAATATCTATTTAACACTTTTTTTAATGTTTTTTTTTTTTCACTTTGACACACTGTTAATAGATTTTATATCATTCGGCAGTGGTGAAAAGTTTAATACACATATAATAAGGACTCTTTTCTGTGAGTTAAACGGTGACGAGGATATAATAAGTTTTTTGTTCTTGTATAGTTAACATCGACATTTACAGTTTTAAACTTGTTCATATTCCTAAACAAAAACATCAGACATTTAAGACACTGTTAGAATATTCATTTGTTTAAATATTCCCCTACAGGAATCTTAAAGGTTCGTTTTAGTAATTATCCTTATTGCTCTCTTTTGTATTATAAAAACCCTTTGTAGTTCAGAGCTACTTCCCCAGAACAGTATGCCATATCTCAGGACGGACTCCAAATTTGCATAGTATAGAATTTTTAAGGTGTTTAAGTTCATATATTTAGCCACTACTTTTATTCCATAACCTACACTAAGTTTCAAACACAAACCATCAATATGATTCCCCCATGATAAAAATTCTTCTATAGTCAAGCGCGGCTCCAGGGGGGGGGGGTTGTTCCATACCATATATACCGGTTTGACTAACGCGGCAGGGTATTACTTTTCATTCCATGTATAACTACCATCCCCCCAAAACGAAATATTTGACCCCCCCAACCAAAGTTCTGGATCCGCCCTTGTCTATAGTAATACCTAAAAATTTTGTATTATTATCTAAAATTATCTGGTTGTCACCTAGAGTGATTTTATCAGGTTTATTCAATTTATTTTGTTTGGTCCTGAAAAGAAGTAATTTAGTTTTCTCGTCATTTAAAATTAATTTATTTTATGAAAACCAGTTGCTGATCATAGCAAAAGCATTTTCTGCATTGTTAATAAGATCCTCAATATTTGATCCTGATACAAGGAGATTCGTATCATCTGCATAGTTTGTTGTTGAACAACTGTTTTCGATACTACTGAGGTCATTTAAAAAGATAATGAATAGTATAGGCCCCAATATACTCCCCTGAGCTATGCCAATACTGTTTCTTTGTAAATCAGATTTTACTTCGTTGTTCCAATACTAAAACACCACTCGTTGCATTCTATCCGACAGATAAGACTTTATCCACTCATGTGCATTTCCTCTACTTCCATATTTATTCAGTTTATACAATAATAAATTCCTATCGATGCATCAGTCAGACGCTTTGCTTAATAGTATATGTATATGACTGGTTGAATTTTTTAACGTAAATAATGTCTTATCAAAAAACCAATTTGGTTTTACTAATGGCCTTAGTACCACTGATGCAATTTACCAACTTACTAAGCAAGTGACCGACAATCTAAATAAAGGTAATAAATGTCTGACGGTGTTCCTGGACCTGGCCAAGGCATTCGATACTGTACCCCATGCAACACTCCTGGATGTACTGGAAACCTATGGTGTTAGAGGAAGGGTGTTGGGCGTATTGGGGAACTACCTCCATGATAGGAAACAGGTCCTAAAAATTGGCAACACTCTTAGCGACCCCTTAACAGTAAAAATCGGCATCCCGCAGGGAACAGTCTTGGGGCCCATTCTCTTCATAACATATATTAATTCGCTAACCAACTTAAATGTTAACAACGGCACAACTATTTCATACGCCGACGATACTGCAGTAATTTTTTCTGGTGAGAATTGGAATGACGTTAAAAATTCAACCAACAACGGTATGACTCAAATAATAGATTGGCTCGATTCATATAAACTTACTTTAAATATTATTAAAACTAACTATATCGCATTTTCGTTGACCGCGGCGAATAGACCAAATTTCAATAACATAAAAGTAAAGAATCTGGATGATTGTATAAATGAAGTTACCCATATCAAATATTTAGGAATTATAATGGACCAAAATCTTAAGTGGGACAAACATGTACTCAAACTCACAAAAAATATAAGATCATTGTTGCACAAATTTTATATATTAAGAGACATATTAAGTAAAAAACTGTTAATAAGTATTTACAAAGCCTTAATCGAATCCCTACTTCGATATGGACTTGTCGTATGGGGTGGTTTATATACAAACTCTTTGTGTCAACTGAACGTTGTTCAAAATTACATATTGAAAATTATTTTTAGGAAAACCAAGAGATTCCACACTCAACAATTATATTCTGAAGACATCATGAATGTTCGCTCACTTTACGTTTTGAGTACTTGTTCTTTTGTGCATAATAATAACAGATTGAAGGCATTTGTGGATCATACATACAATACTAGAACCAGAATAAATAGACACTTAAAAATACCAAACAGTAATAAAAACGTAAACTTGCGATTTATTAACTATCTGGCTCCAAAAATATATAATATTTTAACACCAGAATTGAAAAGTATTAATAATATAAAAACTTTTAACATAAAATGTAAGTCCTTTATTACAACAAACTGGTCGAAGTTTGAGATATTGTTTTGAAAATTTAAATATTGTTTTGATCTTTGTTTATAATGACTTCCATAGCTGTACCTTTTAAATACTACTATATTTAAGATTTACTTTATGCTAATTGTGAATTCTTTAAGATATAACACAAATTTTTCCTTGCACATACAGATGTTTAGTCATCTAGGTGCATGTTCTAACAAGTTTTGTAGAACCCTATTTAGTATCATACTATATTTTGTATATCGTTATGTAATCAAAGTTGTTAATAAATGATTGATTGATTGATTGATTGATATTTATTTTTTACAAAAATCTGCACATCTTACAGCTTATTTCCTGCTACCATGCACCTATGAAAATGAAAAAAGAAATCACGGTTAACACAGCAAATACCAGCAAATTAATTTTTGACAGACAAAACGAAAATAAGTGTCATTATTCGTTATGTTCAGCTTTACGTCAATTCTTGGCAATAGCGTAATTAAAAATTATTTTCTGATGTTATGTTGAGAGTTTCGTGATTTCACCATCACATTTAATGAAATAGCTTATACGATTGGCTCACCAAAATGTATTCAAACTCGGCACATGGGTTTACCATGTCGGCCTCTTCAACAAGTTATCATGCAGCTTTTCTATAAAATGCAAGAGAGCTGATACACCTTAAAAATGACATGCGATTTCCTATGTTCAACTAAACGACGCATCACCCTGTACACAAAAAAATAATTGGGGACGAAGGCACATATAATTGTGACTTGTCCAAGGGTGACAGAAAGGCGTGGCTCTGTCACTATGTAGTGATTTAATCGTTGATTTAAAATCGCCTCATATTGAATAGATAAGTGAAAAAAATCACATCAAATATACCTACCTTAGGTAGGATATAGTAAAACAATGAACCATATGTAAAAAGAAATATTTAATAAATGATTTGACAAACACACACAGTTTTACAGCACCACGACCTAACAATTTGGAAACAATTCTTTGAGTACTTAACACTTTGGGGTCCACTTTGGATTACAATGGATCATTATTTTAAGGAACGGCTCCGTCTTATTGCATATCAATTCCAGAGCTTTGCCGGTTTCTTCCAACTTAAAACGATGAGTCACCACGCACTTTGGATCGAGTTCCCCCGACTCTACCACATGTATTGATCTAGGGTAATCGTTACATGATCTGTAGCTGCCTATCAAATTTGTCATGCGCCAATACAGCTCTTTCACAGGAAGATTCATGGATTTTTTACCTAAGGTTACCAGGGTGACTTGGCCAGCAGATCTGATCGTGTACATGCTCGCTTGAATCATCTCTTCGTCGCCCGAATAATCGAACGCTTTAGTTGGTAACTTTCCCATGGCTTCCTCAACATGCTTCCTAACATCTCTAGGTTTTATCCCGTTGATATTAATAGCACACGTTGACCCTAGTTCCATAGCCTTTTTAAGATTGTACTCGTTTCTATCTATTACGGCAACTTTGGGAACGCAAGCCTTTGCGACCAGAACTCCCAGTAAACCGAGTGTATTTGCACCACTAATTAGCGCCATATCTTTTCCCTCCAGTTCAGCTCTCTGGACTGCATGCATAACAATCGAAAGAGGTTGAAGCAAGCTACCGTCTTCAAAATCAAGGTTGCACGGCAACTTGTGACAGCTGTCTGCATCATGGGCATGATATCTGCAGAGGACCCCGTCATGTGGAGCATAACCGCAGCATTTTATCTTCTTGCATACATTGTAACGGCCTAAAAGTTTTATTCATATTACTAGTAGGTAATCCTGTATCCATTCATATTTGGATTATTAGAGCAATTATATACAGGGCGTTATGGAGATGGCTTATAATATTTAAATGGGTGACTCCTTGAGTGTCCTAGAGAAAACCTATATACATTTTTTTTAAATCGCAATTACATAGGTAAAAACTCCAAACGTTGCCACATGCCACGCGATATACTGTATATCGTATATCATATACACATCTGTTTTCAATTAACTAGTGTATGTAGGTTAGTAGATTAGCAGTGATGCCAGATCACAATGCGTGTCTCGTCCTTCGCTGTTGAAAACTGTTGCTGAAACGAAACAGTATGTTTTGATATGCAATGGAAATACGTAGCGCAGCTTTCCTCTGAATTAGCACGCGTGTTTGTATTGTATACAAACTTGAAACGTTAAGGTGTTAAATTTACCAGTTGTAGCATTACCGTTTTTTTGTTCCGTTGTGAAATAATTTAAATAAATGTTGTGATGTCATTTCAAATTTGTGTGATAATAGTATTGGTTGTGTTGCAAAACATACATTTTGTACTGAATTTTTACATACGAAACTAACAACGCGAGTCAATAACCTCTCTCTCTCTCTCTCTGTCTCTCTCTCTCTCTCTCTCTCTCTTTCAAATGCCTATCACGTGGTTTTTCGGGTTTAACATAAGGTGACTTTTAACTCTGTTGTTAATTCAAAGCACCATTTATGGATATTTTTCCTCAATTTGTTTCTATCTGAGGGCTTGCGGTTTAAATATAATAAGTCATTTCCATACAATTAGTATTAATTACAGCAAGTTTTACCTGTTTTACAAGCAAAACATTTCTTGCATCCTATATATGGTTCTATGGCAACCTTATCTCCTGTTTTTAGCTTTTTGACATTTTTTCCGCATTCCACAACAGTCCCCGATGCTTCATGGCCGATGATGATAGGTTTTGTCGCTGTGGTATTTTGAAAAAGATGTCCATCGGAAGCACCTAAGCCGACAACCTCAATTTCTATAAGGACCTGGATCGATGTAAAAAAAATGTCATTGATATAGTAACAGTCTTGGGTGGCAGCTTATAGCGCCACAATAGATTTCAGTGTTGCCAGAAATTATTTTAGTTGGGTACTAGATTGTTGCTTAAAAAATACCAAAAAGCACTAGAATTATAAAATTGACGAGTATGCCTAACTGGCGACAATATGTATGAAACAAAGGAAATATATAAGCTGTACCAATGCTGACGAGCAAAAAGTTCATTAAAGGAGTTTTTTATAAAAAAAAATACATGTCAAATGTTAAACTGCATCAGTTTTCACATTGGTTTCTGCAAATTTAATCGACTTCCCGATTATAATGATTTAAGTTTTCGAGATAAAATCAAAAAACTGTTATTATTGCAAAGTGCGTCCTCTAGCAATTTTAGTAGGAACTATTGTGTACCACTGGATCCGACTAATAAAAGTACTACATTTCTCTTTTCAATGGTTTTTTTTATGATCAAACACAAGTACTATAGGAAAAATCCTTTAGGGCACTCTGGGAGTGGTGCGTGTGCGCAAAAAGCGATTCACGTTGGTTTTGAATCGTTGGAGGTTATATTCGTAGGGAAAAACGACCTCGGGAAGGTCGTTCCATAAGGATGAAGTCCTCCAGATGAAAGAATTCTTAAATAATGAAGTTCGAGGAGTGCTAAGCTTAACCACATATGGATGGGCGGCAGTGGTTCGTCGTGTATTTCTGCTATTCGCCGCTCTGGGCGGAATTAAGAGAGCAAGGTCAGCCGAGCACTTTCCATGAAAATATTTGTAAAAGAGAGTCAAATCCCCAACCTGTCTTCGATGTTCAAGGCTGTCGAGGTTCTTCGTCAGCTCCTGGTCTCCAATCAGACGAATGGTTAGGTTACAACAGCCCCCACTCTTCTCAAAGTCGGTATGCCAATCAGCCTTAGATACAGAACTTCATAAACGTTCTAACGATGTAAACAAAGGTATACCTACCTTAATGTGGGAATTTCGGAGAAATTTTGAATTTTAATATTTAGTTTTAATTTCCAGGATGTCCATATAACCACTTTAGTCATTAATATTTTTTCAACCCCCGAGATAATCAAATGTCCTTTCGGAGAAAAATGTCTGGAATGCATATTTTGTTGTTTATCATAGAAATAACAATCCAAAATACTAGATTTTACTGTATGTTCCCTAACAATTTAACTATGAATATTGTATAATCACCTCATTCTGACTAATTTTTGGAATTTGTCTATTTTCAATTCTTAAATCGTTCTTTTTATACAAAACTGCTGCCAAATTTTCTCCGTTTTGAATATTACCACCGCATTTATCAGCTTTATTCCCTTTTGGTCCGGCACCATCACCGAAATCTTGATTTGCGATATGAAATCGTCTGAAGTTGCCGTTTTTATGAATGCTCGTAATTTTAACAAAATTTCGATTATTTGGTTGTAAACACTTGAAGAATTTCGAAGCCATTTTTCCCAAACAAAGATATTTAGATTAAATTACTTGACCTTATGCTGTCATTTTTAGACACGTTTGATTTAAGGCTATTTAGACAGCAACCAGGTACCTTCAAATACCTACACAATTAGTAAAATACCTGCAGGAAAACAAGGGGCAATTTGTATATAGGGTATCATTTAACTGGGTAGCAAAATATTGTTATTTTTGCGAACAGAAAAATGTAATCGGTCAGGCAAAAGAAAACACAAGAAAGTTACATAAATCGATAGTGCTCTGGGACCTCTGAAATAAACTGCTTCTAGACATGTTTGTTTCTACTGACCAATTGTAAACTCTTGCTGACCAAGTAATCATTTCGCATCTCGACTGTTAATAACGGCAAACCGTTTAATTACTTCTCTTGTTTATATGAGGGGAACTGGAAAATATTTATGTCTAACAATCGAGGCTTCTAAATCAAGGAGGATATGGCTTTGGTTCGCAATCTTTCAAAAATAAACAATTCACATTATTAGCTAATAGACAACTTTCCATAAAAACAATCGGGGAGCTCTGAAAATAAGCAAAATTTTTCTTTGTCGTGTTCTGTTAATTTGACAAAGACTTCACATCGCCTTTGATCGTTCGGAACGTACTTATTATAAATCTCTTAATGGAACGGCCGTCTTTCATAACTGCTTTTACGTTTGACACTACCAGATTAACAACTGTCATATTTGTCGTTATTGCAAAACACAAATACAAAATCCTTTGTTGTTTTTCAGCTTTTGTTTGTTTTATTTGACCACATTTTTGTATAATACAAATTGTAGCAAGTCAGGATTACATAAATAAATTAAGTAATATAAATAAATTAATTAAAATTTCACTAAAACATATTGTATATAAATTAATACAAAAGTGTATACGAAAATTTAAAGAAACCATACAACAGACATAAGCAGACAAACAAACAAATATTAAAAAATATATTTTGAAACAACATCAAGGTATTCCACGACAGAGTAGAAAGCATTAGCTTCAAGGAATTTATTTATGACAAGTTTAAAATTTTTTCGTTAAGCTTTTAGCCCTTGAACGAAGCACATTAAATAGCTCAATTCTGAGCGAGTTGTTAATAGATTTATTGAGCCTATACCTATTTGGTCTAATCAAATTAGCCGATCTTGTATCATAGTGATGAATGTCGGAGTTATGTCGAAAATGTTTATTATTTCTATGAATTTCAAGTAATTGGTGTAAAACAAACAGCGATGGCAGCGTTAAAATTTTTAAATTTATAAAATTGGGCTTGCAGTGATCACGTCGACCAACACCCGCAATTACTCGAATAAATTTTTTCTGCAATTTAAAGATTTGCACAGAATTGATTGAGTCTCCCCACAAAATAGCACCATAAGAAAGATGGACGTGAAAAAGCGAATAGTAGATATTAAGAACCGACCGGTGATCAAGAACTGATTTTAGTCTCCTTATTACAAAAATTGCCGATGGTAGCTTACTCCGAAGAGATTCGATATGGGGAGTCCAACTAAGAGTAAGAGTGTCATCGACAGTTAAACCCAGTACTTTCACACTATGACCTTCAACAACTACACGGCTTGTTTAGAATACTATTTAGAATACTATTTCTTAGGCTGTAATGTTCTTGTGTTTACACAATAAGGTTGCATCATCTGCATAACAGAAACAACCATATGGGAGAAGAAATGAGAATAAGTCATTTATATATATCACAAAGAGAAGAGGCCCAAGGACGAATCCCTGGGGCACTCCACTCTCAATCACTCCAAGATCCGACCTATCGTCATCCAGACAAACATATTGCCTTCTCAGGGACATCAGATATGATTCAACAGACTCAAAGTGTTACCCCTAATGCCATACTGATACGCTTCTCAATCAGGAGCCCATGCGAAACACAGTCAAAGGCCTTGCCATGCACTCCCCATGATTGAAATCGGCCTATAATCAGACGGTAAGTTTATATTACCCTTCTTAAATACAGGCACAACCCTGGATAATTTTAGCGAATCGGGAAACACACCCTCAGTCACGCAAACATTAAATAGAAAAGTTAGGGGTCTGGTCAGTTCTTCACAAATATGCTTCAAGATTATATTATTCATATCATATATATCAGAAGAAGCAGAGTTTTTAAATGATAAAATCGCGCTCATAACGTCTTCTTCAAAAATAGGTGATTTGGGGTGCTAAGGGAATGGAATTAATAATTTCTTCTTCGCAAATCATCCTCAATAGACAGCTGCTGAACTATCTCTGAAGCAATATTCAGAAAATAATCGTTGAAGTCACCAGCACTCAAGCTGGTCCTATTCTTACTACGCGGGGTATGATTTCTTTCAGTATTAATTATTTTCCATGCACTCTTAGATTTATTTTTTGAACTGTCAATAAAATTGCTATATGCCTGTTTTTTTGCATGCACAAGAAATTTTTTATAGTCTTAATGTAAAAATGTATACAAGTCCCCGAGCAAGTCTCTGTATGATTCATTGCCAGTTTCATCACTAATAAATTTTACAGTCGACATTTTTTCTCGTTTATCTTTTAATTCTTTTGTAAATCAACGAACTGGGGGCTGGTTACCCCGAATGGTCATAAAAGGAAAACATTTATTAAATAAAAGTTTGACAATTTTTTGTTAAGAATATGGATATATTTCTATATTATCTGAGCTATAAGGAGCCATCATTTAGGTTGGTTACTAGATTATCTTATCCTGGGACACACTGTAGATATAGCCAAATTTCAACTTTCCAACACACTTCGAGCTAGGGCTCCAAGTAAGAAAATTTTTAAAACTTACCTTACACAAAAACAGCTACTTATATTTTTGAAACCCATTTTTCCTCTTTTGAATAGTAGTTTAGAATAATCATTTTTCAGTAGAAAGTAACACCTCTGGATGCAGGGTTTATACCTAGTTAAAAAATAAACATATGCAATATGCTTAACTATTTTTTATTCTTGATCAGTTTTAATTCAGGAATATTTTTCTGCCTGCCAATCGCCTTTTTTCCCCCCATAAACTTTTGTATGGCCTCTGGCAAACATATGGTACCATTTTTATTCTGATGGTTTTCGGTTAAAGCTATCAATAGTCTGGGAACAGCGCAAGCAGTGCCATTTAATGTGTGGACATATCCTGTCAAACCGTCTGATGTCTTATACCTAATGTTCAGTCTGCGAGATTGAAAGTCTGTACAATTAGAGCAACTTGAAATTTCACCTGAAATATAAAAAAATAGATTAGAGAAAGAAAATAGAATTTAACGTAACAAAGTGTAAATTCAATATTATTTATTAGTAAGTACAGCCAGGTGTACTTTATATTTCGTTAAATATAGGCATGTAGATCCACGATTAAAATATAACCAGAATCCATGTACAACAAAAAATATAGCTACATACCATAGATATTACGACCAGGCATCCACGCTTCTATATCATACTTTCTATAGGCTTGAGCACCTAAATCATGCGGAGGCATGTCCAAAACTTGAGCGTGGATATCAAGAGGTTGGAAAAATTCCTCTTGTTGTTGTCGTATGTCCTCAAGAATTGCATCAGACTGATCAGGCATGGCTGCTATAAACATTTCTACTTTAGTAAATTCGTGAACTCTGAAAAGAGTAAAAACCATGATATGTCATTTCCTATTCAACACCCAAGATGAGTTTAGCTGTAACACAGAATAGGATGAAAGGAAAGCTGTACCTAACTCCCATCCAAGAATTGGATACAATAACCTATTTAATTATATTGGTAAGCAGTCCTTCAAATGTGATATTTCATATGCTCAGTCATATACAGACTTATTTTATCTCTATGTACCTACCTAAAAATCCCTCTTTCCTCTGCAATACCTGATGTTTCAGCTCTATAACATCGGCTAACAGAGCATAACTTTAAAGGCAAGTATTCTGAAGTCAGTATTTCATTTGATAGATATCCTGCTAGTGCTATTTCTGAAGTTCCAGATAAACAAAGATCTGGTTCGTGTAAATTAGGATCCAAGGTGTAAACCTAGAATAATTTATAATAATAAAATATAGGCATAAATAGATAAACATAAACTTAGCAGAGTAACTTACTCAAAATTCAATTTTTATGCTTACTTGTGTTCTTTCACCTTTAGTATTCATTCCACAACTTTCAACAACATTCCTCGGTAAAATATCAGGTACAGATATTAATTGAAAATTGTACTTAAGTAATTTACTAACAAAATATTTTACTAAGGCCTGCTCGAGCTCTGCCATCTCCCCTAACAGGTAGTAACTTTTATTTCCAGATAAATTACCTAGTTGCTCTGTTCTAACCAGATTAAGTCTTTTGGTTATTTCGTGGAAATCTTTGTAGGCATAATCATTTTGTTTTTTCTTTCCTATATATTTTAAGACTTTTGGATCATCACCATAATGGAAAACATCCGGATGTGTTTGGTTTGGAATCTTTAGGCACTCTTTATAAAACTGCTCTTTCACAACCCTATAGTTGGGATCAGTGTCCTTTAAATTATTTAGTTGTGAATAGAGCTTACGTACTAAATGAATATCTCCAACACCTTTTCTTTTAGAAATGTTTCCCTCAATTTGTGAAAGGTTGTTTAAATCGCACAAGAAGTTCTCGTCAATATCGGCGTATTTTGGGATGTTCCAATAAGATAAGTAACTGGTGTGAAAACATTTTTTTAATAAATTACAACATTGTAACCTAAGTAAGGAATTATGGAACATTTTTCAAATCGTTTAAAATACTTTTGGTGCTGCCGCAAAAGAAGTTTTGTTTACATTACCTTACATGATTTATAACCTATATTTTTCAATAACATTTGAACAAACCACTCGACCAAAGAAAACACTCGACCGTCGTCCGCCTACTTTGTGCAGAGAAATTGAATAACCTCACTTTGTAAACATTTTATTATTTAATCACATTTTTTATTTGTTTCTTCAAAGGTGAATTTGTGTTAGACAAAATTAAGAAAACAAGAAAAGATGGAAGAGGAAGAAGCTAAACCATTAAACTTCCACGAGATGGAAATAGACGATAGAATTTTAAAGGTAGGTGTTTCTTTAACTACAGGCACTGTTCCTCATAATTTTATGGTTTTAATTGAAGCCTGTGTTTATTTTGGGTTTATTAATATTGCTGCTCTTTCCTCTATATATTGAAAAGTATTAATTCTTTATGCTAACCCCGCCTAGGCCTGATGATAAATCAATATATTTTTGTTCCAATTACAGGCTATTGCAAAGCTCGGATGGCAAACACCAACATTAATTCAGGAGAAAGCCATTCCACTTCTCTTAGAAGGCAAGGATGTTCTTTTAAGGGCTAGAACTGGATCGGGTAAAACTGCGGCCTTTGCTATTCCAGTGATTCAGAAAATTTTAAACTTTAAGCAGACATCTGAGCATCAGGAAGTCAAAGCTCTGATATTGGCACCAAGCAAGGAACTATGTAACCAAATATTTAAGGTTTTGAAGGATTTGACCTCTAAATGTTCCAGAGAGGTAAAACTATTTATTTAAAAGTTTCTTTTATAGAACTAGACTGTATATCATCCAGTCCAAGTTAATATAGGTTTTTTTTAATAGATTGCTAACATTAAAAAATAACACGTTAGTCATAAACAGGACTTTACATTTAGATAAAAATGAGTTCCCACTTCATCCAATCACTCTATAATTAATATCTTCTTCTGTTAGGTAAAATGTGTGGATATAGCTCCTCAAGAAGACCTAAATGCTCAACGACCTCTTCTAGTAGAAAAACCTGACATAATTGTTGGGACTCCAGCCAGGACCCTGCAACATTTAAAAGCTGGAAATCTAAATATAAAAAAATCATTAGAACTTCTTGTTATTGATGAAGCTGATTTAGTGTTTTCTTTTGGTTATGAAAATGAAGTCAAGGAGCTTTTAGAGTAAGGATTTTTTAAATATCTATTTTCTGTTGCAAAGGTGGTATTGGTTATTTCTTCTAAAGGGTTCACTGTTATTCTGCTTGAAAATATGTGGTTATTCTGAAAAGTTTATAATAATAGATGTTTATTTAGCCCTCTCTCAGCTAGTTAAGTTCACACCTTTACATAAAATCAAAAGACTGTAACATTACGTTACACAGACTTACTAATCTAATAAATATTTGATCAAAAGTTTGCCAAAAGCACTCATATCCGACACACCCCTGACTTCAATCAGCAGAACGTTAAAAGGCAGACACCCTCATAAAATAAAGTTTTTTGAAGTTTAGTAGTTTCTACAGTTGGAGCATTGTAATCTGCTTTGGAACAAACACTATAAGAATATAACTCGGACCTTCTTTCCAAAAATTACTTCAAATAAGTTGGAAGCAGATTATGTTACCACCCTAGCGATTCTAACATACTGTCAATAGGCATGTATCCATCACAACCGCAACAATACCCATTGCCTTGTTCTGCTGTATCTAGAGTCTACTTATGCTATTTTTATTACAAGAAATTAGTAATGAAATGCAATAATTAAAATGAAAAGAAACAACGGTATTGTATATAAGTTTTTTAGACCAATGAGATAGATTTAAAGATATTCGATATAGAAACCCTACTTTCTTACCTATTTTTCTACACAAATACTCACCATGCTTAAAACTATGGCCATATTCGGACTTTACCATGAAATTATGTCAAAAATAAATTACCTGTTATTTGAAAGGAAAGTAGAAATTTAACAGGCAAAAGATCTTTATACAGGGTGTTCCTTAATGACGTGCTAATATTTCAGGGTGTGATTCCTTAGGTCATTTTATAAAGAAAAGTTCATATGAACATATGTCCGCAACGGCTTAAATTTTTTGCTACAGGGTGTTGAATTTTTAATTTTTAAATGGTTTTTTTTTTAATATCTCCGAAAGTACTCTAGATATTATTTTCAATTTTGGTATGTGTTAATAGGATCTAGAACCACAAATTTTAGTTACAAAAGTTATTCAACTGTTCCACCAGTGGCGTACCTGCAAACATGTTATCTGATATTTTTTACAAAAAGGATGGTACGCCATTGACATTTTTCCATGTGGATATTTTTTCTGATTAGCCTAGTCAATTCTACATGAAAACGGTCTCTTGAGTTTTTCTCGTCAGACGCACATCTTGATTAAAACCACTAAATTCATATTGAAACTCATTATTATTAACATTAATAAAATAATTAATGATAAATTTTGTTTTATAAAAATTGTTGGAAATGGCCATCTTCACTTAAAAAACATGCTTCCGCCCATCTTCGCCTCGAATTGCCTACTCCAACAATTTTTATAAAACAAAAATTTATCATTAATTATTATTTTATCGATGTTAATAATAATGAGTTTCAATATGAATTTAGTGGTTTTAATCAAGAACGGTGCGTCTGACGAGAAAAACTCAAGAGACCGTTTTCATGTAGAATTGACCAGGCTAATCAGAAAAAATATCCACATGGAAAAATGTCATTCGCGTACCATCTTTTTTGTAAAAAATATCAGAGGACATGTTTGCAGGGACACCACTGGTGGAATAATTGAATAACTTTTCTAACTAAAATTTGTGGTTCTATATCCTATTGACACATACCAAAATTGAAAATAATATCTAAAGTACTTTCGGAGATATTAAAAAATAACCATGTAAAAAATAAAAATTCAACACCCTGTAGCAAAAAATTTAAGCCGTTGCGGACATATGTTCATATGAACTTTTCTGTATAAAATGACCTAAGGAATCACACCCTCAAATATTAGCACGTCATTCAGGAACACCCTGTATATTTTTTAAAGGGCTCAGATAGTTTATTTCGATGATTACTTCTCTTCAGTTTATGATTTGCTAGAAAATTATAAAATGTTTTTAGCCATTTGCCTAACATATATCAAGCTATCCTAGCGTCCGCTACGCTAAGTGAAGACGTTAAAAATTTAAAAAAGATTGTTCTTCACAATCCAGTTACTTTGAAACTCGAAGAACCGGATTTAGCACCGGCCAGTCAGTTGACGCACTATCATCTTAACGCCGAAGAAATTGACAAAGCCACAATTTTGTATGCCCTCCTGAAGTTGCACTTGATCAGAGGAAAAACAATTATTTTTGTAAATACTGTGGATAAATGTTATAAGTAAGTAAATTGTTCATAAGCATGTTATTTTTTGTCAATATGTACATCAAAGAAATGACACTTAAGAATAATTTTCCCTTTAAGGCTTAAACTCTATCTCGAACAATTTGCCATACCAACTTGCGTTTTGAACTCTGAACTTCCAGCTACTATAAGATGTCACTCAGTAAATCAATTTAATCAAGGAATATACGACATCATAATAGCATCAGATGAGAAAGCTTTAGAACAACCTGGCAATGATGCCGTTATACCACATGAACAAAAGGGTTCGCGAAAATATAAGAGAGAGAAAGACAAGAATAGCGGTGTATCACGGGGCATAGATTTTCAGTTCGTGTCTAATGTTATGAATTTTGATTTTCCGTTAGATGTTCAATCTTATATTCACCGGGCGGGTAGAACAGCAAGAGGAAATAATCAGGTTTGTATTTTTTATTTGTGGATTCGCTTTATACAGAGTGTTCCTAAATGACGTAATACTGTATATAACCTACAGTGTCACCCTTAAAGTTGGAATGATATGGGGGAAAATGTAGTTCAATTTAGGTAAAATTTGACTTCACCATAATTTTTTGCTTCGATAAAGACAAAAAATTACATAATTAAATGGTACCATGCGACTGTTAACTGTCATCTGTGGAACAAACTCCTCATAGCTTACCATAACCAACGAAGAGAAGTGTTTTTTAAGTAATAAATATGTTGCAAAAATTAAAATATTAAAATAAAAGTGCCATTTGTTTTTTAGAATTAAATCAATTTTATCTCTTCTCAGTCAAAAATAGATAGAAAATAAAAATTATCAGTGTGTAGTCAATCAAATTGGGCAAAAAATTACAATGCAAACAACTTTTCCAAATAATTTTTTTTTAAATTCGATCAATAAATGCATTTTTCCACATTTTGTGGAAAAAATATCAAATTTGGCAGTTAACAAGAGCCGCATGGTGCATGTAATTTTTGGTCTTTATTGAAGCAAAAACTTATGGTAAATTTAAATTTTACATAAATTGAAAAATAAGTTTTTCCCCATATAGGTCCAACTTCAATGATTACACTGTATATTGTAGAAATGACAACATACGACAACAAATGTAGACCATTTTTCAAGCTTTATGCCATTTAAATCTTAAATTTGCTCTCTTAAAAGTTTAAAATTAATAAACCGGTTGTGTATCCTAAAAACTCAAAAATAAAATGGACATGTTCAATGTTCATGTCCATTTGATGGTGTAGCGCGCCCAGTCTTGGCTGAAATAAACTATCGTTTGGTATGTTTTAGGGAAGTGTTTTATCGTTTGTTAGTATGAAGGAAAAACCCTTATTAGATAAAGTAGAGAAGTCACTTATGCAAGGACAAGAAGATATTTCGGTTTTTAAGTAAGTAAAACGTACAATATTTTATTTTATTTTAGTACTATTCCAATATAAACGCGCTGGTCTAATGATATAGAACATTTTTTTGAAGCTATAAAAAACTGGTTAACTTATTTTTTTACAACGCGTTAAAAATTTAATTTTTACCACTCGTTAAAAATGTTACTTTAAGATACTAGTGTTAAAAGCGAACTGTCAAATTTTGATAGCAAATCTTCTGTAAGCAATCTCATATTAAATTCGGGATTTTCTGAGCAACAAATCCAATGTAGCTCCCAGCTCCCAGAATATTGTGTCCATATCCCAATAAACATTTTTGTTTGTATAATAGTTACCGTAAATGTTATATCACCTACCTTATATAACTTACAGTTATATATTTAGTAACAGAAATATTTCCGTTACTCTTATAAACCCCTTAAAGCGCTTAAATGGGGAGTTTATAAAGGTTGTGAAAACCTATGTTTATTAACGCTATATACCTTGAAGTTATATAACTAAAAGTAACAGAAATATTGTGGTAACCACTATATAACATCCTAAATAACCTGTCGCAACAGCTTTAGTGATATAATGTAGTGTTATATATGTTTCGGTTACCGTTATAAACGTTGCATATAAAGGTTCTCGAAATATTTCCGTTACTAAAATTTCGTCACTTCTATCTATTATGTCATCTGTCAGGTGTCATTTTATATTGTGAAGGCTTATATTTTGTCTCTCTTAGACACATTTTATTTATTATTAATGGTATTTTTCTGTTTCCATAATATTGAACAGGTTGGATTTAGTCGGATGACTTATTACCGACGGCACTCGCTATCATAATAATAGTACAACTTAATGAAATGATAGTTTTATTTTGAGCCTTGTACCTATGTATGACTCAAAATTTAGGTGGGAAGAGTTTTTTTGCTGCAATAATAGAACTAATAGTCCCAGAAAATGCAAGGGCCCTCAAAATACCCAATAATATGTAAATTTAGGTCACATTTTCAGAAAAAAAAAATATAATTTTTTAATTTTACGACGATTTAATACTAAATGTTATTAGTATCTGCCACCATTGGATAAGTAAGCGGTGAATTTTGACTGATTGTTGATAAATTTTGTATTTTTATAACTTCCCTTTCCAATAGGTCCAAATTTAACTAAACAATCATGGCGGAATTAATGTAGTAACGATATAAACGTTGTAAAGCATAATATATATATTTTTTTCCAGTTATTCATTTTAAAATGGGTACAAGAAATAACAAAAACTTTAACCTTACTAATATAAGAGACGACATGCCGCCATTTTATAAACAAGGAAGGTAGTAATTTGTGTTACTACTGTTTGCCAAGTTGTATAACAGAAGCGGTCGTTACTAATATATTACCTAGCGTTTTATAATATAACTTAGCCAACACTAATATTTTCCAGTTTTTTTAAAGGTGATTGACATTACCTTTATGTAACTAAAGGTATTTTAGTTGTCTAAAATTAGGTCACGGAAACCCTTATATAAATTTATTATAAATACATTGGTAACGCGTTACTACAAGTTGTATAAAATGGTGTTGGAAACAGTTATATTACCTTGTTATATACTTGTAGGTTATAGTAATCTTATAAACCCATTATAACAATAGGTTACCAAAAGGCACTGATTGTAAAACCCCAAAACCTTCTTATATACTTCTATTACCTCTATATAACCATTATATAAATTGATGTTACTATAAGCTACGAAAAATGTTTATTGGGATTCGTACTCAAAACAACACTAGTGTTAAAAATAAATACAAGAATCTTTTGATTGAGTTATTGCCAGCAAGTTTCTGGGTTTATAATATTTTCTTTAAATTTAAATTTTTTTAAGGTCATACCAATTTAAACTAGAGGAAGTTGAATCGTTTAAATACAGAGCAAAGGATGCCTGGAGGGCGGTGACAAGAATTGCCGTCAGGGAAGCCAGATTAAAAGAAATTAAACAAGAAATATTCAATTGCCAAAAACTTAAGGTATGTTGTGTACAGAATAATATCTCGCATCTTCCAGTAAACAATATTACAAATCGGAAAAACACGTCAATTTTATTTTGAAGGAGGACGCTTTTAAAGAATATTTGCAGCCCTCGTGGTTTAATAACTTTCTGGGAGGGGGTTTGTTACCCTTAAAGACTTAAACGGGAATAACCCCCTTCCCGTTTAAGTGGCACATCATTTCAAAGGTCGTTTAAATCTGTTAATGTCCAATAATATCATAATGAAGAAAACCATGAAAACTCCTCTTTTAGTAGAATAATTAGGGGTTCGTAAGTAGGCACTCCTACCCTTACCAGGAACAAAGTCAGCGTAGAGATGTAAAGGGTAATATTACCGAGATAATGTTACCGTAATTTTGGTAATATTACGTAATATTACCGCAAGATCGGTAACATTGGAAATATTGTTTTTTTTCCGCTCCTCCATACTCTCATTTATCGGGGAATACCCAAGTCAACGCGGCGAGAAGTTAACTGAAGCTGAAATTTTAATTGCAACGGAGTTCATCTATGAAACTGCAAGGCGTCATCCAAAGTATTCTTCACAAGTAGATCTTATTATGGAAGCACTCGCACAGTACAAAATTAGAGGTAATATTTTTGCAAGGAATTCGTCATTTCCAGCGAAAAATCTATGTCTGGATCTGTTTGGTGGGCAGGAATTTGCTCCAGTTCTAAAATAAGTAGGTTAGCTGTAGACATTTTAAATTTACCATCGTCAACAGCCGCAACCGAAAGAACCTTTAGTACTTATGGATTTATTCATCGGCAAAAAAGAAACAGACTAACCGTGGAGAGGGCAGGAAAACTAACTTATATTGCCCATAATTATAATTTACTAAATGAAGAAGATCATTCGAGAATAGTAGAAGATACTGAGGAAGAAATAGAAAAAGAAGATATCGGTTTCGAAGTTATAGACTTGACTCAATTAACGAAAGAGAAAGAAGAATCAGATGACGAGGTTGGGGATGATGATGAGGATGATTTACAATTATCCACTCTATTACGTAGTCCATTCTGACTAGTTTAAAAAAACGTTCTTATTGTTTTTCGTAATGTTTTTACAGTTTTGAAATAAAAAAAACTTGTATTACTTAAAAAGCTGTTTTTTTTATAAATTTCCAATGTTACCGTAATATTGCGTAATATTACCGGTAATATTACCGATTTTTAAATTACCGGTAATTTTACATCTCTAAGTCAGCGCCTAAAGATTTACATGAATAAGTCTCAAAGAGTCCTGATAATTGTTAGATGATTGGTCGAATTTGCCAGTAACAAATCAATCAACTTATTGTATAATTACAGAGCTACTTTGAAGATAATCCAACAGACCTGCAAGTTTTACGTCACGACAAAGCGTTGCACACGGTCAGGGTGCAACAGCATCTGTCAGATGTACCCGAATATATTGTTCCGCCTACGCTGAAGAATCTAGCTGGAATAGGAAGAAAATTAAAGAAAAAGCGCGACCACAATAGATCGGATTTGACTACAAAAATGAAGGTGAGATTAAATAAAAATTGTATGTTTGGTGAGGGTTAGACAAGTTTAAAAATACCGCTTCCATTTTTGAGTCGTACAATAATTCTACATTATTTTACTGCCAAACGATTTGAATCGGAGAAGACTTGTGTTTCGATTAAACCTTGAATCTGATTATTATGTTATCTTGTCTTGTAGTGGTATAATGGCTAGTACTTCGACTTACTAGTGGTGTGTAAATCAATCATTGAGAGGCGATCCAATCAGTCACTGATCGATTTTTTCTCAATCGATCCATTGTGCTATGCATGCATAGCACCAATCAATCTTTAGAATATAATCATCCTTATTATGCATTAAGCCAAGTCCTCACTGAGTCGACATTGTCGATCGACTCTGTCGACTGATCAACAAGCTTTCTGTCTCCATGGTGTGGATAGGCGAATTATTTTCGACTTATTGGTCGAGATTTTGGATAGATAAAGTCGACCGACAATGTCGACTCGATGAGGATGGGGCTTTATATTTCATTTCCTTCGAGAGTACCGAGTATTTCGACGCCGACAGCATAGCAAAAGTGGGGGATACTGAATTGCGCTAGTTAAAAGGCAATACATCAGAAAATACACCATCTTTTTAAGCAAAAATATTTTTTGTGTGTTTTTTAAATATTATTTGCAGGCCAAGAAGAGTAATCCACTCGCCAGCATGCAGTTTGAAGGTTTTAAAAAGAAAAAAAGGAAATCGAATGTAACTTAATGTGTGCAAATAAAATTAAGTTAATTTTTAATTTTTTTTTTCTTGTTGTACCCTTAAGGGGTAGGCGTATTTACTGAGCGCGTGCAACTGAATTTGTAAAATATAAAGAATACTGTTTTCCTTAAAATACAACTTTTTGTTGTATATTCTAAGTAAATGTTAGATCCGTATAAAATCTAATAAGTACCACTGTATTCATTAAAATATTTAATAATTTGCGTTGTAGGAAAAAATTACATCTTTTTATTAAAACATTTTTGTATTCCACCAGTTGCGCATCCAAGGGGGGTTCCCCCCTGAATTACTTGTATTTGTTTGTCATAGACATTTTTAAGAAAAGCTAGGTAACAGTTATATACAACGTGTCCAAGATAAGGAGGCCCAGTACGGTGATCCCGGAAACCGTAAGAGATACGAAGTCGGTTAAATGGAGGTAAAGTTGCGCATTTACGTGCCTAATAATATGCCGTTTAGAAAGTTTTAAAATTTTCGAGTAGTTCCGGAAAAAACCCGAAATTCTGAAAAATCGTTTTATTGTTTTCCTGGGTTTGTTTGAGATCGAATTCTAAAGTAAATTGCACTTACATTGCCACTTATTATTATTTATAAAATTAGGAGACATACAGGACCGTATCCCAAAATTTCCTGATGTTGTTCAAAAACCCTCGAAACGTCATTAAACCACAATTTGTCATACATCGATGCATTCTGGAGAAAAAAGCTCTCAAATTCCAATATCAGGAAAACAGGACCGTATTTAAAAAAAGAAAGTTGATAACGGCCCTTCGAAGACGACTCGTCGGATTACAAAACAATTAACGCTGTTAGATAGAGCGGAAAAAGTGGCAATGCAAAAGTACAATTTACTTTAGAATTCGATCTCAAAAAAACCCAGGAAAACAATTAAACGATTTTTCAGAATTTTGGTTTTTTCCAGATATCTCCGGAACTACTCGGAATTTTAAAACTTTCTAAACGGCATATTATTAGGCACGTAAATGCGCATTTACCTCCATTTAACCGGCTTCGTATCTCTCACGGTTTCCGAGATCCCTGTACTGGCCCTCCTTATCTTGGACACGTTGTATTGATATAAAACACAAATTAAAAAATTTAAGACCCCCCCCCCAAAAAAAAACCACGGACAAACCCGAACAACCCCCCCCCCCCGGAAAAAATTTGTAGGTGCACCACTGTATCCCTACTACCTGCATAATACCATACGTGGTTAACTCCACGAACTTCTGCAATATATTATACCTTCCCGTTATTTACGTAACATTCGTAATAAACGTCGAGATTAGCCCAAATGTGGGTACAAATACTTCGGGGCTATAAATTTAACCTAACATATAATAAAATAGCTGCATTTGTGATATTTTGCACTATCGATAAATAACAAAGTCATTATTAATTGAATGTAAGAGTTTCAGTTGTATTACCAAAATGGTTAAGATATATCAGCGGTGGAACTCTGAAAGTAATTTAAAATCGCAAAATGTCGTCGCTTTAGCACAGTTTCGACTATTCCTGTACTCCAGATAGAATCGAAACGAAATTAAATAGTCGGCGATTATATTTGCTTGCTTCACTGACTATCAATTGCGTAAAACCTTGAAAAATAATTAAAAGCAACACCAACGTGAATCTCCATAACCGATTTAAAAATTGATCAGCAGTTGGCGTCAATGCGCGTCCGCACGCCAAAAGAAAATTGGACCATCTAGATAGATATCTTACCTTTTGTGTATTGTATCACGAGTGATGATACAAAGTAAGATATCACGCATGGAGGCGTGATCAAATAACTCTCCAGTTGCGTCACTTCACTCCCCAGACAGCCGAAAATATCTTACATGATATCGCTCGAGGAGGCGTGACTTAGTAACGCAAATTTGCGTCACCGCGTGCACTAGACGAATTTGGAACGGCTAGATATCGTGCCTTGTGTTTTCTGAATCATGATCATGAGTAATATTTTCATTTTTTGCAATGCAAGTAAAAATACGACGGGAGAATATATCGATGATAGTAAAAAAAAACTGTACTTTTTAAACCAAAAGAACAAAATAGCTCACAATTACTAGATAAGGAAATTGTTCCCAAGAGAGAGAGATTCTTAAAAAGAAGAGAAGAGAGATTCTTAAACAGGGTATATTAAAAAAATAGTTGCTCTATTTTGTCAATACCGATTAGCGGCCAAATTTGCCGATACGATACCGATGTACCGATATTTATATCGATATCGGCCGATCACTAATTAACACACAAGTCAACCGATTACCGTAATTCGAAAGTTTCTTACCAATCTTAGTATGTAATCTACTCTTCTACGACTAATATTGTAGAATAATTATTATCAAGTCAAATTCATGCTTCTTAAAAATTTGCTGGGGTCAGATATAAGTTTCTTGTCCAACAAAGAATAAAGTACGGTTAAGATATGCTTATTTTAAATTTTTATTAAAACCCACATTTTGATATTACAATATTACGACAGTCATCTCCTCTCCGTGTTTAGTATTACAAAATTGCTGTTAATTACATAGTAATATACTTATGATACATAAAAGATAATGGAGTTAAATCAGGGTTCGCTCAATTTTATCAAGTGATTTTTTTCAATGATTTAAATTTTACAAAGCCATTTATTTTGAACAGCTCACGAATTCTTCCTTCTATATTATATTGTGCAGGCAGTTTTCTATAAAATGTTAATTTTCTTCTTAACAAACTTAACCCGAACAAACCCAAAATTATGGCGGGCTCAGCGATTTCTTGATTTTGCAGGATTTAACAACAGTTAATAAACTAATACAAGACGTCTCAAAACAGAAAATCTTCTTATTGGTTGAACGTAAAAATAGTTAAAATGTTTAATAAAACCCAAAAAAAATCACAATTTTTTAAATAAAAATCATCGATCTTTTTTTAAATCATGATTTTTTCGAACCCTCAATTAAAAGTAAATATAACGTATAACCACCAGTCAAAATATTATTCGGAGGATCCTCTATCGTATGAATGAAACCAATAATTCCGTCTGTTTAGCTAGCAAATGTAAAAACTCTTTCTTAATCTACATTTTTTAATAATGAATGTCTGGGTATGTACAAAATATATAAGCCCATTTAACAAATCTGATGAATTTGAGTGAAATAAAACCAATTGTCGATGATCAATATGATAGAGCCCGCAAATATGTTCGATTTTGACTGTTTTATAGTTTATATTTCTTCGTATATAACTTTAGACCTAGGCGGAAGCTGATCCTTGTGATACAGATTGTAAAACAATTTTTTTAAAGTATATACTTCTAGAAAGTTCAGTAAATCAGGTTTCTTTTTATCTTCTTCCATCGTTATAGCCGGATATTGGTATGATTTTTTTGATGGAACATTTTCCATATTGAGATCCGTATCACGAGGCATGGCTTCGACGCTTCTTTTTCTCAAATAATTAAAGCAGCAACTACGGAAGTGTCTCGATCCACAAGCTGATCGGCATTCGATTCCACAGGAACTACATGATTTTTTTCTGTGTTGTTGATCATCTGATACAACATCTAAAATATAAAATACTCGTGCCTAACTAGTATAAAATAAAAATTAGTGTTTTTTTGAATACAATGATCAAGTAGATAATAGAAATGATTCGCAATTGACTAGCAAAAATCACTTTCTAAATAATATCTTTCGCAAATCTAGTCTATAGCGGGTGAACACCCTGTATAATATTGGTCAGAATAAAAAATGTGCCATATCACCTGTAGATTTGAGTAATCATGCGATTTATGCAAAAATTCATTGTTGGTTTAAAAATTATCTAAATAATCGGAAATAATATGTTAAATTAGAAAATATCATTGGCCCCTTAAAAATTATTAATCGTGGAGTTCCACAAGGATCAATTATGGGTCTGAGATTTATATGGAATATCAGAACCATAATGGATCCTTGTGGAACTCCATCCAGTAGATTTATATGGAATATAATATTGAAACTAAAGCTAAATGGTGTTGTTAACTGATTAGGTACCTAATTTTATATTATAATGATTTTTTGAATGGAAATTATATTTGGAAAACAACCGATAAGAACTTACCGCATATAAGTATTCCAATAATTAAAAGAATACAAATATTAAAATTCATCATCACTCAACTTTATTTCGGCTTTAGCCGAGAAATTATAAAGACAATTAATAAATTTGCGATGCTTTTTATATGAAGGTGACGCCTATAAAGGCATTCGATAAAATTTGTAATAACGAACATAATATAAGAGTTATAAATTAAAGATATCTACCCACTTGTTTATTAGAGCAATAACTTTTACGAACTTAATTTAAAAATAGATATTTGTTTCTGTACGTGCACGAAATGCGATTTTTCGCTTGCGAATACAATTATTGTTTGACGAAGTTTTAGTCGAATCGACGAATAATTCAGTATCTACAACTGTCATTCAGCTGTCAGCTGGTTTTACACTATGACCACCCTTATTTGTTTTCTTGTTAAGTGATAATTAATTAGGGGACAAGTTCAGCAAAGCGTTCGCCATTTTTTAAAATCAATATTTTGTTGCTTCTTTGTTTTATCCATAAAGCGGAACTGTCTATGGGGCCCCATTTTTTTTTTGTTTATGATCAAACACAAGCACTATAGGAAAAATCCTTTAGGGCACTCTGGGAGTGGTGCGTGTGCGCAAAAAGCGAGTCACGTTGGTTTTGAATCGTTGAAGGATATATTCGTTGGGAAAAACGACCTCGGGAAGGTCGTACCATAATAATGAAGTCCTCCAGATGAAAGAATTCTTAAACAATGAAGTTCGAGGAGTATTAAGCTTAACCACATATGGATGGACGGCAGTGGTTCGTCGTGTATTTCCGATATTCGCCGCTCTGGGCGGAATTAAGACGGCAAGGTCAACCGAGCACTTTCCATGAAAATATCTGTAAAAGGTAGTCGAACAAACCCCAACCTGTCGTCGATGTTCTAGGCTGTCGAGGTTCTTCGTCAGCTCGTGGTCTCCAATCAGACGAATGGCTCTCCTTTCGATGGAATCCAGTAGCCGAAGAGTATGTTTGGGTGCAGAGCTCCAGACATGAGAGCAGTACTCTAGTGATGATCGAATCTGGGCTTTGTATAGTGTCAAAAGTTGTTGAGGTGTGTACAACTTTCTGGTTCGGAAGAGTACACCAAGTTTCTGAGATGCTATCTTGGTGATTGCTACAACGTGGTTATGCCAAGACATATTTCCTCCTAGATTGAAGCCCAGCAAATTAATAGATGAAGCCAGTAGGATTGTGTGTCCGTCCATGACAATATCCAATATGTTAACCTTTTTAGAGATAACTGCTGCCTGGGTTTTTTAGCGTTAAATTCGACTTGGTTACTGTCACCCCAAGCCAAAATTTCTTCCAGGTCTTTGTTGAGGCGTGATATTTCATGCTGTCTGCGAAGATGTGCGTCGGTAGCCGATGTTTGTGCATTCAAAAAAAAAGATGAGATTAGTGTGCTATCATCAGCAAAACTAAATATCGGATTTGTCGTTTTCATTAGAAGGTCGTTAATGTAGAGTAAGAAGAGAGTGGGAGACAATATGACCCTTGAGGAACACCGGCATGGATGGTGGAGGTGTCTGAGAGATCCGTCAATCGCCACTTGTAGAGAGCGGTCCTTAAGAAAGCTAGACAACCATGCACAGAATCGACTGGGCATACCATAGGATCGCAGTATACTTAGAAGTCCCTCATGCCAAACACGATCAAAGGCTTTAGAAATATCCAGTGCCACAGTCCGAGACTCCCCATGATGTTCGATTGCGTTGTTCCAAAGGTGGGTGACATAGGCTAGAAGATCTCCAGTTGATCTGGACTTCCGAAAACCATATTGATTATCGCTGATAATGTTGAAGCCTTCCAGGTACTTTAGAATATGTTGGTTAATAACTTTCTCCATTAGTGACATTTTCTTTCTTTCTCCATTACTACCCATAAAGGCCGTTTTATACACGCGATGCAAGATTCCTTGCAACGCAAGAGAACTTACCAAGAGGCATGCGCAGTTGCAACCCAGCTGATCTATTCTCGCATGTCTCTTGCGCTTGCAGCGTATCGGTTTTGTTTTGTTTTGTTTAATATATATGTCTTTGTGCAAGACCAATTTTTGGGGTGAAATTTTGCAATTTCAGTCTTGCCAAGCATTTACCTATGGGCAACACCCGATAAAAGTTCCAGAGCATGCTTGACAGCAGGTTTATGGGAAATATCATGTTTTTCTTGGCAATAAAAACATTTATTTCCATTCGGTTCGATCGGGTTCTTTAATGTTGGCAAACATTGCAGGATGTAAAACGGCCTTCATAGAGTTGTTATGTCGTCATCATGTTAGTAATATTAAGAACAGGGCCGGACTAAGGTGTGGCTCTTCGATCTGAAAGGGACCCAAGCGTATAAGCAAAATTGAAGAAATATATATTTCCTGAAATTCGGACTTTGATTTTATTTAAAAAAATTTTTAAAGCTGTCTTAGCCCTAACGTAATTAAAACCTGTATAAAAATTTATGACTAGTTTATGGTTACGTAGAATTAATTAAATATACACGAAGGTGACCGTATAGTAATATAGAAATTATATTATATAACAAATATAATAGATATTACATCTGCATTTTATTATCAATTAATACAAAAAAAAAATTAATTTATATTATCATGATTTTCCACGTCGTTTCTATTACTGGATATATCTGGAATATTGAGGGTGTCCTCTGCAAGGGCCCTGGGTTGAAAATACGGATATTTTGACTTGGCTAGCCATAATTCCAGCCTTAAACTTGGATCTAGCGATAATGGCTCAGGACTGCTTCGCTTTTTGAGATAGTTGAAACAACATGTTCTGAAGTACTTAGTTCCACAGGCCTTTTGACATTCGGATCCGCAGGTGTTGCAGGTTTCAACTTCGCTCCAAACAATACCTGAAAATAATATTTGTGTAATTTTTGTCAAGTGCATAGTGAGAAGCATTCGCCAATTCGTTTCTTAAATCATTATTTCCTTTTTGGTGTTAAAAAAAGTAACCGAGTCAAATATTTCGACCGAATTAGGTAAAGATTGTTTCACGAAAAATCGATATAACTTAATGACTGCAGTAAAAGTACCTGTGGCGATCTCATTATTTATGACCGTTTGTTATTATTATGTGGAAAGGACCGGATTGTAATAATTATAATTAAATATAGGCACATCAGGTAGCTTAGGTTGCTTAATTTATATTTAAATATCTTTTTGTGGTAAAATTTGTTAGTTTTTATTTCTTGCTGGAAGAGTTTAGTTGTATTACCGATATTATTTTACCAAACGTATAAAAAAACAGTATGTGGCGTCCATGGAAAAACATTGATGGTGCTTCTTCTAGTGTTGCAGTGAAGAAAATGCATTTATCTCTCGATGCTAGGGAAATTGTAAAAAGAGTATATACTTCTTTACTCAACAGAGGACTTTATGCTAGTGCTGCTGCGACTGAAACGTCTGATTTGACTAAGATACCTCTGACTACAGTGAAAAGAATCGCGTCAAATCCCATTAAATCTAGAAAGAAGCGTAAAGATGCCGGTTTCACCAAATGTTTCGACGAAAGCGACAAGGACTTGATAAGGCGAAAAATCTACACCATGTACGAAGAGCAACGCGTACCTACATTAGATTGTCTGAAGCAACAGCTCATCAATGATGAAACCCAAATAAGTTATAGCCACACTAGCCTTTGGAGCGTTTTGTCGGAAATGGGATTATAATTAATTTTGATGAGGATAGCGATTGCGAAACAGAACTATCTATAGAATGACATTATAAATGTAAATAAATATGACTAGTAATATTTAAAAAAAAATGTTATTTCATTTGATTACATTAATATAATCATATGATTACTTGTTTTCCTTAGTCCGTCCCTTCATACTTCACTTGTTTATTGCCAAGCTCTTGTCGACACAATGGGACCGACCCAGGAAATCATTAAGTCGTATCCAAATTTCGTGAAACGTACTTTACTTGAAACATTTTGACTGACATCTTTATTTCATTTTTCTCGTTTATTAATCAAAACTGTTTAAGCTCGAAACTGTAGGTACGTAATTAGGCCAAGGAAAGGTAGGTAATTTATTTCTATTATGGTTTTATAATGATAAAATGTCTATTTAAATAAGTCATTTTGTCAGACAGAACAGAGAAATGTTAACTGCATGAGCTTAATACAGAGAGTGATTTATAATTTCATTACATAAAGCATTACAATTCAAATATGCTGGTGTCATCACCAGATAAGTCTTCTAAGAAATATGTCCTGAGAATCATCTAGGTCGGCAGGTTCCATGGATATAACTCTGTCAAACTGCGTTTGTCCGTGATAGAAACGTTTATTTGCTATTAAATTATTAAAAATTAACCATTTTGGGCCAATTTAAATTAACGAGATTGGAGAAAACATCATGCATGAATTCATGAATTTATCTTGATATAAATCACTCTATTTCCTTTTACAGGGATAAACTTTTATTTATATAATAATATATATGATAAAAAAAGACTCTTGTTCTTGTACAAATGAAAATATTATTTTCGCGGTCATAAATATCAGATTTTATATTAATGACTTGCCATTTATAGCAGGCACATCTATACCAACTTAATTAAAACAATATCATGCATAACCAACCGATACATACCTAAAATAATCACCGCCACCAACAATTTTTTATTCATTATCACCAAAATACACCTATAAAGATATTGATATTGTTTTTTTCGGAAAATCAAAGACAGAATATCGCCAATACGCGATCGCCCGGCCTTTTATACGTTATGGCGTCCTTTGATGTTATCTTTAAAGAGGGGTAGAAACGATATGGATTATTACCTAAGATTTGTCGTGAAATTTTTATATTTTTACGGTAAAATTAACTTGAATGGATGCAAATAACCCTTGTATAGGATGGATTACACCAGTCAATAATCTTTTATGCACGGCAGGCTGATATTTTGTTCATATACAGGGTGTTCCCTAATTGCATGGTATTATCATTTCTTAGGTCATTGGAACATAATATGTCCGTGGCATCAGGTTTAACGTGTCTTTTACAATTATAAGTAACATTATTAGACATATTATACAATACATACAATTATACACACTCAAAAATGTAAATACCAGCCACAGTTAAAATTTTTAGGTCCTTGAACGCCACTCAACAAGATTCCCTGTCTCCTAATAATGACAAGATACGTACCGCATATTTCTGTAACACGAACACTATATTCACTTGTGAGCTGGAACCCCAATTTATTATAGCATAACGAATATGAGTGTGAACATTTGAGTAGTATAGTGTTAGTAAAACAGATTGACTACACTGCTTCGAGAGAAAATTAAGAGCATAACACCCACTGCGAAGCCTGGCACATAATATTTCTATATGACGATCCCACTTTACGCCCTGGTCAAAAACAACCCCCAACATTTTAGCATCCAAAGACGACGTTAAACAGTCGGCACTGTTCTCAAACAGGATAACTCTGTCATCTCTGGCATTCGGCATTAAAGAAAAAAGAATAGACTTGGTCTTGGACGTATTTAGGTTAAGTTGATTTTTTCTAGCCTAGAGAACCAGATTTTTATATATGGACTCTGCTGCTTCTTTTAGAGAACTTTCATCATTTTCAATTATCAAGACATTTGTGTCGTCTGCATAGCCGACTACAAGAATATAAGAAGACTTATTTAAAAAAAAAAACCATCAAATCATTACCAAAAATTAAGTATAATAATGGTCCTAAAATTGAACCCTGTGGAATGCCTCTTTCAACAGTACGTAGATTACTCTGCTTGCCATTAACTTTTACAAACTGAGATCGATTATGTAGGTATGATTGAAGAAGTTGAAATGGCTTTCCCCTGACACCGTATCTATGTAATTTAGCAAGCAACAAATCATGATTGACTACATCAAATGCACGAGAAAAATCGAAAAACATACCCATCACTAGGAATCGACTATCTTAGAGTGAAACTCGTATAGGGCGGTCTCAGTACTTTTATCAACCGTAAATCCATGTTGTGAGGGAGAGAGAATCTTATTTATCATAAAGAAAGCTGCAAGTTGTTTTTTTATTACCAATTCAAAAAGTTTCGAAATGCTAGACAATAAATTAATTGCGCGATAGTTTTTAATATCATTGACTTCACCTTTTTTATATATAAGAGTAACAGTTGTGATTTTTAACCGATCCGGGTATACACCACTCTCAATTGATCGAGTAATGTACCTGGTACTAATAAATCTTATAGATAATTTAAAATGGCTATTGGAGTTACGAGTTTCCTGTCAAATTTGACATTCAAAATTATTTTTGATATAAAATGTGGATTAGTTCGAAATATTATATAGAATTACGCTATTTGTTTATTACTATTGCCGGTGAGACACTTAAAATGTGTCACTGTACACACACACTGTTACTTATTTATGCCAAACCGTCTAAGCAACGTTGGTTAGGGAGTCGTACAAGGAAAAGTTACAAAAACTAATACCATGCCGCGTTAGTCAACCCGGTATAGTATATGGTATTTTTCGTGTTAAATTGTTTGTTCGGAGGGGGTTATGAAACTCCCCCCCCCCTCCCTGGATCCGCGGTTGCGTCTAAGTAGTTTTCAAATATGTTTTATTTTAAAATTGATTTTGCCACTGCGAGCGAAGCCACGTGTACTGACAATTTTTCAATATTTTTCCCTATCGTGTACAAACGTCTGGAATCGGTTTAATAGTTTTCGAATTATATATATGTATAGAAGACGTTTTCTTACCCCTAGCGAATGCAGGAAATATCACTTTTCCACACGTAACTGCAGTTGACGCAAAATAATCGTTAAAAATATGGGAGGTAAAGTGTTAATAAAAAAAGCACAGTTTTTATAACGATTGTCGAAAAATATATTTATTTTAAAATAATTGGTATTCTGTCTTCAGCAAAATAAATTTAATTTATACAACCCTTTATGCATTACATTTATGTACTTTCCAAAGGAGACATAAAAAGTTAGATTGCTTTACAAATTAACCTACGTGTCATAAAAATGAAGATGAGCGACCAAAGACGCCACATTAATTTGCATACGATTTGAAAAATTTATTTTGTAGCCTCTGAAGTAGTAATTTTATTCTTAAATATATACTGTTAGAGTTTATTCCATACGACGAGTTTTTTTACTTACCTATATATCAGTAATAAGTAAGTACAGTCCGTGACGGGACAGGACCGGATTTAAGCATGGGCGACGGCAAATTTGGGGGGAGAGGCAATATTTGGTAAAAAGATTTGAAACTTTTCCATCATCATCGATAAGCTGGAATCTAATTAATTAAAATTACTAAAATAAATCAATCACACGGACTTCAAATTTCCATTGGACGATGACTTTGTTCACTTTTACGCATTTTGTTATGCCCAACACATTCGGGAAAATCTCCATTAGAACGGTCAAGATTTATTCATGAAAACGATTCTTGTCTTGTACGTTTCCGAATGTTGAAATTGCCTATAGAATATTCATTGTTATTACTAAGATCGTTCTCTTAATTACGTGGCCGTTCTGGGAGGTACCTGTTCCTGTTCATTGTTTTATTATTAGCAGTCTAAAGCAACAACTTCGCATAAAAACGAAAAAATATTTACTTTACTCTTCATCATTGTGTGGCCGTTCTAGGAGACCACAAGGTGCCTGTCTCTGTTCATTGTTTTATTATTACCATTCTGAGGCAACAACTTGACATAAAAACCCAATAAATGTTTTTTTTACTCTTCGTCATTGCGTGGTCGTTCTGGTATATTATCATTCTTGTTACGGACGTCAAGATCCTCTAAAATTATTTATAAGAGAAACCAGTTCTCGCCACAAGCTTGATGAAAAATATATGTTTATTAATACTTCTCCTCGAACCAATACATTATTTTATGCAATACATTTCTAAAAATGTGCATACTTAATGTACAGTACGTTTCACGAAAATTGGATACGACTTAATGATTTCCTTCCTGGGTCGGTCCCATTGTGTCGACAAGAGCTTGGCAATAAACAAGTGAAGTATGAAGGGACGGACTAAGGAAAACAAGTAATGATATGATTATATTAATGTAATCAAATGAAATAACATTTTCTTTAAATATTACTATAGTCATATTTATTTACATTTATAATGTCATTATATAGATAGTTCTGTTTCGCTATCGCTATCCTCATCAAAATTAATTATAATTGGATTAATTATACGATCCAGACTAATATACGAATTTTCTACAGTTATTACGTGACGGACTGAATTTTTCCAACTACCTGGGGGAATATCATTAAAGCATTTTCGTATTAATTGTACAACACTAGAACTTAAAGTCGGAGAGATATTTTCAGACCTAACCAGTGATTTTAACTGGTGCCACATATGCTCTATGGGGTTAAAAATGCAATAATAGGGTGGGAGCCGTAGCACTGTATGTTCTGCCAATGTGTCACAAACATATACTTTTTTTTATACAAAATGTCTTTAAAACTTTTAAATGATCAGTTTTTTTATAACTTTCTTCAAAATATATATCATTCCCCGCCATGTAGTTTTGAATCTCCAATTTTGTATTATTTGAGCTTGGAGCTTTATGTAATTGGCGACTGTGATAGCTCGCATTGTCCATTACTATCGCGCTATTTTGAGGAATGTTTGGTAAAAGACAATTCTTGAACCATTCCTCAAAAACTAACAAATGTTACCGCAAAAAGATATTTAAATATAAATTAAGCAACCTAACCTACTTGATGTGCCTATATTTAATTATAATTATTACAATCCGGTCCTTTCCACATAATAATAACAAACGGTCATAAATAATGGGATCGCCACAGGTACTTTTACTGCAGTCATTAAGTTATATCCATTTTTCGTGAAACAATCTTTACCCATTTTTATCTATTTTTACCTATCCTTTCAAACGAATATTGAAACTTTTCCAGATTATTTCGTTTTTTTTAGTGACGGCATCCTTTCGGAATAAGATGTATCTGTCGACAAATTTGCTTTTGTAGTTTCAGAGAGCCTACGTTCGATAATATAATGCGGTTTTATTTTGAATATCAAAGGGTTTTCCTTTATCAGAATTGTGTTGAGATCAACTCTGGCGACATCTTTGTTACTCGAAACTAACTATGTGTAAGTTTGGATCAATATTCAATATAAATCTCATTTTAAGATTGTTCTGTAGTTCTACTACATCTGTATAGATCTCGCTACCAGTATGAATTAACTGTTTCCACTACTTTCCAGCTCACTATGCATAATTACAGCATATTGGTAATGCCAGTAACTTTATGTTTGGATATTCCACCCTTATTATCCAGTAAAGTCAGTGGCTTAGGCCCGATAAGGTAAATTTCTAAAAAAATGAACACAAGGTAAAGTTTTGTTTTAATAATTGCATTAATCCTGCCAATATACTCGATTCTTCCAGAGAAACATAATTCGTATAAGTACGTAAAACTCGAAACTTATAGGTAAAAACTAAGAAACATTTACTAAGCGGTTTGTCCGGTTACGATCAGCACTTGCAACTGTTTTCAAGTTTGTTTATGACATTTAGTAACTTCTCAAGTTATTGAGTTAATTCAGTAACAAAAATTTACCAACATCATACATTAATCGGAAAGTTAATATATCTTGCATAATTTTCCATACTATAACTCTCGTTTTATTAGCATCGTACAATTTGGTTAGATGTGATACGCATTTATATTTACATGTTTTCTAACCCAAGAAATAGGTAAAGATTGTTTCACGAAAAATGGATATAACTTGATGACTGCAGTAAAAGTATCTTTTGCCATCCCATTATTTATGACCGTTTGTTATTATTATGTGGAAATGACCAGATTGTAATAATTATAATTAAATATAGGCACATCAGGTAGGCTAGGTTGCTTAATTTATATTTAAATATCTTTTTGTGGTAAAATTTTTTTGTTAGTTTTTGAGGAATGGTTCAAGAATTGTCTTCTACCAAACAATCCTCAGAATAGCGTGATAGTAATGGACAATGCGAGCTATCGCAGTCGCCAATTACATAAAGCTCCAAGCTCAAATAATACAAAATTGGAGATTCAGAACTACATTGCGGCGAATGATATATATTTTGAAGAAAGTTATACGAAAAGTGATCTTTTAGAAGTTTTAAAGACATTTTGTATAAAAAAGTATATGTTTGTGACGCATTGGCAGAAGAAATTGGACGTACAGTGCTACGGCTCCCACCCTATTATTGCATTTTTAACCCCATAGAGCATATGTGACACCAGTTAAAATCACTAGTTAGGTCTGAAAATATTTCTCCGACTTTAAGTTCTAGTGTTGTAGAATTAATACGAAAATGCTTTAATGATATTCCCCAGGTAGTTGGAAAAATTCAGTCCGTCACGTAATAACTGTAGATAATTCGTATATTAGTCTGGATCGTATAATTAATATAATTATAATTAATTTTGATGAGGATAGCGATAGCGAAACAGAACTATCTATAGAATGGCATTATAAATGTAAATAAATATGATTAGTAATATTTAAAAAAAAATGTTATTTTATTTGATTACATTAATATAATCATATCATTACTTGTTTTCCTTAGTCCGTCCCTTCATACTTCACTTGTTTATTGCCAAGCGCTTGTCGACACAATGGGACCGACCCAGGAAATCATTAAGTTGTATCCATTTTTCGTGAAACAATCTTTAAACTCCCCAATTGTATGGATTTATTAAAATTAACCTTGTTAACTAGATAAGTCATTTATATTTGGTCCGCCGAAGTGACAACAACATAGTATTGTATATACTATTTATTTACAACCTGAACTTCACATTTTCTTATTTTTTTTACCATTCTACGTTATATTTGTGGGTTTTTTTAAGGAAGCAAACATATTTTTTTTCTAAAATCACAGAAAAAAAAGTTTTCCATATGTTGCCAACGTTTTCACACACGCTGTATAATTAATTACAAAAGTTTACTAATATAATGTATATTATATATTTAACAAAATTCATTATAATTTAAAAACATGTATAGATAGATATATGTTCGACTTGACATGATAAAGACTTTTATTTGTGTAAACATGAATACAAATTTTACAATTTAACTACTTAATTAAATATAACATGGTGGCAGAGCACAGCTGGCTGTTGCACTTCTGGCTGGAGTACCAACGTCGTCATCCGTATCGTCCATATTCCTGTTATATTTGCGTCGATTCAGTTCAACATTTGCTTCTTGTATGGCTTCCCATAATTTCGCTTCCGACATTATTTGTCGAGAAAGATCTTGGACTGCGGGTTCAGCGCTCAATTCCAGAAGACTGTTTAGTGAATCTTCCAATTCCTCTCCGTCGGGACTTAATGCCGGTAGGTTAGAACGTTTTCGGCCACATCCTGAAACAATTAACTGTTGTTAATAGAGAATGTTATATTAGTACGACAGCCCGTTACCAGGATTTCATACTGATCACGACATAAAGTTTTATTAGTTTTTTGGTGTTTTACTAAGGACTTGAGAAGGAAATTAACAAGAACGGACATTGGCAACGTTGCGAAATCATTGAGAATCATCTTTACATATGTTTTTATTTATTTTTATTTTTTTAATCAGAGTTATGTTTTTGAGGAGATGAAAATAGTAACTGACATTTTCCGTGCGGTGAATAGTTTTGGTTTGAGAAAAATCGAAATTTGTTTACAGCGGAGAAGTCATCACGCGTCGTCCGTTTTACTTGTCGGATGTTATTTTTCGTTATTCGTGACCAAAAAAAAATGAGAATGGACATTTTCATCGGCGCTCAACCGTAGTGTTGGATCTTAGGTAGATATGTCATTTTTTTAACGCTGTTCGAGTTATCGCGCCTCGTCCGTTTCAAGCAGAAATCGTGTATTGTGGCTGGGAAAATGGGGGAAAAATATGAACTGACATTTTTACACGCGCATTTTTTAGCAAACCAGTTTTCAGTCAACACAGCACGTGTATCAATAATGCAATATGGGGACATAGCTGATGCTGAGATGTTATAGACAACCAAGCCACACAGCAAGCCGTCCCATGCAGGAGCCGTGTACCGCTATCATGAATTATACAGATACTGCCCTCCCTGCAGCTGCGCAACACGGAAAATGTCCGTTCGGCTCGGTTTACTATTTTTTAGAGTGTTATCAACAATTTAAAAAAAAAATTGACCCGGGCGCTGATGCCCCTTTTCTTTACATCTTTTATTTAAACTATGCTATTTTTGCAACACTGAAAACGTCCGTTGTCGATGAATTCACGTTTTTTTTTTATATTTTTAATATGATATCATCAAGAATGGACAAGGTGTAGTAACAAAAAGACGATCTGATTTCTTACGGACTGAAATCACTCTGACGGGTAAACGCAGCGTTGCCGAACTTTTTCGCTCGAGTAAAACTTTCTTATTTTTTATCATTGACTAGATGAAGGCGTGATAACAGGACAATTTGGTAACGGGCTGCCGTACTATATGTTTAATGTCCTGGTATATTTAGCTAGCTTTTCGAGGGAGCCATTCATCTGATAGGACACCACAAGCTATCCAAGAACCTCCCAACCTAGAACATCAAAGACATGTTGGTGATTTGACTCTCTTTTACAGTTATTTCCAGGTCAAATGTTCGATTGATGGTTCAGCTTAGTACTCCTCGACTTCATTGTTTAAATATTCCTTCATCTGGAGGAAGTTATCGTTGTGAGGTCGTGTTTCCCAACAACAATATAGCGTCCAGCGATCTAGCTGATCCTAAATTAACTAATTTACTTTTATTCGCAATATCATTATAGACTTACCAGTAAATGCATTGCAGAAAGGTCTCTTCTTTGGATCTGAGAAAACCCTTTCTTTAATATTAAATGGTGCCAACATCTAAAAAAATGATAAAGACATGTATTGTAAGGTAATACGTATTATAAGAACTATTTAATGGTCATCAGGGATTGCGCTTTGCAATAATCAACATGGCACTGAAAATTTATAATAGAACCACCTTCTTTATTGTTAGGTTAGACCAGTGATCATCAACCAGTCGATGTCGATTGCAAGTTATCGGTAGCTCGCAAAGCGAATTCTGGTAGCTGACTGCTTATTTCAAAATTATCAAAGTAGCTCAACACATTGAAAATGTTGGGGACCACTGTATTAGATTGTGTCGTCGCACAATGTGACAGTGACGGTGGATACTGATAAAGGTCGCGTATACAACGTGTCCAATATAAGGAGGGCCAGTACAGGGATCTCGGAAACCGTAAGAGATACAAAGTCGGTTAAATGGAGGTAAACTTGCGCATTTGTGTTGCCTAATAATATGCCGTTTAGAAAGTTTTAATATTCCGAGTAGTTTAGAAGATGATAAATCGTTTTATTTTTTTCCTGGGTTTTTTTGAGATCGAATTCTAAAGTAAATTGCACCTTTGCATTGCCACTTTTTCCGCTCTATCTAACAGCGTTAATTGTTTTGTAACCCGACGAGTCGTCTTCGAAGGGCCATTATCAACTTTCTTTTTTTAAATACGGTCCTGTTTTTCTGATATTGGAATTTGGTAGCTTTTTTCTACCGAATGCAACGATGTATGACACATTGTGGTTTAATGACGTTTCGAGGGTTTTTTGAACAACATCAGGAAATTTTGGGATACGGTCCTGTATTTCTCCTAATTTTATAAATAATATCTCATGAGTAAGCTCTAAATTTTGACTTATGTTGGACTAGTTCAATAAATAACAAATAATTTAATAATAAACCACAAATAAGTGAACAAAATACATTTCAAACTTCTGTTGATTCGGGATTTAAAAGAAAAGTAGGCGTTTGAAACAAAAAAAAGATGACGTTCCCATTGTGATCGTTTGAGAGCGTTTTAAGAAGTTTTCTTTTTTCCAGAAAATATGGAACATAATTTTACAAATGCTGAAAAGTTTGATATTGTATCGTATGTTTTATTTTATCTCAAAAAACTGTTATGTGGCAGTTAGAAGATGTTATTTGTGCTTAGAGACTAACGGAAATCATTTTGAACACCTGATTATGTAGTTCCTTACTTTTTTCGTTGTTCGTTTTTTACTGTTTTGAAATGCAAACTTACCCTTTTTGGAAGAAAATGCCCATAAGAATCTATTACCAAAACTATTGCGATGGACCAAAAAACTATGCAAATTGTTGCCAGTTTAGTCATATCTAAAAAGGAATAAAACATATAAAAATATTTCTGCCTATCCAAAGCCCCATCTTATAAAAGACCAATGCAGAGGGTCCATTCTACAAAAACAGAAAACCCATAGCCAATGCGTCTCTCAACGGTTAAATGCCCCGTTTCAATGACTAACTGCGTAGAAACAGTGATATTCAGTTATCACCTGCTTGGAAACATTTGTTCAAAAAATTAATCATAAAATCTGAACCGAACAATAGGTATATCAAAAAATCTCAAAAGTGAATTATTAATTTTTCCATATTAGAAAGCCTTTATTATTTAATTTCAGTTCGATTTCTTATTTCAAAGAACCTGCTTTAATAGATTTGTTATAACATTTTTAAACTATTAATACAGGGTGTTCAAAAAACGTTAAAAATGAAACGGAGAAGACATAAAAAAATATATATTTTCAAATGGACACCCCCAAATTTTAAAATTATTTTCTATTTAGCATTAGAAATAATGATAAGTTTATATAAGCTTGTCTATTCCAAAAATTTTTAGTTTTCGAAATATGTCCGGAACAGCTTAAATTTTTTGCTACAGGGTGTTGAATTTTTATTTTTTAAATGGTTATTTTTTAATATCTCCGAAAGTACTTTAGATATTATTTTCAATCTTGGTATGTATTAATATGATATAGAACCACAAATTTTAGTTAGAAAAGTTATTCAATTGTTCCACCAGTGGCGTTCCTGCGAACATGTCCTCCGATATTTTTTACAAAAAAGATGGTACGCCACTGACATTTTTCCATGTGGATCTTTTTCTGATTAGCCTGGTCAATTCTACATGCAAACGGTCTCTTGAGTTTTTCTCGTCAGACGCACTGTACTTGATTAAAACCAGTAAATTCATATTGAAGCTCATTATTCTTAACATTGATAAAATAATTAATGATAAATTTTGTTTTATAAAAATTGTTGGAAATGGCCTTCACTTAAAAGGCATGCTTCCGCCCGTCTTCGCATCGATTTGCCCACTCCAACAATTTTTATAAAACAAAATTTATCATTAATTATTTTAACAATGTTAATAATAATGAGTTTCAATATGAATTTAGTGGTTTTAATCAAGAACGGTGCGCCTGACGAGAAAAACTCAAGAGACCGTTTTCATGTACAATTGACCAGGCTAATCAGAAAAAATATCTACGCGGAAAGATGTCAGTGGCGTACCATCTTTTTTGTAAAAAATATCAGAGGACATGTTTGCAGGGACGCCACTGGTGGACCACTTGAATAACTTTTCAACTAAAATATGTGGTTCTATATCCCATTAACACGTACCAAAATTGAAAATAATATCTAAAGTACTTTCGGAGATATAAAAAATAACCATTTAAAAAATAAAAATTCAACGCCATGTAGCAAAAAATTTAAGCCGTTGCGGGCATATGTTCTTATGAACTTTTCTTTATAAAATGACCTAAGATATCACACACTGAAATATTTGCACGTCATTAAGGAACAACCTGTATATCGGTATTGGCCGTCCTGCCGCTTTTGTTTTAAAGAGAAATAAGCATAGTTTAATGATAATACGTCAAAAAATACTAATGGCCACATCTAGTCGGCATGCGACGATAAATCCAATATTTCCCTTCCGAGTTCTTTCAAAAATATTTCGTGAATCCACTCAATTTCATTTCAATAAAATAAGCCGACCATCGGAATGTAAGCAATACCATAACGTAATGTAATAACAAGCTGGGAAAATGTTAGAAATCAAAGCATTGCAGAAGCGAATTATTAACAGTGATAAATGGTCCTACTTTATTGGCCGAGTCTGCACCCCCTACGATTTGCTACAATGAAACACTCTCGGGCTCCGCTGTGTGGAATGCGGGGGTAAATGCCACTTAGTTCTACGAGCCAAAGCCCTCGCGTACTCATTCTAATAATAAGTAATTGTGCGAAGCTAAAAGTCACGGGATCTTTAAAATTTATTTACAGGGGGGTGTTGTCATGATGCACTTGAAAGAACATATTAAAAACTGGGAATTTTCAAGATAACTGGTCCCGATATCGCGAAGGAATAGACGGTCGAGCGGTTTTAAATGTATCTTTTGTGTTCAATTGAATATGGAAATTATTCATTATAGAAGCGGATAAAATCAGTCGTATTTATTAGTGTTGTGATCGCTCGAGCGAAAAACCGCTTGATCACTCGATTATTGAAATAACCGACATTTCTCGATTATTAAAAAAACCGCTCGAGTTATCTATTCAGGCGAAAACCGTCGCTCGTCACTTATTATCTTTCACTCGATACCCGAGCTTCGCTTGACGCCGGCGGAAATGTACCGCTGTAGTGTGATCGAGTTAAAAAACTGCTCGTATATTCGAACAGTTTTTCGCTCGATAGGAAATACTCTAGTTATAAATTCAGGCGAAAACCCGAAAAATATCGCTTGTCACTCGATACGCGACGTTCGGTCTACGCGCCGCGCCATCCGAGGCGACGTTCGAGTTTGATGCTGAGTAGGTAACATGACATACGTCTTTCTTAAAGGCACATAAACGAGAAGGTGCATATAAAAAAGTATGTCAAATCTCTTAGCGGAGTCATCGCGACATGGGTTTTGTAAAGTTTTGTTTTAGCTGGCAAGCCAGCGGCGTAGTTTAGGTCTCCGATTGTAAATATTAAAAAATTAAAGGATATAATTTTTAAATTTTTGTTTACTAAAAACTCGAGAAAACTTCTCAAAAATAACATAATAATAGAAATTGTTAATGAAAAATAACAAAACGAACAAAATGGTTAACAAAATATATAGAAAAATTCGTTGGTAATCTTATAGTAAACATTTTTAAAATCTAAACAGGAACTTTTTATTATTAAACTCAAGAAGACTTCTTAAAAATAACATACATTATAGAAAATGTTAATGGAAAATAAGAAAACGAGCAAAATAGTTAACAAAACATAGATACCGACAAATTTTTTGGTAACCAAAACATTTTTAAATTTAAAAAGGAACTTTTACGTAACTATAAACATGAATTTAAAAAAATAATCACCTATTTTCTTATTTTGCCAGTCGCTTAAGTAATCTTACATTTTTGAGGGGCACGCAGTGGGCACCTGATAATTTAATGTCGAAGAATTGGACAAGCCATTTTAAATATCTACTTATTTTATGCTCGTAGATTGAGAAAGATGTGTAGAAAAATAACTCTTGGTAATACTTTTTGTTTTAAAAAAGAACAAGAATAAACCCGAACAATAAATACATATTTGGGTGATTTTTTGCAGTTTTTTTGTTTGTTATCGAGACCCGTGGTAAAAATTCATTAATCACAAATAAATAAATTTTTGGAATTTTTTTGGTGGCTACTACAATTTCTAGCTAAACCTGCGCCCACCCATAATTACGTGCCTGCTAAATACCCTACCCTACCATCGCTTGGTGAATTGGAATTTCAAGCGATTCAGTCGAGCGATTCACTCGATTATTAAAATCGTCGGGTTTTCCCAACACTAGTATTTATAAAAAAAAATACACTTTCGAGCTAAGCAATTTGTCGTCCTTCGTAATCTCCAACTTTTTAAGTGCACGGAAAAAGAAGGTAAAATTTTTATACAATCGCCATTCTGAAATTTTGGTCAAGTTTGATACTTTATAACTTTTTATTTTTTATGCGATTTTCGTGATGTTGTTATCAGTTTGTAGATCCATTTATTGTGTTTTCCTTAATTATTTTATAAAGTAACATTTTTCGATTAGGCTATATTATACAGGAGTAAATAAAACTGTCGTTTTTGTCGTAATTTCAAAACACCCTGTAGGAAAATTGAGGTGGATAATTGTATTTACATACTGTTTCTTGTAATCTTTGATGTATTCTAAACATTTCCTTTTTTGATTAATTCCATTATCTCATTTTTGCTGCGAGCTGCAAAATTTTAAATGAAACGATGTTGTTTTTAGAAAAAGTATGTCAAGCTTTCGGTTAAAAATTATCGACATTGGCTAAGTACGTGATTATTGTGACAGAATATTTGTCAGTGACAATATTATTACGTACTATTCACTGATGAATCCAGGGTTTGTTTAAGGTCGCGAGCGGGTATACAGGCGTAGACATGAGAGATATGCTTAATGCATCATAAATCAGAACGAATCTCATATCGTGGCGGTCCAGTCATGTAGTTCTAACGAAGCACGCACCAATCTTGTATTTGTTGAAATGGAGCTCTAACCGCCTACTGTTACATTGAGGAAATCCTCCAAGAAGTTGTTGTTCCATTTGCACCTTTCATTGGAAAGCAATTTACATTAATGCATGATAATGCTAGACCTCACGTTGCACATGCAGTGAGCGAATATCTGGATGAAGTTGGACTTCCAAGATTGGAATGGCCCGCATGTAGCTCGAATCTCAACCCAATCGAACATTTTTGGGATTATAACTTAAAAGGGCCATTCGTCGTCGTCCTGTACAACCACAAACCTTGCAAGACTTACGACTGACGTTGACCGCAGAATATCAGGCTATCCCTCAAGAAAGGATAAGTAACCTAATTCATTCGATGCCGCGAAGACTGCAATCTGTCATTGCTGCGAGAGGAGGAAATCCACGATATTAGAATTGTTTTTGTTAATTAACTTTATGATATACCTAGTGTTTGCTTCTCTTAATAAAAATAGGCTTCAAATCAGCGTTTCAATTAAAAATTTTGCAGCTCGCAATAGAAATGAGATAATGGAATGAATCAAAAAACGAAATGTTTAGAATACATCAAAGATTACAAGAAACAGTATGTAAATAAAATTATCCACCTTAATTTTCCTACAGGGTGTTTTGAAATTACGACAATAAACAACAGTTTCATTTCACTCCTGTATAATATAGCCTAATCACAAAGTTTTACTTTATAAAATAATTAAGGAAAAACACAATGAAGAAATCTAAAAATTGATAACAAAATCATGAAAATCGCATAAAAAATAAAAAAGTCCAACTTGACCAAAATTTCATGGTGGCGGAATTTAGTGCCGGCGAGTCTAGAAATTATACATATATATTACATATTACATACCGAGGTGGAAAGTATCGAGAAATGTAATTCCGTCGACAAAAATGAAACTTTTCACCGATGTTTGTATGCTAATTTATTTATATTATATTATATTTAATGTATGTAAAGTTGACATTTCAATCTTTAGTGATGAAAGAAACATATTTTTAACTTTGACATTTATCTAGGTGGAAAGTAACATTTACCCGGGTGGAAAGCGATCACTTTCCACCCGGGTAATGTCACTTTTCATCGAGAAAAATGGCATTGAATAACCAAAATGACTTGACTTGACGTTTTTTTTTAATTTGTGTATGGACGGTGGCGAAGCTTTTGGTTATACAGGCGTCTTACTTTGTTAACTTTTTACATAGTCATATTTGTCACAAAAAAACATCATTTGAGAAAGAAAACAATATTTCTGCAAGTGCCCGTTGTCATTATAATAGAACTAAAACCATATCACGAAAAACTACAAAAATGTTAAATCAAATTAAATAATTTATGACATATACAGGGTGTTCCTTAATCACGTGCTAATATTTCAGGTTGTGATTCCGCAACGGCTTAAATTTTTTGCTACAGGGTGTTGAATTTTTATTTTTTAAATGGTTATCTTTTAATATCTCCGAAAGTAGTTTAGATATTGTTTTCAATTTTGGTATGTGTTAATAGGATATAGAACCACGAATATTAGTTAGAAAAGTTATTCAATTGTTCCACCAGTGGCGCCCCTGTTAGCCTGGTCAATTCTATATGAAAACAGTCTCTTGTGTTTTTCTCGTCAGACCGTTCTTGATTAAAAGCACTAAATTCATATTGAAACTCGTTATTATTAACATTGATAAAATAATTAATGATAAATTTTGTTTTATAAAAATTGTTGGAGTTGGCAATTCGATGCGAAGATGGGCAGAAGCATGCCTTTTAAGTAAAGGTGGCCATTTCCAACAATTTTTATAAAACAAAATTTATCATTAATTATTTTATTAATGTTAATAATGAGTTTCAATATGAATTTAGTAGTTTTAATCAAGAACGGTGCTTCTGACGAGAAAAACTGAGGAGACCGTTTTTATGTAGAATTGGCCAGGCTAATGAGAAAAATATCCACATGGGAAAATGTCAGTGGCGTACCATCTTTTTTGTAAAAAAATATCAGAGGACATGTTTGCAGGGACGCCACTGGCGGAACAATTGAATAACTTTTCTAACTAAAATTTGTAGTTCTATATCCTATTAACACGTACCAAAATTGAATGTAATATCTAAAGTACTTTCGGAGATATTAAAAAATAACCATTTAAAAAATAAAAATCCAACACCCTGTAGCAAAAAATTTAAGCCGTTGCGGACATATGTTCATATGAACTTTTCTTCATAAAATAACCTAAGGAATCACACCCTGAAATATTAGCACGTCATTAAGGAACACCCTGTATAACAATCGCTGTGATAATATAAATATTTTGTTCTAAAAAGTAAACCTCTAGTGAATAACAGAGTTAAAATTACTTTTCTGGGGGTAGATAGAGGAACCTCACTAACTAACCTTGTTAACCCCCTCAAAATAACAAATTCACACTGGCAATCAAAAATAAAAATCTATTAAAGCTTTTCACTAACTAAAGCCTCACGGAACATAATTTACCATTTATATAGTCTTACGCTACCTCAACTGTTTTTTTCCTGCGCAGTCGGTTTATGGAAAAACATGATGGATTTCACTAAAAGCAAAACGAAGGAAAGTAAGCAACCCGTACTGAGAACGACGCCTGTAAATGACGTCGTTAAATAAGAATCTGCGGTTGAACCTCCCGCAGGGACAAGAATTGTTTTTAAAACAAAAATTATGTAAACATTATCGAATGTCTGCATGGAGCAGCGTGTCAGAAAAAGTTATCGTTAAAACTCACGGAGAGAAAAAATTGTGGAACAAAAAACCAGCCTTCGGGAGCGCCAGGGGGTAATATGTAAACGATTAATAGGTACTATGACGTCAATGTATTTTAATTTCGGTGTTATTATGCGAAAGAAAATATACTGACAAGCGGTAATTTGATTCTTTAACGCAACTCCTGGTCCATTATCGTATTTGCAGTAGACGTGGTTTTACCCCCCGGAAAGGGTAGATGTATAGTATTTGCAGAATTATACCGTTGATCTTTTGACTGCAATAAAACCTCATTATCCCTTCGACCATAAAATAAATAAGGAAATCCCAAATTTTAAAACATTTTCGAGCAGAGCCGGACCAGGTATACAGATTCAATTTATACCTATGCCTGATGCATATATAAATACAAAGTTATTTTTAATAATTTTAATCTTTAGTGGTTTTCCGGCGAGTAATTTTTAGTTAGGCTTATTAGTGGTACAATGTGGCGTCCTTGGAATTGTGCTGATAGGGGGCATCTTCAAGTGTCATTTTTAAAAGAAAGCATTTATCTACCGATGCCAAACTAATAATTAAAAATGTGTATCAATCGTTGTTGAGTAGAAATTTTAATTCGATGGATGCTTTAGCAGAGATGTCTACTTTGACAAAAACTCCTTTATCTTCGATAAGAGACATAGTACTTAAACCTGTTAATCCTAGAAAAAATCGGAGTGATTCTGGCATATTTAGAAGCGTTGACGAAAATGACATGGGTTTATTAAGAAGAAAGATTTACTAAATGTATGAGGCACAAACTGTACCCACTTTGATTTCCCTCAAAGAGCGGCTGATTAAAGACGAAACAAATATCTCTTGTAGCCTTTCAAGCCTTAGGAAAATATTGCGTAAAATGGGTTTTAAATACCGAAGCATTGATAAAAGACAAACATTAATGGAATCTCAACGTTTACGGGAATGGAGACTTAAATATTTAACAGCTGTTAAATAATTTAGAGAAGAAAATCGTCCAATTATTTACCTTGACGAAACATGGTTCGATACCCATGACACTCCAACAAAAGGTTGGAATGATTCTTCCAAAAAATGTCAAACCAAGTCACCATCAAATAAATGCAAAAGAATCACAATATTACATGCTGGTTCAGAGAACGGGTTTGTTCCAAATTGTCTGTTGCCTTCAGCTAAAAACATAGCAGATTCTTCTTTAGATTACCATCAAGATACCGACGCACAACTTTTTGAAGATTGGTTTAAACATAAACTCCTTAAAAATATACCTGAAAATTGCGTCATTGTAATGGGCAATGCTAGTTATCATAGTCGGCAAGCAAAAATCATTCCCAATTCTAATAATACAAAAGCAGAAATTCAAAATTTTATGATTGAAACTGTTTTATATTTTGAAGAAACTTACAAAAAACGAGAACTGCTAGAAATATTAAAAGCTTTTAAAATAAATAAGGAATACGAGTGTGACAAACTTGCAGCAGAAAATGGACATACAGTGTTGCGTCTTCCTCCGTACTATTGTATATTCAATCCTATTGAGCTAATATGGCACAAGAAAGTATCAATAGAATTTGAAGAACAAGTCAAGTGTAGAGACATTTTTCTGGTATACATATACCTAACACCATACCAGAGTCCATAAAGAAGCATTGCAAACCATTCGAAAAAAATACCAAAGAAAGTATCAATAGAATCTGAAGAACAAGTCAAGTGTAGAGACATTTTTCTGGTATACGTATACCTAACACCATACACCCATGGGCGTCAGTTGAAGCCAGACACCCCCCATGAAACTTACCAGAGTCCATAGAAAAAGCATTGCAAATAATTCGAAAAAAATACCAACGAAAGTATTTATTTTGTTTCCGTCTATCAATATATATATATATTTAAATGTGTTAAAAGAAAGTTTATCCTCCCCCCTCTATGTATTTTATTTCTGAATCAAGAAAAGTTGTTATGTAACATTTATAATTGGCTATATATATTTATATTCTTTCGTTTAGTACATTTACAAATGAGGAGTAACTTTTCAAAACGCATTATGTCCATCAAATTTTTTTTTTCACAAACAACGAAAAACGATTATTTCTTGTTCCCATTAGTTTTAAACCTGCATAGTAAGGCAGGTTTAAAACTAATGGGAACAAGAAATAATCGTTTTTCGTTGTTTGTGAAAAAAAAAATTTGATGGACATAATACGTTTTGAAAAGTTACTCCTCATTTGTAAATGTACTAAACGAAAGAATATAAATATATATAGCCAATTATAAATGTTACATAACAACTTTTCTTGATTCAGAAATAAAATACATAGAGGGGGGAGGATATTGGTCGATACTTCTAATAATCATTCTCATTGAAATCAAAACGATCATAGATTGTAAAAAAAAGTCATTAAATAGTTGGACATAATGCGTTTTGATCCATCATTGTGTATATAATTCTTTTTGTTGTGGCCGATGTTGGACATAATGCTCTATGTTCTAAACATTTAATAAAAAATAGAGAGGTAAGACCCAACTGGATTGTTTTTTTTATTCACTACAAAATAAAACATATTAAACCAATATAAAAAAAATAACTTTTATAGAAAAACAATACTTAAACACAGGGTTTCAAAAGAAAATTTTTAATTATGAACTAAATATGCAGGTCAACGTTGTCTTCCTCTAGGCATTCGCAGTTATCTTCCTCGTCGTCGTCTCCTGCTCTGTTTGGAATTATTTGTGGAGCAACATTTAAGACAAGATCAAAGAAAGTTAAAGATGATAACGGAATGCTATCTTCCCAGTCGACCCCAAATCTAGCTTGGAGCAATTTTTTAACATCATTTTTTTTGTCTTCTTTAATTGGATTCATGAGTGGGACCTCAGATGGCTCTTGTACGTTTTTAAGAGTCCGACCACGCTTTACTATGGATACAAATTCTTTGGAATCGTCGTTAAAATAATACGTCGGTTCAAGTTTGATTTTTACATCGAAAGATTCATTTTTTCTTACCTTTTGTAAAATTATTCATTTCATACTGCTTATGGCTTCAATTTGCCTTAATGTGTTTGTTATCTCTTTGAAGTTTTTGATCGACCAGTCTTTTCCCAGAACTCTAATGTTTGCCGATTCCCTATAAACCTGAATGTAACCATTTGGATCGAAGATCTCCTCCACTTTACGTAAATTTTTTTCGACGCGTCCAATTACGCGGTCGGCAGGCAAATAAGAATGACCGCGGACTGGAAAGTACATAAAAATTTGTTTGACCGTTCTAGGAGACTCGTTTTGCAGCCAGTAAGATAAAGCATGAACAACATGTTGATTATTTTGGCCGCCATTCTGGTGGCCAAGTACCATAATGCGTTTTGATGTGACAACTTTTACGGACATAATGCGTTTCGATGTGAGCATCATATTTTGCACTTAAATTACACAGATATAACGCTATTTGATGCATTCTGGGTTTACAGACGTATAACAGAGGTGAAAATTAATGCGAAACCGCAACAAACTCAATTTTGTCCTCGGGTGGACATAATGCGTTTTGAAAAGTTACTCCTCAAATAAATAACGCAACCGAATAACAAATCATTAAAACTGATCATGATCTCTATTATGTAACATGTAGTGGATAACAACTTAGAGTTAACAAGCCTAATCCCTTGATTCACAATTTAATTAAAATGTATAGACGGGGAAGCTAATTGGATAAAATCGCTTTATAGGCTAAAGATTTGTTATGTAAAAATTGTTCGTTTTGTATATTTAATAGTTAAAACCCTGGAATCTGTAATTGGTTATGTCACAGTAGATACATATTTTGTCTCTAGTTTTATATTATACAGATATGACCAAAGTTGGATGCGATGCCAAATGCGAATTTTGGCATATTTCCAATTTCCAATAATTTTTTCACTTTTACTTTTTGCCCAGAAAAAAATTGTTTTTCCCATCGACTTTACAGGTGTTCAGTGTCATGAGTCGATGGGTTTAAAGATCTATGTCCAGGTCGACAAGCTTATCTGTAGCTACGAAAGGAATGCGGGCAAAAAAATTTCCGCGGTTAACAATGTTGTCACGTATATTAAATTTTAATTTAATAGTCTCGTACCGAAAAAAAACCTTAAATTACATTTACGTATTTAAAATAAATTGTAATAGGCATATAAGAAACCAATATTCTATTATAATTTCAATATTATTAAAACTGCCTTTTCAAACTATTTATTTTAATAATTAAATGCAAAATAATATATTTTCTTGATTAAAGTACTTTTAATCTAACAGTATGGCAACATAGTGCGTCGTCAATGGTTATAGGTAGCTGGAGCTAATTTGATAGGTTATATCCCAGACAGTTGATAGCGCACGTGAGACACTCGATGGGCCATCGGGCTTATTCGGCGATATCCGATATTTGATGAATGTACCCCGTGCGTAGTGATAGAAAGGGCAATGTATTGTGTTAAATTGTGTTTTATAAATAAGTATGCATTGTGTAGTGTTTTAAGGTATTATTTTAAAATCTTGAACTTTGTCATAATGAACGAGTATACTCCTAGTAAACACCTTCACAGTCAGACGCGTGAAGTGATTGCAAATGTTTATAGGGTATGTGAAGAAAAATCACAAATCAATATATTTAAATTCCTAGAAAGGGACATTAATACGAGAAAAACTGAAAAAATATCATTAATCAATTATTCATGTAGATGGTTTTTTCGATGTTGAAAAATTTACATCTTGTAAAAAGTAATTTTATAAACCTTGATAAAAAAAATAATTACCTACCTTCAAACATAAAATGCAATTACTGAAAAATTTCCTATTTTTATTACATTATTTAAAATAATGATAACACTCCCATGACTAGACCATGTTTTAAATGATATGCTTCCCCCTTACCGATACGTCGGAGACGCAGATCCACTTGTCAACCTGTATAATATTTGATGCTAAACTTTCCTTCTGTTCTCATATAAACAAGATCATTTGGGAGGCCTCAAGGGCATATTGGATTCATTCTAGGATCTACAAGTGATTTGTAACTGAAAGGACCCCGCAGTTTGTAAATGGAAATTGGGTTTCACTCAAATTTACTAAAAAGTATTGCATCATACGAATTGTATTATCCTGATAAAATGTCTCCATGGGCGCAATGAAAAATAATGACAGGATTTCGAGATACGAGCCATGTTTCAAGTCCAAAAGTCGTATCTGACCGGTACGTATTACAAATAATGATCAATATATTCACGTATATTCCCATAAACATCGTACATATAAATATAGATAGATATCTACCCTCTTCATGTATATGCACACATACACGAGATTTTCGGATTCAACGCCACCCGAGAATGAGAATAGACGTGAATATTGATCATTATTCGTAATACGTACCGGTCAGATACGACTTTTCTTGAAACATCACCACCTTGCATGGCTCGTATCTCGAAATCCTGTCATTATTTTTCATTGCGCCCATGGAGACATTTTATCAGGATAATACAATTCGTATGATGCAATACTTTTTAGTAAATTTGAGTGAAACCCAATTTCCATTTAAAAACTGCGGGGTCCAAATTTATCAAATATATTTACTTCTAAACGAGATGGTATTTTTCCTCATCAGTTTCCGTAAGAGCAATTGCTAAGCATATTTCATTCTTCTTCTTTAAAAGAACAGCGAGATTATTTCCTCTTAACAACTCTCTTCAAAGTCTTTTAATAATCTGATTGTTGAAACATTCTATCGAGAATAAACTTTTGCGTACTTCGCTTAAATAGTCATCAAAACTGTTTTCATTTTTCCTTGTACTAAATAATGGGTTAAGGGTCTCCTCATTGTCCGTTTTATGGGAGTAATGATGTGACATGGGGTATATTCAGTTTTTAACTCTTCATAACATGTGTCCAATTCTGAAACACCGAAAAACTCTAGCATTGTTTTTTATAAATTTTTAATTTTATCTTGTGGTACCTTTATATTAAATTTTTTAATATTCCACTCAGTTAAAATAATATTCTGTCGTCCTAAGCAAATACGAATATTACACTTTCGAATAAATCGTGCTTTATTGTCTGAACACTTGCAACATAGTTGCCATTTTACCTACCTATTTAATTTGTTTATCCATAATTGTAATTATAATATATTGCGACCTGTAGATACTGGCGTTTTCCTAAATATTTAGCAAGAAACGGTATTCTTACTTGTTGTAGGCCTGATAAGTAATAGAAGCTAGCAATTAATTTTAATTAAAATAAAATATATTAACTGTCAAATCCGGTGTTGTTCTGCTTAAATAGCTTTATAGGCCGTTCTGAATCCATTACAAGATTTAACTCAATTTAAAAAATTTTTGGCACCTGCGATTTTTTTTTCTTAGGACGGCAGTATTATTATTGACTTTTAGTTTTAAATGTGAAATAATAATGAAATCATTGTCATCTGATGAAGCTAGAGTGATAACGAAATATGGCAAGCATTATTATCTGACGAAGGTACAGGGTGTCCCATTTTCGACACTTTTATAGGGTATCTCCGTAATTGCCAGTGCTATCAAAAAAGTAATGTAGGTGTCATGTGCCCTTTTTTGTCAAACTTAAAATCGTAAATTCAAAATTGGAAAATGTTCGCTCGCTTCAGATACGGGGGAAAATCAAAAAATTGACAATTTCAAAATTACCCTATATTTTCTTAGTTAAAAGAGATACAGAAAAATGTTTATACAGAAGTTTCTTTATAATGATTGTTGAATAAACTGTCATTTTCAGATTAAGTATACGGGGTCAGGTAAAAAAGTTATAGTACCTAACTTAATTTTTTTAAATGGAACACCCTGTAGATTTTAATCTAAAAAGATATCATTTTAAATTCTCCTTTCAAATATATAACACACCATAGATGATATTGGTTTCCTATGCGATTTATTTAAACTTTATTACTTTAAACCACAGTAGACCATGAAACAAAAGCTAATATCCTAGAAACAACTATGTTGATTTAACGTCAATTTCATTTTTACATATTCATTTGCGAAAATGACCTATCAACATTTTGAAAAATTTGATAGATATCAGTTTATATTGAAAGTTGAAAAAACGAAAAAATGGCCAATTATATATGAATCAAATCAAAAAATCTGGCTTACCGACAGTGGCGTAAAAACCCTACCACTGAGAATCGTACCATCTTTATTACCGCTCGAAACCAATGTAAGCTAACAATAGATCAAAGCAAAGAAGCCCATAACGTGAGAATCAAAAACAAACTTCTTGACTGTCCAAACGGATCAAGGTCCTTTTGGTCAGTCGCTAAGGCCGTCAGTCAAAATTTTACCAAATCAACTATTCCACCTCTAACACGTCCCGATGGTACAATAGCATCCACAGACGGAGACAAAGCAAACTTACTTGCTGAACTATTTTCTTCACATTCCACTGTAGATTTCCAGGGAAGAACACCACCCGACATTCCTGCAGTTGAATCCGAAATGACCGAAATCGTGTTCCGTCAGCGTCCCGTCAAACGAATCCTAAAAGGACTCGACGTCAAAAAAGCCACTGGTCCAGACGAAATTCCTATTATAGTTCTCAAGCGATGCGCCGATGAACTAACACCAGTATTTTGTAGACTTTTCAACTTATCCTACAAAAAAGGAATATTTCCATCTTGCTGGAAGACGGCACGAGTCCAGCCTATTCCAAAGAAAGGTAAGAGAACCCTGCCTAACAACTATCGACCAGTCGCATTGCTTTCAGTTATATCAAAAGTAATGGAGAAAGCTATTAACCAACATCTTCTAAAGTACCTGGAAGGCTTCAACATTATCAGCGATCAATATGGGTTTCGGAAGTCCAGATCAACTGGAGATCTTCTAGCCTATGTCACCCATACTTGGAACAACGCAATCGAACATCATGGGGAGTCTCGGGTTGTTGCACTGGATATTTCTAAAGCTTTTGATCGTGTTTGGCATGATTTGCTTCTAAGTAAACTGCGATCCTATGGTATGCCCAGTCGATTCTGTGCATGGTTGTATAGCTTTCTTAAGGACCGCTCTCTGCAAGTGGCGATTGACGGATTTCTCTCAGACACCTTCACCATCAATGCCGGTGTTCCTCAATTGTCCATATTGTCTCCCACTCTCTTCTTACTCTACATTAACGACCTTCTAGTGAAAACTCAAAATCCGATATTTAGTTTTGCTGACGATAGCACACTTATCTCATCTTTCTCTTTGAATGCGCAAACATCGGCTGCCGACGCACATCTTCGCAGACAGCATGAAGTATCGCGCCTCAACAGGGACCTGGAAGAAATTTTGGCTTGGGGTGACAGTAACCAAGTCGAATTTAACGCTAAAAAAACCCAGGCAGCAGTTTTCTCTAAAAAGGTTAACATTACAGAACCGGAAATAGTCATGGCCGTACACGCAATCCCACTGACTTCATCTATCAATTTGCTGGGCGTCAATCTCGGAGGAAATATGTCTTGGCATAATCACGTTGTGGCAATCGCCAAGGTAGCTTCTCAGAAGCTTGGGGTACTCTTCCGAACCACTCACACCTCAACAACTTTTGACACTATACAAAGCCCAGATTCGACCATCACTAGAATACTGCTCTCATGTCTGGAGCTCTGCACCCAAATATACTCTTCGGCTGCTCGATTCCATCGAAAGGAGGGCTATTCGTCTGATCGGAGACTACGAGCTGACGAAGAACCTCGACAGCCTAGAACATCGAAGACAGGTTGGGGATTTGACTCTCTTTTACAGATATTTTCATGGAAGGTGCTCGGCTGACCTTGCCCTCTTAATTCCGCCCAGAGCGACGATTGGCAGAAATACACGACGAACCACTGCCGCCCATCCATATGTGGTTAAGCTTAGTACTCCTCGAACTTCATTATTTAAGAATTCTTTCATCTGGAGGACTACATCTTTGTGGAACGACCTTCCCGAGGTCGTTTTTCCCAACGAATATAACCTCCAACGATTCAAAACCAACGTGAATCGCTTTTTGCGCTCACGCACCACTCCCAGAGTGCCCTAAAGGATTTTTCCTATAGTGCTTGTGTTTGATCATATAAAAAAAAAGAATATTTGCGTTGATTCCCGTTATTTTTTTTTATCTGAATCTTTTATTTCGTTTCAAAATAATAAAGTTTAAATAAATCGCCTAGGAAACCAATATCATCTATGGTGTGTTATATATTTGAAAGGAGAATTTAAAATGCTATGTTTTCAGATTAAAATATACAAGGTATTCCATTTAAAAAAAGAGGTTAGGTTCTATAACTTTTTTACCTGACCCCGTATACTTATTCTGAAAACAGCAGTTTATTCAACAATCATTATAAAGAAACTTTTGTATAAAACATTTTTCTGTATCTCTTGAACTAAGAAAGTATAGGGTACTTTTGAAATTGTCAATTTTTTGATTTTCCCCCGTATCTCTGAAGCGAGCGAAAGTTTTCAAATTTTGAATTTACGATTTTAAGTTTGATCCAAGAAGAGCACATGACACCTACATTACTTTTTTGATAGCACTAACAATTACGGAGATACCCTATAAAGTGTCGAAAATGGGACACCCTGTATAATGGAGGTATCATGTCATGTTTTATAAAATATAGTAGACATGTCTTTTACGGTTTCTTATAATATTACTTATGGTTTCTCACCAAGCATGGGCCGATTCAATTATTACGTACGTTTCCTTATGTTAATAAATAACTTCTATTTTTTTTTCTAGTTCTGCCTTGTAATGCATGTGTGTGCATGAGAAGTAAAATTATTTCAAAACATACTGTTATTGAGTAACCATTTATAGAGCGCCTCGTATAGGTGCTAAGTGATGACGTTTATAAAAAAAAATACTTTTTAAAAAATCGAAATAAATATTCTCCCATAAATTGTAACACACTGTCTAGATCCGAAAGAATTTTAATAAAATTGTATACCTGTTATGTTGAAATACGTTCTTTTATCACTAGCATTCGCCAACTTTTATAATAGACGTTAAGTGAACCGTACAGCGGTTTCACATCCCCTTATAACATTATTACCCTGGAATGCAGTGGCGTATTATTTGGCCACACTGATTGGAGGGTAGCGTCCCGTATAAGGACACGCCCCGACGCATCTTTATCCGCACGGCGCACGCGTCCGTTGGGGGGATGCAGGTACGCCTCGACTATCATATTTCATATTTTCCACCCTCGCCCACCCCTCGACCACCCGACCGCGGGGGTGCACCTTCATTACCGTTTTATTGCATGCGAAGTTAATTTCGCTTGGGTGAACTAGGCGGCTTGGATCTATGAATTTTGGACGTCGGTATGCGGAATATTAGCCTTTGTAATACAAAGGTACCTGAATTATGACGGTGTCTATAATAGGAAATTAAAAATTTTAATTTAGAAACATGCGATTTATGCCTGTATACCGGGTGAGTCGAAAGGAACGGTCCTAACTCCAGGATTGTATTATGCCGTGTTAATTCAAGGGCAAATGTCGTCAAAAGTTTCAAAGAAAAATAATCTATATATTTCACAATTAAATTTTCAGTAGATACGCCCCTTTGAATTAACACGGCAGTATTGTACACGTAAAAATAATGCAAAACAATTCATATGTCATCCGATGTTCATTTGTTTTCAAGTTCTAACGTAATTACAAATAAACACAGAATGAAAGTTTCATACATTTTTTAATCATAGCTTTATTTTAATAAATTTTCAAAAATTGACCTCTAAACATTTCCTGCTTCGTCTACGAAGGGCGTCTGTTGCTCCCCTGATCCATGTCTTTCTATCGGCTGCAGTATTTCTAATACGTCGAATTAATACATCCCGAGTGTCGACTTTTATAGTAAATTTCATTTTTGAACCAGCGTCATAAACAAAAGTGTATTTGTTTGAGATCTAGAGATCCTGGAGGCCAACTAATATGGCCACTGCGACCAATTAAAAGCCCTGGAAACCTCTCGTCCAAATGTTGACCTAACGTGCTGATAATACACTTGCATTCTGATGTTTACATCTTGTAGTAGCCCTTGCAATTAATTCTTTAAAAAGGTTAAGTAGTACTGTTCCGTGAGGCGATTCTCCAAAATGACAGGGCCAATTAAATAACTCTGGACTACCGACTTATATCTACGGATATCCAAACTCTAAAAGTAAAAGAAGCAAATTTATGGCCTCGCGCATGTAAACAATGCTGATCGTCAGATGTCATGCGCAATGCCGGCTGATAAACTATTTACCTTAACCGGCCAACAAGATCGGACCTCGCCCTTAATGAAAATGATTACACCGCAATATTTTGACACATCAAGACCTTCTTTACTGGGAAATTAACAATCTATTTTCTCGCATAAAAGAAGGCCTTGTGGCCATCACTGAAAAGCCACTTTTAGAATTAATTTTGATATTTTATTGTCTACGTATCGATAGATTTTTAATATCGTTACATCCCTACGGCTGATTTCGGTTCTGGACAGTCGTCGTTGGTTCACGTCGTTGGTTAGCAACCAAGTCGGCACCAATACCGCTGGGTTGCCTATATGACGGCGACAACATTGTGCGCAAAACAACCAACGAGCAACCTTTATAAATATGATCGGTAATCCGTGCGCACCAACCCATTTTTCATTAATAAAATTTAACTCTTTACTGCGCAACCCATAAATTGTAAGAATCCACTGTGCTACTTTTTTGCGAAACAAAAGATACCGCAATAAGAATTCTTCTAAGCCTCCTTGTTTTTGACGGGATGTTTTTGAAAATTTTATATTTTGAGACGCCCCCAATATTTCGGTTACCCTGTAACATCTCAAAAGAATGTTTAGTCTTAACACTGATATTTTATTATTAATTAGAAATTTTACAACTTAGAGAACCTGAATACTATGACAGAAACAGAGGAATTTTTCATTATGACCGCGTTCTTTGTTTTGTTTTTTTTTAAACGTAAATTTAGGACATTCCGAATATTCAGACTAAAAATAAAATATTTCATATTTCTGAGAAGCTTGTTAAAAACGAAAGTACGTTATTAAAAAAATATATATGATGACCCATTTAAGAAAAAGCAAATTTGTTGTTTTCTTAACAACTATTGAATGTAGAAAAAAATCTGAGTACGTCAATGGATTCTACGTAAAAAACTACAAAGGGAACATTTATTTCTTATTGATAAGAACCATGTGTGAAACATGTCTAAGGCATAATTAAGAACAATTTGAGCAATATTTATTAGAGAGTTCAATAAATTTTCAATTTTTGTGTCTAATATTTAACCACACCAGTATTTTTTTAATATCCGTCATGGCCTACTAAAAAAAATGGCATATTTTTGAAAAACGTATATTTCGGGCCTAATACTAAGACTAAAAATAAAGTGTTATATATATTTTTGAGAAGCTTGTTACAAACTAAATTATATTATTAAAAAATATATAGGGTGACCCATTTAAAAAAAGCAAATTTGTTTATTTTCCTTGAAAACTATTGAACGTAGAAAAAAATCTAAGTACGTCACTGGATTCTACGTAAAAACTACAAAGGGAACTTTTATTTCTTATTGATAAATTACAGGGTAACCGAAATATGTGGGGTGTCTCAAAATGTAAAATTCTCAAAAGCATCCCGTAAATGAAAAACAAGGAAGACTGTAAAAATTCTGATTGCGGGATATTTTGTGTCCACAGTGCATATAACTGGCGTTTATAACGTTTGAGCCAGTGGCGGCGATAAGAATTCGTCCACAATAAGCCTAATATGTTTTTATTGGCAATTAGCAAAATAAAGAAAATTAGCGCAGGGGCCACAGAATAGCAGGCCCTGTGGGCCCCTTATCGCTGACAGTGCATCAAGCCACTCTTCTCTTCATTATATGATTACTACTAGATCACATCTGTGATAAGGGTTTGTTGTTTGTAGGTTAACATAAATTTCTAGGACGCATAACTTAACAATCCAAGTTCCCGGTTAGCTAATTCCTGTTTAAAATCGACAGCAACCGACTATTAGTCATCAACAAAGGTTTTTTTTAATTAAATTAAGCTAATTATACTTAAGTCTATTTAACGAAACCTTCAACGCCCATAATGAGTTTATTCAACCTCATTTAACCCAAAGCCGGTTAGACAAAAATGGATAGAGCAAATAATACAGACATTTTATCCCGACCGACCCGCAGGATAACAAAGGATGCTCCCTGAATATCCTCTGCGAGGGAGTGTCCTACGGACATCCCACCCTCGGTTGCGGTTGGAGGGGTTAAAATGATGATCACACAAAACAAGAGTATCTTCTGTCTGTAATATTATTAGGCAGGATAACAGAGTAATTCTAAAAAGTTGTATGGCTTCATTTGTGCTAATTCACTTCGACAAGATACTTGCACGCGAGGTGGTATATGGTTTTTTGAAGGACTTGGTGATTTTTTCCTTCGAAGATTAAAAGTGGACGCGTTTTCTTATAAAGTGGTGGGAGATAATGTATTATAAGTGATTTTAGTTCAGTTTTTTCTGTGGAGGTAAGTTAGTAGATCCCTTTGAAAATTAAACTCCTACTCATATAATGATATAAATAAAGTAAACAGCTATTGTCCAGTCAAGCGCACTTAGCTATCAAAATACTAAAGCGCCGTGTTCTTACAAAACGTAAGTGCTCAGACTTAAATTCCGGAAATATTTACACAATTATTAAAGTTATGATATGCACATTGTTAATGGCAGCATAATTTTTAAGTATTTGATATACATAGAGTTGGACCGGGGAAAGACGAGTCTGTATTAGACGGGAAAGTAACTAGTTACTTTATAGATACTTTTACAAATGTATCTAGATACTTAAAATGAATAGTTACTTTTTAACAAAAGTATCTTAGTTCTTAGTTACTTTTTAACAAAAGTATCTTAGTTCTTAGTTACTTGGTTAAAGTAACTAAGATACTTTAAAATATAGTTACTTTGATTGCAACTAATATACTTTAAAAGTAACCAGTTACTTTGATTGAAACTAAGATACTTTTGAAGTAACCGATATTCCGAAACCTACAGAAAGTTAGCAGGTAGTGAAAACATTATCTATAATTAAGTTATATGAAAAAGTACACATCGAGTAATAAAGATAAAGAGACAGCACAACTTTATACTAAGATTTTTAAAAATATATTCATGTTAAGGCTCGATAGCTCAATAACATAAAGGTTATATTTGGAAGAGAGAAATGGACAGGTAAGTAGTCGGGGTCATTTTCATCCCCAGAGATAGCCCATATGGATCAGGAATAGTTTCTGTATCTCACATTGACATAATTCGACGGTATTCATCAGAAAAATATTAATATAAATATTGAACGAATAAAGTGTTGGGTGCTGCTTATTTCTAGCAGAATCACTAAATTGTGGACAAGTTTTATTAGTTTCATAGGTTAGTTCATAAAATCATACGTTATAATAAATATTTTTGATTGATTTTCTTAACAACCACTTTTTATTAAAATTATGTCTTACGCCTACTTATCATCCTAATAAATAATATGATATGTATACGTTGTCCTTTATAAAAATAGTTTATAACTTACCTATAGAAAAAATAATTCACATAAACCGAACTTCTATAATACCTGCAAACAACGCACTATTACTATTTAATAGGAAACTCGACTAGTTGTAATAGCAGAATAAGTAGAAATTCCTAGAAATTTCGCGTTCGAACAGGTTTGATGTTCGCAGCTCGCCGCCCGGCCGACTCTTCTTCGTAAAAAAATATATAGACGCATTTTTTGTTCAACCAATATCTTAGGTACTTTAAAAGTATCTTAGTTACTTTTAAAGTATCTTAGTTACTTTTACAATAACTAGATCCAGAGTTGTCAACGAATTTGCCCACCATGCGTGCGCTATATTTCTTTTTTGGCTAATGTTACTAACTAACTATGTTATAAAGCATAAAGTAAAATATGCGATTTGTAAAAATATAATTTAAATCCAAAAAATATATTTTAAAATATGTATTGATTTTCAGTGGGTACGTGGCTTGTTATTACGCAGCTACGATAATGCATAAAGTGTGCTTACTCCGTTTTCTTTATTTTCAAGAATCACAATGTAAACAGTAGAAGCACTCCCAATAGAATCCAATGTATGATATGCTTCACCATTACAACTATACCAATACTTTAAGCAGATTTTTAACTGGATACCATCAATTGGAAGATCAAAATGGTAACGACAGTGAAAACCCCTTGTCTTCTTTATGTGATGATTCGATTACGGATGAAGATCCGAGGTGTAGAAGTAATTCATCGGCTACTAGCAAATCGTTTACGATAGCAGCGATATTAGGCCTTAACAACAATGAAAGTGGTAATATCTGTAAGTATAAAAAGGTCGTAAACATGTAAATAAGGGTGGTCTATATTGAATTATTCCATTGAACTGATACATATAGGTGAGGTGCATTTATATTTTGTAAAATAACTTACAATGAAGGTATTCATCAAGCATTCTTGTACAGGGTTATCAATTTAGTTTGTCCCACTTTTAAGAGCATGTAACTTTTTTGTATTTTGAGTTAGCGCGTTCATTCAAAAAAAGAGATGTAGCATTTTTAGCCAAGTTTTTATTAATGTTGTCAAAAATGACAGTAGGTACGTCACACCGAAAAGCCATTATTATTTTTTTAAATGGGACATTCTATATATCAGAAGCGCATTAGATGGCGCCTTTTCTTCCGATATCAAAAATATTACACACATATGCATTTTCGATACATTTACGAAACACTTTTACAAGTGACTATTAATTTTTAATAAATCTTCTCTATTACTTTTAATCTGAATGATGGCGTTTTCAATTCTAATATACAGTTCATTCAACGAATAACACGGTGTATTTTTAATATAACCCCAAAAGAAAAAAACCACAGGGTGTTAGGTCTGGGCTGCTCGGCGGCCATTTTATAGTACCCGATTTTCCAATCCTTTGGAATTATTTTGCGTTTAAATATGCAATTAGCGGAGACACTGTGTGGCGGCGCTCCATCTTGAATTTCTTAGGGCTGGAATGGGTAAATTATCTAAGCAATCGTCAATTTCCTCCTGCAGCATATTCAAACGTGGGTCAGTTAAGGAACCTTCGAAAATTATTATAATTGGACGGAACCCGTCTATTGGGAAACTGAATTCTATACCTCCTACGTGCTAAGGTTGCACTGCCCGTTTGCCGAAAAATATCAAACATAAAAGACTTTTCCCCCAGTGAACAATAATATCTCATATTATTTGGTTTCTACATAGAAAATAACTTTTCTACAAAATTCGAAACGACTAATAATGCTGAGAATTACAGACTGAAATAACAATAAGGATAAAATCCATAGCAACGAAAACATAGCTATCTTGATGCTTTTTAACAATAATTTATTTTTACATATTTTTGTCAATGTTTGATAGAATGAAGAAAAAAATGCATATGTGTGTTATATTTTTGAGATCGGACGAAAATGCGCAATCTACATATGACACATGCTGTCATTTTTGACAACGCTCATAAAAACTTGGCTAAAAATGCTACATCTTGTTTTTTGAATGAACGCGCTAATTCAAAATACAAAAAAGTTACAGGCTCTTGAAAGTGGTACAAACTACATTGATAACCCTGTACAGTGGTCCGGGGAAAGAATCACATTATAGCTTTAAAGCAAAATAAATGAACTGTTATTTTAAATGGTTTTTTGCTTTACCAGTTAATGAAAAATGATGCATTTTATCTATAGGAGCTTGGTTTCTACGAAAGGATTTTTCTAAATGAACCGTAGATCTATTCTAAGGGTAACGAAATATTTTCTTGGCATGTTTTGTACAGAGTTGGTTACCTTCATCATATTTTAAACAATAAATCATATTTGAATTCATATACTTAAATAGCATTTAAAATAGGCATTAACTGCCAGTTTAAAATATAATTTTTTACTTTAGTACAATAAAGAATCTTTTTGTATCTACAACCGTCATAATCTTAATCACGTCTATCCGTTACTGACGTGGTTTTGCCTTACTTGATATATATAAATCATGCGGTTACAGGAACGTTCATTTTTCCCCGGCTCAGCTTTTTGTTATACAGAGAGATAAAGGATAAGAATTCACAAAATATTTATTTAAATAGATATCGGTAAAAAGTGGAAGAAAGGATAAACACAAGTGATTAAATAATTGGTACTAGCTGCATAAATCAATTCAAATATTTTGTAGTAAATGCAACAAAACCGGTTATGTTTTAGATAACATAGGCATAAAGTATCTGTCAGTGCTCCAGAAATTGTTCCTCTTTGGCAGAAATGATAATAATGATAATTTTATCTTCCATGCACGAACAAACATGACTTCCTTCCATCATTATCTTTTAGCTCGTAACTCTCGAATTGAAAGACCCATATTTAAATTTAGCATTGCTAGATTTTTAAGTAAAACGATGCTTCAATGATAATTTATTGTTACAGGTAATACGACCACTGACCTTAACGTAGTTAATTTAAGTGTTCATCCCGGCGGTTCCGATCGATCACTTGTAACGAATTGCGGACGACTACAACTCCCTATAAACCGGCACGCTCCTCTAGTTCCATCTGGTCATTATCCAGTACCTGGACATGGACTAGCGCCGTCGAAACAGAATAGTAAGTAATTAGAATTTTTACATAACAATTTTTATTTCGTACTTATCGGACTCGGTTTTATTTTGTTGTTATAAAGTAGGTACCATTACAATATCAAATGCATTTAATGCTGAAAGTAGTTGGTTCCCTGACGTCGTCTAACTTCCATGTATCCTTGATGTGGGCGTGTTATCGATATATCGTCGTCCTGGACCCAGAGTGTTCTATATAGGGTGTTGTTGAAATGAGTTATTAATAAACCCGCAAGAGAGTTGTACACAATTATTGTCGTAGGTCAAGTCTCGAAAGACGTCAGGGAATATTGGCCGGTGTTGCCATATTTACACGTCAAACTCTTTAGAAGAAAATACAATTTTAAGACACATGTTCTCCTTCGGTCATATTTAAAACCAAATTTCCATAAAAAATACAGCACAAGATGTATATCTTGGAACACAACCAATAGTAATATCACACAAATTTAAAATCACATCACATTTATCGTTGTGTTTAAGCAACGTTTTCCAACTGCCTAGGTCGAGGCCCGCGACAACCAGTGCTCCCTGATGGCAGCACTGGTCGTCGACCCATGGAAGCACGTTAGATAAAGTAAGGGTTGGTTCGATTTTCTTTTAATTTTATAAAAATTAAGAAATAGGTATTTTTTTTATTAGTTTCCAAATCAAAAATACAGTAGATCAGATATTCAGCGAGGGTGCTATGGATGTTCGTAAGGTTGGTCCCGAATCAGTTGACATTTCACTCATAAGTGTGACACCCGTTTCCAAGTAGGTCCGCCATTTCTTGCATTGAGTTTTTCTAGCTTGACTGGTAGCTTCGCTCTCTTGAAATCTGCTGGGATCTGGTGGAAGAGTGTCGGAATAAATCCAACTACTAAAAAGAAATACCAAATATCAATATGGAAAATTATTATTTCCAGACCACCCGATGATCCTTATATAATAAGAACGTATTTTTGTCTACACAGTAGCACTTTAAAATACTATTTCGGATTGAATGGTACTACCAAGAAAAGAAAGCCCTCTCCATTGATAGGATGCAACCACCTGTAGACCGGTTTCGAACTTATTTGTTCTCGTCAGTGCAGGGTAGGTGTAGGTAGGTGTACATAGCAATCATCAGAGAGAACTTTAACTTCACACAGCGCCATCTTTTAGTAGTCCAACAGACGTTATTTGATTAAATCAAATTTTAAAAATCCATCTACGAAATAAAAAGTTTATGCTTGTTAGGTGGTATTAATATCAATTACCAATATGGAAAATTATTATGATTTATTTATGATTATTTATGATTTTTACCATGAATTAGCATATCGTTTGGCATTAATTAATAAAACGAAAAATATAATATTTTTTTTATAACCCTGTATTGCGAAATCTACGCGACATGCGAAAAACTTTCATACTACATTTTCGTCTTAAAATAAGGTGAGGAATCACCTCTTATAATTAATATATTTTGGACGTAATTAAAAAAATCAATAGGAAACAGCATTTTTGAAAACTTTTTCACTAAATCACTAGATCCATGGAAATTTTACTAGACGTGGCAACGCTGTATCGACGGCTCTCTTTATACAGTCGAGGAGAGTACGACAATCCCTCTACCGTGGTGCGAGGGCGAAAACAAGCGAATTAGGATACGACAAGGAAATCTGTTTCTTCTTTATTTAATTTATTGCTGGCATATTACGTTCTCATTTTAGGCGTGCGATTATATTAGTTGTTTACCAAACATATATAAACAGGTTCTAAACGAAATCAAAGGAATTTTATTCTATCCGGAATTGCGTGTCGAAAGAGGGCCACCTCGTATATTTACATGTCATCTCTTTTTTCTGGAAAATTGAATTCACCGATTTTCATAACACTGGTTCTCTTTACGGTCGTCGATATTTCTTTCGGTTTTAACATCGTATCCAGGTACTTTCGTTCCACTCCCAGCACTCCAACGGCGATTCCATTCGGTACCAAATATTCCTCCGGTGCAGCAAATGCAATTTCTAGATAGCGAATTCTGTTGTCGGCACTTAAAATAAATAAGTTTTATTTTTTTTAACATAATTTTTATGAAGGTAAATTTTTCTTAAGAGGATTCCGTAGCTACCCGCATTTATAGTATTCATAATAAACAAAATTTCGCTTTATAAAAAAACTATACATACGGGTGTTATGGAAATGACTTATTATTTAAATGGGTGACTCCTAGGATTTCCTAGAGAAAGTCTACATACTTTTTTTTTAATCGAATATCAAAATACTAAGGTAAAAACCCTTCTTACCCACATTCTGTCGCGCCGTTCCATCTGGATTCAGTTAGCAACAATGTGGGTCAGTAGAGTATACTAACAGTGTTGTCAGATAACACTACATGTTTCGCCCTTGCTTGGATACCTGCCGCGCGCGACTATCGTTGCTTCAGTATGTTTCGAGACTCGCGAATGGAACGACGCAGTCGAGGGTTATACGTGCTTGATGTATACGAGGTAAGAGAGTATTTACCTAAAAAGTGTAGTATTCTTTTTCTAAAAAGTTTGGAAAAGAAGTGATAACGCGGGTCAAAGACGTCTTGTTGTCAAAAACTGAACACGTGCGTTTATAATTCTGGGTTGCAATATATGACAACACCGCCTCAATAAACTATTGATTGCGAACGTCCTCAGTAGCGGCCACGTAAATTTTCAGATTCCATATAAAGTGTATATTTCGTACAATAATTCAAAGCGCCATTTAAGGTTATTTTTCTTCAATTTATTTTCATCTCAGGATTTGTCGGTTTAAATATAATAAGTCATTTCCATAACACCCTGTATATAGTATAGATCTAAATATTTTTAAAACGAAACAAAAATAAAATTAATCATGCAAACGCCACTGATTAATTGATATTTTGTGTTAAGTCGTTTTGAGCGATGCCAAATCGACTTCTGATATTAATTTTCAAATAAAATAATCGCTAAAGGTGCTTTAATCTTTATAATTATTATAAATCCGTACGTCAATGAAAATTTTAAGCAATACAAATGTGCGCCCTAGGTTCATACGTAATCACACCAAAATTCAAAACAATCAGTTCAGAAATACCGAAAATATAGGCTTGTTCCATTATAAGTGGGACACCTTGTATATATGACAAAAAGGGCCTTTCCAATATTCTTTGTTTAATTTCTAAAGCAACATTTTTTTCTTAATCAATTAATAAATCCGCGAGAAGAAAACCACAGGAGTCCTCTTAAGCAGCCAATTTATTGTTCAAGTAATTCATTATGAAGTAATTTACTGTGTGGGCACAACACCGATCTATAACTATGGATACGTACAACATATGGGATGCGCAATAAAAAGTTAAATTTTATGAGCGATAAAATGGGTTGGTGCGCACGGTTTACCGGTCATATTTTTTAAGGTTGCTAGTTGTCGTAGGAATGTAACTATATTAAAAATCTATCGATACGTGGACAATAGATATCAAAATTAATTCTAAAAGTGGCTTTTAGTGATGGCCACAAGGCCTTCTTTTATGCGAAAAAATAGATTGTTTATTTCCCAGTAAACAAGATCTTGATGTGCTAAAATATTGCCGTGTAATCATTTTCATTAAGGGCGAAGTACGGTCCTGTTCGCCGGTTAAGGTGAATAGTTTATCAGTCGGCATTGCGCATGACATCTGACGATCAGCTTTGTTTACATGCTCGAGGCCATAAATTTGCCACTTTTGCTTTTAGAGTTTGACTATCCATAGATATAGGTCGGTGGTGCACAACAATTAATCCCAGGTTGTTCGGGTTCGGGCACTATTTTATGCGAACGTTTAGCAAAATATACTTAGTTTTTTTTTATAACCTAAAACTGGATTCGTAAAGTTAAAGGATTGGAAATAATAATAACAATTTTAAATATGAACAATTTTCAAATTTTCGGCACCGATCTTCCTGAAACTTGTTGATACCCCAATCGACATGTCATACAATCTAAATATCAATAAATTAATTAAAAACCTTTATTATTAACGGCTAAAACTTACGAAAAGAAATATTGATCAGCTGATGACTATCGTCTCTTTCTAACCTGCCAAAAAGCGGCATATTTTTTAATTAAATTGATGCAACATAGATGGCTCTGATTGCTAATTTGGGATTGTTTGGGATCCTCATCTCAAACTTAACCAAATTTACAGCTAGCTCTCGCAGACAAAAATTGTAATTCGAGTTTACCCAGAAATATGTTTAATTCCAATAGCCATCATTCGGTAATCGTGATCGTCAAAAATAATTTCTTGGATGCAGGGCGATATATGTAATAATTTTTTTTCGTCTTTAAATGCCTTCCCAAGCAAAATTCGATTTTCCTCTGGTTTTGCCGATGATGAAGGTTTTCCAGAATGTTCTACCGGGCTAAAGTAGTATGTACGCAGTAACCTGTTTACTTCTTTTTCTAAAACCAAAATTTAAAAGTTGCATTACTAGATTGACGTTTGAAATCATTTTTTGCATTGTAAAATATGATATTCTTCAAAGTCTTAGATTGTGCTTAGAGTTCTAATAAATGATCTCTTTCTGTATTAACTATTATGTAAGTAATGGCTACATTATTAAATGCAAAAAAATTTAATAACTTACCACTTTGTGTAACTGAAATTTTATTTTTTTCATGTTGGCAACAAGTAGAGTTCGAAATTCGACAGAAATTTTTTATAGAAAACTTTAAAATACTAACCTTTAACCTTGCAAATAGATCATTTTTACTAGATATTTATCCGAAATACCTATACTCGGAAATATATAACATACTGATGGTGTCCGTCAACTAATTTCTAGTCACAACTATAAAAAAACATAACCTAAAGATATCTTCCAGTTTATGCTCTATTTCTAAAGTTTTATTCAATAAAGTACTATTTTTATTTTTAATTCAATATAGTATTATACATATTACTTTATATACTATACATATTTATAGTTACTGTAGACATTTCCTGGGCATTAATTGATATTCCTGTCAGATTCTGTGTCGACACAATATTTTGTTCAATAGTATTATTTATTATTTTGTTCAATATTTTGAACGTTGTTCTGCTCGCACCATAACTCAACATTTTGCATATTCTTTTCAAAAGTTTGTATAGCTTATTTTCTGCAATTTCTCGTATTTCTGACGGAGTACAACTTTCTTCCTGACTCATTTTTATTAACTTTAATAATATATTTATTTTTAATTATGACGGATGGGAAGAAGCTTTGTTGTGTTCAATTGTTTCTATCATGGCATATTTGATACTTGTAACATTTTATTAAATTGTAAAAGTATTGCCAACCCAAAAAGAAAATATTAATTCAAATGGAAAAAATCTACTATCTTTTTAAAGTTTTTCAGACTTTAAAGACCCAATACACGGTTCATAAGACAATTAGAGCACTTGAACTTTAGAAAACTCCCCGCTTCGCGGGTCGTTTTCTAAATTAAACGCGTGCTCTAAGGTAATGTCTTATGAAACTTGTATCTTAATTGACATGAAAATGTCGATTTTCTTTGAAGCTGCTACTCAAAAAATAATAAGTAATTATATCATTGGAGATTTAAACGACCTTTAAAATAATTATATGCAACGTAACCCTTCCAGGGACTGACATTATGAGGGCAAGGGGCTGCAAATACTCTTTAAAGAACCCTCCCCCCCCCCCTTCACAATAAAATTGACGTGTCTTTACACCCTGCATAACTAGGTATAAAGTGGTGTACCACTAAATCCATTTTTGTGCCTATTATTAATTTTATTCTATACCTTCATTAAGAATTGGTCTCCAACTATAATAATTAGTTTTCTACGGAAAACCATATGACCTGATGTGAAGTGAGAACCAAATTATAAACTAATACTATATGAATGAAACAAAAAATAATTACCGATTAAAGACAGATTTTTTCTAAAAAGAGCAATCCAGACAACTTTTATCGTCATGAAAATCAGAGTCTCAAATAATCTCCTGTCCTTGTCTGACAGCGAATCGTTGTTCTTATTGTTCATATGATGAAATTTTTTTGCGTCTCCGAGACCCAACAGAATGGCGGCATAGTCTCTGGATACCATACTTCTTAAATCTGCCAGATTATCCCTGACTTTGTTTTCTAATTCTGTAACGATGGGCTGCCTCAGCTTGCGACTAGCTTCCTTCCTTCTTAATTGCATTTTGCCCCAGACCTTTCGGAAGTAATAAATTTGATTTTAGATGTGTTAAATTTGCTGTTCGCCTTTTTATTACAATTTCCTTGAATAAGTAATATTTTTCGTACGTAAAAGCACACGAGCTTTTTTTTAATACTTTTATTTTTTACGATAACTAGATTGCTTAGAAAATTAAATAGAATAAACGAGCTGGTAAAAAGGATACAGCGAAGCGAAGCGAAATTACATTAGCTTACTAAGGGTATTTAAATGAAGATGGTCAATTTAAGGAACAAAACGTCCGAGAACCAGTGAGTGTTGTATACCACTGAAGGTAGATTTCGGCCCTCTTTTATAATTTACACAAATAAATTTACTTGATGATGGTGACCCAAAAACCAAACGTCGCATGAAAGATCTGATACCGCCATCTTGTGGAGAATAAAAAGTGGCAATGAGAAAGTAAAGTTTAATTTTGGACATCTCTGCCAACAAAGTCAGGAAGAACTAAAAACCGAAAAGCAAAATTTTTGATTTTTCCAAATATTTTGAAAGCCCATGTATTTATTTTATTTTAAGACCCATAATTACGCAACTTTGCTCCAATTTAATCGACTCGAATATAATTGGGGAAAGGCCCAGGATGGACATGAGCATTCCTCTGGGGACCTAGTATACCAAGCGGAAGTTCATGCCATACAAGCATGTGTACTACAAAATCTTGAAAATGGCTATCACGACCAAAAGATTTACATCCTTTCGGACAGCCAAGCTGCTCTTAAGGCTCTGAACTCCAGTCGGTTTACTTCAAAACTTACACTGGAGTGCCATACCAACCTAGAAGTACTGGCGGCCAGGGGGAACAAGGTGGAACTCTTGTGGGTCCCTGGTCACTGCCGGATATTAGGAAATGAAAAAGCGGATGAACTAGCGAGAGCCGGATCTGCCCAAAGTCTCAGGGGCCCCGAACCGGCTTTTGGAATATCAAAACAGGCAACAAAACCAACATTAGATAGATGATCGAAAAAACAACACCTGTCTCGATGGCAAAAGTTACCTGGTGAAATACACGCACGGGCCGTAATTGGAAAACCATCGAAAATACTATCGAATGGGATGCTAAACCTGACGCGGCCTCAGTTGAAACAAGTGATTGGTCTGCTAACAGGCCACTGCCACGTGCGAAAACACCTTAAACGGATAGGGATAAACAACGGATCCATTGAATGTAGACTCTGCGGCGAAGAGGATGAAACCGCCTCACACATAATATACCGCTGCGTAGCGCTGTCTCGTAGAAGACAAAATATCTTCGGGAACATACAACGTGGTGACAACTTCCCACATGACAAGCTTGGTAGAAGGTTACTGGACCTCATAGAAGGAACAAACATATTCTGACAAGATCGGGGTATACAATAAGCAGAAAGGCTGCAGTGATTTGAAGTTCGGGCCTTTAAACCGACCCCCGCCTTTAACCAACCAACCGACTCCGTATCTCTTACCGCTTCCGAAATCCCAATGGTGAGGACCGAATTTGTAACACCCTGTATTGAATTTGATGAGCTACAAATTAGTTTCCTTTTCTTTAAGTAGTGTTAAATTTTGTATATTTATTGTATAAATAATTGTATTTTGTTTAAATAAATTCAAATTATACGCACCTGAAGATAATATTGGAAATACACAATTATGGATCTTAAAAATGTATCCATTGCAAACGTATGAAAATACGATATGAATTCAGGAGTGAGATCGTATTTTTGACATGTGAAAATTGCAACATCTTTAACATCTTGGATGGTTACCACGGCTACTTCGCTACTTTTCACCTTCCTCTGGTAATGCTTGCGAAATTTTGCCTTAAAACGACAAACGACAAAATTGTGATTTTACAAGTTTTTTCGGCAATCGGCTTATGAAACTTTATAATATTTTTGCCAGCATTAAAGTTGGAACCATTATGGGAAAAAAATGTAATGTTTGATTTAGGTAAAATTTGAATTTACCATAAGTTTTTGCTTCAATAAAGACCAAAAATGATTAAATAGGGTGTTGAAAAAAGGTCGATACCCCGGAATAACTCCGGTGCATCTCATTGCAGCGGAAAATGTCTAGGGAAAAAGTTATTTGGTTTTTAAGGAGGAATAGTTTGCAATTTAAACCACCCCCCACCCCCTCAATGCCCGGGCGCGGGTGGGGGTAAGTTAAGATTTTCAAATGGAACCCCATACTTTTTATTGGCGTATCGTGTTCTCCGACCAAAAATATACAATCTTTTGTCCGAAAATTTTTTTTTATTCGGGCCCATCCTTCACCAAAATCAGAACCGTGCAAAAATCAAGTTTTATCCCGGAAATACTCTTTTTTTCTGTCTTGTCTCGGGCAAGCGTACTAAAAAATGTGATTTTGTCTTTCTCATGGCGATTATTGGTGAAAGATGGGCCCGAATAAAAAAAATTTTGGGACAAAAGATGTTTATTTTTGGTCGGAGAATACGATAAATATAGGGTTCCATTTGAAAATCTTAACTTACCCCCACCAGCGCCCGGTGGTTGAGGGGGTGGGGGGTGGTTTAAATTGCAAACTATTCCTCCTTCAAAACCAAACAACTTTTTCCCCAGATAGTTTCCGCTGCGATGCGATGCACCCGAGTTATTCCGGGGGTACCGACCTTTTTCAACACCGTGTATAATAATTAAAGGGGCCATGCGGCTTTTGTTAACTGTCAAATTTGACATTTGCTCCGCAAAAGTCGAAAAATGGCATTCATTGATCGAATTAAAAAAAAATTGTTTGGAAGAATTGTTTGTATGGTAATTTTATAAGCACATACCAAATTTAACTAGTGATAAGTGTATGATAATTTTTCTATATCGACTGAAAACGGAAGTCGATCCTGCCACCGTAATTATCAACAATTCTAATATTTCCAATATTGCAACGTATTCATTATTTAAAAGACAAAACTCTCTCGCCACATATGGCAAAATTTTTAAACTGCAATTTAATTTTTTGATGAAAGTTTTTTTGGTAGAATTTTTGAGTATTGTATAAATAAATAGATAGATCGACTTACGTTTTTAATGAAAATAGATATTAGTCAAAAAAAAGTGATTCAAATTCGTTATTTGAGCATAAAGTTACGAAGCAAACACCTTTTCCGAATACAATTTTTTAAAATTCGATCAATAAATGCCATTTCTCGACATTTTGTGGAGAAAATTACAAATTTGACTGTGAATTATGTAATTTTCGGTCTTTATTGAAGCAATAACTTATGGTAAATGCGAATTTGACCGATATCGAAAAACTTTTTTTCCCCTAATGATTCCAACTTTAGCGGTGACCCTGTATATTATTTCTTGCTTTTTTTAGCATTTAACCATATATGTAATTAATCCCATAATCCATTAAATTAAATAAAAAACTTATAAATGTGTTAATAAAATAAACTTCCATAAAAACATATTTTCAGGTCCAAGCAAACAGTTATTTTACCTTGTGGCATTATTGAAAGACCCTGTATACATTTACCTGGGTATAAGTATCGACTGTATCCATCATTCTCAGTTCAGCATCGAAGTTTCTTCGTCCGGTGATCGACATGGATACATTCGATACTCGACTCACCCGTGACGGATTATTCTGAACCGTGTCTTTCCTAAAATTAAGTCGCTTGTTTATTTTTGATTTTTTTACAAGACATGCGTATTCAATACAGGTGGGTGCGTGATAACTTTACATTAATATCAAAGACCTGTTATTTTTAATTTAGTCTTGTGATCGCTCGAGCGAAAAACCGCTCGAGTACTAGATTATTGAAATAACCGACATCGCTCGATTATTAAAAAAAAACGCTCGAGTTATAAATTCAAGCGAAAATCGTCGCTTGTTACTAGTCACCTTTCACTCGATACCCGAGCTTCGCTGGACGCCGACCGAAATGTGCCGCTTGGTAGTGTGCGAAAAAGTGCTCGAATATATGGGCAGTTTTTCGCTCGATAGGAAATACTACACTAGTTATAAATTCAAGCGAAAAATCGACATTTGATCGCCTTTCACTTGATACCCGATCCTCGTTCGAAGCCGTGCCGATTGGCCACGTTCGAGTTTGACGCTCAGAAGGCTGACACGACATACGTCTTTCTTAAAAGCACATAAACGAGAAGGTGCATAAAAAAAAGTATGCCAAATCCCTTAGTGGATTCATCGCGACATGGGTGCTGTTTTGACTTGCGAGCCAGCGGCGATTGTAAATTTTTTTTAAAATTAAAGGATATAATTTTTTTAAATCAAAATCAACTGTTCTTCCTTAATAAAAACTCTAAACTTACAAAAACAACCCCTGGTTTTTTATTACCACATTCTTCTTAGTCATAAAAATGTCCAGTGATTATCGCTGGAGCGATTCACTCGATGATTAAAGTCGCTCGAGTATCAAATACTCGATTATTAAATCATCGGATTTTCCCAACACTACTTTTTATTCCCTTTTCTTATGGCAAAATTTAAATATTAAGTACACCGTGGCGTAACTATAACTATATAAACGGGGGCCCCAGGCAATTTCTCAGAAGGGGGCCCTTACCAGGGAAATATGTTACATTATGTGCATCGGCAACAAACAGTGCAAAATTAACGCCTGCGCACAAAATCGATCCCAACAGTTTCGTGACGGTTCTAGAACGATACAACTGGAGTTACATTTTATGTTCCGTGTAGTTCGTAAGTTTTTCAAGTTTCTAAGTGAAACTACTTTGCTATACAAGGTGTACCAAATTAAGTGCACACTGTTGCTAACTCTTTTATTATCACGGATGCTAAGTCAGTTAAATTAGCAAAGAAATTGAACATAGAATTTTCGAATAAATGAGAAAAATGCAATTTTTTTAAAACGGAATTCCCTGTATATTTTTAGCTGTAAGGTTTGCAAATTATTTAGAGAACAAAAAAGTTTATATGTCGTTCACGCATTTACAAAATTGCTATACAGAATGTTATGGAAATGACTTATTATATTTAAATGGGTGATTCCTAGGGAGTACTAGAGAAAGTCAACATACTTTTTTTTTAATCGAATATCTAAATACTAAGGTAAAAACCCTTTTTACCCACGCGCCGTTCCATCTGGATTCACTTAGCAACAATGTGGGCCACCAGAGTATACTAACAGTGTTGTCAGAGCACACCGCATGTCGCGCCCTTGGTTGAATACTGGCGGCGCGCCCTTCATACTTCAGTATGTTTCGAGACTGGGTAATTGGAACGATGTCGTGTCGAGGGCTCCACGTGTATGACTTATACGAATTTTAAACGTTTTGTTAGTTGTATTGTCCGATTTTTTTGTTGAGAAATAATTCATAATAAGAAATGTTGTGATGTGATTTCAAATTTGTGTGATATTATCTACTATTGATTCTGTTGAAAAAAATACTTTTTATGTTTTATTATTTTATGGAATTTAATTATAAAACGGATTATTTTAAAATAAGATCGAAGGTAAGAGAGTATGTACCAAATTGTTTTTATTGGTCTAAAAAGTTTGAAAAAGAAGTGATAACGCGCGTCAAAGACGTCTTGTCGTCAAAAACTGAACACGTGCGTTTAGAATTCTGTGTTGCAATATGACAACATCGCTATAATGCGCTAACCTCTTTTGAACCTCGAGACTGCCTCAATAAAATATTGATTGCGAAGGACCTCAGGAGCGGCCACGTAAATTTTGAGATTTCATATAAAGTGTATATTTCGCTTAATAATTCAAAGCGCCATTTATGGTTATTTTTCTTCAATTTATTTTCATCTCGGGATTTGGCGGTTTAAGTATAATACATCATTTCTATAAGAACCTGTATGTTAGAAGCATAATAATAATGTTGTTAGAAAGGCCTTTCCAAGATACCGTCAAAGAAAATACCCTTAGAAAATACCCACTACTTCAAATCTGCGTACCGCGACGCGACGGTATGGAAGAATACCGCGACAATATAGCGGTACGCTAATACCGTATCACCTCTACTGATTGCTGTTATAAGTAAATTATACATACGTTTGAAACATGACTCCATTATTATATGGGTCCCATACCCATATTCCATTCTTGTATGTAGATGACATTGGTGACACAAACAGAAATTAACTTAAATGTTAATGTCAAATATTTATTATTTGATAACTGGTTAAATAATGATACCTTTATACAGGCTACGGAGTGAATATTTTATTAAAATACAGGGTGTACCTTATATTTCAGACTCCGTCCAGTAATTTTATGAAGAAAAATTGATATGAACATACCGGGTGGTGCGTCCATCATCATATGTAAGGTCAATGTTAAGGTTAAGGACAGGTTTTGAATCAAATGACTTATTCAATAACTGTACCTAATGACTTTCCAGTAAAAAATATCAAAGACATTAAATTATCTTTTTATTTTACACTACGCAATAAACAACCAAAAACGTACCGATAGATTTTTACAAAATTTAATAATAATATTTACAGTGGTAGGAATTATTTTGATTAAGGGTTTTAAGATGCTCAAACAACCCTTCGTTTGCCGCCAAACAATATCCTAAACGATTATAAAACTCCCTTCTACATTGGGCAGTTGGTATGGCTAAATTCTGCTGATATTGAGTTTTTATTTAGTAAAGGTACCTTTAGATTCAAATGTTTTAATTATTTTTCTTATTATTGATCTGTCTGGAATAGGTCGGTTAGGAAACTCTACTGAGAACAAGTCGGATACCACTTGATAACTATTTCTGCCGTAGTGCCATTTAATCATTGTAACTTTTTCCTGAACCGAATGGCGATTAGAAATATTCAACGGGAAAATTATTTGAGCAAAACTAAAAACGCTATCAAATACTCACAAGTGTAAACCTGATTATAAAGGTGATTCTGGTACTTTCATTTTAACCTGAATTAAAATTAAACACTATCGTACTCCAGATTTAAGGTAGTTTGAAGACAGAATTTTCTTAAATACGGTATGTGGAAAAAAAGTTCAAATTTGATGAAGTTTTTATTCTCATTACTCTCTTTAAAAAGGCTTAATAAAAATATATTTTTTGCACGACATAAACTGAATATCTGCCCCGAAAACATTTTTCATAAATACTGATAGTAAGAATTGAACCTAGTTCTGGCGAAGGCAACTTTGACAAGGAAAAGTGATCCTTAATAATATGGATTTAAAGGCAGATTTGCAGTCGCACAATATAACGTTGTTAAAACTTTTTTCCATGTTTATCACCGTCTCCTGAAATATAGTTGGTTACAACCTTGTTCGATGGCAGGTATTCAATTTCGTTTCGTTTCTTATCTTTATATTTATTCTTTCAGTTCGAGGAGTGAAACATATAACGTCTAACGTTCTACAAAACAAAAAGAGCTGTAAAAGTAAAAGAGTAAGGACAATTTTTACGCCAGAACAACTAGAACGTCTCGAAGCAGAATTTGAAAGGCAACAATATATGGTGGGACCCGAAAGACTCTACTTAGCTCACACATTACAGCTTACCGAAGCACAGGTACGATTCCTCACTAACTTACTATACAAGTCTACGGTATCGCGGTTCACAGAAATTATTATATTTGAAATATAAATTAATTGAAGCAAATATGGGGTTTTGTCTTATTTTTTGCACGATCGATAATTTTTGTCTATTCGCCCTCACTGTTTCCACGATAGTGTATGACCATTACTGGTTGCTAGACCTAACAGAACGGTAAGTAATTTACTTACCATTCAGCTTACGGCAAGTTAAATTAATAGTTTACTGAAACACCTACGAAGATTCTAGTATGAATATTAAAATTAAATGTAAAATTATCGCAATTAAAAACTAATACTGGGACCTCTATATACTTGTGTAGTTATAAAACAAACTCAACTGTCACATTGACTTTCGGGATTTTAACATAAATAAAACACATACGCACGATCATCTTTTAAAAATTCTAGGTTCACTTCGATCATTATTGTTCTCGATAGTTAATATAATATATTCTCACACAGACCAGGGGCATGAATTCTCAAAAATACCCGTTGATAGAAAATTTCCTTGCAAATTCGATATCATTTTCTAGGTTCACTTCGATCATTATTATTCTCGATAGTTAATATAATATATTCTCACACACACCAGGGGCATGAATTCTCAAAAATACCCGTTGATAGAAAATTTCCTTGCAAATTCGATATCATTTTATTTCACAACATACACTTGGGCTGGGGAAAAGACTGAATAACTGATAACTTTAAATAATATCAAACACCTGGAATATTTAATGTATTTTCTTTTAAACGAAAAACAATAGAAATTGTTTCTTAGGAAACGAATTACAATTAAGTGTTACGGAAATGGTAAAATAAAATATTGAGATGTCATTATTGGCATTTTAAGCGAAAATTTTGTTGTATAGAATTTAATCATCAAAATCAGTTTATAAGAAGTATTAGCTACAAATTTGTTTCCTTTTCGGTCTGTAAGTAGCGTCAAATATTGTATATTTATATAGAGTGATAAAAAATTGTATTTCTTTGAATAATCTATAACAACCAGTGCTGGGACCCGGGAGTATCTAATATCCCATCGGGGACGAACAGCTCTTATGAGATTGCTTCCTACGAAAATATTTTGGACGTATTGGCACCACATGTGCTCCAAGGACTATTGCATCAGAAAAAAGTTATTTCTGTTGGCCTTTAAAATAGGTATCAAGGTCCTTTCTTCCAATTGGTTATCCCAAAATAAACCGCTACCAAATTAACAACCACAAAGTCATCGTTATTATCATCACCATTAATTTAATTTCAATCTCTTTGTTGTTTTAGGTTAAAGTTTGGTTTCAAAATAGACGTATCAAATGGAGAAAACACCATCTCGAATTAACACATCAACGACTTGCGGTCTTGAAACAACAGCAAATGCTCCTTGACGAATCTCACCCCGACGTTCAGGATACGAATAGCTCGAGTACGGATACGTGAGACTTAAACAGAGAAAGCATTATTACAGAGTAATTAATTAATGTTCACCCACAACAAACACAAAACGTTTGATATGTACGGTCAAGTAAAAATCGATCTTTCTCTATAAACGTTTTATCATTGTAATCAGGTAATTTATATCAATGGAAGAAAGCTATAAAGTGACTGTTACTTTTTTCTAATATGGATTTCATAATACACATATCTCATTTATACATTGTTTTTACTCTACCACTTTACAAACATACGATCAGAACTGAATTGTAGATATCTTCAGAATGAAGTATTTTTTTATTTATAACAAGAGAGAGAGAGCTAAAAAATTCTTCGCAACATTTAAAACTCACTTAAATAAACTTTACGAAACTTGTTTCAAATTAGAGAAAAATTAAAGTATAAGCATGGCAAATTTCATTCTTGAACATTTTTTATTTTTGTCCCCCAAAATAAGGTTTACTACTTGGCTGCACAGTACGCATATCTGTATTTTTTTAAAGTTATTTGACGTATTCATAATGTGCAATAGAATATCTAAATGTTATCTGCATCAGTTGTGCGAATTTGTACATTTTTAAATATTTAACTATAATGCACTAAGTATGTACATTTTTCACTACACTACAGGGTGTTGCAAATTCGGCCTTCGCCATTGGGATTTCGGAAACGGTAAGAGATACGAAGTCGCTTAAATTGGGAAATTATCGGACCAATAATATGCCATAATAAAAATAATACGGGGCTGGAAAAATGTAAAATTTTGTGTTTTGGTTTTTATTTTTTCCTGACTTTGTTCGAAGAGATGTCCAAAATAAGTTTCACTTTCTCATTGCTACTTTTTATGCTCCACAAGATGTCATTATCAGATCATTCATGTGCGACGTTTCGTCTTTGGGTCACCATCATCAACTTCATTTTTTAAGTACGGGCCTGGATCTTTTTGTTTAAATTATTAAAGATGATCGGAATCTACGTTCAGTGTGTTCCTTAAATTGACCATCTTCATTAAAATACCCTTAGTACGTTCCTGTAATTTACTTTTTTTTTAATTCGGTATAATTCGAAAATATAAAATGATAGATACGTCAAAATAACTTCATTAAGAGGATAGCGAGTAAGTACCAATATTACAAACAAATATCTATTTTAGTTCCCGAGATCTTTTAATAGGCGAACGACCCTGTATACATATTATCAAAATATAAATCGTGACTAGGTTTTAGGTATTTATTTATTTAGCGGCGATCTTGGTTCCTTCCTTATTTTTAACACTTTTTAGGAGTATCTACTTCCTACTTACCTACTTAATATATAATTTGTATTTAATTAGATAAGTATACATATGTAGATGTTATAATAAATCTTATTGTTTATTAAACGATGTATTTCCTTTCCTTTTGTCATATCAAATTACTGGGGGGAGTCTAAGGGCCTAAGCCTAACACACAGATATCAAAATACTAAGTCAGATTCAATGAGGAGATTAAACTACGAAGGTTTCAAATATTCTTTAAAAGCAATTCCTGAGATGAAAACAAATTGAAGAAAAATATCATAAAAATGTCGCTTTATTTTAATATGCCCTGTACATGACCTGCTGTCAAACCAAAAAACAGCACGTGGTGACACTGAGAAAAAGGTAAACAAAGCAACATATGGCAAAAAACGTCAGTGAATTTTGAGCAGTGTTGTCACATTTTCATGGTAAATTCTTTAGAAAGTCAATAACCGTTTGATAGATTTGAAGTTGTTTATTTTTCAGGGTACATTATTATAAACTTTTACGTTCAGTTCAGTTCGCTGGGAAACAATCTCTCATTTATAAACTTGAACTGACTCGAACGAACCGCCGCGGAGTTTATAAATGGTCTCATTTGTTCAATTCGAATGACACCGTCGAATCTGAACAACTTAAATGCCACATTAACCTTTAGAAAAAAAAATTTATTTACCATTTCGGCTTTATTTAAAACCAACTTAATTTATAAAAAAACATCAAGTAAATAACCCGAGCAAAAATCGACACAATAACCTCACAAAACACCAAAACAAAGCCACATAAATTCACATTAGTTTTCGCGTAGGTATGCATCTCATGAACACATCTCAGTTTTTAGTATTTTAAAGTGCTGTATAGATAAAAGTACGCCCTTATTGTTCTGGGAAATAATATAAATTTCCATACATTTGTATTTGATATCTAAAATTTTTAAAGTAACTAAACACGTTTGACATATTCTGAAAATACAGCGTTGCCACTTGCGATGTTTTATAAGATTATATTCATAAATTTCGGAATTTCCGTCTGTAATATGTTCCTGTATAATGTCTAGGAAATGGCAACCGCGCTAGTTAGACGAGACTATTTATTTTAAAGGGTTGTCCTGTCTATCAACATAATTATTTCATCATTCTTCTTCAGTAAAGGATTAATAAATTTGATTAGCCCATTAGAAATTAGCGTTTTTATTATTTCTGAATTTCTATTGCGAAATAATTTGTAACCTATAGTGCTGTTGTTCTATGTGTACGGTAGTGTTATTAATTGTGCGTTAGTATTTAGTGCTTTTGTTTAATCTAATAATAGGTGCATATCTTCAAAAAAACTGATTTGAAACTCGTGGGTGTCTGTGTGTTTCTTTAAGTGATTTAGGGTAATTTGTTAGTAGGGTAATCCATTATGTGGTTTTTTTTTCTCTCAGACGATATGCCGGTTATATTCTGAGGTTGGAAAGAAGAGACCGAATGGGGTTTAGTGGGTATAAGCTTATTATGATAACACCCTGTATAATGTTTTGACTAATGCGGCAGCGTATTACTTTTCCTTGAAGAATGACCCCCCCCCCCCCAAAAAAAAAACAAGTTCAGGATAATTGCTTGCAAGAGAGTCGTAATTGTATATTTTCTCGTATGTAAAGTATGGTACGTAATTCGAATTGTAATGCAATTACGCACTCATGGATGGTAATATGCTATTTACAACACTCATTACGTAATGTACTATTACTGACAGCGAGATATATTAAGGGTGGGAAGTTTTTAAATTGACACTCTGCATAGGGGTTTTACGAGAGGAAAAAGAGGAAATATCGGGCGAATGCCCTTAAGGGTAAATCAAGTAATAAAAAGATTTATAGAAGAGATAATTGTCTAAATATTAAATAATTTCCTAACGGACCGAATGGGCGGCCCAATATAAACCAATTAACTTTTTATAAAGTTGTTAAGCGTGCGCGCTCAAAGAAAATTAAAAATAAAACGTTACCTTCAAAGAGAAGTTAAAAGTACAACAAAGCGAGATTATATTAAAAGAGCCCCCTCTTCTTGGTAATTGTCGGACGATATTCAAGAGCGGATTTACACGACGCCGACGCTTGATTTGCCTTAACCTTTTGACAGTGAGAGTTTTCGAGATATTCGTTAAGGGTGGACTTTAGAAAAATGTACGTTTTCGTTTGTCGAAAAAAAACAAATTTCAGAAGATCGGCTAATACACAAACCCAAATTAATTATCGAATATTCAAAAATTCTCGTTCCAATTAATAAGCTGTTATTTTGTTAATAATGAAACTAATGTTAATAATTTTTGGTTATATTCACCGACCTATAACTATGGATACGTACAACTTATGGCATGCGCAGTAAAAAGTTAAATTTTATGAGTGAAAAAATGGGTTGGTGCGCACGGTTTACCGGTCATATTTTTAAAGTTGCTCGTCGGTTGTCTTGCGCACAATGTTGTCGCCGTCATATAGGCAACCACGCCGTTATGGTGCCGGTTTGGTGGCCAACCAACCAACCAACCTAAATCAGTCGTAGAGATGTAACGATATTAAAAATCTATCGATACCTGGACAATAGGTATCAAAATTAATTCTAAAAGTGGATTTCAGTGATGGCCACAAGCAGTGGCGGTTCTTCCACAGGAGCACATGCGCACGTGCACCCCCAAAACAAAACGAATAAAAAATATTAATTTATATTCATTGAATATTATTTATCGTATAAAGTCCGACCCTCCCTAATATTTTATCATCCCGTCAAATTAAACTGCATAGATCCCACAACCGTGCATCGGTCGAGGTAAATGACGATTATGACGAGACTTGCTCGCATTGAAGAGCTTGACAGAGCGCGTAAGCTCGAACAAACCCGATCCCGATATCTCAATGAGTACGCGAATTAACGCGATTTCCAACTACAAAAACAATAAAATTTAATTAACTATATCTCAAAAATTAAAAAATAAATAAAAATATGTTTTACCTAACGCATTTTCTTATTACTTTTTTTCTTTCTACATTTAAAACGCCTAGAAAGTAATTATTTGATCGTTACACAAAAATAAAATTTTAATAATTATTTCACCAAATCCCCTCTATCATAGGTCACGAGCCGCCACTGGCCACAAGACCTTCTTTTATGCGAGAAAATAGATTGTTTATTTCCCAGCAAAGAAGATCTTGATGTGCCACAATATTGCCGTGTAATCATTCTCATTAAGGACGTAGTACGGTCTTGTTCGCCGGTTAAGGTAAATAGTTTATCAGTCGGTATTGCGCATGACATCTGACGATCAGCTTTGTTAACATGCGCGAGGACATACATTTGCCACTTTTGCTATTAGAGTTTGGCTATCCATAGATATAGGTCGGTGGTTTTGACTGACAGAAAACAGATTCTAGAGTTTACGTATAAATTTGCAAGTATAAGTGAAGTATAGACATTTTTAAGGTGAAAAAAGGCGTCTAAAACTGATCGGATTCCAGCTTATACTTATACAATAACGTACGATGTGCAAAAACACCCCGATGAAAACGACAATTGATATTAACATAGTTAATCATGTACGCATTCAGGATCGTTGAGGGGACGCGAAAGCCATCCGACATCCACCCCTCTACTATCTTTCTCTTGATATATGACAGTATATCCACAGATACGGATGTTACGTTATGAAAACAATATGAATTCCTAACCGCATTTTTCCTCTTTCTGTTTGATGTGTAATTACTTTTTTAAGCGCCCCATTTTGCTTTATTTGATTTCGGGATTTTATTTATTGCTGCTGCTATGCTTTCGCGTTTAATATGGAGTCGCTGTATGAAGTTATCAAGTTGCTTTTGGTATTTTTATATATTTTTTAATATCTCGACGTCGTCTACTTGCTACACAGATATCGCCCATCGACATAACGTGGATGGATTTTGATGGGGGGGGGGGGGGGTTGAACCCCCCTTGAATATATTTAACAGTATGTTGGAGCTGTCATAAACGACAAGAGCGGCGGTATGATACAGTTCAAAAATCAGGCCAACTGCAAAGTTAAGATTTGAAATAATTGTAACATTAATAATATTTTGACATGAGTCAATACTGAAGAAAATGTAAAGAGAAAAAATATTGTTTCCACAGTTATTAAATATTTATCATTGTTTTAGTAGTAACGGGCATTTAAAGCCCATTACAGAGAATAGTTTAACAAGACACCTGAGTGGATAAACTGATCAAGTCGCCAAGGGGGCTTCCTTCTGAACAGGGAACCTTTAGGAATATTTTTGAGGGTCTAAAAAAATGCGTAAAGGCCTACATGTGTGCTCTTTTATATTTTATGTCATACCAGTACATTATAGTGTTTTTATACCTTAGATACATAATGGATTACTTTATGCCCGCACGGGCATAAGACGCAAAAAATAGTTTTCGATTAAAACTGTTTTTTTATATTTGTTGGTTGAATATTTTTGGTTCTATATATTACTTGGTTGTATTTACATAGAACTGGTAATTCGGGAAGGTTCCGCTGAATTTCCTGCAGCAAAGGTTGACTCATGATTCATTGGGTCTCTAGTTTCTGTAAGGAAATGCGAGATCCAGATGGTACGCCTGCCAACATCCTTGAAACCTCATTTTTTGAGGATATGCTATCCTCTAAATATCCTTCAGCAAATGTGGTACTCTTCCATCCACCATGGCGCTTCAGCGTAGTCATACTTGCTCAAGCTTCTGCTAAAAGAGTTGCCGACGTTCGACGTAAACAATGACCAGTGTACTTTTCGGGGTTCTTCAGACCCAAATATTTTGCAATAATACAGGGAATTTTCCCAAATGTGTTTTATCCAACAGGTTGTACAGTACAGCGGCCTCATTTCGTCCATTCATCAATAATGGTGAAAACTCGTTTTTGTCAGTTTTGGTTTCTGGCACCGTTACTATTAAGACTGATTTTCTATCTTCTACACTACACACACACTACATTTGGTGCCTCATGAATAAATTTTAGGACATTTTCTCTAGATAACACACTGAATTTTTTTGGGTGGTACCCTTTTGACCTTTGCTTTAAATACTCGCATAATTTGTGAAAATTATATATTATATTAATATTCTTATTTACCATTAAAGTCTTCTTTATCATCGAATATTTAGCCCACAGAGAGCTCGGGGAAAATTTTGCAGATAGATCATTAAAGTACACAGTTTCGTTTGTTTGTTTTCTACAACAGTTTCTGACATTCACTTCAAAAATTGGTAATATTCTTTGTCGTATGAGTCTCCGGATTTTCTCGGTAACAGGTTTTCGGTTGCCTTTTCAGCCTTTTTTTCAATTTCGTCGGGAATTTCAAAACCTTGTTCCATTTTTGATTTTTGACTTTGACACATTAAACATTTGAATACTTATCTCCCTAGCAACAAAAACGCAGGCTATAATAATGTCAAGGTAATGTCGCAGGTAAAAATAAAAAATTGGTAAATCAAATTAAATTAAAAAAAATATTTATTTAAAACGAACTGGTATGACATAAAAGTTTGTATGCACCACGGGTACTAATAGATATATACCCTCGGGCCTGAGGCCCTCGGCTTTGTAAGACTGTTACCCTCAGGGCATAATCATCTACTTAGTACCCTTGATACATAAATTACTATTATTCCCTTAACCTATCACTATCTACTATAATATTAGAGAGAGTTTTTCTTTATATGCTCTTACTTAACAAATTTATGTCGCTGTTTATAATTTAATTGTTAAAGAAGAGAATTTATTAGCCAGACACGCTCAGCTTCGCTCTTTTGTCCGATTAAAATACTTCGTTTAGTGATTATCCTGATACCCTTTTCAAAGGGTAATTCTTGTAATTAGTAAATTCAGTAAAGCTCGTTAAGTCTTATTTTAGAGCACGAAAGCAGGCTTGGCAGATGGCGAAAGGGCGTTGATATCGACAAACTTTATAATAAGTAGCTGAATTTAATCATAAAAAACGAAGGGATTAATCGATTCGCTTTAAATCGGTATTGCACAACTTTAATAAAATATCGAGTTAGTGTTCAGTTATCCTTTGAGGCCTTTCACAAATATTTATATAATTTATAATTCAAATAAAACAACAAAATAAAATTGCAAAACCCTAATTCATGCTGTAATTTTCTTTTCGTGTCAGAATCTTGAATTACAACAATTATTATGATATTTTCTGAATAATATTATTATCTGTAACCCAAACAAGACTGGACCCACATCGCTGGACAAGTAAGTATATTAATATGGCCGCCAAGACAAGAACTATACAGGGTGTTCCTTACTGACGTGCTAATATTTCAGGGTGTGATTCCTAAGGTCATTTTATAAAGAAATGTTCATATGAACATATGTCCGCAACGGCTTAAATTTTTTGCTACAGAGTGTTGAATTTTTATTTTTTAAATGGTTATTTTTTAATATCTCCGAATGTGTTAATAGGATATAGAACCACAAATTTTAGTTAGAAAAGTTATTCAATTGTTCCATCCGGCAAATATGTCCTCTGATATTCTTTACAAAACAGATGGTACGCCACTGACATTTTTTCATGTGGATTTTTTTCTGACCAGGCTGGTTCATTCTACATGAAAATGGTCTCTTGAGTTCTTCTTCATTAAAACCACTGAATTCGTATTCGTATTGAAAAAAATGTGAGGCATGCTTCCGCCCGTCTTTGCATCGAATTGCCCACTCCAACAATTTTTATAAAACAAAATTAATCACTAATTATTTTATCAATGTTAATAATAATTTGAATATGAATTTAGTGGTTTTAATCAAGAACGGTGCGTCTGACGAGAAAAACTTAAGAGACCGTTTTCATGTAGAATTGACCAGGCTAATCAGAAAAATATTCGCATGGAAAAATGTCAGTGGCGTACCATCTGTTTTGTAAAGAATATCAGAGGACATATTTGCAGGGACGCCGCTGGTGGAACAATTTAATAACTTTTCTAACTAAAATTTGTGGTTCTATATCCTATTAATACATTCCAAAATTGAAAATAATATCTAAAGTACTTTCGGAGATATTAAAAAATAACAATTTAAAAAATAAAAATTCAACACCCTGTAGCAAAAAATTTAAGCCGTTGCGGACATATGTCCACAAGAACTTTTTTTTATAAAATGACGTAAGGAACCACACCCTGAAATATTAGCACGTCATTAAGGAACACCCTGTATAGACACAATTGTGATTATCTGTAGGAGATGCTTTCGCCAGCGGATTGTGAAGTCTGCTCTAAACTCTGAGATCATTTTAACTTGAAGAAGGTGGCTGGTGGCAGAAACCCTTTCTGCAATTATTAATAATTTTTTTCGTCAAAATAAGATGTTGAGTACAATGCAAGAAGTGATTTTGGCATTTATTATATTTTTTTAGAACAATTGGAGTTAAAACCATTATCAGCGTGTCTCACAGTATTCATTTTTATAAAAGCTTATAAAACTTTATATGCCTCATGAAAAGCTGCTTAACTTGTATATTCGTAGGTATATAATACTATAAAACATATATTTTTATAATTGTTTCTATTAGATCAATCCAAATCCAAAGCTTAGCGAAAAAGTCCGAGACAATGTCACCCCATTGTATAGCAATTTATATGTAGTATAGAAAAAAGCCGTTTCCCTTATAATTCTCGTCATAATTTTGCCATCATTGTATCACTCTTACAGACCGCACAATCACCGAAAACTGGCAATAACGAGGCTCCTGTGGGGTCCCGAGTCGGCAGCTGCTGCAGCAATGTAAAGCGATGGCGTCGCCGGAGCATCTCTTTTGATTTCTGGATTAATTGAAATACCTTGCATTCCACGGGTCGTATGTAGAGAACGGGCGGTCTGGAAGGATTCATATTAAAGAATGGATCATTGGCATCATGATCCGCTCTATTTGGGATAGTTATGTCCCTAATGAATACTTTGAACTAAAAAAGATATTTGTTTCATATATTGGTGCTCGCGATAAAAGATCTTTTTAATGAAGATAATTTGACGTATCTGTCACTTCCGGTTATACCGGAAGTTAGACTTAATATTGTTCTTCGATTCCATGTAAAAATCCAAGTTATAAAAAATATGTCAAAGGTAATTTAACCTTACTTTATAACTAATGTAGTTAAAGATTTAAAAAAATAAAGACTCATATCGTCAGTCTAAAATACATATTATGTCAAGTTTCTATAACTTAAAATTACTTATGTTAAATAAGAATGTAATTCTACACGTAACGGTAAATTAAAATACAGGGGGTGTTAAAAAAAAATTGACTTTGAATTGAATAATTATTATATTCTACCTGAAAGGCATAAAAAATACCCTATTTAAAAATGTCTAGTACTTTTATGAAATAAATATAAATTTTCTCAACTTTTTCACGCAGTTATAAAGCAAGGTCCAATTATCTTTTACATATTTTTTAATACTTATAAACGATTGGAGATGGTTTGCAGGAAATTGTTAACTAAAGTTACTTGGATTTTTACGTAGCTTCGAAAAATGCCGAAATATACAGCGCACCCTATTTAAAATAACAACGTTACGCCTCACTTCCGGTATAACCGGAAGTGATTGGTACGACAACATATCTTCATTAAAAATATCGGCATCTTTTTATCGCACGTACCAAGATTTGAAAAAAAAATACTTTTAATTTCCCGCGATCTCTTAATAGGCCACTTACCGACCCTGCATATAAAAGCCATAACTAAAATATCAGAAAAAATTGTTGTTGTAAAAATTTCCAAATTTATCGTAGATTGAAATAAACTTAAAACCAATTCTTCATGTTTTTTTGTTGTTTTTAAAAACACGTTACAAACGTACTTATCGTAGGGCATGTGTAGCGGTAGTAGATAGGGGTTGTCTGTAATAAATCAAATTAAAAGACAAATTATTACATTTAAACCCCTTTATAAAAGTGTAATCAATATGAAATCCACTGACGTGGCAAACAGCAAATTATCATTGTAGCAGACGCGATTGCATTTAAAAATGACTTTTATCCCGCGTGGTGAATGGATAAAGATACCGCTAAACACGAATTATAAATTTGTATCTGCCATGCATCCCCTTTTTAAAATAAAGCATAACCGTAACAAGAACGATTTAACAAAAAAAATTATATTAATTAAGGATCATTTACTTCCTATTATCATTTATTTTTAAATTATTTTATTATAGTTTTCTTTTTTTGTATCACATTACCCGTGATATGCCAAACCGTCAATGATTCCAATAGATTTCATAAAGTTGGCTGTGATTTTATGCGACCTTTTCTCAATTCTAGTTTTTGATAAATTGAAAATAATTTCAACAAATAAAGTCTATAACATAAAGTGTTCGAACAAACCCAATTATTCACTCATTTTATTAATTTATTTAATATCAGAAATACAGTGAAACCTCTCATAACGTACACCTCTGATAAGCGGACATCTCTATTGTGGACTTTTTTTCATATTCCGGAACTAGGTATATGAAATTCCATGAAAAAGAGGGCGAAAATCCTCCTTTAAACGGACAAAAAAAAATTTTAAAGTATTTTGGAGACGAATAAGTAGGGTGCAAAAACTCTCTGAAGACAAACCGGCAACCAATCGCGTATGCGTGGCAGCGCGAAAAGTATGAAAGTATGTGTGATTTCCCCGACAGCAGTCCGCCGTTTAGTTGTGAGTTGTAAGGTTAAAATCGTAAAGAATGGCAGAAAAATGTCGCGTTTTGAGTCTGAAAAAACAATGATTTGGGCGAGTTCATTAACATTGATAGCAATGTGCTATTAGAAGGTGATAGTGATCCCATTCCTACCAATTATGTAGCCCAAACTGAAACCACATCACTATCTGACAACTCTGATGAAGAAGTTGAATGCAGTAATCAAACAAATGTCACCAATTATCAAGAAACCATTAGTATGGTAAAGGAATTACAAGACTATGCAAAGAATAGAGGTGACTCTACAACACTGGAATTGTTATCAGACTTGGAATTACATTTTCAAGATTGCAAGTTTAAAACAAAAAAACACGTCAAACTACGTTATTAGATTTTTTTCGTACTACATCCTAACTAAAACTAGTGTATTTTTGTTATGTTATGTTTATTTGTACATATATATACATAGTAATGATTTTGCATTTACATATTACCTAATAACAAATTTCCCATGGGCGGACACCTTTATTAGGCGGACACATTTAGACGGCCCCGTTTAATTATTAAAAAAAAATTATATTTTACCTTATTCTTAACATTGTTTCTTCATCTGGATATTGAAAATATATGGAACATTTTTTACCCAACAATACAAACTTGTCCATATTTTATGAATTTTCAACTAATACTAAATAAAATTTAATAAGGTATCAATTATTGATTCATATTATAACCACTTAACACCCCATTAATGATGACTTTCGTATATTCGTGAAAAGTTTCGTTATATTGCTTACTTTTGTATGATTGATTTGTATTGTTGCATTTTACATTATAAATAGGCATCATATTATTCTTTTATGCCTAGGATATATACAGTGGGTCTACTATAGGCCTATTAAGTCATATAAGTTTTTCGGAATATATACAGGGTGTTGAAAGTGAAAGTTAATTTTCGAAAATAAGCCATAATTTTAAAACGGTTCAATCAGATTGAAAGTTGGCGGTATATGATGTTTTTATGAGCAAGAACTGAGAAGGTACAGCGAGACCACCCATAGACAGACACTATTCTGCGTGGTGTGGTGTGGTGACATCAGAATATAATCGAGAAAATCGGAATCGTTTCTAGAATAATGAGAGTACAATTGACATCTTATTTAATCTAAATACCTAGTCACTATTATCTTTGTCCGCCTATGGGTTTTACAGGACCGAAAGAATCTCATTTTGCATGGTAATGAATAATAACAATAAAAGGCACACCTAATTCAATTAGCCGTATGATTTTATCCAGCCGAGAGCAGCGTAGCACAAAAGCGCAGCCCGAATTAAATACAGACAAGTGGCTTGCTCGCAAATGCAGGGCTATATGAATTTTTAGAAATTAATATTGCATTGTTGTTTTATCGTTTCGAATTTTATTATAATTAAATGTTGCATTTTGAACGGGACAGGTCTAGATTTTAGATGATTAAAATGTTTTGTTACAACAGGTAACTAGGTATAGAGAAATAATGTTTAATTAAAAACCTAAATGAAGTTTACAAGTACAGGGTGTCCCATTTTCGACACCTTTATAGGGTATCTCCGTTATTCTTAGTGCTATCAAAAAAGTAATGTAGGTGTGTGTCATGTGCTCTTTTTGGGTCAAACTTAAAATGGTAAAATCAAAATTTGAAAATTTTCGCTCGCTTAAGAGATATAGGGGAAAATCGAAAAATTGACAATTTCACAATTATCCTATATTTTCTTAGTTAAAAGAGATACAGAAAAATGTTTTATACAGAAGTTTCTTTATATTGACTGTTGAATCATCTGCCGTTTTCAGAATAAGAATACGGGGTCAGGTAAAAAAGTTATCAGACCTAAACCTATTTTTGTAAATGGAACACCCTGTATATTTTAATCTAAAAGATACTAAGTATTTTAAATTCTCCTTTAAAATCTATAACACACCATGGATGATATATGGTTTCCTAGGTGATTTATTTAAACATTATTACTTTGAAACGAAATAAAAGATCGAGATTAAGATAAAAAATAACGGGAATCATCGCAAATGTTCGGAATATGTCCTTAAATGGTTACCGTCTTTCCGGATAGCGAACAAAATATACATTTCGCGCCATTTCTTCGATTATTCCACTTTCAATATAAACTGATATCATATCAAATTTTGCAAAATGTTGATAGGTCATTTTCGCAAATGAATATGTAAAAATGAAATTGACGTTAAATGTTAATAGTCAACAAGTTTTTTCTAGGATATTAGCTTTTGTTTCATGATCTACTGTGGTTTAAAGTAGGTAATAAACTTTAATAAATCGCCTAGGAAACCAATATCAACCATGGTATGTGATACATTTGAAAGAAGAACTTAAAATAGTATCTTTTTAGATTAAAATATACAGGGTGTTCCATTTTAAAAAATGAGGTAGGTCCGATAACTTTTTTACCTGACCCCGTATACTTATCCCGAAACCGGCAGATTATTCAACAATCAATATAAAGAAACTTCTGTATAAAACTTTTTTCTATATCTCTTTTAACTAAGAAGATATAGGCTAATTTTGAAATTGCAATTTTTTGATTTTCCCCCGTATCTCTTAAGCGATCGTAAATTGTCAAATTTTGATTTTACCATTTTAAGTTTGACCCAAAAAGAGCACATGACACCTACATTACTTTTTGGATAGCACTAACAATTACGGAGATACCCTATAAAAGTGTAGAAAATGGTGCAGCCTGTACATAAAAAATTGCTGCAATTCATAAAATAAAATCCAGTTGATTTTTTTGAAATCAAATATAATTTGATTTACATGGTCCCCTAGTATTTAACAACTTCATCGTTTTGGTTAGAGATCCAAGAAATTCTGTACTACTACATATCGATAATGCCAATTAAGCAAAAGTCAGTAGCTGTTGTCATTTTACCCGCTATTATTCGAATAAGTTCAATCTCTAGAAAAAAATATCTGCTACAAATTTTAAAGATGACAGCAAAAAAATTCTTTCTTGCAGACACAATAGACAAACAAATATCAAATTTAATGTAAAGCACATGGAAGCAAATTATTTCACAACAGAACTTTACGATACTGATCGGGACGACATGGACAGATTTTGTTCGTTCGATCGATATCTAGCGAGAAACTTCCATCACACCTGATCGTGGTAACGAACGACGGGTAGGAGCACGCGCAGTGCTTTGACAACATCGCAATGCATTGATTGACCTATAGGTCATAGTATATCCACAACAACTGTGATATATCACAGTTTTTGTGAATATATGTCTATGGCGTCCGCCGTATACCTATGGGATGATTTTAGGGGTTTGTTCGTTTTCCATCAGACGGCCAATTAAAAGTATGTAGGTTTCCTCTAGGATATGACACCGTGTGTTAAGTACCTATCAATAAGTACAAAAGTACGGGTCGATTTTTAATTAAATCGGAAAAAATACGATGAATTCAATTTATTTTGAGCAAACCTCACAATTAACTTTTTTAGTGTATAAAAGAAATTTCCCATCTAAATAAGGACAAGCACAACAAAGTAATTATAATTTTAATATCGCTCTAAAGGGGGTGAATATTAGCAATAAACTTGTTAACTTTTAGCTCTAAATTAGTCTGTTTTGGATCGATACCAAGCGCCTGCCTCTTCAAAATTGGTTTTTATTCTTCTTAACATTATTCGGGTTAAAATAATTTTATTAAAGCAAGATACTTTACACTGTAGGGAAGATAAAATGAAGAATACGGGGTATAAAGCTGTTTGACGATACCTATTTCTGTTCTAAAATAGGAACTAATAATAGATAGGGCAACATCAATCTCTGAGGTTACTAATTATCCATCTTTAGAGATTCGAATGGTCACCACGTATAAATGAATTTGTAAGAGGAACAGTTTAAATTAATTGGGATATATACCGGTTGCCCAAATATTGCGATAAAGTTAAAAAAACATTTTAATAAGAGAAGTAATGGTTTGCCGTTATTAAAATTGGTTCGCAGCAAGAAATAGCCATTAAATCATTTGATCAGCATAAAATGATTTTGCTTGCAATAAATAAAAATCGGGCTGCAATACTTGTTCTGCAAAAAATGCTACAAACTGTCAGCAATTTAACCGATACCAGTCCGCTTGTAATATCATGTGTTCGCTTAATTAACAGTCGAGCTGCGAAATGATTACTTGGTCAGCAAGATTTTACAATTGGTCAGTAGAAAAAAAACATGTCTAGAAGCAGTTTACTTCAGAGGTTTGCATATTAAAAGAATGGTTATCAATAAAAATCATTGGATTGCGTTTGTTTTGAATAATCGGCAAAGTTCGTTATTGTGGGCGGGGCGAAAGCAGTCGCGTGATACGAGTAGCTAATTGCGTGCGTGTGTTTTCATTCGGTGTAGCAGTCAAGGCCCAAAAGGTAGCGGGGGCGGGTTTTCACTTGTTTTCCCAGGGCACTGTCAATTTATGTAACTTTCTTGTGTTTTCTTTTGCCGAATACAGAAGGAAATCGGCTACAAAAGGTGTAGCGAGGGCACTGTCACTATTTAACGTTTTATTGTTTTTTTTTTTTGATGACCAAGATTAAATATTTTGCTTACCCGCTGATTGCTTACCAATATCTGATTAAAAGTGGATCGCTCATAGCAGCTTATATATTTAATTTGCGTACCAAAATAATTTAGAGCACTCTAGTATGACATTAATTACTGACCGATTCAGAAATGTTTGCCGTCCATAAGTTGCTGACCAACTAGCCATTTTGGCTGACCGATTACATTTTTCTGTTCGCAAAAATAAGAATATTTTGCTAACCAGTTAAATGATACCCTTTTAATAATAGAATCTCTAAAATGTAGGGGCCAAACCAAGTTGCTGGAAGGTTTTATTTTAATCGAATAAGGTAGAACGGAAAATATAAATAAATAAAACATAGGTATAACAATAAAAATTTATTCGAAATCCCACTAGGATCCATCACAGCTTAAATCATAAAACCGGTCCAAAAAAGGATGCACACATCAAATTATTATAAAAAAAAATAACAGCCTAAAAATATGTATATTATAAAATAAAAAATGTGACTTAACAATCACATAACCGAGACATGTCCCACAGTTTGACAGTGACAGTGAAGCACTGAATTTTTGCCCGTATACTTATATGCTTTATTTATAGCGCCACTTTTTGAATAAACTGAAGTTGTCAACATACGTCACTGAAATACTGTTATAATCGACATTTAAAATGTAATTTATTTACCTTTTTTATATGTATATGAAACGTCAAAACATTTAGACATTTAATTGTTTTTTAATTGACATTTAAAAAAACATTTTTTATCCATTCTCCATGAGAGAAGATGGAACGAGAATCCGTTGCCTCTTGGGAGAGGGTACAAGTGTCGACTATTCAGAAAAAGGGAACTTCCTCGCATTTGACGTCAATCATATTTGACACATAACAATGGCCTGTTTGTTTAAGAATATATTTTTGCTTGGAAAAAAAACAGTCGCGGCGGGACCTGCCTGGACAAAAAATGGAATAGCCGACTTGGGGCAATTAACACAAAAATTTTAAAAAATGAAAACACTCAAGCTCATATCAATGCTCAGTTGTTTAACATAATTTCACGATACTTGTGAACCCCCTCTATCACAGGTCACGAGCCGCCACTATTTGCAGTATGTGTTTTGTGTGCATTACATGGTCGTATGTCGTAACGTAAGCGTTGGAAGAAACGGTCGTAAGGACAGTCCCCACCAGATGGCGTAAACTCAACAGTGCTTGGCTGAGAAAGCTATTGTTATGTGTTAAGATTAGAAAAATAAATGTTTAGAAGTCACCCATATCAGAGAACGTATAACTTAAGAGTTGATGGCTGAGCGCTGAATATTGAAAAGCAAAAAGTCATAGCAAATATCTGAATAGAATAATTTTTCAATATCGACGTCAAATAATTTGAATATTAAATAAAGTGCTTGCTGCCATGTAAGTTTCAAGAGTAAATAAATAAATAAATAAATAAATAAATACATAATCACATATTTCATATAAAAAAAAGTTAAAATTATATATAAAGTAGAATATAAATTAGATTATATAAACCTATTAGGATACTTACTTTCTTTGACAAATGAGATCTACAAAACCTATCAAGAGTATCTACCTTAATACCATTAAAAATATAAGTAGCGAAGAAGATATTATTTTGGAGAAAAACGAATTTCCATGCATCCGGTATCTAACATACATGACGTCTGAAAAACTCTCGCATGCAAAAATATTCAAATATCAAAATTTCTAAGACAAAAAGAATTGTTGTCTCCCAATATAAATTATTTTGTTGGGTTTGTTATAATTATCTGACCGGGCTACTTTGAAAGTGAAAAAAATAATTTGTGTCATTTGTGTCACAGACAAAATTGTCTGGTAATAGACTATAATCAGTATTTGCCAGATTTAAATCGACGATTTAATTAAGTGATTTATTTTTTTATATTAATCATCGATTTAAATCAAAATAATAAAATAAATTATTATGAGCAGCTCATGAATTGTCCCTCCGTTTTCATTATATTGTGCAGATAATTTTCTACAAAATTTTTATAGGAAAGCATGCGCAAGAACAAAAAAAGAGTGCCGAATATCGAAAATTAAGGCTGGAGCAGCATTTCTTGCTTTTGCAGGATTTAGCAAGAATTAAATAAACCAATACAAGACGTGCTAAAACAAAAAATATTATTCTTATTGTTTGCACGTGAAAATGATTAAGATCCTTTTAATAAAAATAAAAATCCCAACCTTTTTATTATTTTGATTTGTTTATAAAAATCATTGATTATTTATTTTAAAATGATTTTTTTGGAACTCTGACTAAAATTTTCTCGCAACTCAACAAATATGTTGAATTCCACAGTGTTTCAAATTTTATAGAAAAAAAAAAATTATTATTATTGTTACACCGGGTAAAAATAGTTTATATGCGAATACAGTAGCGCGCTAACTTTCTAAAACAGACAACCTGTCACTGAAAAAAAATTGGACAAGTGGTTTTGACAAAAATGTTGGTGGTATGTTAATTTCTTGGAGCAGGGAACATCGAATACATGAGCATTTAGCCTTATAGATTTCATTGATTCGAGTACGCTTACTTCTATTAAAACTTTTTAAACGCTAAGAATAAATTAAAATGTTTACTTCTTAAACTACTCGTTTTTGAAACAAATAGATAAAGAAGACACAACCAATAAAAAATATAAATTAATTAATAACACGATATCACCGAAAATGCCTTTGGAATGATTTTTTAGTTAGTAGCTATAAGTATGCACGAGTATAAATAATGTGATTATCCGTTAGGAATTTTAAAAAGTTAGTCAAATAAAGTCTTGACAATAATAGGCATGCAAGGACATTCAATGATACATGTCGTCGAAACCAATTATTTAGTGCGAGTTTAGTGTGCCCCACACCAGAAGCGGCAAGAGCATAATACACTAAACATAAGGTATGATATCGAGCAAGGAGGCGTGATTTAGTGTCGACCAGTTCCCATATTTTCGAATGTTTTAAAAGTTTACCAAATTTTTTTCTTATTTTAGTGGTATTTTAGCTGTAATCTGTGTTATATTTTTATAACATTAGTATACCTAAATATCATAATGTTATTCTTTCATTTCGCCTACTAACAAAAAGGGAATTAAAAATGCCACCAACAACTTCAATCTCCATAAGCAATTCAACAATTAACCACTGCACGTGGAGTTCCACAAGGTTCAGCAATAGCCCCCCTACTTTTCAACATTTATACAGCAGATATTCCTCAGTTTCCTCTGAACGAAAAATACGTATACGCGGATGATACGGCCATCAAAGAACCCTAGGATAATAATGTCCAGGCTCAAAAGAAACAGCTATTTTACAAAAATTGCTAAGCAAATGGAAGATCAAAATCAACCCTGACAAGACCCAGGCAATTTTCTTTTTAAAATCATGCCATAAATTCCCGGCAGGGAAAGTCAAAGTTGGAAACAAAGAAATAGACCGGAAACAGAGTGTCAAATACCTAGTTATACACTATGGCAGAGGCTCAATTGGAAAGCAAATACAGCCAACACACTAAAGAAAGCCAATCAACAACTCGGCGCAATCTACAGTTTGCTCAACAAGCGCAGCAAACTAAACAAAGGTCACCCTATACCAGGGGTCGGCAACCTGCGGCTCTTTGGATGTGAAGCTGCGGCTCTTGCACCCCTCCCCCGTCGTTACTGTCGTCAGTCCGTCGAAAGCTCTCGAATGACGCCGTCGTCGGATGTTTCTATGTAGGTCAGGGGTCGGCAACCTACGGCTCGCGAGCCGCATGCTGCTCTTCCGATGTCAAATTGCGGCCTTTAGTGGATCTTTAAAAACTGAGAAATTGTGTAAATTATACCTTTTGGCTCTTCCGTCTCAAAAGGTTGCCGACCCCTGCCCTATACAAAACCTTCATCAGATCAACGATGACTTATGTAGCACCAGCATGGTGCACTATGAGCAAGTGGGGCCTGAAACGAGTCCAAGTGATGCAAAACAAGGTATTAAAAATCATAGTAAACATGCCACGATACAGTAGAAACGAAAATACCCGACATAGTACACAGAGATCTCGAAATTGAAACAATTTCCGAGTTTCTCGACAAAACTATCACTAAATATCACACTAAGGCTGACATAGCCAACAGAAAGATACTTTTATCGCACATACACTCACTGCCAAATATCACATACTCACTACCTAAAGACTGGAGCAATCGCAATCGTGATTGATTCAAACGAAATTGACTCAAAAACACAAACACTTAAGACCTTGTTTAGCACAACTAAAACACGAAACCAAACCAATTAGACAGCCTACGCCTACCCTCTACCCTATATGTTAGGAGCTCTTAAAATTTTGCTCGTTCTATTAAGTTCGAATGGGAAAGATTCAAGAGCTGGCACCCAACATAAATGTATAGCTTAAAAGGTAAAATCTAAGCATTCATAAATGATATATAATATCACACGTTAGTAAAAAGGAGTCACAGGTCTCTAGCCTGACTCACACGGTGAGTTTAGTCGGTCGGCTCGTCCTCCTTCATCACTGCACGTGACAGACGAAACTCATACGGCTAGATATATTTTACCTTGCGCTTATTGTATCATGAGGAGAGTATGAAGTGAGCAAATCCCCCATCATTGAGGAGGAGGATATCAACTTGTAAAGTTTGGAGGCTATGAAGTAATGGAGTCCGCAGTATATTTCCACAGTGCCAAATGGAAATACCTTCTCCGTTTTTATTCGCTTGTTCCTCCTTAAATAATAGACGCTTCGCGATTACGTTTTTGATTATTGTGATAAATCTAAGAGAAATCGTCTACTAAAACTGCGATTTTCAAATCTCCCATTCTTACAATTATACAGGGTCACCAGAAACTAGTAGTCATAAATGATAGGATATGCAGGGTGTAACAATAAATTGGGGCAAAGGTGCTGCCCAATAATATAATGCAAAAACCAAAATTGGGCTTTCAAAATAATTCGAAAAAACTAAAATTTTGCGTTTCGAAAGTTCTTTGAAGAGATGTCCAAAAATGAATTTCACTTCCTCTTTCTTCTCTACTTTTTATTTTCCACAGGATGGCATCATCACATCTTAAATGCGAGGTTTCGTCTTTGGGTCATCATACAATTTTTTTAAATACAGACCTGGATTGTTTGTTTAAATTATGAAAGAGGAACTAAATCTACGTTCAGCGATATACAACACTTACTGGTTTTCCGACGTTTTGTTCCTTAAATTGACCATCTTCATTTAAATACTCCTAGTACGTTCCTATAATTTACTTTTTTTTTGAATTCAGTATAATTCGAAAATGTAAAACTCAATGCATTTTTTAAAAGTCCTAAGAATGTGCTGGCTTTAAGAGCCAAATTTTATTTTCTATTAACAAACTAAATTACCTGTACTTATACTAAGTAGAAATTTGATACAACTACAATACAAAAACAGCCCCTGTATTTATTTTTTACTTTTTTGCGGCATGTTATGCAATTTAACCGACGTCGTCTCTCTTACCGTTTCCGTAATCCCAATGGTGAAGGACGAATTTGTTACACCCTGTATACTATTATTTATGACCACTAGTTTCTGAACACACTGTATTTGTACAGGAATGGCAAAAAAAGTTCTATCTATCGTACTAGTCACTCTGAACTGCCAAGCGGCTTCTTCATGGTGATGTAGAATACAACACTACCACCGACGGTGGTAGTGAATAGACTCGGAGTCAGATGGAACCTTCTTCACCGCCTGTGCACTTTCACGCGTCCTTATTCCTTTCGCAACTTAGCATTAATACTTTTTGGCAAAACTAGGAGAGCGATAAGCTTCAGGTTGAAACAAATCATTCGTTTCCCTTTCTCGTGGTTGTTAGGGATTAATGATGGTCACCGAGCAAATCACAATGTAACCTTATACGGCATTCCAATGCTCCGCCCTCCATAACAAAATAAACATATTCGGTTTATTCACGTATGCCGAAAAATTATGCGTCATCGGAGCAGCCAGGGGCGTTCCCACGGGCAGGGGAATGTCCGTGTAACGCGATAAAAGATTCCTATATCCCCTTCCTATTGTAGCAATGAGCGGAGTATTGTCGTGGCTTTCGTTAATACTTTTTGGCACAGCTAACGGTACGATAAGCTTCACTTCCTCTTCGTACGGCCTGAATATCGTCACGGGTCGTAAAGTCGATTTTTCTGCTATTATAACGCATCCCCACGTCGTACCGATATATAATTCCTCATTAAGAACTACTAGAGTTGAAACCTAAAACAAATAAAGTGTGTTTAGACAGGAACGTATTGTATACGTGGAAATAATCTAAAAAAAAACTTATATGCCCGAACAAACTCGATTTTTATTTGTTTTAAGGTAAGGTAAACATGTGGTATGGTATATAAAGTCCGTTTAATGAGGGTTTGTAGCTACCCTATGACGTCATAACTTGGATAAAGGGTTTGTCCTAGCTAATCCATATAAATTCTATAGCGTTCAAATTTTGTATTAAATGTGCCTCTAAAACTGGCGTAAGTCGTAACAGGCATCTATCTCTATTGTAAAGTAGGCAACAACCTTTGATATCATATTTTGTTAACCTTCTCCCGTCACCGTCGAGGAATTTTACATAATAAAAATAGGAAAAGGGAAATGAATCCTCACGCAAAAACATTTTTTTGGCTAATTTGATAAATTACTCAATTTCTAACCCACATTTTAGGTTATAATTAATTAAGATATAAAAAAATCAGCTGTTGAATGGCCGCCATTTTGGTTTTTAGAAACGACCAATGTTTGTCATTAATTTGTGTCGGTCGATTTTTATTTGTTAAAAAAGGTAAGGCAATTGATGAACCCTCCTGAAATCACCTAGAAATAGAAATACCAAAAATGTAAAGGGTACCAGTTGATGGTGCTTTGAGAACAAAGAATTTTAGATTGCCTAACAAAAACAATTACCTGACAGTTTGTCGGACTCAAATGTTCCTCGATCGCGATCGATTTTAGGCTCTCGGAACAAGGAACCAGCTTCGAACAATCCAACTTGTTGACTATACACCTGGTCTTGATGTCCCACTGGTAAACGATACAGCCGGGTCTGACATAAGACCATACAATACTGTCTATAGAGACTAAATTCATAACATCTACTAGATCGATGATCGGCTGGTAATGATTCACGGTTTCGTGGCCCGCCACGACTTGGTCCTTGATGGTATAGATGGTTATTTGCCCGTTGCTGCCTCCACACCATAGTTCACATACCCTGAAATAGATTTAATATGCTATAATAGCTTTATAAAACACGTACTTTATACGATTCATTCTATTTTACGTCGTTTTTAATATAAAAATCCATGTGTAAGAAAAATAATATAGGGTAAGGTGGGGTAAGTGTGTAGCAGATTTCTAAAAGTTCGCACATATCACATGTTTTTGAACAAACTATTTAGACTATTTAATTTACATTTTTGTACCAAACCCTTATGGATATTACCTACAGGTATAGTATATTACAACTGTATGGAAACCCTTTTATTTTGTTTCGCCATTTTTTATGTTCTCGAGTCGATAGTACACACTTATCCTACAAAACGGGGAAAGTGTGTAAGGACATCCGATTTCACATAAGATTGTAGGTATGTGTGTAAAATTATAATGTCCATGACAACCAATTGAGAAAGAAATACTATACTAAATATCTAACTGGTACTGTTTTATTACATTTGAAGTGCAAGTAACCTTCTTCGGTCGTTCATAGATGGCAACACTTATTACATATATATGATTTAAAAATATTACTGTTACTCCACCTTACCTTATGCCATATAAATTTTGTAAACTTTTGTGTCTAAATACAATGTTGGTAATACTATGTTGTGAAGTTAGTTTAGTAATTGTTTCTGCAACTAAACATACATGTCCCACCTTTTAAAAGGAAAAAAAACGGTTCCATAAACAGTATATTATATTATAACGATCAAAAGTGTATCATTTTTTTAACAGCGAATGCAAAATCGCGAGCAGAAAAAGCACTTTTAGTCCGTATGTAAAACAAAATTAATCATTATGGTTATTCAAAAGTCGTTAATATTTTGGAAATATATTTGAAAATAAAATCTATTGCAATATATTTGTACATATGGCTACTATGGGTACTATTGCATAAACTTCAAATGTTGGGATTTACATAGTAATCAATTACCGAGTCTCTTAAAATCATATCTATATAATAGAAATTTATTTGTAGAGTGTAATGGGCATAAATCCAAAACATTTGTACAAACTAGTGGTGTACCACAGGGGGGAGTTCTGGGTCCACTGCTCTTTGCTCTGTTTGTCAATGACATATGGCAGGTTGTGCTAAGCAATTTGCTGTTATATGCAGATGATGCAAAAATATATCGTAAAATCTCGACCATTAATGATTATGACAAATACATGGCTGAGTTGGAGTCAGTGCAGGGTAAATTATTAAAATACCTTGCATATAAAGTGGATAACATTTATCCTGCAAGGGGTTATGACAGCAAAATACTACTTCAAAGATTTAAAATAAATACCATTGAAGACAGACATAAATATCACCAAATACATACATTATATAAAATATGTAATAACTACGTTGAGTCATCATATTTACTTGGTCAAATTAACTTTTATGCTCCGATACTACATCTAAGACCAAAAACCAATCTGTTCTACCTGCATGCCCCAAATACAAATATACTTCATAAATCGCCAATATACGGCATGTGTGCAAGCTTCGACTCCTTGCATGACAAAGTAGATTTATTTTTTACAAGTAAAAATGAAGTTAAAAGAGCTGTGTTGAGTATATTATGTTAATATAAGCAACACAAAATTAAACTGAGCAGTGTGCTGTTGTTAAGTATAGGATAGTTAGGTTAAGTTAAATTGTCTTATAAATGGTATGTTTCTGTACTGTTAGATAATTCAAGCTATTTTATTTTATTTATTATTTTATTTATATGGCTGGTAATATTTTCGGCAACTTCCAACTATACTATTGCAGCTACACGTTGCCATAAAAATGTTTCCCATTTAGAAGCACCTTAAGATGCAATAATTATATATTTTGCCGAGCCGGTGCAGTGCCGTTGCCGAGCGAGAATCAGCCTTAACATTTGCACCTGAAAATAGTACCAAAATATCAATATTTTTTGACGGTTGGAGAAAAAAGCTTATTACGATACTGAGAATGAAATCGAAATTGATAAGAAACCAAAATAGAAAAAAATTTATATCAAACTACCTTCGGTTAAATCAAACCTTAAAATATTACTTACCGTTCCTGATCCTTAAAAATGGCGCACATACAATTAATTCCCGAATTCAACCCCAGCTCGGTCATTACGAAGGTCCCTTCGGCGGCGGTGGGTGTCATCGGTCGCGTTTCCGAATTAACCAAAAACAATCGGCCGTTCGATAGAGCACAAGCCACTCTTTTAAATGGAGCAAGATACAGTAACGATTGCACTTGAGTCTCCGCTTCGGTTTCTAACGAGTAATAGAACAATTTTCTTCCATCGCTTGAACTGAAATAAAAATAATTATGGTTTAGTTTATGGCCTCTTCTTCTAATAACATCCAATTAACGACTAGCGAGGTTTAATTTTCTCTCTTCCAGTCAGCTAGCATTCATATAAACATGATCTCGCTCTCGCTCGCTCATTTTGTCTGGACCCAGCCTTATACTTACGAATAAGCGTGAATAGCCCCGGAACAGTCTCCAATCCAAACTGTATCACCAACGGTGCATGTTGCAGATGGTCTTATTGGTAACGTCATGGTGTGATACTGCAACCAACCACGATCTGCTGCTAATAAAAGATCCACTCTGGAATTTTCACACATAAGCCACATTTCGGATCCCGACAAACCATCATCTGTAAAATAAATAATCAAATTTGAATAATCCTTTCCCATGGAAATGAGCAAAAACTACCCTAGCTCTAGACCCATTTTTATCTTAAATCACCGTGTGGTGTAACCTACCTGTTATATAACTCAATGCTGCGCTAGTAGATGAAACTACCGACGCTGGGTGCTTCAGCGATACTACATCACATAAGTGCGTAAATTCTGGGGCACTGGCGATAGATACAATTTGGCTAGCCGATGGTCGATCTTTAGGTTGCTGAGACCAACAAAGTACCATTAAATCTAGGAAGTAACTGGGATACAGCGTTTCCTAAATAAGAAATAAATAGTCATTATTTTAGGATGTAGTCCGCCCAAAATCAGAAAGGTACATCAAATGGTGTCGGCATGTTTGTTTATGACACGACTGATTTTAGTGTCGTAACTTTGGTCGACGTCACACATTCGCGCATCGTCCAACACGAGGCTGTACCTTATAATCTTGGTCGGGGCTTTATAACTACTACACCTGGGGTTTATAATATAGCTGAAGGTTTCTTTGATAGTTAGGTATGTATGATACACGAAAATTGGTTAATAATAATTAGTATTAGAAAGCGATTATAAAATTATGTTCCATAAATACAATTTTTACAAAAAATCAAATTAAAAAATTGTGTATTATAATATTACCCTATAAGTTAATGGTGGCCTGCCTCCATCCAAAATACATTCTTTAACAGACTCGTGTCCTTCAAATGGCTGATGTAGGGTGAGGAGTTCATAAATAAACATTCCAAACGAGAAACAGTCCACCTTTTCGGTATATTCCTCTTCTCCATTATACCTCATTATTTCTGGAGCCATGAAACCTTCAGTGCCACCAAAACCTTTCGTTCCAGATGGCAAGGTAAGACGACTGATACCTATAAAGTGTTTATAATATATATTCAGTTAACTCGTGTAATGTAAATGACTCTACCAAGGTTTTACAGTGTTGTCAATACGTGCCTCGACTCGCCGATCGCTACCAAGATCTGACGCGATCGGACTCTCCCCCCGCTCCAGTGACGAGGTTTGTTGGGGGGTTGTTCGAACGTGAACGCGACTATACGTCGACTTCCCTTAAAATCGTGAGCATGCTAGTTTCAAACGTGTAAGGTGCTGTTCCTTAATAAATATGGCGTAAAAGTTACTAAAGTCTATTTATTTCCAAGATAGACTAGGCATAAACACTGTTTGCGCATGATCATCATGTGCGTAGGAGGAGCCTCCGCGCATGCGTATTCTTATTGGCTGTTCGATATGGCGCGAACGTGGGATGGGGCGGGGCTTATAATTTTTACAGAGTTGAAATCAGGAAATTAGTCGGCCTGTTGGTCATTGAGGCCAAGTTTCGTGTTGGCTCGGTGGTTGTGATTATTCCATTTTTATTTTTGTCCTTTAATTTTTTGTTTGTTGTGAGCGCTACTTAACATACCTACCTTAGTATATTTGTTAAAGGAATGTCTAGCACCGATACTGCAGACGAAGCCCAAGTGTATATTAATTTGAGTCCATCTAGGTAACGTCACAAGAAAAATCATTTTAGTTTTGAAATGAAAGAAGTAATTTTAAAGACTTTTGTTGCCAAACATAATTCAATCTACAAGTTTGTCGATTTGAAAGGATTTTTGACCGTGCATTAGCAACTATTACACCTGAGAAGAGTCAAATATGTATTAGTGCAACAAAAAGTAGAAACCAGAATGTGTGAACTCGATAATATTATCGAGATACAAGTTGAACGACTAATTAGGTATTACTGTAGATTAAAGCGACGATGATAACTCCTCAAACTTATCCGAATAATTTCATCACAATAGGATCAATAAGATATACAGGTTGGTGAATTCGGATCTTGTACGGCACGCTTCATCAGTAAACAGAATTTTTTTAATGACAATTTGGATCACGGATTCTTTCGTTTCGAATAAATTGACAATTCTGGCAAAATGTACATCGACATGTATTTTCCGGAAACCCTGTATTTTTTAATTTATTTTATATTTTACCATGAATACTTATTTACATTCCGATATTTCAAAAGTGTATATTGCGATCATAATTTTTTATAATTATAATATTATAAGCACTGCCCTGTTCACTGTTAGTTTCACCGGTCACGTGCGTTTGTTGTGGTCGGTCTTTCTTGGAAATGAATAGACTATAGTTGTTATTTTTATAACAACGCGGATACAAAATCTAATCGCGTCGCTCCGTGTTCACTACCGTAAAGTTTTCTGAAATAATTTGCTGTGCAAACAACACACTTAAGTTGTCATCTTTACGGAAATTGTGCAAGGAATTGTTGAGGTAAGAAATTGGTAGTGAGTATTGAATTAACTTACCATAATCTGCCACTTTAATATGAACTGGATGATCCGGGTGATCCACAAAAGGCGGCGGCATTTCCCAAACGAGAACGTTTTCAGACTTCAGATCTCGGTAAATAATATGTTGCCGATGTAAGTATTCCACAGCTTTTGCAACCTAAAAACGAAACATAATAATAACACATTATTGATATACAGTAATCGAATCACTTTACCTGTAAAATAACAGCTTGCATAGTATACGGCCCTACTTTGGCCCCGGATCTTCTATAATGCCTCAGTACCAAGTCCAGCGCCCCCTGCGGAGCTAAATCCAAAACCAACGCTAGAGGACTGGTGCATACGCCCACGAAAGGCACGATATTCGGATGTCTCAAACTAAGCAGTATATTCAATTCCTGCCTAGCGGTACAGTACGCTTTACACGCGTACTGCAACGGGTCTCTGTCCCATTTTCCTTGAGCCGCTTTGTATGCCATTACGGCCGATTGTCGGGCGTTCGGGCCGGGGGGTACGGGCTGTAGCATTTTCATAGCAACGTCGATCATGGTGTTTGATCCGCGCACCTTACAGGTGCCCTTAAAAACAAAGCCGAAGGCTCCGCGGCCTAGTAGGCGACCTTTTTTAATGTGTTCGGATTTAATGATGTATCTTTCTCCTAAGTCGAGAAACATCTAAAAAAAAAGAGACAGTTTGTTCAAGTTAATATACAGGGTTGTTATATTTATATTGGTGACACCTTGGGTTTGACATTGACCGTTTAAAAAATAGGGAGAGGGTGTCCCATTTTCGACACTTTGTGGTAGTATTAGAGTTATTATCAAATATAGAATGTTGCGGTTTTCACTTAGTGCCTACTTTGTAACGAAACGAAAGATTCCGGTGTTAAAGGACCCCTCACAAATCAAATGGAAATTGGCTCTCGGTGAAATTGGCCAAATTTTGTATACATTGAGTCCCAGAAGAAATGTCTAAATTCATTTAAAATTCAGCGGTAAGTTTTTTCAAAAAAACGCTCGTACCCGTCGATTTTGATTTTTTAATTTTTTTTTTGTGGTAATTTCAGGTATACAGGGTAGCTCAAAAATAAGTTACGACCATCAACTTCATTTTTTCAAATGAAAACATATATTTTTTATTTCATTTTTGAATTTTGCATTGAATTCTAAGCATGTTTCATGTACCATGTCCTATACATAAACTCAACAGTTATTGAAAAAATTAGGATTGAACATATCATTTAGGGAATCCATCGATCTATCAAATCTTCTGGCGATATGGCATTTTGGGCTCCATAATAAGTAAGAGTGTACTGTCTCACTGTCACCATTTATTTCCATAGAAACTGTATGACAATTTTATTTCAAATAAGTATAATTATTGTCAAGCGTAGTTTCAAAGTTGCGGTTTTCACAATAATGGTGAAGTTAACGGCGGGAAAAAATTGAAATTCTATGCATGGTTGGGTTTGGTGATAAAACACGTACTCAAATAGAAACAGCCCAATTATTTACTTGACGTTTTGCTTTCCTTGGAAGAAAATCCATGTACTCCCCTGTCGCACATTGGGGCCGATTTACACATGCCGAAATCTGTTGTTCACCGAGTAGTTCAAAAGCACAAATATCACCCATACAAAGTTATTCCAGTGCATGAGTTATTTGAAGATGATTTCGATAGGCGAAGTGAGTTTTGCGGACGCATGCAAAATATGTGCAGTCTAGATAATAATTTAGTAAAAAATATTATTTTTTCGGATGAAGCTACGTTCTATTTGAATGGTAATGTCAACAGACAAAATTGTCGATATTGGGCAACAGAAAATCCGCATTGAATGATAGAGGTTCACAGCCAGTACCCTAAGAAAATAAATGTTTGGTGTGGAATCGTACGCGAAAGAGTAATTGGTCCATTTTTCTTTGAACAGTCTTTAACTGGACAAGTATATCTCGAATTTCTCCAACTAGAATTAATTCCAGCATTAGTGGCTTTATTTCCGAATCCATTGGATCCAGACTCCCCTGACGAAGAACTGATATTCCAACAAGATGGTGCTCCTCCGCACTATGCGGCCACTGTGCGCATATTTTTGGATGAAACCTTTCCCAATCCCAAAACGGTGGATTGGAAGGAGAGGACCTATCGAATGGCCTGCTAGGTCGTCAGACCTAACTCCGCTGGACTTTTTTTTGGGGTTACCTCAAATCAAAAGTATTTGTTAACATGCCAAACAATATGCAGGAGTTGAAAGAAAGGATCCGAAGAGAAGTGCGTGTCATAACTCCGGAAATGGTTGGAAACGTGCAAAGAGAGTTTATTGATCGTCTTGGATATTGTCAAGCCGTAAATGGCGCACATTTTCAACATTTAATTTGATTTTGTTGTTTTTTTTTAATAAACAGGTCTTACTTATAGATATGTTCAATCCTAATTTTTTCAATAACTGTTGAGTTTATGTATAGGACATGGTACATGAAACATGCTTAGAATTCAATGCAAAATTCAAAAATGAAATAAAAAATATATGTTTTCATTTGAAAAAATTAAGTTGATGGTCGTAACTTATTTTTGAGCTACCCTGTATACATGAAATTACCACACAAAAAAAAAATCGACGGGTACGAGCGTTTTTTGAAAAAACTTACCGCTGAATTTTAAATGAATTTAGACATTTCTTCTGGGACTCACTGTATGTTGTTCCTTTCGGTGTCCAGATCAAAAGTCTCCACGGGCACAAAGCTCGAAAATCTTCCCTGCGAGCAGTACCCAGCTCTGAAGGTTAGAGACCGGTAATCCCCGATTTTCGCTGATTTTAGCTCTTCTCCCCTTCAATTTTCGGGATATATATGAAGATATTTATCTTTCTTGCTACCAAAAAATTTCTGATCCATAAATATTATATCAATTAATAATTGCAATTTTATAATAATAATAAAAACAATGCCATCGCGGGACGCTGTATTGCTAGGACTGCTGTAGACTACATCAGCGCGGATGGACTGGCGACGGAACGTTTAACTTTTGACCAACGGGAGACAAGTTAACAACCTTCAGAGCCGGGTACTGCTCGCAGGGAAGATTTTCGAGCTTTGAGCCCGTGGAGACTTTTGATCTGGACACCGAAAGGAACAGCATATCCAAAATTTGGCCAATTTCACCGAGAGCCAATTTCCATTTGATTTGTGAGGGTCCTTTGTAATGATTTTGAAAATCATCGCTTTTTAAACACTCCTTGTATTTCCGTTACGCGTTAACATATCAAAAAGATAAATATAAACTATACATTTTTGTAAAGCCCAAAATATGCTCAATTAATCAAAAAATAATATAGTGTCCAATTTAAAAAAACTTTCGCAACTGACCTTTACATAATAATATCTAACAAGATTATTGTGGTGTCTAAAAAGCGAAAATTTTCACCCTGTAGATTAAAAACTACGCGAGCCATGACAAATTTGACTCCGCATTGATGGGTATTCAATCTCAAAACATATGGTAGCATAACAGCAAGCAGTGTTGTCAAACTTTTCAAAATTTCAGATTAGAAACTAATTAAAAATAAATAAACACCAAATCACTCAAAACAACAAACATTACATGCATACGTGGCTTTCGCGAGCAGGTGATTCGTGCCGTATCGATAAAAAAAAATGAAAACTGCGATCTCAACAGACCTATAAAAATGTACTGATTTACGTTTAGCACATGGCACCAACGCTTGCCGTCTACCAACGGCCGCGAACCCCTATACCGCTATTCAATCGCTAAGTCGGAATAACCTTGAATGTTTTCTGTTGTGAAATTATTTGTTTGCATGTGTGTGTAAATTTGATTTAAAATTAGTATACTGTACTTGATGGAAATTGTGGAAACAATTGTTGAGGTAATTATATACTAACCGAATCAGGAGCTATCCTGGCCAATTTGATTTCTCCATGCGACGGACACGTCACCGACCTTTCATTATAGGAAGCCAATATACATTCTTCCACCATCCAGGAGTAATACAACGGATTTTTGGCATTCTGATCTTCCACGTTAATATTAGGATGGCCTTCCATAGACACGTTCCTACTCGACACGCTGGAATCGGGATCCACCCCGCTATCGCACTCCGACGTGTACGATTCTTGAGACTTTCTTATTCTATACAAGTCACGGTTAAAGTTCTGGTTAAGTTCCTGATCCGTGTGTACGCCGGCGTCTTGCCCCTGAGAAGCGGACGGTAGATTTAAATCAAAATTATCATGATCCTGACGGCTTTGCCCTAAGCACTGTGGACATAAGATAATGCGAGTAACTAAAAATTTTCCTTCTGAGGTATGAACGAACCGAGTACCTAGAGTAGGGTACCAGTCCTCTAGCAGAATGTCTATATGGTCGACGGCCAAAGCTAACAGTTGTGCGGTAGATTCTTGAGTGCATTCGATAACCAATTCCTCTTTGATTTTCAGTTGGTTAAGGTCAGAATGTTCCGTTAGTTTCGGCCTGACGACGAGCGAGTCAACTGGGAAATATATTTCTAAAATTGAGGAATTTTGGAGGTCCACGTCGCACCAAACTCCATCTTGACTAATTTTAAACCTGAAAATATACTCTTTTATAAAAATCGATGCTTGAAAAAACTTTTACTTCTACAATAATGTTGCTACAACACACAGGTATTGTGACTTAAAACTCCCCATCCTCATTTATTACAGACTTAAAAGTGAATAAAAACATAACAGCAATTCGTTTTAATGCAATAACGTGTTGGTTTCTATAAGTTTTTTTGCCTTTAAGTTGAATTTAATCCTACAAACAGTTTTTTTCAAAGCTATTCCATCGTATTTTGTGTTTTCGTTAAGTATTTATGGACGCTTGTTACTGATATAACCTTGTTTTGTAAAGTCATGTCATAACATGTCGCAAATTTTGTACTTTTACGTATGACTAATCACTAGACTATAACAACAGACTTACTTTAACTGTCTATAATGGGCAGCGCTGTTATGCAAAACTTCCTTCATTCTAAACAACGTAATATCGCCATACTTCAACTGTAAGCCAGTCTGCCAAAGGACCCATTCGGCTTTGAGATCCAAACATTTGGACAAGTGCGCGTCTTGCGCCACATCTTTCGGCAATACGAAGAAAGATCTGATGATATCGATTATGGTATCGTCGGCCAAAATTCTGGATATTAACCGAGACCAGAAGCCGGAGGGAAAGTACGACATCAGAAGTAAACGAGTCATGGATTTGTCTGTGTGTCGGGATGTCACTTCGTATTGTATGACATCGGGTGGCTCCTCTACAAAGAGAAAATGCTTGAATTATTAATACGGTTTATTGTTGGCCGAAACGAAATAGTACCTTGAGTTGAACTACTTGGCATATTCATTTGGAATCCTTGACTTCCACCATCTCTATACAAAACAGATTTCGGCGACACTGTTAACTTTTTGTTTCTGACGGCCCAACCTCTGGATCTAAGAGGTACCTTTAATGAAAAATAATTGTATAAATATTTTTTTCCTAAAAACGGTAATTTCTTTTTAACAAACCGGAGCACTCTGCATATTTACCTACAAGTTATTTGGAAAACAGAAATACAGGGTGTTATGGAAATGACGTATTATATTTAAACCGGCAATTCCTGAGATAAAGACAAATTGAAGAAAAATACCCATAAATGGCGCTTTCAATTCATTCAGCGGTACAAGTGACCTGACGTCAAACCAGAAAAACACCTGTGTGGCACTGCGATACATGTAAGCAATCAAGGAATTCTGGCCGGTGTTGTCATATGTACACACCAAACTCTTTAGACAAAATAAAATAATTTAAACACTTTTCCATTCTGTAATACCTTATTATACAATTAATTGAAGAACATTTACGACGGACTATGTTTTAAACAACCCGAAAAAACTTATGGAATAGTAATAGCCACGTACGTCACTAGGTCAAATGCCAATAACCTCTCGACGCCTTACATCGGCTGAGCGAAGTAGTTTCATATAGCGCCGCACGCTTGCGTCTGTTAGTTGAAGACAAAACCAGCGGCCGGATACGTTGTGTCTCGTCGTTCACCAACACATTCTCAGCAATCCGCTCTGTTTTTTTCGGTGTACGCGTGTATCTTGCCCGTCCATAAATAATCTTTGAATATTGTTTTTATTGACGCGTTTCTTCTGGACGTCAAATTTCGTCGCGCGTAATATAATCTAATAATCTGTAGTATAAGTGCCTGGATTTCCTCACTCTTTAGGTATAAGGACAAATACAAGTAGTAGGTAGAAAATAATTTAATTTTATAATTTTATATGGAATTTCAGTTTTACATTAAGTTTGTCAACATTGCCATTGGCTCTGGGTGAAATGTTGTACAGTAGCGCGGACTGACCTGTGAGTAAGAGTGTTGATTACCCCATTTTTAAAAGGGTCGATTTAAAAAAAATAAAATATGTAGCGCTTCTCTAGGACACCTAAGGGGTCACCCATTTAAATATAATACGTCATTTCCATAACACCCTGTATATGTTTCTATCTTTTTAGGTGAAAAAATGGACTTTTTGATTTATTATAATTATTCCGGGCATGATTTTAAAATACCCTCTATAAAAAATATCTAGTATTTTTATGAAATAGACCGATTCCTTTTCTAAATTGCCTCAAATTGTCAAATCATTAACTGCTACTAATATTTATCGTACCATCGTAATCGTATAGTAATTAGTTCTAAAATAACCTTTGAAATATTAAAGAGCGCCACAAACATTTCAATGTAATAACCTTTTTTTTTAGATGTCGATTGTAAATATTTCCTTGGGCCTCCCGCTCTACATCTACATCTTATAGAGGCCCCGACTTAAAGTAATAGCCTTTTTTTTAGATGTTTCTACATCACATTTCAATCGTGCATAGCATTAAAATAAGCACGTAGCACTATCAATAGTGCTATCAATACTATCGATAGTTTTCCACCTCTAATTCATACCTTCACTTTCACCATCGGCTGTAGACCTTGTCCAGGATACATTTGAGCGACGATCATATCCTCTTCGGACGGCAGTAAGGAGGGAATCAACATAGTCCTGGAATCCCACGTTAAAGCGACCTCAAACTTATTGAGCAGGTTAACCACGTATCCTCTAGTATCTATGGGACCGATATTGCTGGCTTTAAAAACATGTTTGAGGTCGTCGAGTTTCATTACTCCCGTTCTGGCGAACGGGTTTATCTCTCTTATTGTCACGACGTGAGCAAGCATATCGCATAACCACTGAGGGTCGAGAAAATAGAGGTCCTTGAGGGTGGCGTCGTCGTAGTGAAGTAATACGCCTAAAGCAAATGTAATAAATATACGGGGTGTCTCTAATTGATGGTTGGAAATATCCAATAATAAAGCGATTCAGTGGTTAAATTTATATACTGAACTTCTTAGCTTTTGAGCTTAGACAGCGTATATTTTCTTCTTCATTAGGAATACAGTAACCTAGTCATATTTATAATGATAAATCCATTCATGTAATAAAATGGCTATTTAAATATTTCAATTTTGTCACTTCTCCAGTTAAAAATTAGGTGATAAAAAACACAGCAACATAGCATATCGTTACAATCAAATTTGATGCTCTCAAACCCTTTTTTCAGTGATTGAACCGTTGGTTTGCAATTAAATTATTAAAAATGAACCGTTTTAGGAAAATTTCAATTAGCGAGATTGCATGAATTCATGAATTTATTTTGCTAAAAAAAACTCGAACTTTTTTATTTAAGACAATACGATGAGTGAGCTCTTGTGTTTTTACAAATGATAGAAACCCCACAGCGTTAAATATCCACAGGGGTCAATTCTGGGGCCTCTGTTTTTTACTATATACACTTCCCAACATACCTTAGACATTACAAGGCACACTTTTATGCGGATGATACTCAGATCTACCTACATATGTTTTAGACCTAGTGATATTCATAATGCCGTTGAGAAGATCAATGCGGATCTGAGGATTCTTCTGCAGGTGTCTAACTTCCACTGTCTTGGTATAAATCCAAGCAAATCCCAGGGACTTCTTTTTGGTAGGAAAAAGGATCAATCATTTTATCAAGAACGGGTAAGGGTATTAATAAATAATGAGCAACTTAAACTGGTTAGTGCTGCAAGAAACCTGGGTCTGGTCAATGATACCAGCCTCAGATTCTCTGAGCATGTCAGTATGCGTATTAAAAGGGCTTTTGCCAATCTTAAGTTAATATACACTCAACGAAATATTTTAAATGAGAAACTTAAAAAAATGCTCTGTGGTTCCATCGTATTGTCACATTTTAACTATGCCCATCTCTATTGGATGCTGATGCCCGAAGAATTCAGTTAATTCAAAATTGTTGTGTACGTTTAATAGGGGGTATAAGGAAGCGTGAAAGGGGAGTGTCTGCAAAGCTGAGAGAAATAAAATGGTTTAGAATGAATGAACGTAGGGTGCTCCATTCCTTAGTTCTTTTTAATAAAATTATTAGTAAAAAATGTCCGGACTATCTATATAAGAGTATTAAATTCCGCAGTGATGAGCACAATTCGATAGTTTAGTTTTAATATATCAGACACCTTTCTGGTTTGCAATTTAAATTATCAATTCAACATATATTACCTGTTTTTGTTTAACTCTGTCTTATTGCTTTAAGAAATTGTACTGTTTCTGAATGAAAATTATTAAATTAAGTAATTAATGTAAATTGTATTTTTTTTATATAATGTTGGGTATTGTGTAGGTTAAGTGAGGAAGCGTAGTCTTCAACGTCGCCTTTTTAGCTTTTAAATGTTACAATAAAGACATAATTTATTTACTTATTTATTTATCTAAGCAATCTAGTTTTCGTAAAAAATAAAAGCTTATCCTATAGAAACAAAGCTTTTACGAATGATCTTTGCCGATAATATACTTACCATTATCGTGTAAAATATACTTAGCAATATCGCGTAAAATATACTTACCATTATCGTGTAAAAATAAGGTGGCTTGATGTAACTCTGCCCAATCTCTGAACGTTTTATTATATCTTTGTTGCATCTCCGTTGTTACGAGCGATTTGTACTGTTCGGCTGTTAACACTGGATCTAAGAAATTGATACGTCTTTCTGCCGCGATGTGATTAACTACGTCTTCTAATGCTAAATATGTGGCAGGTACTTTTTGTTCTAATAGCAATTCTTTGCTTCCTAAAATAATTACCATAATGACGAAAGAATTTTTCGAGAGTTTCGAGAATTTCCCTCCTCTCGTCCAAAATAGTTTTTATGATAGATTTATCTAATGGCAAGTTAGATTTGCAAATGGACCCCATATGCAGCTGATGAAATATACAGGCTTGTCCCACCGAGAACCGATTCGATCTATATATAGAAAACTAGACGTAGGAAAATATTGACAATTGGACAGTATGTTAACGTTGATGAGGACAACTCAAATACATTTTCAAATGGAAACCACCAAATTTTATAATTATTTTCTATTTGGCTTTAAAACTAAGTGCAAGTTAGTATAAGGTTTGCTATTCAGACATGTCAATTTAATTGTCAAATTTGACTATACAGGGTGTTATAGAAATGACTTATTATATTTAAACCGGCAAATCCCGAGATGAAAATAAATTGAAGAAAAATAAACCATAAATGGCGCTTTGAATAATTATTAAGCGAAATATACACTTTATATGAAATATCAAAAATTTACGTGGCCGCTCCTGTCGCCCTTCGCAATCAATATTTTATTGAGGCAGTCTCCAGGTTCAAAAGAGGTTAGCGCATTATAGGCGATGTTGTCATATTGCAACACATAATTCTAAACGCACGTGTTCAGTTTTGACAACAAGACGTCTTTGACGCGCGCTATCACTTCTTTTTCAAACTTTTTAGACAAAGAAAACTACTATTTTAAGGTATATACTCTCTTACCTTCGATCTTATTTTAAAATAATCCGTTTTATAATTAAATTCCAAAAAAAAATAAAACACAAAAAGTATGTTTTTCAACAGTAGATAATATCACACAAATCACATGACAACATTTATTATTATGAATTATTTCACAACAACAAAAAATCCGGCAATACAACTAGCAAAACGTTTAAAATTCGTATACATCAAGCACGTGGAACCCTCGACGTCGTTCCACTCCAGAGTCTCGAAACATACCGAAGTATGAAGCGGCGCGCGGCCGGTATTCAAGCTACGGCGAGACACGCGGTGTGATCGGACAACACTGTTAGTATACTCTAATGACCCACATTGTTGCTAAGTGAATCCAGATGTAACGGCGCGACAGTATGTGGGTAAAAAGGGTTTTTACCTTAGTATTTAGATATTCGATTTAAAAAAAAAGTATGTAGACTTTCTCTAGGACACCCAAGGAGTCACCCATTTAAATATAATAAGTCATTTCCATAACACCCTGTATAGAAAAAATTAATAATTGTTTTAAAATAAAACCTTAAATATGTTAAAGACGCTTAGATTTAGGTATAGGACATGATATACGAAATCTGCCTAGAATCTTGCGTAGAATCCGAAAATATAATAATATATAGTGTGCTCCATTTAAAACAAGCATGTTGACACCGACTTCCGGTACAACCGGAACTGCTACCATATTGGAAATATTTTAGCCGAGTTGCCCCCCATCAACATTAGCGTACTGTATAATTGTCAAAATTTTCCATATTACATCGAAGGTTCCCGGTGGGACACTCTGAAAACCCTGAAATTACCAAGTTTGGCAAATACGCTGACCAATTACCTGGAGGCTTCAAACTAAACACAGTGTCATAGATCAAATTACACAGGAGCTTGATATTATGCCGGCTTCTACAACTTATTTCGATTGTATCCAAAACTCGAGGCAAACCCATCTTCTCGGCATCGACCACATTGATAAACCTATCCCTGATAATCTGCTGATATTCTTCGGAAATATTTGGGTTAAATTCTTGCACTACATCATAATGGGTGCCGACGATTATGACCGGTGAATTTGGGGCCCGTGCTTGTATATTAACCAGCCACTGCAAGATTTCGTTTATGCCTCGTTGGCCGTCTGTGATTTTCCAGACAACTAAATATAGACTCCTTTTTGATAGAAAATACTGATGTGTGGCATAGTATCTGTAAGAAAGGGAGGCTTTAACAACAGAACATATTTAGATATCGATATATGGTATCATAAAATAAATCCAGGTAACATAAGTTTCACTTTACGTGATTTGTCACCAGTTGATCCCCAAACGAATACCCCTATTGAACAATTGTCCAATTTTTGAACATTTGTTTACGCTACTCGATAAAATAATGTAATATTTTGAATTGCGAATAAAATTGAAAAATTGCAACACTTTCTTTAAAAATTTGTATCTTCTCTTGAAAAGCAGATAATGACGTGAACAAAAAAATACTCCGTTAAGAAAAGGGTACACTTCAAAACAAAATATAATGAAGCTATAATCTACCTCTCAATTTTTCCACAGGGCGTTAAGAAATTAAGGATAAAAAACTTTTTTTACCTCTATAACGATAAAGACCTCAGTATTGTTTGAGAACTAAAATTCAGGCTATAAATAAAATTCCGAGCCACAAGTCTACACTTGTATATTATATTCATACCAAATTTCAGTTCTCTATGAGAAACGGTGACTGAGAAATAGGAATGTGACAGACATTATATAACATACATACTCTTTTTGTCCGCCAAAGTCCCACGTTCTGAAAATAACAGGACCATGCGTGGACTGATTCCTCACTTTTTTTTCATAGACCCAGTCGCCAATGTCAACGCCTACAGTGGACATGTTCGATCCCCTAGAGGTTTTCACATTTATGTTTTTGTTACCCATTCTCTTAGCCCAATGCTAGAAACAATTTAAATCAATTTATGGCAGGTTCTATTTCAGTTGTTAAACACACGTGTTTTGCTTATTAAACACAGTTTAGTACAAAATATTATGTTATTATAACATAACATTGATAAAGCATTGCAAGGTGTTTGACCTATAACATCGCTATCATTTATCATCGTAAAAACAAACAAATTTACATCATAACCTCACTTACTTCCGGGCGTTTTCTCGTAACTCCCTCCTGTCTTAGCTGTTCCAACAAGCTCGTTTTTCCGATACCCTGGACCCCTACTATCATCAATTTCATTCTAGCATACGGCTTAGCGTCCTCCAGTACGGATTTAAGATATCCTATTATATCCATGGTTTTGTATTTTTTGCTTTCTATCATAAACTTAAGCGGTTCTTGAAGCGAGCAACCTCGCGTGTTTAAATTCCACAAGCGAGATAGCAGTCCCATCTGTGGTGGGAGCTCGTTTATTTCTATAAATAAAAGGTAAATAGAGAGAATTTGCTACCCAGCATCCAACTATTCGCCACGCTACGAATATAACCTAAGTTTTCAAGTCCTAGAAGTAAAATTATCAAGTTTCTCGGTAGCAAATTGTTTAGCCGTGACGACAATCAACAAGTTCATAATATTATAAAGTTGTTTGCGAAGATATTTGAGTTTTAAAATTGCTGGTAATCGTTTCCAAAAACTCCTTAATATTAATTTTAAAGGTGATTATTTTTAGATAACGTGTTGCTAAATATGTTAAGCATCATTAAATTTATTTATTAGCTTGACGTGGCGCGACAGATCGCTTTGTTATTTCAAATAGTTCGTTAATAAGCAAGGCGGAAAATTTTTTATGTACTCTCCCTAAATGTTATAAAAGTATTATGCAGTTCGTTTAAATTTTTTTTGCTGCATACCTGTACAGTACTAATAAATAATAAACACAGTGTTTGTTTTTGAATAATTAATTATTTCCTAAATATACAGGGTGTCCAGAAACAAGGGATAGTATACAGTGTGTCCGCGGATGGGGTTTACAAGAGGACGAATGGACTAAAAATTGAAAGATACGAAAAAAAGTCACTCTTAATAAACGGTTTGCTTGTCTAGAAAATACGATTCACCATAGGAAACTTCATTTTTTTATACAGGGTGGGTAAAAACTGCAAAAATGTTATTTTGCTTAAGAGTAAACGTACTTTATTTTGAAAGATACGAAAAAAGTCTTTTTTTTAAATAAAAATAATTTTTGAAATTGTCATTCCTTGCTGAACAAATGTCGTCTCTTGATTTTTTTGTCGTTTGACATACAGTTATCGTATAGAAAAATTAAATTATTTCATTTGCACTCCGTTATGAAATTAGGCATTCACAAAGATCAAAAAGGATCTAGTGGGTAAGAAGCAGATATTGTTTTCTAAACATAAACAGTTTTGACAGCTGTCTACTTAGTCTAGTTGTCACGTATTTAAGTTAATAACTTTAACAAATTATTTTAAAAAAACATAAAAATATTCAACCCTGTATCTCAAAAGTTAAGACGTTTACGATATATGTTCATATGAAGTTTTTTCTGAAAATGGACCCAAGAATAACCTCCTTAAATAATAGCATGTTATTAAGAAACACCCTGTATAGGGGAAGTAGTAATAATATCAGTACTAAAGCTATAATTGTATTGTATAAGTTGTATAAGTGAAAAAAGCTATATTTTATTTCATTCAATCGATTCATCACAAATATTTTGAAATGATGGAAACAGAACAAAACATTACTTAAATCGAATTATAATAATGCATTTAGTCTACAAGTGTACGTATATTTAATAGAATCTTACCCAGATTTCCGCTTATATTCAAGACGGATAAATTCGTTAATTCATAGACATTCGTCGGAATTTCCCTAATATTATTATTACTAATGTCCAGCATAGACAAATTTGGAAACATCAGCCTTGATTTTGCAGTCTGTGGATTCTGAAAGAGATATAATCCCCCAATGAGTAGTGATACATTCGCTAACGTTTTTGAAAATTTTAATTTATTTTTTGAATATTTATATATAGTGTTTTTTTTGTGTGTCAAGGCAACCACGACGTGTTAGATATGTCTGAGAGAAAGTTTTGAAGAGCCGAGACACGGCTCTTCACGAATTATGTTGCAGGTAATGCTGCGTTTATTGGCACGAATTATATTGACGCGTAACGATAGTCTGTGTGGTTAAGAATATTCTTGTTGCAATGTGTTATTTAATTATTTGACTATTAGTGTTAGCTTGTTAATTTTATTTCGCCGACAATTACTGTATTGTAAATTATTAGAAATTTTTATTTTGATATTTGGCTCTTCCCTTATATTTTCGTCCACGAGTCGCCACTGGTCTAGGTGAGGCCTGACGCGATAGCATTATAGCAGACATAAATGCCGTTGTTTCGATGAATCCATACATTTTCAGAACTTGTAACGATATTTCTCGTAGATGATGACGGACATCGAGCGAATATACTAAATCAAATAATTGCGCCCTTATACAACTCACCCTTTCAGTGTCGTCATCTTCAGTGGCACTTAAATCGCCATTATCATCTGTGCTAAGTTGTATCCTAGACAGCTGATTATCGGCTAAAATTAGCGTCCTTAAATTATCAAGTCGTAGATGTCTTCGATGGACACAAACCGAATGTAATACTGTATGCCTTACTGATCTAGAGGAATGTCTCCTCACTAGAAAGAATTAAAAGTTTAGGTGGATATTGAACAATGGAATAGATGAAGAATTAAACAGAGAAATAATTTTCAACATAAAAATACCCTGTTTACCGCTAAGCAGATCCTGCAGCCAAAACGCTACTACTCCACTGGATATTAATTTCAAATTCTCTATAACGGTGTATATAGGCGTTGCGTGGATTAATATCCCTAAATTTGCTTTTGTAGTTATACAGTGAGTCCCAGAAGAAATGTCTAAATTCATTTAAAATTCAGCGGTAAGTTTTTTCAAAAAACGCTCGTACCCGTCGATTTTGATTTTTTAATTATTTTTTTTGTGGTAATTTCATGTATACAGGGTAGCTCAAAAATAAGTTACGACCATCAACTTCATTTTTTCAAATGAAAACATATATTTTTTATTTCATTTTTGAATTTTGCATTGAATTCTAAGCATGTTTCATGTACCATGTCCTATACATAAACTCAACAGTTATTGAAAAAATTAGGATTGAACATATCTATAAGTAAGACCTGTTTATTAAAAAAAAAAACACAACAAAATCAAATTAAATGTTGGAAACGTGCAAAGAGAGTTTATTGATCGTCTTGGATATTGTCAAGCCGTAAATGGCGCACATTTTCAACATTTAATTTGATTTTGTTGTGTTTTTTTTTAATAAACAGGTCTTACTTATAGATATGTTCAATCCTAATTTTTTCAATAACTGTTTAGTTTATGTATAGGACATGGTACATGAAACATGCTTAGAATTCAATGCAAAATTCAAAAATGAAATAAAAAAATATATGTTTTCATTTGAAAAAATGAAGTTGATGGTCGTAACTTATTTTTGAGCTACCCTGTATACATGAAATTACCACAAAAAAAAATAATTAAAAAATCAAAATCGACGGGTACGAGCGTTTTTTGAAAATACTTATCGCTGAATTTTAAATGAATTTAGACATTTCTTCTGGGACTCACTGTATATTACATGTCTAAATACTCTAAATACGCCTTACATTATCCGACGTGTTGCCACGTGCAACGCCATACATAACTGTTTTCAGTTAAGAAGTGTATGTAGGTTGGTAGGGTAACAGTGATGTCAGTTTACAACGCGTATATCGGCTTTGTTCGATGGAAATCGTTGCTTAAGCGCCTCGAGTTTGAAATGTTGTGATTTCAAATTTGTGTGCTATTACTATTGGTTGTGTTGCAAAATATGTCTTGTTTTCATCTCAGCATTTGCAGGTTTAAATATAATAAGTCAGTTCCATAACACCCTGTACATTTTATATTAGATTTTTTTGTCATTCCGAATATGTTAAAAAATGTGACGTCCTTGAAAAGAAGTTGGGTTGGAAGAAGGGGTTGCGAGGTGGCCGGGATATTCCCGGAATATATATATTTTTTTTAGTTAGGCTCAGCACCGAATTTTTCTCCGGAATCTATCAAAAAAAATTGTACCTTAAAACTCTGAAGCCAATTGACAAAAATCAGGGAATCAACTAAAATTGCGCGCAAAATAAGGACATTTTCAACAATTTAACCTTTTTGCGTAAAATCTTACCTCCTACTTCCGCAACTTTCCCTCTAAAAGCAGCGTTTTCCGTATAGCAAGCTAAATTAGCCAACTCCATATTATCATGCGCTTCGACTTGTGGGAGGCTCGGCCAGACAGCTATCTGATTATGACTTAAATCCAGCTGTTTTAAGGAACTAGGATAGCTGGTAATATGGGACATGGACCTTAACGTATTAAAAGCCATGTTGAGTCTCGTTAAATTAACGGCTAAGCAGGGCAAGACTACAGGAATACTCGTGAATAAATTGTGAGCAAGATTGAGGGCAGACAGTTGTGAGCATTTTTCTAGACTGGTTTCGTCATTATGCAAAATTTGCTCCGTTACTTCGACGTTTTTGCTCCATATGTGATGTCTGTTGAGGTCGAGTTGTCTACAAATAATAGTATATTAAGATACAAGTTTCATAAGACATTATCTTAGAGCACGCGCTCAATTTAGAAAACGAACCGCGGTGGGTCTTAAAAGTTTGAAAAATTTTTAAAAATATAGTAGATTTTTTTCATTTGAATTAATACTTTCTTATTTGGTTGGCAATACTTTTAATATTTAATAAAATGTTACTAGTATCAAATATGCCATGATAGAAACAATTGAACACAACAAAGCTTGTTTCCATCCGTCATAATTAAAAATAAATATATTATTAAAGTTAATAAAAATGAGTCGGGAAGAAAGTTGTACTCCATCAGAAATACGAGAAATTGTAGAAAATAATCTAGAAAACCTTTTAAAAAGAATATGTAATACTTTCAGTTATGTGCGAGCAGAACAAAGGTTAATTGAACAAAATAATAAATAATACTATTGAACAAAATATTTTGTTGACACAGAATCTGACAGGAATAACAATTAATGCCCAGGAAATGTCTACAGTAACTATAAATATGTATATACAAAGTAATATGTATAATACTATATTGAATTAAAAATAAAAATAGTACTTTATTGAATAAACTTTAGAAATAGAGCATAAACTGGAAGATATTTTTGTTATTTTTAGGTTATGTTGTTTTATAGTTGTGACTAGAAATTAGTTTACGGACAACGTCAGCATGTTATATATTTCCGAGTATAGGTATTTCAGATAAATATCTAGTAAAAATGATCTATTTGCAAGGTTAAAGGTTAGTATTTTAAAGTTTTCCATAAAAATTTTTTATCGAATCCATAATGCCTAGAAAACTAATTTCAACGAAATCAAAGTAAGCTTAAAATTCGAACCCTACTTGCTGCCAACATAAAAAAAATTTCAGTTTCATAAAGTGGCAGGTTATTCAATTTTTTTACATTTCATAATGTAGCCATTATGAAACCCAAATAGAAAAAAATATTAATAAATTCTGAAGTGTTTGACGTGTAAATATGACAACATCGCCGGTCTTTTCAAACTTGACCCACAATTGATTGTGTACATTCCTCGCCAGTGCCTTCCACGTGGTTTTTCGGGTTTGACATAAGGTTGTTTATCTCGCTTAATAATTCTAAGCGGCATTTATGGTTATTTTTCTTCAATTTGTTTTCATCTCAGGAGTTGCGTGATTAAATATAATAAGTCGTTTCCATAACACCCTGTATAGTGACACAATATATTCAATAAATAAATAAGAAAAAAATACTTACAAATAAGATCTTTCCTTTTTTCGATATCTAACAACATGGAACGATTCCTCACTACAAATCATTTTATCAAACTCTGTAATTTCATTTTCCGAATCGGGCTCGGTGAGACTGGATAAATGACTTTCACTTGAGCTCACGCTCATTCTATCCAAATCTTCCTTTACCTAAAAGAGGAGTCCATGTATCTTAACAAATTTTTTAAAATTTATAAATACAGGGCGTTTCCAAAGACATGTGCCATGTGGTGATTGCTTACCAAAAACTAAGTCAAATAGTTCCTATCATCATAGGTCAGCAGATGCTTTGTTTAAAAATACAGGGTGTTTAAATTTTTTATTTTTTCAAGATATTTTCAAAACGGCTTCAGTAGTTTTAGTGAAATTCGGGTTATGAAAAGTACCAAAAATAGCACATAGACCCTGGTAAACATATTCACACATCTTTATTAATAAAATATAATAATATGCTATCTGCGGACTCTTGTAAATAGTAAACTATTTGTGTTATAAGGAATTACTGCAAGAGGGATTACACATGTTTTTCGAAACATCCTGTATGCAATGTGATCACCGATAATTCCGACTGTACAGTTTTATTCATGAAAAATGGGTACACTAAATCTAATATAATGTAAATCTGTCTTAATTCATTTTGACTTTTTCAAAAGTTTATGGTTGACAAGCCCGTCACTTGTCAGAATTCGCAAAATGCCTCGCCATTTAACAGAACTTGAAAAAGTTTAAATAGTAGCAAGAATTGAAGAATGGGTGGTCAATACGGGTACTAGCAAATTATTACGATAAGGGCAAGAGCACAATTTTAATGGTTAAGCAACCTTGGGGGCAAGAGGGGCGTTTGAAAAGAAAAACTGGTGCTGGTCAGGCCCGCACTTTCGATCCAAAAGAATCGGAGCTAAAAACTGCGTTAAAAAATAATTCCCACAGATGAACGTAGACAGTCCCGGAAAATTTGCACCTTAAATTATATATTCTGTGACTATCAGTTGTGGAACACTGCAGTGTTCAAAAACGAAAAGGTTTTTCAATCTAAATATAGGTAATAAATTCGGGTATTAGTTATGCTACGTGGAGTGTTATTACAGAAATATTGTTACACATTTAACTTATTGATCACATTTAATCAGATTATTTTATTTTGTTTAGCGACTCCAATCCTGATTGCTCATAACCTTAAAAACAATAAATCAATCAGAAAGCCTCATTTACGCAAATATCGCAAAAACGAGTCATAAGACCTGTCCCCATTTTCAATGCATACAACTGTACTTGGAAAAATTTATAATTTCAGTTTTTCGAATTCATTCTTCTTGTGTCCTCGGATTGACTCCCGAAGAGAGAAAACTTTTTTATTTATCGTTTTATGAAAAAAAGTTATTCTTCATAAAACTCCTGCTTATGCTCAAACGATCCAAAAGCATATTATTTTCTTAAATTTATATACCGGGCAGTCAGAATTTAGAAAAATATGAAAAAAAAACAACTAAGAGTAGTGTAAAGTGTAAAGATATAAGTAATTATTAAAAGTTGTTGGGGTTGAAGCTACGCCTTTGCTGTAAACCCACAAATAAAAAAGTTTCCCTCTTGGGGAGTCAATCCGTGGACACACTGTATAAATACGATCCACAGACAAACATAAACACATACCTCCTTCGGTGCCGAAGGCAACTCCTTCAAAAAATTAAACGAAGCATTTAACTCCTTCAATTTCGGTGCCAACCAAATTTCATACGGCAACTGCTGTAACTTGTTATTCGAAACCACCAACGAGACCAAACTCGGTAACTTGAACAGAGCTTCCGGTATCTGATTCAACCTGTTATCTTGAAGATACAACTCTTCCAAGACCGGACAACAATAATTCGAGTCTGCTTCACGTTTCGCCTTTTTCCTGAAACCCTTACGGACCGGAGACGCTTCCGGTACGGGCAATTTTTCTATCCTATTTTGCGAAACGTTCAAATATTTTAAACTCTGAAGCTGAAATACACCCAGCGGTATAGTCGTCAAGCTGTTGTTCGAAATATCCAGTCTGGTAATTGAAAATAAAGCGATATCGTAGCTTCTCGGATTTTGTTTCAGCTTCGGATTCATATTTAAAGCGGCATCTATGAGCCATTGGATCTTTATTTCGAGGAGCCCGCATTTTTGATTATGCCAATTGATCATAGTCGGGGTGTTCGGAAATAGGCTCGAGTATGTAAGACTCGATACGTTGGAAAATATGGTTATGTGCGATGAATTTATGTTTTCGGTCATGGCTTTTTTGTTGATTTTGTATTCTGGATCGGGATGGGCCTAAAAATTATTTAAGGAAACTTATACCCCGACAATAAATTCCGGACGAAGATAATGTTAGCTACGTTCATAGTCCTGTAACTTTTAAATTGTTGTCCATTCTTGGGGAAATTTTTAGCAAAGTATATACTTGTGTTTCGAAACATTCGCCTAAATTTTAGTTTTCATTATAGGCAGAAACAAAAGTTACTTTTTTACCCTTAATTTCTTAACGCCCTGTGGGGAAATTGAGCGGTAGAATTTAGCTTCATTATGTTTTGTTTTGAAGTGCAACCTTTTATTAACACACTGTTTTTTTGGTTCACGTCATTATCTGCTTTTTAAAAGAAGATAAAAATTTTTAAAGAAAGTATTGCAGTATCACATTATTTTATTGAGTAGCATAAAAAAATATTCAAAAATTAATAGCCCGCATTGCATTGAAATCATGTTCAGTGGCGGCTCGTGACCTATGATAGAGGGGGTTCACAAGTATGGTGAAATTTTTCTAGGCGTTTTAAATGTAGAAAGAAAAAAGTAATAAGAAAATGCGTTAGGTAAAACATACTTTTATTTATTTTTTAATTTTACACAAGGAAATACAACTTTTGGAAACTAAGAAAGGTTTGCTTAGTCTGTATAGCTGTCGGATCTTAACGTCATCGCATGCAACCCTCGTAACAATATTTATACAGTCCACTACTAATACTACTAAAGCTATCAAGAAAACCGAATGATGTCCAATCCTACTACCGCCATCTACGAGTTATCAAGAAACCCGAATGATGTTTAATACCACTACGCCATCTACGGCTACGTCATTAGGCGCAACCAAGACGAGAACAATAGTTAACTGTTTTATGACGAGAACGAATCAAGCCACAAGACTGACAGTTTACATTCTTCATATTTTCAGTGTTTTTTAGTTTAAATCCTTAAATAAAATGGTTTAAAATCATATCGAGTATCATTTATCGAAATACACAACATTTATCGACCCTACACAATAGTGCTTAAACGTAAAGTCGATTCTTCGGTTCTTAATTGTAGAAAATTGATCAATAACAGCTTCATTAAGTTTGGAATACCCTCTATAAATTGTTTTTCATATATTTCATTTTTAAGCTTTCTAATAAAGTCCCTAGATTTACCCTTTGTGGTCTGCGCTAAATTAATTTCGGGTTTAGGTGTTCCTGCATTCTTCACTTCAATTTTTTGCTCCAAACTCAAAGAGCTAAAGTTATTTCTTAAATAGTCCACGGTCAACTATTCATTTTAATTTAATAAATATATAATATTAAAATATTAAAACATACACGCTCGAATTTCTAACTAGATGCACGAACAGACACACAAAAACTGTGCGCCTTTTCCATGTTAAATCGCCATAGCCCCGCTATCCCCCGCTGCCACCCGCCACCTGTTACTGCAGAGAAACTGCACTACTTAATCGCACGTGCGAGCAAGTCTCGTCATAATCATCATTTACCTCGACCGAGGCACGGTTGCCGGATCTATACAGTTTGGTTTGACGGGATGATAAAATATTAAGGAGGGTCGGACTTTATTAGTGTGACGGTACTATAAAATATTAGGGAGGGTCGGACTTTATACGATAAATAATATTCAATGAATATAAATTAATATTTTTTATTCGTTTTGTTTTGGGGGTGCACGTGCGCATGTGCTCCTGTGGAAGAACCGCAACTGATCATGTCATGTCACATGGTAGAAGTGATAAGAGCACGAAGACGCACTATTAATTTTTGGATATTTTTGTATGCTATGCGACAAAATAATGTAATTGTCCGAATTGTGAATAAAATTGAAAAACTGCAATACTTTCTTTGTATCTTTTTTACAAAGCAGTTAATGACGTGAACCAAAAAACACTGTGTGTTAAGGAAAGGTCACATTTCAAAAGAAAACATAATGAAGCTAAATTCTATCGCTCACTTTTTCGACAGGCTAACATTTCGAGACATAAGTCGACACATTGTTAAAAATTTCACCAAGATCGGACAACAATTTAAAAAGGACTATCAACCTGACAAACATTCTCCTTGTCTGCAATTAATTTTCGGGGAGTCTATTGTAGCCAGTATATTAATCGGTCATTAGCTGATCGTTAAATAAATTTAGTGGAAAAAAGTTTTTTAATGTCGAGGATACATTCATCATACTTACATACATACATACTTACTTTTGTAGAAAGTAATTTGGCAATCAGCGTCTCATCCCTGTTGGCAACTGCGACACTCAAAGCTCTACATTCGTCATCTCTAGCTCCGCGTTTTAATAAGAGATCCACGACAGGCACATCGCGATTCTTGCAAGCTTCAACAAGACCTGACGAGGCGAAATTTGAATCATCTTCAATAGAAGAACAACTTACATCCTAAAAAGATTTAACGATGAAAAAATATAGAACATATGGAACACATCTGATGGGCTTTAATCCACACTGTTGTGGATTTAAAAAAATTAAAGACCGAGGTTGTTTAAGAGTTGGTTGGAAACACTTAATCTAAATTAAACAAATTACATAGCCTTTTCATTAACAAGGGCTGGTCAGCCCAGTTTTTCAAATATTACTATCGGTAATGATAGAATTGCTGAAGTAACCCACACAAAATATCTTGGTGTGCTGGTTGACCAGTTTATATTAGCTATGTTTCTCATAAAATACCTAGACTCATACCCAAATTTTATATATTAAGGGAATTCCTAAATGAAAAAACATGCAAATGTATTTCTTAAAATTATATTCCAAAAAAATTCCAACAAATTTATTGTTTTCGGAGGATACTGTAAATATCAAAACTTTATATATTAGCTGTAAATGTAATTTTGATTATCGGTGTAAGACCAGAATTGTTTATATTCTGTCAGAATCATACAAAGTTTTCAACATTAACCAATGATGATAAGTTTGTACTGAGAGTCCTAAATCTTCCGCCTGCGTTTGAAACCGAAAAGTATAATATTATCCCAACATCAAATTGCAATGTTTTAAGGAAATCAGAGTGACAACGCTGTTTGCTCATTTTTACCTGCTAATGCTTTTGTATTTGCTTGTGTTTTGGATTCATTTTTCGTGTTTTTTCCAACTAAAACTATTTAGAGCTATTTATTAGCCACCCAGAATGGTTCGTCAGTATGTGGTGTATAAGAAATTCGACTAAGACTAAGTGAGATTAATGAGGTTATGTTTTTTTAGGTTGGTTGGTTATTTGAAACTGTAGAACTGTGCATGATTGTAAATAAATCGTCTTTTATGAATGGAATATGATTTGTCTCCCCTTTTATATTGTATGTTTATGGTTTTAGCTACTGATTATATGATATTATATATTAAAAATGTTAAATGTGTTAAATATAAATACTACACGTACCTCATTTAAGTCATGATACGGTTTAATAATAGCATTTGGATTAGCGCCAGCGTTCAGAAGTGCCAACGTTATGTCATAATGTCTGCCCTTTATCGCAACGTGTAGCGTCGTCTCCGTATTGTTGTTACAATACATATCTATTCGTAAAGGACAGATCGGTTTGTTGTTGGCGTCAAACTAAAAAAAAAAAGATATTTTGGTTAGTGTTAAGCTGCTGGTAAACATGACGCTGACATAAAAACAAAATATGGAATAAAAATTGAATAATTCATGTTTCAGTTAAAATTGCCATGCTGAAAAAGCTGTAATAAGACCACTAGAATTTATACAAAAATGGTTCTGTAAGCTTTCTAACTGTATAACTTGGTTGTTGATGGTTCCTAAAAAAAACTTACTTCATTGTCTACTGAATTATCTTTTGAAAGGTGTAATTTTGACATGATATTCATGATACCATCAGATATTCGTCTTCGCGTAGGACTTAACAATGTTTCTGAAAGTGGTGTTAAATCCTCCTCCTAAAAAACAAAAATCCGGTAATGTCTTAATATGCGAGTACCGTCATTATACAGGGTGGATCAGGACGAATGGACCAAACACAACAACAAATGAAAATAATGTAAACTGACACTCATATGTCCTTAAATGAATTTTATTTGTTATTCAAGTTATAGGGTAATTACAAATAAACAAAGATTCATGCGTTAACCTCTTTTCAATCATAGCGTTCTTCTAATAAATGTTCAAAAATATGCCGACTACAAAGGCCGCCTGTCGATCTTCTGATCTCTACATGTCTTTCTTTAATATCGGCAGTATTTTAATACGTCGAATTAGTGCATCCCGAAAGTTGCCTTTTCCTTTTGTAAACTTCATTTTTGAACCAGCCCCATAAACAAAAGTCCAGTAGTTTGAGGTATGGACCTCTTGGAGGCTAACTAATAGGACAACTCGACAAAAAGTCAAAATTTCAACCACAAGAACACTGGATACAATTTTGTAATTCGGCTTGGAAACAAATGAAAATCGGATAAGGAAATAAGAGTTTTGTACATTATTTTCAATTGTACAATACTGGAGTTTGATCTGTTCCTCCCGACTTACACTGCATATAAAGGTTACAAGGGAAAAGAAGGACTACCCCTAAAAATAACAGTTAACGTTACACAACCTAACTCATAGTATTGTGGCTTACCGAACTAACAGACTGTATAATCCTTGTAGCTTTTACTTTAAACTTGAGTATTACATCGACCAGCTTTTTGTTTCCTAAGAGGGAAGCGACATATAAAATATTCTGCCCAGTAGCGTCCCTTTCGTTTACATCAAATGGCATAAAATATTCCCATTGTTCAGTCGCGTCTCTAAGAAAAATTTTTTAATCACAAAATATATAGCGTATGTTAGGAAAAACATTTTTTTTTAGAAAATTAGTACAGATAATACAATATGAAAAAATTCTTTGAAAAAATAAAAACGGTTCATTTCACATTTTAAATTTTATTTTTGGATACATTTTGAAGAATATCAAAATTACAACCATGATGGTGAACGAAGCCCAAAAGGGAGGAATACTGTATCACTGTCAAAAGCTAACAAGTTAAGTAACTAGAGTTACAATATAACAGGGAAAGAATATAATAAAGTGTAGGGAAAGGAGATAGGAATACAATAGAGTAGTTATACAGGGTGTTCCTTAATGACGTGCTAATATTTCAGGGTGTGATTCCTCAGGTCATTTTATAAAGAAAAGTTCATATGAACATATGTCCGCAACGGCTTAAATTTTTTGCTACAGGGTGTTGAATTTTTATTTTTTAAATGGTTATTTTTTCATATCTCCGAAAGTACTTTAGATATTATTTATTTTCAATTGGTATGTGTTAATACGATATAGAACCATAAATTTTAGTTAGAAAAGTTAATCAATTGTTCCACCAGTGGCGTCCCTGCAAACATGTCCTCTGATATTTAAAAAAAAAGATGGTACGCCACTGACATTTTTGGATGTCGATATTTTTTCTGATCAATTCTACATAAAAACGGTCTCTTCAGTTTTTCTCGTCAGACGCACCATTCTTGATTAAAACCACTATAACATATTGAAACTCATTAATATTAACATTGATAAAATACTTAATGATAAATTTTGTATTATAAAAAATGTTGGAAATGGCCACCTTCACTTAAAAGGCATGCTTCGCCCGTCTTCGCATCGAATTGTCCACTCCAACAATTTTTATAAAAAAAATATATCATTAAGTATTTTATCAATGCTAATAATAATGAGTTTGGTGGTTTTAATCAAGAAAAACCCAAGAGACCGTTTTCATGTAGAATTGACCAGGCTAATCAGAAAAAATTCACATGGAAAAATGTAAGTGGTGTAACATCTTTTTTGTAAAAAATATGAGAGCACATGTTTGCAGGGACGCCACTGGTGGAATAATTGAATAACTTTCCTAACTAAAATTTGTGGTTCTATATCCTATTAACACATACCAAAATTTAAAATAATATCTAAAGTACTTTCGGAGATATAAAAAAAATAACCATTTAAAAAATAAAAATTCAACACCCTGTAGCAAAAAATTTAAGCCGTTGCGGGCATATGTTCATTTGAACTTTTCTTTATAAAATGACCTCTAAGGGATCACACCCTGAAATATTTGCACGTCATTAAGGAACACCCTGTATATCACGCGTGTAATATTATTTTATTTATATATTTTTTTCTTTAAAAAAGTTTTAACACCCTGTGCAACAGATTTAAGCCGAAATGAAAATAATAAAATAAAAATGGAACACCCAGTATAAACTTTTTTTTACTAAAGACTATTGATAAATAGACATTACCTATATTTTCGAAGTACATGGGATGGATACGGAAAATAAAATAACAGCTCTAGAACCTGTGCATGTCCATTAATACAAGCAGCATGGATAGGAAGCCATCGTTCAACTGTATGTTGCTAAAAAAATAATTAACAATGAAGTTAGAAAATAATACATTTTTTAATCAAATATATCGTTTGCAACGTCCAGCTAAGGTCGTGTTAACGTAAGGTTAAGCTTAGATAGTTATCACAAAAGCTATGCGTTGCAACCGAGAACCATTAATCTTATTATCCAAAATTCTATTTCCTAAAAAGTCGACGAAACTGGTTCAAATTTAATCCTATTGTGCAAAAAAATTAAACTATTTCTTAACAATTGTCAAATTTAGAACCAAATGTACTTTTAGTTTATATAAAATATTCTATTTCTGCAGATATTTTGCAATATGCAAATTACTTGCTCACCTGGACAAGTTCTGGAAATTTAAGTAGGAGCATCTCCACAATGTCCCGGTGTCCTTGATAGCAGGCAATGTATAAGGGTGAATATTTTGTAACAGAGTGATATCTGCCATCGGCACCATGATCGAGAAGAATCTTTACTATTTGGCGGTTTCCAGTTTCACAGGCACTGCAAAGAGTTATAGATGTGTGATCTGATCAATGGCAAACTATACAGGGTAGTATACAATAAATAGTTTCCAAGAAATCGCGCAAAAATGAACTTATTCATGTAAATTTGTAGGCGGCGACTTTGCCCCTGGTAAAGAAAAGAAAAAACCTACGAACCCCTAATCATTTTACTAAAAGAGGAGTCAACACAATAATGTTTTTTTTAATAACCTAAAAACCATATATCCACCGACCTATAACTATGGATACATACAACTTATGGGGTGCGCAGTAAAAAGTTAACGAGTGAAAAAATGGGTTAGTGAGCACGGTGTACCGGTCACATTTTTAAAGGTTGCTCGTCGGTTGTCTTGCGCACAATGTTGTCGCCGTCATATAGGCAACCCCGCTTTTATTGGTGCCGGTTTGGTTGCCAACCAACGACGACCGTCCAGAACCGAAATCAGTCGTAGGGATGTAACGATATTAAAGATCTATCGATACGTGGACAATAGATATCAAAATTAATTCTAAAAGTGATGGCCACAAGGCCTTCTTTTATGCAAGAAAATATATTGTTTATTTTCCAATAAGGAACGTCTTGATGTGCCAAAAAGTACGGTATTGTTCGCCGGTTAAGGTAAATAGTTTATCAGTCGGCGTTGCGCATGACATCTGTCGACCAGCTTTGTTTACATGCGCGAGGCCATAAATTTGCCACTTTTGCTTTTAAAGTTTGGCTATATGCATAGATATAGGTCGGAGCATATATCCCAATTAGCAATTTTAGTCGCTACTAATATAAAGATCATTCTTAGTAGCGAAACGTAACGGCAACTAATATTGCTAGTTGGAATGCGATTTCTGGGAAACTACGACTGAACAAATAATAAATTATGTTATTATTGGAAAGCGATTTAAAAGACCTTTAAATTCAATTGGTTTTCAACATTAACTGGTTCGTTATTTTGATTGCTTTAATAAAACGTTACTTACGAAAATAATATTGTATTCGCCCCACTGGGTGCCATATTAACAATAAGTTCGGCATCTCTTTGAAGGGAGGATAAAAGTTGTTGCACCGAATTGGCATCGCCTTGAGAACACGCATGCCCGATGGCGGCATGGATGTCCAACCTCGCTTTTTCTTTGGCATCTGCAAAAAAATATATTTTGAAAAATACCAGTGACGTACTATTACTTTCATCAGAATAATTTTATTTTTTGCTGTCGCGCACGTCACTGATGGAATTGTCAGCGATTCCCCCCGTGGTCTTGCGCCCCTTCACTGCTTAAATAACAAAAAAAAAATATTAAATCACAAGCCTGCAAATTCTGGTTTTAAATACTTCAATGACACTTAATATAACAAAATGTATATTATATCTAGCGCCCCAAGCGACCCCCCCCCCAACTTTGGCAATGCCACTGCCCTCATATCATATTCACCAGTGGCGGTTTCCACAGGAGCACACGCGCACCGGCACCCCCAAAACAAAACGGATAAAAAATATTAATTTATATTCATTGAAGATTATTTATCGTATAAAGTCCGACCCTCCCTAATATTTTATGGTACCGTTAAAATAAAAAAGTCCGACCCTCCTTAATATTTTATCATCCCGTCAAACTAAACTGTATAGATCCGGCAACCGTGCCTCGGTCGAGGTAAATGACGATTATGACGAGACTTGCTCGCACGTGCGATTAAGTAATGAAGTTTCTCTGTAGTAACAGGTGGCGGGTGGCAGCGGGGGATAGCGGGGCTATGGCGATTTAACATGGAAATGGCGCACAGGTTTTGTGTGCACCGCGCTGCTGTTGTCTGTTCGTGCATCTAGTTACAAATTCGAGCGTGTAGGTTTCAATATTTTAATATTATATATTTGTTAAATTAAAATGAATAGTTGACGCTGGACTATTTAAGAAATAAATTTAGCTCTTTGAGTTTGGAGCAAAAAATTGAAGTGAATAATGCGGGAACACCTAAACCCGAAATTAATTTACCGCAGATCACAAAGGGTAAATCTAGGGACTTTATTAGAAAGTTTAAAAATGAAATATATGAAAAAAAATTATAGAGGGTATTCCAAACTTAATGAGGCTGTTATTGATCAATTTTCTACAATTAAGAACCGAAGAATGGACTTTACGTTTAAGCACTATTGTGTAGGGTCGATAAATGTTGTGTATTTGGATAAATGATACTGGATATGATTTTAAACCATTTTATTTAAGGATTTAAACTAAAAAACACTGTAACTAATGACGTAGCCGTAGATGGCGTAGTGGTATTAGACATCATTCGGTTTTCTTGATAACTCGTAGATGGCGGTAGTAGCATTGGACATCATTCGGTTTTCTTGATAGCTCGTAGATGGCTTTAGTAGTATTCGTAGTGGACTGTATAAATATTGTTACGAGGGTTACATGCGACGACGTTAAGATCTGACAGCTATACACACTAAGAAAACCTTTCGTATTTTTCAAAAGTTGTATTTCCTTGTGTAAAATAAAAAAATAAATAAAAATATGTTTTACCTAACGGATTTTCTTTTTTACTTCTTTTCTTTCTACATTTAAAACGCCTAGAAAGTAATTGTTTGGTCGTTACACAAAAATAAAATTTTAAAAATAATTTCACCATACTTGCGAACCTCCTCTATCATAGGTCACGAGCCGCCACTGATATTCACACTATCAGCTTGTCAACATATCAAAAAAAATTCAACCGAAAAGCAAGGCAAATTATTTTAAAGCTTAGACTATTCTTCCAACACCTAAAATACTTGCCATTGTCTGCATTATAATCCGTAAAGTCATCAGAAAAATATTCGGAAGCGTCAAAAGCCAAATCGGCAGTGCGGCGTCGTCTCGGCCTTTTCGCCATGTTACCCGCCGTAAAAAGAATTACTTGCTATGGCTATATAAAGAGTATCAAAAATATCGTCTCTTAAACGCGTAAATAACACAAATAAACACACATTATTTAGGTATATTTTTAATAGTTCAACCCTATTTTATAGAGGCGAGAGGGGTTGCTGCGAGTAAAACAGCTGATCGCCGCCCTCTTTCAGCAAAATCGATAACGCACGGTCGGAAAATCGTGGCCATTCGTAAGTAAAATATCAAGGGAATAATTTTCACACGGAAGCAATTAGTTTTATTATATGTTTTGCGGTCGACATATGAACTTGTAGTAATTTTAAACCATTACTTACGCTATTTCGAACGCTAATTTCCCGCCATAGTCCATCCGTTGAAATTAAACTTCCTCTTTAATAATAAAATAATTAAATAAGCTAAAATTATTAGTAACCCGGCGGTGAAACAACAGCGTCCTATAGTTTTGTAAGCACTCATTATGTTTACTCTAATTATTTCGATAAAATCACAACAGTGCACTCAGATAGAACCACACGACCACTTGATAGATTGTGACTGAGGGAAACGCTTGGTAAAATAGGAGGCGGCGATATTTTAAAAGCTCTATTATCTGACATGATTTTAAAATGTAATTTTATGGAGCAAAGGTTATCAGGGTTTATAAATAGCGAATGAAAAGACAAATACGTAGCCTTTAGAAGGTTAATTTCAGTTATTCTTTAAATATTATTTACTGTTCTTTGAACACCCACAAGTTTAAGGAATTTTGAATTAAATCTCTAAAATTAACAGTATGTCTCTATACAGGGTGCCGCTAAATAATGGTACATGGAAAAACCACAGACTCCTCACGTAAAAATATTAGGATTTAATTATACTTACCTATATCCGAGATACAGGGTGTTAAAACTTCATTTTTGTTTTTCGCTAATAACTTTAAGAGAAACTAACGTTTCTTTACAAAATTTGGCAATTATGGTTTTTCTTAGGACGAGAAATTGATTTCTTTGTGAAATTTTAATGTACAACGTAGGGGGCGCTGTCTGCGGCATTTTTCGCACACTCATACGGTCATAACTTTTTTGTGGCTCAGTGTATTTAAGTTTTTAATAAAAATAATACTTTTCTCATATTTATTACGTAAAAAAGGTATACTAACTTCAAGTCGCCCAGAGTTACCGTTTCGGAGATATGTGCATTTAAAATGTTTAGTGCGTTAGCTCAGGCAAGCAAATAATATTTTGTTACTTCTTAAAATTCATTTTTACCTGATAATTAATGTTCTAGTAATGGTAATTGGGATTAATAAATACAACAATTGGATTGTTCTTTAACTTACTTTAATTAAAATTACTTTGACCCTAGAAAATATTGTGTCGAAAGAAACCAACAGCAATGAAAACACAAACTTAAGATAAACTCAAAAATTAAACATTTTCTGTTCCAAAGCAACTGCATCTCTAAATTTTATTCGGTTTCTCATAGGTTACTTTAAGAAAAAAGTTTTGTTTGCAAATTAATAATAATTGGTCAGGGTGCACTAAACAATTTAAATGCAAATATCTCCGAAACGGTAACTCTGGGCGAACTGAACTCAGTATACTTTTTTACGTAATAAATATGAGAAAAGTATTATTTATTGAAAACTTAAATACACTGAGGCACAAAATAGTTATGACCGTATGAATGTGCAAATAATGCCGCAGACATTGTACATTAAAATTTCACAAAGAAATCAATTTCTCATCCTAAAAAAACCATAATTGCCAAATTTTGCAAAAAAAACGTTAGTTTCTCTCAAAGTTATTAGAGAAAAACAAAAATAAAGTTTTAACTTTAACACCCTGTATCTCAGTTAATATCAACTTTCGGATATAGGTAAGTATAATTAACCTAATATTTTTACGTAAGGAGTCTGTGGTTATTCCATGTACCATTAATCAACGGACACCCTGTATATTAGAAGTATTTTTCCAAACCAAAAAAATATATTTAATCTATAATTAATTTATAGAGTTTTGAGATAAAAATTAATAACGTTTTAGTCAAATAAATAATGCTGTATTATCAGTAGATATGAGGTCGATCCAGTGTACTTAGGGTACAAAAACCTACATAGTGTCTCAGAGAAACGGTCGACAGGTATATATTTAAATCATGGCCTTTAGTATTCGTAATTTCGATTTTTTACAGTTTCTTGACCTAAAAAATTTACAAAAAATACAGATTGAAAGTTGATATTTATTACATTTTGAACATGAAGATCTATTTTAGGTCTCATGTGTGATAACTATCACACACTCCTCATTTCAATTCAATTTCGAATGTTGGCAGGTGTTGTCATATTTAAACGTCAAACTTTTTACAAAAAAACTACGAATTTGACACTATTTTATTCTGTCATACCTTCTTCAACAATTATTTTCATAATTTACATAAAAATGAATGCGAAAAATTTATGTTTTGCAACACAACCAATAGTAATTTCACACGAACTTGAAGTAACATCACAACATTCATTATTAAGTACTATAACCTATTTCGCAACAGAACAGAAAAACGGTAATATTTATTCTCCTTATGGCACTCTCATGGCCGTAGCCAGACTGTGTAATCAGGAGAGGTCCAAAAAAATAAAGAGTAGACTGAAAACCGATTTTTTCCTTATTTATAGGCTCAGCCTGCCTTGGCGTACCTCTTTGTATCTGGTAATGCTACTATTAGTAAAGTTATTGAGCCAGAAAAGTGTTTAAGCAACGGTATTCAACGACCAATGTCAAGGCATGGGTTGTGCTCTGGCATCTATGCTAACCTACTGACCTACATACACATGTTAAAAGAAAACATTTACGTATGGCGCGGCAGCACATCCAATTTAAAAACAAAAGTAGTGTACTTCTCTAGGAATGAATCACCCATTAAAATATAATAAACCTTTTCCATAATACCTGTATATTTGCAGATTTCTTTTTATCTCTAAAATCGATAGAGGTAATGGATTATGTTGTCTTGCCGTTCCTGCATTGAAGAAAACGCCGTTCAATTTTTAATGTGCCAAAAGAGAGACTTTCTGAAGATTTGGATTTTATAAACATCATGATCTAATAAAATTTGATTGGATTTCTTGACGACGCGGCGCCGAGACCCACTTCAGTTAGACCCATCAAAAGATCTTATCTCTAAACGACGCATCATTACTTTCTCGTACAGAGGCTATGTTTCTTATTATTAATACACAGATGCATTTAATTGTATTAAATCTTCTTGCGTCGGTGTACGTGAACAACCCATAAAAGCAATTTATTTAAAAACATAACAGCGTCGCTGTTATTAAAATGCTATCGAATGAAACAGTTAGGATGTTTTTACGACTAGATGAGTTTAAAAACATTAATATGTTCCTCCTTCCTATACATACAGGGTGCATGAGTAATGCATCAGGATACTTAGACTGCTAACAAAAACTTTAATTCCAGTTTTGCGCCTAAACGGTATGGTTTAGCGACTCGAATAAAGGGTACTTTTTTATTAGGTATTCTTTTGCTTTGAAATGACTTGTCCAACAACTGTCAAAACAAAAAATATATATGTTAAAAATTAAATTTTAAGCACAGTAGAGAAACATTTTTATAACGGAATTATAGAAGTCGCCAAGCGTAGTTCCTGTGCCAAATATCAGCTTGATAGTTTAAAAGCTAACTGCAAGATGTTAAAAATATGAAAAAAAAAATTACTTTGATAGGCTGTAACTACACTTCTCGCTTTCAACTTTTTGTTATATAACTTCCTACCTTTTTTAACATGTAGAATCAAGTTTCCTGATGCATTTCCAAACACCCTGTATAATATATAGGGTGTGTCCTTAGTGTGGTTGGTAACGCCAGGGTGTAAATTGAAAATTTAAAAAGAAATATTATTTTTATAAATGAATTTTGAACGCTTGTCGCTAGGTTCTTAAAATTTTGCAATTAGTTTGTCAGTAAATAGCAGCATTTGTTGTATCATATAAAGTACATTTTACTGCCATCAGTGGCATACTTAGATAATTGTGAGACAGTCAACGTTTTCTACGTAAAAAGTAGAATTCCATTAGTTTTCTTTTATTTTTTATTATGTTTAAACTTTTCAGACAATTCAGATTCTTAGATAAATAGCCAGTTATTAGGAATAGCACTAATAAAATAGGTTGAAAATGATCACCCTATGATAAAATAGGTGATTCTAATTGAATGCTTAAAAGAAAAGAGGTTTATCATATTTTCTCTCAATAATATTGTATCCAAAAATCGACTGCCTTGAGACATTCATATCATTGGTCAATTATATAACTAAGTAAAATTATATGTGTTTGATATGTAGATATTGCGAAAAGTCCTCATAAATATTATGTTTGCTGCAAAGGTTACTCAAGGTAGGTGGCCAAAAAAATTGTTTTGCTGGAAATATGAATGCCAGGGACCGAGGCAAAAATAAATATAAGAGTGATCTTAGATCTTATAAAATGTGATATTTCTGTAATTAATCTAGTTCGGTATGTTTTCGAGTGTGGTTCCAAATAAATAAAATAGACTGTAGTAGTCAACATGTTAACAAAGACTTACCAGCAGCTTCTTTAAATAACTCAACACACTTTGTTTGACTGCATTTTTCAGCTATATCTAAAGGAGTCACGCCATTTGCATCCTTTATTTGAATATCTGCATTGTGTTGCAACAGGATTTTAACATTATTATAGTGGCCATATTCAGCACATAAATGCAAAGGAGTCTGCAATGGAAAAATTCGTATATTTGATGGTAATGTGGATGGATACTGAACATATTTATTATACGGTTAAAAGGAAGATTATTCACTAATATACCTATAAAAACATTGAAAATCATGTAGATCAAGGAAACATATAATAAACAGAGGATTTCCTACCTTGTTTTCTCCTCTAGGTCCACACTGTATGTTAGGATCGGCACCAGCATTTAACAACAACTGTGAACATTTTGAATTATCGGTTATCACAGCTGCATGAAGTGGGGTTCTTCCCCAACTATCTTGTGAATTTAAAAAACTCTGTTGCCCACCTTCTAGAAGATCTTCAAGTAATTCTGTGTTGTCCCATAATGCCGCCTGTAAAATGTTACTTATGCACATATTAAATATATATATGTTATAAATATTATGACTACAATTAGATCTAGTTGAATTAACATTTTTTTTTACTTTTTTTGGCAAAGAAATGCAACCAAAATAATTGTAATGAGCCAGGAGCAATTCTTCTAAGAAAAATGGAGGATACCCAATTAATGGAATGAAAAATATACTATGAAACATAAAATATGATTAAGAAAGGAATGGTAATTATCAATTAATAAATTAATTTGTTAAGAGCCTTTGGTCTTAAGATATTGAGAGTTCATTTAAAAAAACTATTGTAAGATTTGTAAAGTATATCAAATTTGAATGAATACCTATTAGAACTAGTTTCTTTCCGAACTCGTGCTATAAATGTATAAATCCAAAACCCTTTATGGCATTAAAGTTAAATTAAATTGCGTACATAATTAGAACCAAGTTGTAGTAATATAAATTAGAAGTTTTAATGGCCTAGTCTTACCTGATGCAGTAATCGCCCTGGAAAATCTTCATCTTCAGGGGATGAATCCAACATTTGGACTTGTAACTTATCTAATTCAACCTATATGAACATTAAAATTTTTAATTTACGGAGAATACGACCTTTTCAACAAATATTTTTATTTTTTTGTTGATTTTCTGAATCTTCTGTCAGAAGATGACATATCGGTGACAATATTGACAGCTAGAGAGATTCCAATTTTGTCGTAACGAGGCTAAATTTTTGATTCCACCTCAAGTTTGACAAGTCTCATTACTCTCATTCATGAATCATGAGTATCACGACATCAGTATCATCAAATAGACAACCGTCTAATTTAAATATGTATACATATATTATGGAATATGATTATAATATATTGTCCCTTTATAATGTGGCCTAGTTTTGCGTTCCAATCAAGAGGTCATAAAATCAAATCCAGCTAATACAAAAATACAGAGCTCTAAAATCAACAGGTATTTTTTTTATTAAAAGCCTGTTTTATATCCATAAAAATTTCCTGACTATTCCATTCCTATCTTGACCAAAGATAGTGATTAGACCGAACAAACCTTATATATTTTCTTTGGATTAGACTAAGAAATCATATTCTTGATCTAAAATATTTTATCTACAAGCACAATCATTTGACATTTATGACATTAGCGTTAAAAGTAGAGATATACTTTTAACCATAGACAAAGGAAGAGAGGGGACGCGTAAAACCAGAAGCTATTTTGTTACCGCCTGGCTCCTTATCGGATTTAGCAGTGGCGTTACGTGAATATTTTCTTAGTATTATCCCAGTACAAAATTATTATTTATGGAATATGGAAGTAATATTTTTATTGAATTGAAATTTGTATGTTGTGTCCCTTACTGAGTACAAATATTCTTCTGCTTCTCAATAATTTATGAATGCTTAGTAAATATTAATTTTATTAGCCAAAAATATAATTTCATATAGGAAAGGTTGTGAAATTTAAATATCTTTCAACTTTAGGGAAAATGTAAGATAAAAAAACAAAATTGGTCGATTCAAAATTTATTACAAAGAAGCAACAAAATGTAATTACTGGTAGTTTTGAAAATATTGTTGGCACAGCACCTCCAAGTAATCGTACTCTTTCCTCAACTTTATAAAAAAGGACTGCTCAAAATGCTCTGAACAAATCCTGTAGGCAGGAGAACGTGTCCAATCTCTAAGTCCCATGTTCTGCACCCAAATGTTTGCTTTTTGTGGATCTTTCGGAAATCTAAAAACAATACAACAATGTACGAGCTTAGTGGTTTAAAATAAGTTTTAACAGGACGCCATCCTTGTGAAACGACCTTCGCCTGAAGTCGTGTTTCTCAAAGACTATGACCTTCAACGATTCAAGACAAACGTTAATCGCTTTCTTTAAAAAAATAACACTGGTATACATTCGAAATAATATAATGCTTTCAATAATAATTAACCAAAATTAAATAAGAAATAATTTAATTTTGTCAAAATATACAAATCATGCAGGTACGCCATTGAGTGACACACCCTCTCCAAGGGAAATTACCTGGTTCTTATTAGAAATCTTGAATGAAAAGTGCAACAAATCTAGTACAAATTACAAAGGAAGGTAGCTTTAACTATAGCCTTAATCATAGTTTCAAATAATATATACTGCTAAACTTACAAGGGAGATATCTAATATAAAATAAATGCATGCAAAAAATACAATTTGAATATTTACCGATGGGAAGTAATTCCAAGCTTCTTTCGTTCATTACGGCTTTTACAACTATAGGCACAACAATTCACTATTTTTCTGTAAATAAACTGAATTCTTATAATAGCTCTTCTCACCACAAATCACCAAAATACATAGGGTGCCACCTCGATTGTCTGGCTCCCTATCAATGGCCGCCGATCAATTTTAGGTAACACTTTTTGCGACGGCCCGTAAACCGGAATTATTCGTCCCCCCTCTTCCTTTGTCTATGCTTTTAACACTAGTGTTAAAAATAATTACAAGGAACTTTTGATTAAGTTATTAACAACTGTTAATTTTAGTGTCTAGTTTAATATTGTTTGTAGATAAACTATAGTACTATGATGTACGTGATAAGTGTTATTTTGACACTTATAACATCATAAATAACTATTATCGTATACAATTCAATAACGTTTAACCCACATTTAAAACGTCTTTTACCGGCGTTCGAAGTCGCGATCTCTCATCATTTAATTCTTACCTTTCTTACATATTTTTAAAAAATTTTTAACAATCAGTAAATATGGATTATTAAATGTAACATAATATGCTTATGGAATATTTAAAAGCACTATATGGTGTCACTAGAAACAGTCCTCCCCTCCGCCGCCGTAGCGACGTCACTGCATGTGCCAATCTATAATAATCCCAAAATCAAACGCAAGAATATTGAAAAATATTTTTATTGTAGATATATATAGCAAATATTTACTAAAAATATAATTAAATAAATAAATATAGAATATAACTTTTGCACACTATCCCTATCTTATCTGACTTCGGAAAATAGCTATAACTGTTACAGTATGAACTAAAAAATCTATATTTTCCGAAATCACTAACTAAATACTGTAAGGTTACATGCAAAAATAAAAAGTATCAATTAAAAATGTTTATAAGAGAACACGGAGGGTCTAAATATAGCCAAATAAGACCGATTTTAGCCATAACAAGATTATTATAACGTAGTCTGTTTGAAGTATAGATAAAAAAAATAAATATCACAACCATATAAATATGACACATACTGGTCCTTCATTCATGTGCGAGTAATTTTGGATATATAATCATTACGGGCTATAAGGCACTTGATTACAATATATAGGGTATAATATAATAAATTACATTATCTATAGATACATACATATAGGTAAAATTCAGTAACAGGAAGAAAGTATGCCCCAAGCGCGGATACAGGGGGGGGGGGGGGGGGGGGGGGGGGCATGACTAACGCGGCAGCCTAAATACTTTTCTAAATCGAATGTCTAAATACCCTGGGTAAAAAACCCTAAGATTACCCCATGTGCCACGCCATACACATCTGTTGTCAGTTAACAAGTGTATGTAGGTCAGTAGGCTAGCAGTGATGCCAGATCACAACACCGTGCCTCGACGTTGGTCGTTGGAAACCGTTGTTCAAACGCGACTTCAGTTTAGTTGTTTCGATAAATATGTATATGCGAGAGGCACATGACTTTGTCGCGGCTTTCCCCTGAATTCCCACGTGTTTGTATACGAATTTTAAACCTTAAGAGATTCACGTTATTTAACTTAAATATAAAAACATAATCGACGGTAGTACGGTGTGTATACCATGTTATTTAACCACGGAACGTTATTGGTGCGAGCAATCACATGATTTTCGATCTAACCAATTATATCGCGTTAGTGACACTTAACCTAAGAAAACGAAAATACGAAAACATGGAGATTCACGATAAAATTATAGATTCCAAAAGGTATATTTAAGATATTCTAGGTTACCCGTAACTTAAGCTGCATTTTGTCGACGCGTACAAATAAGTAGATATAGTTTCGTAAATTTATTTCCATTCTAATAGGAATAACTGTAAAAATGCCGCATTGAAATCTTCTTAACAGGCAATTCTTTTACTTTTACGAAGAGATTGATTTACATCTTGTTGATTTCTAGTATGAAATATTATTTTTATACATCATAATTCATATTTCAATTCATTACGAATACGGTTCTAAATTTTATCTCCCACTATTGTAATGGAGAGCTTCTTATCCGGCCACGAAAAAGTCTTCGGCAGCGACAATGCCTCCGGGCTGGCCAAAGACTGAAAGGTAACGGCCATATCTTGCGCCAAATCGTCTGGAATTAGAACTTGCAACCACGATCCTTGCGACACATACGGATAGTCTGGATGCACTAAAGTTCCCGTTACCGAGTGAGCTACCAAGGTGACCGCCGTTTCTCCAAGAACAGATTTAAAAGTGAAGTGTCTGCCATGTTTTACGCGACCCCTAAAAAAAAACATTTAACCATCTAAAGTCAAAGAACGCGGTACGGCATTTATATCATTACCTTATAGCTAAGGGAAGTAAGCTGCCGGCCTCTAAGTTAAAAATTAAATGAACGCCATCTAGCTTTCGGATGCGCAACAATTCAGATGATTCTAAGGAACTTCCTAAAAAAATAAAAATACGTTATACTTGAGCCACGGCTTCGGCCTTTACATTTCTCAAACTTGTTATGGTTAAAATGCTCAAGTTAAAAACAGATAGTAAAAGAGACGAAATTCCATTACCATGTGTTTCATAAGGTTTATCTTTTAAAATCGAAAAACACAGGAGACCAAAAAAATAAACATTTTACACAAACTTATATAAAATATTCGACTATAAAAGTTATAGATCCTACAGATTGACAGATACCGTTAAATGTCTTAAATTTATTTCGGTTTACCTAACAAACTTTGATGATAAGGAGCCTCCAATCGTGAACTGACATCTTTACAGTCCTTTCCATTGAAGCAGTCTTGTTCTGACCAAGAGCACCGTCCTGAAACTCCGCTTAAATTTGATCCTTCCTGTTCAAATCCCCTCTCAACTTCCTCCTGAGCATAAGGATCTAGTTCGAAAATACTTTCCCCTCTTCTCATGTCGGTTATGTGCCAGGGACCACCAGCGCTAAAATAAATTATTGACAGTAATACAGCATGGTAGGTGTTTTAAAGCAGAGAGAGTTTTAGCTCCATGTGTCTCCTCATCTTTGATTATAAGTGAAAATACCATTGGCATGGAATACTTACGCTGGTAATCTCCTCAGTATATCTAAAATGCCAGCACCATTCCACTGCTGAGTCGCTTTTAGCTCCTCCGTGCAAATTCCAACGATCTGTACGAAATCGACAGTACCAAAGGGGGTATGAGTACTGTTTAGCTGACGGTCGGTGGTCATTAGCATGTGCTGTATTCTCGATTCGCTATTGTCTAAGGCGCAGTGCCATGAGACATGATCACCGGAACAGAGTGCATTTCCTAGATAATAATAAATATTATATAAATTATCTATATCTTCCCCTTAGGGTCTAACAAAATTGTACATAATTTTTTCTATCTCTGACCGCAACCAAGGTTGTTGAAGTAGTTAATGTAACATTAACTACGTAATTTACTATCGTAGTAAATGTAATTTGCTAAATGGTATTACTATGTATTTTGTTATATTTACTACATTTCCCACATTTAAGCTGGATTTATAAACTTGACGTTACGATTGACGATGCAGTTTGACGGTGCCGTAAAAAGCTGGATTTATAAACTTGACGGTGGCGACAATAACATAACCTCTTTTTCTCGGCCTTTCTATATTTTTATGTGATTATATTTATTTTGGTGTTTATGTGATCTGAATGATACTATCAACACTTATCAACAGTACACTTTAAAATCGTTAATAAGATGGTAAAAAGTAAAATAATATTTACTAAATATCACGTGACAAGCAAACGCGATTTTGATTGGCTGTGTAAACTTGTTACGAACGCTGCTACGACCGTCCACTGTCAAAGGATAAACTTGGTTTATGTCGGCCGTCAAACGGCACCGTCATCGTCAAATATAAATGGTCCTATGCATTTCAATATGTTTAAGCAACGAATGCTTATAAACAGGAAGAAGACAAACAGCCGTGTTAACAAATCGAAGCAGTTATGAACAAACCCGGCATCCATTACGGCTGGCATCAGCTGACAAACGCACGTGCTTTTTAAATGTCACTTTTGTACAAATTTTTATTAATATCAATATTTTAAAGTGACATTTAACCAACAAAAAACATTCAAACCCCTTTTATTTGATTTACTAAGTGGTGAAAATCAATATTAGGATTATGACATGTTTTAAGCTGTAACTATCACTTTAAAATAATCCTTACACACTCTTATATCATTTTTTGAACTAGTAACGTAACTACAAATGAAAAATTAAACTTCAGAAATAAGCTTGTAAGTAGTTTTATTAAAAAATAGGAAGTACATCATAATTTACATAAAATATTTTACCATCTTCAACTGGGCTCTAGGTCCTAGCAAATATTTCAAGCTCAAAGTCCAAGCATATTTTTGGGACCGTCTCTGTCTGCAGCAACCTTCCCAAATTCAGTAAAGTGAGACAACTATGACCAGGATCAAGTCGCCGGCATAAACACTCACTTTTTGGCATTTCAACGTAAGTCTGATATTGACGCTTAAATGATAGATAAAAGTAGGTTACTTGTGAGCGCATGGAGCAGAGTAGGCTTAGCATCACTTCCAAGGCCTTCTTACGTGTTTCGATCCCCCACATAAGCAGTCTCACCGGGCTGTGTTTAACAGCCCCGGGCTGTGTTTAACAGGTTGAAACCCTCGAAACGTCATTAAACCACAATGTGTCATAGATCGTTGCATTCGAGAGAAAAAAGCTCTCAAATTCCAATATCAGGAAAACAGGACCGTATTTAAAAAAAGAAAGTTGATAATGGCCCTTCGAAGACGACTCGTCGGATTACAAAACAATTAACGCTGTTAGATAGGGCGGAAAAAGTGGCAACGCAAAAGTGCAATTTACTTAGAATTCGATCTCAAAAAAACCCAGGAAAACAATAAAACGATTTTTCAGAATTTCGGTTTTTCCGGATATCTCCGGAACTACTCGGAATTTTAAAACTTTCTAAACGGCATATTATTGGGCACGTAAATGCGCAACTTTACCTCCTTATCTTGGACATGTTGTATTATATACTACTAATATTGCTCATTTTCACAAACATCATACAAATCTTGAACCAACTCTCCAATACGACTTTTATAAAAAGCATTTTTCTTCATCATCGCTTCAACAAAAGGTCTTCTATCGATTTTCATAATTTTTTCGAAATTTTCCGGATTACCGAAAACACTTTCTCTATCTTCAACGTCGGCTAAATTTATCGGAGCATACAGTAAAGCTTGACAGATCGCTTGCGATTTCATGTAACGACAACTCTCAGAAAACTCCTTTGCGGGAAAAACAGTTTTCATGTCAAACCCAAAATCGGTTACGATTCTTGACAGTTCTTCATAGTATTCGTTAAGTAAAGTAGTTAAATATTTTGTTCTGTTATTATTACTGGTCGTCAAATAGATGAGGAATAACGGATCTTGCGCGGGTGGGCAATATCTGGTCATCTGAAAATCTACCAGCTTACAATCCAATGGAAAATTATTGCTATCAAATTTAAACATAATATTCGTAGCCCACATATCTCCATGACAAAACGTATTTCTGTATGTATCTGATTTTAAATGTTTTGTGTAAAAACTTTTATATGCTAACTTAGATCGTCTGTGAAATTCTTCTATTGTCATACTCTTGGCTATTTTCGGGTACAAATAAATTAAATAATCTGTTACAGTTGATTCTCCGACATCACCCATTTGCTTCAGTTCGTTGTCTTGCTTGGTTTGAAATAAAACTTCCTCCAAATACTCTGCGTAACAATCATCTAGTCTAAACTCTTTTTGAAGTTCTTTGGACTTCGTTTCTTCAAAAACTAGTGAGCAAGCGTGCAACTGGGCTAATTTCTTTAGCGTTAGAGATAGCATATCGTAAGTAAAATTGTTTTGATCTGTACTTAGTCGATATCCTTGAACTCCCAAATCTTCAAGGACTAAAACATAATTGATTTTGCTTAAGAAACATTTTGGTGCAAATTCCAAATGTTGTTTTAACCCACAATTTACAAATTCCTTAAATAGAGAGTTAAAGAAAAAGTCTTCTTTCTTCGATGGTCCATTTTTAACAATATCGTTCGTGGATTTATTATAAACGGGCAAAAACTTTACAAATAAATCTAATTCTTGAATTCTCTTTCTTTCGTGCTCCAAGCTAAACTCGATTTTAAGTTTAGAATAATCTCCGAAGCTACCTAATCTTTTCAGTTGCGTTAACGAAAAGTTATGTAAACAATATGTGCCTTGTTGCAGGTATTTTTGTAGAATTTCGTCACAATCTTCTCTAAGCAAATTCGGGCAGTGTAAAAATTCTACAACTTCTTCTAAATTGTAATTGCACCTATCCATGCCACCGATTTCTCCATCCGCCATGGTAGAAACGTATCCAAAACATTTTATTAAAGGAAGAAAGTTTCTTATTTGAAAGTTAAACTCTTCCAAATCGAATATCTTTCCTTCGAAGGATGTCTCCAAAGACTTACGATACAGTCGAAGGAATTCTTGAAAATGTTCCTGTCGAATTTCTTTGCTGGTGAAGGTTAAAATAAGAACTAATACGTCATAAAGTGGTGGAATGTACTCATAAGAATTTGATAAACATATTTTAAAGTCAATTGGTTGTTCATTAATATCGTATGAAAAAAATGTTGGGTTAACATCAAAATTGTTTAGGCTAGGAACCCAATAACTTGTATCCAGTAATGTTTTTAGTTGTAATAAAATTTCATTAACTTCTGAGTTAAAGACATTTAACTCAACCTTTGTTCCTATTTTCTTCGCAGAGTCCTCAAGATATTTATAAAAGTTCCGTTCACAGTCTTTTGTATTGGTGATTACTGATTTCCTAAGAAAACAGCCATGGAAAGTTGCTAACGATTTTAAAATCAATAGCATGTGATCCGAGTCAAAATGGTCTTGAAACGTGTAGTTGTTAATTAATTCTCCTTTAAAAACAGCATAACAAGCGTCACTGTAGTCGATGAAAAATATTGGGGCAGCTACATTTTTAAATCCGTTGTAATTATTGGTCAGACTTAGGTCAGAAACTGGCCGAATTGTTTTAACCAAGATATATTCTTGATTATAGCTATTTTCTGAAAAGATTAACTTTAATATCCTATCTGTTCTTGGCGTAAGGGGCTCCAATTGCAAATATTTACAAGCATTTTTATCAGACACTCTTAGTTTGTCAATAACTTTTAAATATAGTTCCATTCTCACTTTCCACTTTAAGAAAATATAACAAATCAAGAAAGAGAGTTGTTTCAACACTAATTAATAATGCTGATTAAATTTGTTATCAAGCAACTGCAGACTTATCTAATCCAAGGTTGTCATAAGTAAATAGGGTTGGACAAAGTTTGAATTAGTGTTGGGAAAAACCGATGATTTTAATACTCGAGTACTTGATACTCGAGCGATTTTAATAATCGAGTGAATCGCTCGAGTGAATCGCTTGAAATTCCAATTCACCAAGCGATGATGTCACCGACTGCTCGACCGGCAGCCTAGTCATTTACATGTGATCAGGTAGGGTATTTAGCAGGCACGTAACTACGGGTCGTCACAGGTTTAGCTAAAAAATTGTAGTAGCCACCAAAAAAATTCCAGAAATTTATTTATTTGTGAATAATGAATTTTTACCACGTGTCTCGATACCAAACAAAAAAACTGCAAAAAATCATCCAAATATGTATTTATTGTTCGGGTTTATTCTTGTGCTTTTTTAAAACAAAAAGTATTACCGAGAGTTATTTTTCGTCACATCTTTCTCAATTTACGAGCATAAAATAAGTAGATATTTAAAATGGCTTGTCAAATTCTTCCACTCTAAATTATCAGGTGCGCACTGTGTGCCCTTCAAAAATTTAGGCTTAGTAATTAGGTGATTATTTTTTTAAATTCATGTTTATAGTTACCTAAAAGTTCCTGTTTAAATTTAAGAATGTTTACTTTTGGTTACCAAAAAATTTATCGATACCTATGTGTTGTTAACTATTTTGCTCGTTTTCTTATTTTCCATTAACATTTTCTATAATGTATGTTATTTTTAAGAAGTCTTCTTGAGTTTAATAATAAAAAGTTCCTGTTTAGATTTTAAAATGTTTAGTATAAGATTATCAACGAATTTTTCTATATATTTTGTTAACCATTTTGTTCGTTTTGTTATTTTTATTTACAAATTCTATTATTATGTTATTTTTGAGAAGTTTTCTCGATTTTATAGTAAATAAAAATTTAAAAATTATATCCTTTACTTTTTTAATATTTACAATCGGAGACCTAAACTACGCCGCTGGGTAGCCAGTTAAAACAAAACTTTCCAAAACCCATGTCGCGATGACTCCGCTAAGGGATTTGGCATACTTTTTTATGTGCACCTTCTCGTTTATGTGCCTTTAAGAAAGACGTATGTCGTGTACCTGCTAAGCGTCAAACTCGAACGCCGCTAATAGGATGTAGCGGGGCGTAGACCGAAGGTCGTGTATCAAGTGACAGGCGATATTTCTCGGTTTTTCGCCTGAATTTATAACTAGAGTATTTCCTATCGAGCGAAAAACTGTTCGAATATACGAGCAGTTTTTTAACTCCATCACACGACAGCGTTACATTTCCGCCGGCGTCAAGCGAAGCTCGGGTATCGAGTGAAAGATAATAAGTGACGAGCGACGGTTTTCGCCTGAATAGATAACTCGAGCGGTTTTTTTAATAATCGAGCGATGTCGGTTATTTCAATTATCGAGTGGTCAAGCGGTTTTTCGCTCGAGCGATCACAACACTAGTTTGAATACAAAAGTAAATACACTACGCCAATTGAATAATCAAAATGGTGGTCCAAATTAATAAACTGTTTTGCTGCTAAGGAACCGATTTTATGAATTTTTGATTTAACTGATAGAGAACAGATTCTAGAGTTTAGGACAGAGTATTTCGCCTCTAATTGTATGGGGTAAAGCATAAATTCTGGATGCATGTAAATTTCCTAAAATTTAAATTTGACAAATCTTACATAAAAATTTAATTTTATTCATTTTTTAAACTAAATCAGTTAGAGATATATATATCATCCTGCCGATAAAAAACTAGGACACAAAATTTCTTATTTTCTCCTTGACTATTAGGAATTATTTACTGTCGTGTCTGGTACCAGTAAAATGTCATATACAAATTTTACATGTCAACATAGATTGTGACCTTATCATTAACTTGTCAAGCACATTTTTTTAAAAATATGCCACAATTAACCCCCCAGCAAAATCTACAGTCGGCTGCGAGATGGTGCTTTTATTAGAAATATTTCAGGCGAAATGGAAGTAAATACCGGGTTGTTGGCAAAACAAAAAATAGCAAGGCATCGAACTATTATTAGGAGCAGTTTCAGGTTCCCCTAGAATGTTTGCTAAAGATGAAAATAGAAGAATACTAATTATCAAGCAGTAATAAACAGGAATGTTCTATGACTGCATATTAAAAAAAATTTATTGATACGAAAAATTTTGTGTTTGTATATTTTTTACTTTCTGTTAAATTTCTTTTATTATTCAGTTTTATTTTCATTTTTTGGCGACATTAAATATACCTACTTAAAAAAGCGTTTGACCTTTTCTTAATAAAAAATGCGTAATAAATTTAGTTCCTCAATATAAACTTCCGTTAGTAAAGTAACCTAGGTTACTTTCTAAAAGTTAGCTGTTTATACCTTTACAGCTGTCGACTATAAGATATATATCATCTTCTTTGACAAGACATTTAATAACATATTGTATTTGTTTTTTTGGCTTATGTAATCACTTACCTGACTGAAATACGTATTTTGCAAGGGACTGCATTAAAGTTGCTGGCCAGGTAGGAGGAGTCGTTTCACCTGGTTCTCGTTTCAATCTAAATGTCAACTCAAATCCGAACCCCGAAGGACCATCTGGCCCAGATAAGTCATGAACCCTAGCATCCCCATGGAGGTCGGACAGTCCAAAGCTTATATAATGCCAATGAGGTGGTATATTTTCATTTTGAGTGCCTGGATTTGCATACATGGAGATGTAATCAAGAGGATCTGGTCCACCTAACCTATAATGTAATAAGTAATCTGGTTACAAGGCCCTATAATTAGTTATAATATAATAGATATGTATATAGATATAATTTATATATCGGCCCTTAAAGGATGGTACCTTTGAGACAGATAATTAAACCTTAAATGGTTGAAGACAAGCCTAAAGTTCAGGTTTTCACTGACTGTTACCTATATTATCATGCATATTTTTTAGAAATATCCACAATATGGTTACCATTGACAGAAATAATTTTAATTCGATTTGAACTACCTAATTTATTTAATGTTTTTTATATTTGCATTTTTTACATTTATTGTAGGATATGGCTAAGATAATTATTTTAAATTAAAATTCCTATGTACTTCTTTTATAAGAGACAAGGGGATCACTTTCAAATAATGAGATAAGTTCAACCAATCTAAGAACTAAAAATAGCACCCCTACAGGAAATGGGATATAAATGAAACCAGACAGAAGAAAATGAGAGGAGTCAGTATAGTGTGGCTTAGTGTAATTATGAAAACAGGATCTTTAGGTATAAAATAATGTGTCCTAAATTCACATAAAAGAATATTTAAAGCTTACCAATATTTCAACAAGGCAGTAACTTGCAAAGGGTTAACTTGATCCGGATATATTTTCCTGCAGGAGTTATACAATGATTCTAAACCAGCGGGAGTTGGAGGCAGCATATTAATTGGAGGCGGATGGTGTGTTAGGGCTGCGGCCTCGTCCATCTCGATGGGATAAAACTAAAAAATGTAGACAATGGGTTGTATTATTGTCAGTATTTAAAAAGCAGTTTATTATTTTTAAAAACGAATGTTTAAAGTTCTTACCGTGGTTGTTAAATAAATCCAAACCTTAAAAAATAGGAAACGATGTCGATTATGCCTGTAAACTTAAAAAATAAGGAAAAAGGATGAAAAAACAACAGAATCGTCCTTCAACCTTCTACATGACAGAACAACGAGTAGAACGACTGACAGCACCACAGAGTACTAAAAGAAGTTGTACCTGACCAATCACAGACCTCAGCCACAATATTAAACGACTGTGCAGAGTAGAAGTCGCCTTGGTAGCTAAAGCCCCGGTTTTTTGAGGTTATAGAATTTGAAATCCAGACCGGGACTTAAATTGATTGTATGTATTTTGTATTTATTTGTTCTGTAGTTGTTGAAAACTGTAGAAATACAGGAGAAGGTTCGTGTAGAGTAGAGATCCCAACTTCATTTATCTTGGGAGAACCTGTAGAGTGTATATAATTTTCTTTCAAGCATCAGGAAATATTAATTCAAAATGTAAGTAAGTCCAATATTAGTTTTTTGTGCAGTGCTTTAAATGTTTGCGTCCATGGAAATCGTTTTTCAGATGTACCCAGGAAATATTTCCAGTAGCGCATCCCATAATCTTCATGGAACATTTGTCTCGGAGAAAATTAACAAAATACGTTGGAGGCCTGAAGCTTTTAACGACCCTCATTTCTTTGTAACAGGAAGTGTAGATAATGAAAATAATACAATTAGACTTTGGGATTTTTATGAAAACATGGAAGAAGATGATATTTACCCATTTACAATAAATACCTATCAGTATTGTGGTGATATTACAGAATTAAAGGTTATTTATTAAGACAAAACAATATTTTAAATGAAATGTGATTCTTGGAACTAATTTTTAAATATTTCTGCATAAATAAGTAATTATTTTGAATATTACAAAAAATAAGTGGGTAATATAATAAAACTATTAATTAAAATTATGAGTAAACACCTAAAATAAATTTCCATCCATTTTAGTTCCTAAATGCTGATTATTTTGCAAGCAGTTCTTCATCAGGATCGGCACACTTGATGAACATAGCCACTTCACAAAATGGAGAGATAGGTTTAAAAAATTATATTTCATGGGATAATATTCATTACTTCAATAATGGTGAATCTAGCCCTTGCACTGCTTTAGCTTCTCATGATAATGATTTAGTAACTGTTGGAGAAGATGGTAGAATAAATATTTTAACTGCACAGTCACCAACTGTTGTGAGGAAAATTGGTAAGGGAAGTAAATTGAAGCACATTATTTTTCTTTCCTACTCCGAATTTTTTGGCAGTAGAGAAATTAGGTAAAGTTATTTTACCATAGACATGTTTAAATTTTAGACAATGCTGACAGCTGTTCAATCCAATGCGTCATATTTCTGAAACACAATGAAATATTAACCAGCAACCTAAGAGGACAAATGAAAGTTTGGGATTTAAGATCTGGCAATGATAAACCAACCAATACTTTTATGCTCAGTGGAGATCAAGTGACACCGACATATTTAACATATCATCCTACACAGCGACATATAATTATTGCAGGTAAATAACAAGCTGACAATAATTAACTAATCTATGCAAAATTAATGATTTGAAGAAAAATTTTTTTTTTTTTGGCATAAAATTAGCAATTTATTTTAGGGGATGAATTGGGGGCCCTAACGACGTGGGACCTACGTCAAAACACATTTCCAGTAAATGTTTTAAACGCCCACGAGGGTGCGATAATGGAAATACATTTTCATCCCGAGGACCCGGACCAGCTTTTCAGTTGCTCCAGTGCCGGAGAAATGTGGCATTGGTCCACCAAAAACAAAAAAGCTTCAGTCATTGGATTTGACAACCCCGATGTCAATGTATGGCTGGCACCTGACAATGTCAAAAACAAACTGGAAGTGTTTACGCTGATGCCAACTTTGGGCAAACCTATTAATAGTTTGGATTTAAATAAGAACAAAGTTATTTGTGGGTGTGACAATGAGGCTATTTATTTAATAAATGGTATTACTTTATAATATTTTTTTATAAAATCATTTTTTTATTTTATCAATAAAAGTGAACTTGGTTCATAACAGCAAAGAAAAAAAGTTTTATTAATTTTTTTCAATTAAATAACAAACGCCGTAACATTATTAGAAAACGTATCCAGATATAAAACTTAATTTAGATATATTTTATAATAGGTAATAATAAAATAATTTTAAACCTATTTAAAAATTAAGGTTGATTAGCTTAGGAAAAACCAGCGATTTGAATATGCTACTTCTATGTGATACTTTGGGCCTATCTACATGGGCCACTTTATCTTTAATATCGGACCTAGACAAATCTCCCCTTAAACTTAAAAGCCTTAGAAGATGATCTTCTGATATATCTGGATACTTCTCAACGACTCTATGTAAATCAAATGACAACATATCATCATCGCTCTTGACAACTTCAGAGAGCATGACAATAGGTTCAAATGGATCCTCATCTTGTTCATTAGAGTTTCTACTTAAAGTATTAAAGAGGTTGTTTAATCTGTCTACCTCTTTTACAATTTTGTTGGCAGCTTTGTTGCACTCTTCATAAGTTTTAAATGATACTCGTTTCGACAGCATTCCTGTCAAGTATCGTTTAGCGACAGTATTACGTGCTTGATCTACTATGAAACTGTAATTAGCTTCTACTAATCGATTGTAATCTTGGAAATAATCATCTAGAGTTGCATAGATCGTCTCTAGTGAATTTAAACTTGCGAGCCATTGACTATTGAATAGCTTTTCAAAGTGTTGATCTAAATCAACAAACAGCTCCTCTAGAAGGTAATTTCCTGCTTCATTCCTTAACTGGATAAAAGTTCCCCTTAGCCTATTAAAGTTATCATTAATGTTGTGACTGGCTAAACTGCCTGAATACTGTTTCTCCAACTGAGTGCCCAAATCAACAAACTGCAAGCATTGATTTATAATGATAGTCATGTACTGAGTAAAATAAGGAACCTGCTTTCTATCTTCGAAATATTTATTCTTAAAATCTATCACTGCATCTCTGAAAGAATCTCTAAATTTTATAACTTGCTCAACGCTCAGAATTAAAACTTTCAAAGTCATATCCTCACTTATTGTCTTAGCTACCTCTAAATTTTGATTTATCATTTGAAATATTATTATGGGGGCTGCTGTCCTAGAATAAGAATCTGAATGTGGGGCTGTAGCTGACCTCCACTCTTCTTTCTCCGACTTTAAAGTATTTTGCATCCATTCTGTGTAATTGTTTTCTATATTCTTTAAATAACTGGACTCTAATCTGTCTATTACTGCTTGAGGCAAAAGTGGTCCTAACTTTTGAGTATGCTCCACTAAATCAGGATGACCAAGCATTTCCTTGGATTCATATGTTCTAAGGATCCATGACAATACTGTGACAAATTCATTCCCATCTAGGCCATTCTGGATCATTTCTTGTAAATGGATAGATAAACATTTATGGTACATTTGCAGGTATATATCAATTATGTTATAATCTGGAGGAAAGCACGGAACACAAAGAGTTTTTACAACCCTTAGGTCTTCCACAATAAGCTGTCTAATTAACTCCAAATATCTTATGAGCCAGAGTTTGTTATCGTCCCTTTCTTCTACTTGGGTACCTTCTATTCTAGATTCCACCGTTTTTTCCAAAATGCCAAATGTCATTTGCTTCCATTTCTTAGGTCTTCCAGGCACCAGAAACCCTGTTTGTCTCTCTTGTTTCAATGCAATTTCATCAGCTTTTTCCTCCCGTTTAATAATCCTAAGAGCAGTTACAATAACGGCAGGGTCTTTTCTTACAGTATTTAATGTTCTTGATAAAACAAAAACAAGTTGCTTTTCCAATAGAGTAGACAAAATATCTACATCAGCAAAATAGGCTTTCAATAAGGATTTATCATGAGGTGATTGGTTAGGTAATTTATGCAGTTCATACAACAAATCATCCCTAGAGTTTTCTAGATCTCTTAAACATTGATGTGCATGTAAAAGCTTACCATCATTTATCCATTGCTTAGTTTTTTCAACACTCTCCGGAACTGTAAAGATGTGCTTTAAATTTTCTTTTGCGGTAACATATTGTGAATGCCTCATATTTTCATCTCGGGCTTCATTTAAAGCGTTACACAAATTTGGTACATCAGCAAACAAACTAAAGGTCTTCCTAACGCTGTTATTTATTTCTACAGATTGTTCTAAACAACTGTGAAGTTGGTTTATGCCTGTACGTACACCATCCAATTGCTGTTGCATAGCAGACTTCAGAAGAGCCTCAACCGAAGCCTTCTTGCGCGTGAATCTTTGTTTAATTTGGTCTATTTTTTCCAGCTGACCTGGTCTATTAAACATATTTATTATTTTAGTTGTTGCCGATGCTTTTGCTGTTGCCTCCCATTCTCTCATGTGTGCCCCTCGATTCATAATGCTGACCTAAATTAGAAAAATTGTACAAATAAATTAATTAATGGGAATTTATATACTCTTACTTTTTAAATCCTTGTGAATAAAGTCCTTTTTTTGTTAAAAGTTTTACTTCAGGAAATTTTGTCCGAAACTTTACAAAATTAAGTCAAAATAAAATTTTCCATAGTTCAATTCGCTTCTTTATAGTTATATACCGGGGAGGACGCATCTTGCTTTCTGTCTCTGTTTAACTCGCTTTAAAATGGTGAGATATTTGATTCTGGACCATTGACACTGAGGAGAACTTGGTAATACTTCGCTCGTTATCCAAATCAGTGGGCGGAGAACGGCTTACCTCAAATGTGCTTTCACGCAAGATAAATTATTATTTAAACCCTAGACAAGGGAGAGCTAAGATTTAAACCATCTACATAGTACGTCGATGATCAGATTATTTGCCGAGGCCGGATGGCAACGAATTTTCGTATTTCAAATAATTTGGGAGTGGGACTGAGTCAGGGGGAAGTAATATGAATAATCACAGAAATGGCTTAGTTTTACATTACTTCCTTTCATTATAACTGAAGGCGAAATTGAAGATATACTTGCTGATTGCGATAGCAGAAGGCCATTAGTTGGTGGCAGAATTAACCCTACTTTTTAAATTCAAATTTTTAAATTATTTTAAGTTTAAAATACCACACGAAATATATCCCATTATGAAACTCTCAATTCGTGTAAGTATAGTTTCTAGCTTGTAATTCTTTTTTTAAAACCTTTTTATGATTTTAGCACAAAATGAGATCATTATTTTATGTCAGCTTAAGCTCAGTCGGAGTCTTTTCTGGGATATGCATATACAAAGGAGATGAGACATTTTATAAAAACGTTATTATGCCCATAGTTCACTTACTAGAACCTGAACAAGCCCATAAGTTTGCTGTCTTTACAAGTGCAAATCGACTTGTGCCCAAGAGTCGTTATAAGGATTCTGAAGCTTTGGTAATTGTTCCTCCAATATATTTAATTTAACTTATAGTTGGTTTAGTTCATTGTTTCTACCTATTTTTTTGTGAATATACCATCGGCTCGGCAAAACCAAATCCCTTCAAAATATAATAACTTTCATTCCATTGTATTTTTGCTTTAATCAGGACCAATTTCTAAAATTTCAGCGGATTGCCTGATTCTTTTCTAATTTTTTTTAGAAAATCACTGTTTTTAACAAAGAATTTTCAAACCCGGTTGGAATTGCAGCTGGTTTTGATAAAGATGGTAATGCCATTATGGGCTTAAAAGATATAGGATTTGGATTTGTTGAAATTGGATCAGTGACCCCTTTACCACAACCTGGAAATGAAAAACCCAGAGTGTTTCGTTTACCACAGGATATGGCTATAATTAATAGGTAATTTAAACTAAAATAGAATGGAGAATGATTGTACATTTAAGCTACAAAACTAGATGAATGTCAAACTGTTTCCTTCAATTTTATTTATTTTTTAAAAACTAGAAATTCCACGAGACGAATTTGTTTCTGTAAGCTGGCTAAAATTATTTATAATTTTATGCAGTATACCAGTTGTTTTAAGTTGACATTACAATATTAAGTATTACCTATGTGTGTATGCTTCCTTAAAAAATCACTTTTGAAATGCTTTTAATTGAAATATTTAAATTTTGCAATAATTTAGGAAACTAATAAACTAAGTAAAAGATGAGTTGGAACTATTTACTTGTATGATAAGCTAGCAATATCAGCGTATAGGTAGGCATCTGGAACCTGAATACTCTAACATTTTTCTTTTCATAAGTCTTACATATTTAATTGCAAAATGAAAACTTGTGTCTCTTATTCCATGTTATTTCCATCATAAATCTTTATTAGATGGTTATGTCATATTTTAATGTAATTTTATAATGCAGACCATTCCTAAGCAATTGTGTCTAGATAGACATAAAATATTATTGGCTGAAAATTCAGTGGTGTTTGTAGATATGGGTTTAATAGTCAAGGCCACACAGAGGTACTAAAAAGAGTAGAAAACGTGAGAACTAAGTCAGACATGCCAATTATAGGAGTTAATTTAGGTAAAAATAAGACGTCGGAAGATCCTGTAAATGATTATGTTGATGGTATTAAGACGTTTGGAGCCTTTTCAGATTATTTGGTTATCAATATTAGTAGGTAAGTTTATATGAATGTTATAAGGTCTGCCCAGTTTAAACAGGTACTCTGATATCCAGCCACGCGTACGAAAAAAAAACACAAAATACTACATTTTAACTATACGTACAAGGAATAATGAAAGTAGCTTTCAAATTTTCAATGCTCCTCATTTCCATAAAACAAAGAATTATATTTTCAGCTCAATAATGTCTGAAGAAAGTTCTATGAAGTATTTTCATATAGTTTTCAAAAAACATTTTAAAATCAACAAGAAATTGCTTGAAATCAATTTTCTAGAGCTGGCGTAGCCTAACAGATATCTTAAAAACAGGGCTTTACTCACCTTTATTACCTTGGTACCCATTGCTCTGTCTTTTGTTGAAAACATTTCCCATGCAACCCTATACAGGGTGTACTTAACTAAATAAGTGTAAAACATTTAAGGGGGTGATTCCTCATCGAAAAAAAGATAGGATCTTCCATATAAAGAAACTTCATTGGAGCATCCCTTGTTAAGATACAGCCCCTTAAAGGGGGTACATAAAATTTATAAATAAACAAAACTAATTTATTAATAACAAAACATACAACATCTAGAAATCATAGTAAATGTTCAATATGTCTACCAACGAATACTTATAACCAGATGTCTACCTTCAGACCAATTTAATTGTCACTATCGCTAATAGCGGCCTACTGGATAAATTAGTTTCGTATTTTCGTTTTATGGCGATATGTATCTTGTTCGTAAAATGATTTTTTGCTGCGAACTGGTTTATTTTGGGCAAAAAATTCAAGAGACATTTTTTGTTTAGAATGAAACAGGCTATCGGAAATAAATTTTTAGATGGTAAACAAATAATAAGACAAAAACTTACATTGGAAATAAATTTTAGGGGTTGCGTTTTCCACCCCTTACAACCATGGGGTAAATCAAATAAATTACTGGCTAAGTGTCTTTGTTGGTAGTAGAAAATGTCAGGTTAATTTCAATATTGTAACTTTTTTAGTGCTTGTGAAAAAAATTGTTAAACACATTTTATGTACCCCCTTTAAGGGGCTGTATCTTAACAAGGGATGCTCCAATGAAGTTTCATTATATGAAAGATCCTATCTTTTTTTCGATGAGGAATCACCCCCTTAAATGTTTTGCACTTATTTAGTTACACCCTGTATAATGAGGTATTACACTTCTAATGCTTCGGTCATTTCATAAAGAAAAATTTTGCTGATAACTCAAAAATAATACCATGCTACTTGCTTTTGCTGAAAGTTTAACTTTTTATATAGATTTAGAACTGTTTTAAATATTCGCCTGCTGTCTTTCTTAAAAACTAAAAAAATGTGAACAATATAATAATTTGATTTATGCCTTTTAGTCCTAATACACCAAACCTACGCGCTTTACAAAATAAAGATAACCTCAGGATACTACTAAAAGCTGTGATAATTGCCAGAAATAGTTTGGAAATAAACCCCAAGCCTCATTTGTTGTTAAAATTAGCTCCCGATTTAACTTATGAAGAAAAGAAAGATATCGCTGATATAATTAAACAGAAGGAATGCAGGGTATGTTTACTAATTTTAAATAAACATGATTCATATTCAGGTGCTGTCAAAAAGTTTCATCTATACAGTCTAAGCGATATTTACAATAAAAAAGCGACTCAAGAATATTAGATTGAACTATTTTTGTCTACTTAATCGTTTTTAAATATATTATTTTGTACGTGATAGGTAGACGGTCTTATAGTGAGCAACACAACAATAGAAAGGCCATCATTGAAAAGTAAACACAAAGACGAAATCGGAGGTCTCAGCGGCGAACCTTTGAAAGATACCTCAACGCAGATGATTATGGAAATGAGCAAACTTACTAATGGAATGCCGATAATTGGTAAGAGTCTGATAATATCTAATGTGTTGCTAAGCGGCATGGACTACTGCGCTAGTGCCGAATTTCATTTAGAGACTAGCTGTTAAACCTGTAAATCCCGTTAAATAATAAAGTACCCATTGTATTATGCCGCATTAAGAAACCATTCTGTGTAAGCAAAGATAACATTTTAGGTGTAGGAGGAATATCATCGGGAAAGGATGCTTACGAAAAAATAAAAGCAGGTGCGAGTTTAATTGAAATTTACTCGGCAATGATATATGAAGGCCCACCCATAGTTGCAAAAATAAAAAGGGAACTAACAGAGTTACTGGAAAAGGATGGATACAAGAACATATCCGAGGCTGTAGGTAAAAACGTTAGGTAACCATTAAATTAACTGTTATTAATATTTTATGAAAAAATGTATTTATTGTTGTTATGCATTTTGTATAAAAATAAATTATTTATGTTAAAACTAACTTAGTTGTTAATCATCAGCCATATACAATGACGTCACATAATACTCTACGTACATTTGATTTTCGTCCGAGTTAATTACAAGCTGCAGTCCAAGTAATCCCGATTCTCCAGTGGATATGGCAACCTTGCTTGCATAGTGCATTACCTTTATTATGTGGCGAATATTTGAAAAACTGTAACTTGACTCGGTTTTTTCACTGCATTGGTAAATTGTTACTGATTCTGAATTTTTGTTTATGCTTACTTCTGATTCGCCCTAAAAACAAAGTGTGTAGTTTGTTTATTTTGGATACCTACTTAAAACAATAACACAAACATTACTTAAAAAATGTTGTTCACCGATGTTTATAATACATATAACATATACTTACTGATATACTTGTGGTTTTTAACGTAAAATATGGAAATTCAGGACTGAAGGTAATTTTAACTTCATCAGCGGAATTATCAAGTCTTTGTAATAGTTCAACAAATATACTTGCATTCACTACAACTTTATTTAAGTTACATTCTTCTGCTAAGCTTGGATTTTCAAACTCATCTATGTTCATTGTTCTTATTTCACAATCTACAGTAATGTTTTCATCGCTGTGGTTCATCCTATAAATTTAATTTAATCCATTTGACTTTCAGAAAACTATATTCCTTTTCACTTACACTAAACACAAAGGAGCTCCGCTAGCCTTATATGTTAGTTTTAAATTGGGATTTCCATCATCTCCAAAAATATTTAAAATGTCTGTTAATGTTTTTAGATTGATTTTAAACTTGACATCATCGTTATTGTCCACTTGATACCTTGAGAATATGTTACAAGGAATATAAGCAGATGTTTCAATGCATCTCATTTCATCTAATGTTACTTTCAGTCCTTCTTCCATAGGGCGTAATATTGCAAACTAAAAAAAGGCCTTCAGATTGTAAAAAGTTTAAGTCTCCATCGAGAACAGATCTGGGTGAAAAATTAAGTAAACACTGCACCTTGACCTTGAAGTAAATGCCCTAAAATCAGAGCATCCCAATCACTTCTAACCCACCTTACCTTGAAAGGGGTTTGTTTAATATTAATACATAATTAAAACACCATAATATATGGGAAAAAGAATACTAAATGTCTTTCAACTAACGAACCTATGGTTGTTCACCTACCTTTACTTTCTATAAATTGATCATTGTAACATTATGGAAATACCTACCTCTTTAATGGAAATTGATTTTAAAACATTGTAGACAACTTTTACCTCCGTTAATTCCGCACAGAATACCATTTTTATCACATAAATTTTCGAACTTTTGAGGCTAGATTTCAGACTTTGAATTTAACTTATATTATTCAAAGATTTCAGAAAATAAACAAACATGAAGCTTGCCCTATAATGCATATGAGGGCCAAGAGCACTTTCGCTGTAAGCAGCTGGCGTTAGTATTTGTTGGCTGGAGTCTGAAAAGTGAGAGTCCTTGTCTAAGAGGCCATTACTATCTCGAACAGAACTGTACCGAACCCCTAACCTAACACTTTCGATAAAAAAGCAAATTCTATTTTTATATATTTTATGAAGATTTTATGAAATTCTCAAGATTTTCTTTTTTTTTTTTATCTAAAATTGTCGAAATTTATCTGTTGAAGCCAGGCAGCAGTGACCCGGATTGCTAAGGTCAAGGAGGTTAGAGATACAGATTGGTGGGCTTGGTCCTGCAACACAGAAATCTTTAATTTTTAACTTTCTTCTTTATACCTACCTATATAATTCAAGTCATGGGTGAGCCACAAACTATCAAAGAAAAAATTGGATTCATCGGAGGAGGAAATATGGCCAAAGCCATTTGTTCGGGAATGGTTTCTAAAGGTTCATAAAGCTCAGGTACAAATTTAGGCAGAAAGATGTTCAAATTCATTTTTTAGGATTGATACAGTATAACCAACTATATGTGTCAGGCCCACACATTGAAAACTTAACTTGGTGGAAGGAACGGGGAGCTCACATTTCAACTAATAACGGAAGAGTTGTTCAAGATGCTGATGTTATATTTTTAGCTGTGAAACCCCATATTTTGCCTTTAGCAATAGCTAATGTTCACGAGACCTTAAGTAGTCCAGTTAAAGGAAAATTATTTGTTTCTGTTTTGGCTGGGGTTCAACTGGATCAACTGGAAGATGTATGTAAACACGTTATAGTATAGTTAAATACAGGGCCAGAACCATGTCTCAGGTTTGCATGTCTTTTTTACCCTCCTTGACACTTTGCTTTGCTATTAATTTAGATTCTGTTCTCTGCTATATTACTTTATTATTTCATAAATACTCAGTGTTTCAGTTATTAAATTAGCAATGCATCTATTATTATTATTTTCTTTCAGGTCTTAGATTCCATAGAAGAGTGTGCAAGGGTCATTAGGGTAATGCCGAACACCCCCATGATGGTAGGCGAAGGTGTATGTGGCTTTTGTCCAGGAACTAAAGCATCCCCTCACGACATTCAAATAGTTAAGGCTATGTTGGAAGTATCAGGAATTTGCAAACAAGTACCTGAATCTATGATAAATGCAATTGGGGCTTTGTCTGGTAGTGGGCCAGCTTTTGTAAGTTTAATACATAAGTTATAGTTAAATTGTGTTATAAAGCAATCTAAATTTTTCCCTATATCCAGTAGATAATAAAATTGATAACATGACATAATAATATAATCCCTACATACTGGATTTTTTTGTCTTTAGATATAATGTACATAAATTTTAATTCATTTTATAAACTTATAATTAAGAGTAGCAAAACTGTCGGTTCAACTTAGTTGGGGATGTACGGGGATGTATATTAGAAAAGATTTTTAGGTATATCTAGTGATGGAAGCACTAGCTGATGCTGGTGTCGAACAAGGTATTCCAAGAGCAATGGCAATAGAATTGGCAGCCCAAACTACTTTAGGAGCGGCTAAGATGGTCCTGGAAACAGGAAAACACACCGCTATTCTAAAAGATGAAGTATGTTCCGCTGGTGGTTCCACTATTGTAGGAATCCATGCTTTGGAAAATGGAGGAGTAAGGTAGGTAATAACAGGTCACATATAGGATACAATTGACATTTTTATAGTTGATCACTATACTGTTTTAAATGCATACCTAAAAAGTTTGTTTTCATCCCATTCAGCATATATAAATCTTGATTTTCCTAATAATTATTTGTATTTATTACATTTTAGGGGTGCCATAATGAATGCTATTGATGCGTCAACCAAAAAGGCAAAAGATTTGGGTCCAAAAAGAAGTGGAAATCGATAATTATTTTAAGAACTGTAAGAATTTCCTAGTAACAAAACGCATATGCTAAGTAGAAAAATACCTTACCAATAAGTAGTAATTTACAGTATAATTCTTGATACCTCTGAATTAAGAACTAAAATGAGTAAAATTTATCCCGCATCAGGTTAATAAGTTTTCTTTTTTATTTGCAATTTTCCTTGCTGTTTGGGCTCGGAGAGGGTTGATTTCTGGTAGATGAAGAAAAAATCTTGTGTGCTTCCTTATTTCTGATGATTTCCTGTTTTTTTTTTGGGTTAGTTTTATTTTGTTATACAGGAAGGTTTTAGTGAGTATGTACGGTGGATATATGTATATGAACTCACGTGCTCAACAGCTCTCGTCTCACGACAAAAATTCAATATAATTACACATTAGTATATTCGGCATAGCTGCTTCTATCTTCTACGTTTCAATTAATAAGAACATTTTTGTAATATATTGTAATTTTTTGTAAATTATATTATTTATTAATGTTATCTGAATAACAATATATCGTTACTTGTTAGGCAAAATAAGTTGTATTTATTTTTATAGGTATTTTATGCAAACAAATCAGATATCGAGTGTCTGCTGAATATAAAATGCAAAGACAAATAATGTTTATAAGTATTTGTTGAATAAAGGGGTCAGAACAACGAATACTTATAAACAGGGTCAGAAGTCAGAAGCCACTGTCAAAAATTGCTTTTGTGACAGTTATTTAAAGATTAGGCAATTTTGGAATAAAGGTAGTGTAGGGGAGGCTGTGGTCATTTTTGAACATTGACCAAAGTTTCTAATCTTATTGTAAATATTTTATATTACCCATACCATGTATATTACCTATCTTTCCATTTCAAAACCAGTATGCGCACGTCCGTCGCAGTACCACATTGTATTTGCCACGCGCCTATCTATAATAATAATAAATAATTTTTAATTCTAACATAATTAGATAATTAGGATCGTTCCTTTGTCGGTGAGGAGAGTGAGTAGTATCCCCCTCTAAAGTCAACAGGTCGGGTCGTCCTTAATTATAGTAGGAACTAGAAACAAATCAGTGTTTTGTCTTTTGGTATTTATTAACATAAAAACCTATTGTAATAATTATTTATGTGAATTGTTTATGAAAGGACTGCAACCTTCCTCCATGGTTAATGGTACAACCCATAGACATAATTAAATGTTTTTGGTACAACCAATAGAAATAATAGAAACAAGTACTATCTATAAAAACATGTAGGTTACAGGCGGCACAATTTTTAAGAATTTTTATTGATCCAAGTATGCGAGATATAGTAAGAGCCCGGCTCTCATAAAATTTAAACGTGCGTTCTAATAAACAAATTGTTCAAGATGAATGTAAGCCAATCTGTTTTTAAATCAGTTTTTAGGTAAGTTTTAGGTTTTCTAATCAATAAAGTGTATAAAAATTATATATCTATTACTATGTACCTACTAATAGGTTAAATCTAAATATTTCATTACGTAAAAAATAATTATGTGGCTAGTGGTTAGCATTATAGTGCCAATTTTTTTTATATTTAAATGCACTTACCTGCTTAGGCGAATCCTAAAAAAATTATTGGATTGGATAGAACTGCAATCTAAAGCTTGAATTATCATTCTGCTACAGCGAAACAGCCATAAATGCGTAAGAGGGTGGGGTAGTCGATAGTGTGGTTCGGAAATTTGACAGATAAAATTTCTTCCGTCAACCTTATCGAATCGACTGATTTTTTTGTTTTCAATGTTTTACGAAAATATAAGTAGTCCAAAAAATAAATACATAACGGGATAAAAGATGTCGCAGGCTGGACGTTGAAGAAAAAACCGACAATTTTGAGTCATGAGGACGACTCTCGCATATTTACTTATTTTCCTCCAGCTTTATGATGTTAGATCAGAAGGATACTGCAACTTATATCATGGAAAAGTATGCAAGAACTATGTGGATCACACTAAATATGTTTGGTACAATAATTCGGGTGGTTACGAAAATGAACAAATTACAATGGCACTCTGGGATGAGATGATTTCTACATATGAAGAACCTTGTCGTAGTGCTGCTGAAAAAATTCTTTGCGTTTATGCTTTTCCAGAATGTAATGTGTCTAGTCCATTACCGCTATGTTATGAAGACTGCGTTGCCATTAAAGAACTTTTCTGTTACAAAGAATGGGCAGTGCTCGAGGACAAAAAAGTTAATGGTATATTTATTAAATCTAGGGGGCATTTTCGACTGCCAGATTGTAACATATTGCCAAAATACAGAGAATCTCCAAAATCTACATCAGTTTGTACGTATGCAGGCCTGACAGAAATGAAAGAGTCTGAAATAACATATGACTGCATTAAGGGCAGAGGCCGATATTATCAGGGAAAGGTTAATTTTACAAAAGAAGGAATTCCATGCCAAAGTTGGGACTCTCAAACTCCACAGCAACACAATTCACCTCCCGATGTATTTATGGAACTTAAAAATGCTGAAAATTATTGCAGGAATGCTGGTGGTGAAGAGAAGAAACCATGGTGTTTCACTACAAATCCTGCAATTAGGTGGCAACACTGTGATATACCAAGATGTTTGAATTCTACAGCTGATGAAGTGGATATGCCTGGGATCAAAATGGAAGAATATTTATCCCCAACATTTCTAATAATTGTGTCCTGTTTAGGATTACTGGTCATTGTAATTTTCCTGTTGCTTATACTGCTATGCCATAGATTGTATAAACGAAGGCTGCTAGGCTACAATGCTCCTACTAATGCAGATATAAACATCGATTTAGATAAGTTACCTAGTAACATGCAATATCATAGGCATGGAGTGCCATTAAACCCACAGTTAGAAAAATTGGAATATCCTAGAAATGACATTATTTATCTAAGAGATCTTGGGCAAGGTGCTTTTGGAAGTGTTTTCCAAGCTAAAGCTCCTGGATTAATAGCAGGTGAAGATTTCACAGTGGTGGCTGTGAAAATGCTCAAAGATGATGCTTCAGAGGATATGCAAGAAGACTTTGAAAAAGAAGCCTGCCTTCTGGCAGAATTTGATCATCCAAACATAGTCAGATTGTTGGGGGTGTGTGCTGTGGGTAGACCCATGTGTTTGCTTTTTGAGTATATGGGAAAAGGTGATCTAAATGAATTTTTGCGTCAATGCTCTCCTACAAATTATGTTGTAAGAAGTGCTATTAGTGGTGAATTCACCAACAAAGAAATGTACAGAGATTTTCAATTGACCCATGTTGAGCAAATAAAAATTGCTATTCAAATTGCATCAGGAATGGTGTACTTATCAGATCGTAAGTTTGTACACAGAGATCTTGCCACAAGAAATTGCCTCATCAATGATGACATGGTAGTTAAAATAGCGGATTTTGGTTTATCTCAAAAAATTTATCTGCAAGATTATTACAAGGGAACTGACCGAGATGCTATTCCAGTTAGGTGGATGCCGTTAGAAAGTATATTATATAACAAGTACACATCAGAAACAGATGTTTGGGCGTTTGGTGTCTGTCTTTGGGAAATATGGTCATTTGCTTTGCAACCATATTATGGTAGAACTCATGAGGAGGTAATTAAATTTTTAAAGGAAGGAAATATTATGCCACCTCCTGAAAACACTCCTACGGAAGTATATGAGATGATGAGGATGTGCTGGATTCAAAGACCAGTTGATAGGCCGTGTTTTAGAGCTATATATGACAGACTTTTAGAGATCCATGAAAATATGCTCGCAATACCATAAGTTTAATCATGTTTTTATAATGTTGTAATCTATCGATGTTTGTTTCTTGTGATTGCCATTACCAAAGGTTTGTATGGTGGATGCAATCTTTTTGCACAATTAATTGAATGAGGTATCAAAGTATCCCCATTGAATTTTAAGCCTCCCATACGATTATGTTTAAATCATGATATATTTTGTAAGTTTCAAGTGAATGGATCTGATAAATTTTGATTTATCTAACATTAGCGACCAACATTATTTTAAATGTAAGGTATGTTAATAGTCACAGTTAAATTTGATTAAAATCATTAATTTTTGGCTAGGATAGTCAAAAATCTATAATTTAAATCACATTTATTAGTAATTGAAGTGAGTTTAATTGTTTCTAAATCTAAATTTTGATTCTTTCTAATAATCACTTGCTATAGAAGAATCAAAATATAATCTAAGTTTTTAAAATACTATACCTAAAGTTCACAAATAAATGGTGTACCTATATGTCACAATAGCCTAGAGTGGTCCTTATGAACATAGCTCAGGTTTTAATATAGTAAACAAAAAGAGCGAGGTTTTACCAAAGGAATATTGAGTAGTAAAATATTAATTAAATTATCATTTTATTTATAGATCATTTTTATTTATATTTATTTTTAAGCTCAAACTGTTTTTCCAACAGTGCCAAACTGTAGCTAAAATTGAAAGATCTCGTTTTAAAAAAATTATATTTATTTTATACAGAAAACTTTTTATTTTATAAAATTTATAATTAAATATTTAAAGATATTCTTAAAAAAATACGAAGAAGTTATGGTAGCTAGAAATAAACATAAGCTATGAGAAAGAATTTTATGGATATTTTTATATATCTCCTAAGGTAGTTAGAAATAAATTTGAATTACAACTTATTTGAAAAGGTACTCTCTCATATAAAATGGCTGTACTTTATTAATGGTATGATTGCTACAGCTAAACGAATGTAACATTTCTCAACGAATAGTCAAAAGTAATACATTTTACTTATTGATTTTACGTCCCATGTTGTGAGTTGGTTGTATATACATTTTTTGTATTGTAAATTTATTATTTACTTTTTGTAAAAAAAATATTTTCAGTTATATATTATCACACAAATATTTATTAGGACCAGAAGTACTATGTAAGTAATATTAGGTTTCCTTTCTATTCCAATAGGGTAGCTTTATATTGACGAATTAAAGTCGAATGTTTTAGTTCCTGTTTTAACTTTTGTTAATAAGATATACCAAAAATATAGAATAATGTAGACATAAGTCCAATCGATAATTGTAAGAATCGGTTTTGTATGTTTTATAAATGTCTTTAAATATACACTTGATTTCATATCTGTGATATTTTATTGATTTCTGCCAAAGGGTCACATTACAACGCTATCACTAATCATGATATAATAAATGCAGGGTAAGAACCTACCCTTCCAATTTATAGTCGCGCAGAGACGTCCAGTGGTGATCAATTTTTACATTGCTTATGGAATTTCACGTTATAATTGTTTTTAGCATTTTAATTCTCTTTTAAAGGAATTAAAAAGTTTTACGCAAATGAAAGTAGGCGAAATGAAAGAATAATATGGTATTTAGGGATATTAATTTCACAAAAATATAACACAGATTACAGCTAAAATACCACCAAAATAAGGAGAACCACCGGCACACTTTTATAACATCCATTGTACGGGAAGTGACGTCATCGCGAAAGTTATTAGCCACACCTTCCTTATTATTACATTTGGTTCTATAGTTTAGTTCAAAATATATCGTTGATCTTTTGACTGTCCTAATTAACCCTGTGACCATAAAATTTACATCTTTTCGGGCACAGCCGGAGTAGATATTTTATTTCCTTGCATCCCTAGTTATTATACTATGTTAAGTATACAGGTATAAATAATTAATATACAGGGTGTTATGGAAATGACGTATCATATTTAAATGGGTGACTCCTTGGGTGTCGCTGCATATTTAATTTTTTTAAATCGACCGTTTTAAAAGTGGGGTAATAAACACTCTTATTCACAGGTCAGTCCGAGCTACTATACAACATTTCACCCAGAGCCAATGGCAATGTTGCCAAACTTAATGTAAAGCTGAAATTCCATATATTATAAAAATAAATTATTTTCTACCTACTTGTATTTATCCTTATACCTAAAGAGCGAGGAAATCCAGGCACAAACACTATCAGTTTTTTTTCTTTTTCATGAGAACACTCCTGAAAACACTTTTTGTACACATAGTAAGAGTGAAACAGAACCGATAGTTAGCTTTTGAAAATACAATAATACAGATTATTAGATTTTATTACACGCGACGAAATTTGACGTCCAATAGAAACAATATTTAAAGATTATTTATGGACGGGCAAGATACACGCGTAAACCGAAAAACAGAGCGGATTGCTGAGAGTGTTGGTGATCGACGAGACACAACGTACCCAGCCGCTTGTTGGTCTTCAACTAACAGACGCAAGCGTGCGGCGCTATATGAAACTACTTCGCTCCGCCGATGTAAGGCGTCAAGAGGTCATTGGCATTTGACCTAGTGACGTACGTGGCTATTACTATTCAATATGTTTTTTCGAGTTGTTTAAAACATAGTCCGTCGTAAATGTTCTTCAATTAATTGTACAAAAAGGTATTACAGAATCGAAAAGTGTTTAAATTATTTTATTTTGTTTAAAGAGTGAACACCGGCCAGAATTCCTTGATTGCTTACATGTATCGCAGTGCCACAGAGGTGTTTTTCTGGTTTGACGTCAGGTCACTTTTACCGCTGAATGAATTGAAAGCGCCATTTATGGCTATTTTTCTTCAATTTGTCTTTATCTCAGGAATTGCCGGTTTAAATCTAATACGTCATTTCCATAACACCCTGTATAAATATGGCTGTTTGTTGTATCTTCTCCCCTGCTATTGTGTATTAAGTAGGAAAATTCTTATATGAGTACTAATGTTCCATCTTTAATAATTAATAATGTACCTAACTTGCCGTTCACTTTCAGAAAAAAAATTCTTTTCAATTTCCAGAATGTTAAGAAGAGACGTTCCGAAACTCAATGCAATCGGTTTTTACTGTACTTTATCCAAGGAAGATGAAGGGGATATATTACCTGCGAAGAAATTGTCCCATAAAATCGGTTTCATAGGGGACGGAGCGATGGCTAAAGCAATTTGCAGGAGTATACAACGATCAGGTAATAATAAGTATGAGGAGAAAAGGATTTCCTCCGACTATGAGAAAGTAATAATAAGCACGAGTAGAAATTTAGGTAAAGTATTGCGGTGTTGCCAAACCACTGCGTAATCATAGTACAATATTTTAGTTGTAGTTATATTTGTTATGCAGCATTGTGAAAATATTGTCATCATATGGAAAACTTTTTAATTTTTGATTTTAGGAAAACAACTATTCTTCAGAAAAAGTGTTGCTTTCCTCAAAAACTCATAATCACGAAAAAATACAAATGTAACATACAGAGTGGTCAAAAAATAAAAATGGGCTAAAATGCCAAGAGAAAAGTAACATTAATTTACATGGTACAAAAAAATACATTAGAAAAAAGTTGTTAAGAATTTTAATTTAATATTTATAATTAAAACACTTCTTAATGCTTCAAGTTATATTAGAGTTATCTCTACATATGTTTCGCCTTATTAGGGCTTTTTGTCGGAAATTTTTATGGCGAACCTAGAAAATTATATTTTTAGCACAAATAATCATCTAGCGAAGAATATTTTTCATTGGAGCAGATACGTAGACGATGTTTTTTGCATCTGGGATAGCACAGAAAGGAATCTAGATCAGTTTTTAAATTTTCTAAACTCAATAAATGAAAAATATTCAATTCACAATGGAGAAAAGTCAAAATAACATTATTAATTTTTTAGACGTCACGGTTAAGAAAATTAAGAACCAATAAGAGTTTGATAGTTACAGAAAATCCACCACTACAGATACAATCATACATCAAACATCCAAACGGCAATGGAAGATTAAATTATCCCCATTTCACAGTTTCATGCACAGACTAATAACATTTCCTCTAAATAAAGAAAACGCCAACAAAGAAATATGTACAATTAAACAAATAGCAAAAAACAACGGCTACAATGAAAGCCTAATTGACAAACTAATAAAAAACAGAGGAAGGTGCGAAGAAGAGAATTTTATAGTGTTAGTCCTCCAAAAAATAATAATTTTAAATTCATAAATTATACCTCCAACTTAAGCAACATGATAAGTACTAAATTGAATAACTTAGGATGTAGAACAATATGTGTAAATAAACAAAATTTAGGCAGAACACTAGTGAAAAATAAAGACAAAACGGACATACTTGACAAATGAGGAGTTTATAAAATGAATTGTGCAGATTGTAATGCTATATATGTTGGTCAAAGCGGCAGAAGTATTAAGACAAGATTAAAAGAACACAAAACAGCTATTTTAAACAATGTAAAAACTCAGGGATGTCTACTCACTGTATACAACTCGAAATCAAAAAATCCATGAAAAATAATCTTATTCACTGTACTACTGACCAACAAAATTTCCACAACACCCCAATAATTGATAAATACTTAGTATCTTTACAGCTCGGACTTCCCAAACCTTTAGAATAATATAAATTTAAATAAGGTTTATAATAGACTAGGTAATAAAAACAGACATTATAAATACTGTAGACGAAATGCAAATTTTGGTATACAAATAATACTCTGAAAAAGCCCTAATAAGGCCTAAAACCTATGAAGAGATAACTCTAATATAACTTGAAACATAAAAAAGCAATACGTGTTTTTATTATAAATATTTAAAAATTGTTTCATAAAGAACCAAACGCGGAATCAACACAGAGTATTTTAATTTACTGTCAAAATATAAAATAACAGCCTGCTACGAAGAAAAACTATTTTCATCTATTTTTCCTTACCGCAAACATCATTATTTCTAAGGAAAATAAATGTATTTTTAAAAGTATAAGACATCAAGTCACCTGTGACTCAACCAGGCGCCGTATTCTTGCTTTAGAGACTATTAGGACTATTCTTGTCTCTGTTTATCTGCGTTCCTTATAGATAGGAATAATCACTTCTCTCCATATTATCTTCTCCTAAGTCGAGAATAGACACGCTGGTGTCAAAATAAACGTCAATATGATTCTTAAAACTTGCTTGAAGATCTTAACCACGAAAGAAAGTGTGCTTATTGTGGACAATAACTACAACGAATTACACAAGCCTGTAACCGAGTACATTCAAGGACTTGAAATTGACAACGCTGTTCGAAGATTTAGAAAAAATCTCGTAAAATGCATTGAAAATGATGGTGGCTCAGCTGAAGCCTAATAATAGAACAACCTTTTCCTGTACATGTTTTATTTAGATAATTTACAATACAATACAATAGCCTATTTTTCAATTCCATAAATTTTGTACTTACATTTTAGGACTTATAGATTATTCCCAAGTTTATGTATCGAGCCCTTTCCCTAAAAATTTGGATTCTTGGCAAGCGTTAGGAGCAAACGTATTCACGGACAACTCAGTTGTTATAAGAGAAAGTGATATAGTATTTCTAGCTGTTAAACCGCATATGTTACAAGGAGTTTTGCAAGATATCGCTACGAAACCACTGGCTTCCAAGATAAAAAATAAATTGTTCGTGTCTATTTTGGCTGGAATTACAATAAAGGATTTAGAAGAGGTGAGCTTTATCAAAGAGGCATTAAAGCCTTCAAATGATCCCTAGCCCTATGGCCGCATTTCTATCATATCCTTAAACGTCTTGAACATTCTCGACGTCTTTATTTTTAGATGTTGGTCAATTTTGAAAACAGCAGAGTAGTTAGGGCGATGCCAAATACCCCAATGCTTGTAGGCAAAGGCTGTACCGTTTACTGTCCAGGGACAACAGTGACAAAAAGCGATATACAATTGGTACATCAAATTTTGGAAGTCACCGGCATGTGCCAGTTGTTGCCCGAACACATGATTAATGCCGTTGGCGCAGTCTCGGGGAGCGGACCTGCTTTTGTAAGTTATGTAATATAAATATCTATGGAATAGTACATTACGTATGAAGGGCCGAAAAGCCTCCGACGGCCCGAAATATGTACCGTATTTTTTTTTACAAGTGCTCCGCAGCTTTGATGCCAAATAAATAAAGAAATTCTTCAGACAGTTTTCCTGTCTACATGACATGAAATCATGCGTGGAGAGTGTCTATTTATTATTTTTGACAAATAGGCTCGGTGGCCTAGTGGTATAGCGTACGCCTTGTGATCTGAGAGTCGCGGGTTCAAATCCCGCACTCGGCATCTCTGGTTTTATTTATTTTTTTACAAGTGCCCGACTCTTTGAGGCCATATAAATAAATCCGCTATTTATTATCGCTTGTAGTATGGCTCGGGTTTGTTCTAACCAACTGAGGATACGTTATACAATAAGGATATGCAAATAGCGATTTTGACCAGAATTCGACCCAATTTGAAATATATCTTTTAGGTCTATTTGTTCATAGAAGCATTGTCAGATGGCGGTGTTCGTATGGGTCTCCACCGAGATATGGCAACAAAATTTGCTGCTCAGACGGTTATGGGCGCAGCACAAATGGTTTTAGATACCAGCAAACATATGGGAACTCTGAAGGACGAGGTGTGTTCTGCCGGAGGACAGACTATTGCTGGAATACATGCGTTGGAACGAGGTGGCGTCAGGTGACTTTGCTTTTTTTTTCGAGAATGTTATACAGGGTGTTCTGAAAATGCAGCAGGATAATTGGAGACATGATTCTACATGTCAAAATAAAGGTAGGAAGTCATATAACAAAAAGTCGAAAACTCAATACTTTCGAGTTATAGTATGTCAAAGTTATTTTTTTTTTCCTATTTTTAACATCTGACATTCTGTTTTGGCATATCTTTTTTGTTTCGACAGTTAATGAAAAAAAGGACATGTCATTTTAAAGACAGAAGAATACCTAATAAAAAACCTGCTCCATTCGATTTGGTAAATACACCGTTTAGGCGCAAAACTGGATTTAAAGTTGTTAGTAACTGTCAGTATTTTAAATGGAAGCAGAAAAGAAGTATGGAGTTTTCGACTTTCTGTTATATCTTACTATCTTTATTTTAACATGTACACCTCTCCAAGTACACTAAGTACATATACACCTCTCCAAGTATCCTGATGTATTATCCGAACACCCTGTATATATTATCAAGTTAAGTTAACAATAATTATAAATTACAGTGGTAAAGTTGAGACGTGGTCAATATGTTATATTAATTTAATTTTGTAGGGGGGCCGTCATGGACGCTGTAGAAGCAACTGCTTTGAGGGCAGTAGAACTTGGAAAGCAAAGCAAGAAATAAGATAGTTCAGTGTGTAATTTATAATAATATGTCAGCCTAATGTATAGGGGACCATTTATTTATGAAATGTTTTTCATATTACTGTGTTAGAAGTGAAAACGAAAATATATTATTTTGTGTCAAAAAATAGCTAAATTCCACGGCTTATTTTATCAGGATTGAAGTCAAATACAGGGTGTTATGGAAATTACTTATATTTAAATGGGTGACTCCTTGGGTGTCCTAGAGAAAGTCTACATACTTTTTTTAAATCGAATATCTAAATACTAAGGTAGATTCCCTTTTTGCCTACATGCTGTCGCGCCGCTCGATCTGGTTTCAGTTAGCAACAATGTAGGTCACTAGAGTAAACTACAGTGATGCCAGAACACACCGCGTGTCTCGCGCTTGCTTGGGTCGGTATCGTTGCTTCAGTATGTTTCGATACTTGGTGTTGGGACGACGTTGCCGAGGGTTCCACGTGCTTGATGTATACGAATTTTAAACGTTTTGTTAGTTGTAGCATTATCCGATTTTTTTTCTGTTATGAAATAATTCATAATAATAAATGTTGTGATGTGATTTCAAATTTGTGGGATATTATCTACTGTTGGTTCTGTATACATACTTTTTGTGTTTATTCTGTTATGGAATTTAATGGATAATTTTAAAATAAGATCGAAAGTAAGAGAGTATGTACATTTAATTTGTAGTTTTTTTCCTACAAAGTTTGAAAAAGAAGTGAAAACGCGGGTCTTGTTGTCAAAAACTGAACAAGTGCGTTTACAATTCTGTGTTGCAATATGACAACACCGCCTACAATGCGCTGGCCTCTTCTTGAGATTTGAGACTAAATTATTGATTGCGAACGTCGTCAGTAGCGGCCAAGTAAGATTTCATATAAAGTGTATATTTTGCTTAATAATTCAAACCGCCATTTATGGTTATTTTCCTTCAATTTATTTTCATCTCAGGATTTGCCGGTTTAAATATAATAAATAATTTCCATAACACCATGTATACCATGAAAGAGAAAAAGTCTTAGTTAATTACCAATTTATTCTTAATTTACACACCATTTTGATTATATCCTCAAGAAGCTGAATTTGAGGCACCGTCTGTATTACCAAAGGCCTGATACTCGACACACCTCGAAGGATCCGTCGGATAGTACTCCTGGCATTTTGTCATTAGCCTCTTTAAGCCTTGAATGTATTTTCGTTGAGTTTCATCGTTCATGACGTGGGCGACATTTTTGGAAAAAATTTTCTCGCGGCCCGTTCTTGCGTGGATACCGACCATGGTCACACCAATTGGCCAAGGTGCGTTACCTATCGCCATTTGAAGATATGCATCACTAGCCTAAAAATAAGATAATATAGTCAAAGTCATGTCAAAGATAGCATAAATCACGCCAAGTTTGAAGTGTCCCCGTAGTATGAATTTAAGGTATTTAAATTTAGAATATTCCAGTCAAAATAAAATATACGGCCCCCTTTTTAACGTAAACGATTCCAAAATCTTTTTTGACAAACCATACTATCATGGAAATCATTATATTTAAATTGGTGATATCGCCGTCATTTCAAATTGTGGAAATAATTGTTCAAAATGGTATGAGAGAATGATAAAGTTTTAAGATTATAGTATTTTTCTAAAGTGCTTGACGTGTAAATATGACAACACCGCCCAATATTCATTGACGTAATTCGGGACTTGACCAACGACAATTGAATGAGTACGTTTCTCGCCAGTGGCTACCACGTGGTTATTCGGGTTTGACATAAGATGGAAAACTCGGTTATTAATTCAAAGCGTCATGTATGGTTGTTTTTTCATGATCAAATACGACATCTTAAAGTGTAGCCCATCCACGCTAAAATTAGCTACTTTATTGTTAATATAACAATACTGTTTTTAAGAATCATTTACGTTACTAGGATACCAAGAGCTTTAGCTCAAGGTGTCTTATCTGCGATCAAGTGAATGAGTTCTTGCGAAATTAAGTTTACTTAATTTTATTAGTTACCTTAAGGTAATTTCTATTCAAGAGATGTACAACAATTTCTGTTAAACTGTCCGATATATCTTCAGGGAGGGTAAAGCTTTTCAGTTTTCTTAGCAGCGGCTTAAGATAAACTCGCGTCTGTGCATACGTGGCACCCTGCAATTTTCCTTTCGTCGACATTTGGTCCTCTCGAAATCTGTTTTGTAGTTGTTCTTCCCATTTCATTAGAATAAGCTGGAACAGAAAGTTTAGTTAATAGGAAATTTGTCGTTGTCAATCATGATACAAATAATGGTAAGTTTGTGTAGAAACAGCCAGGATCAACAGCAACAAACGGACCTTTAACCGATCGATACTGCTTTGTAGCTAACTCGCGTCAAGATCAAGAGGGTTTGTAGTGTCAGAGGACTAGTTAATTTGCGTGGTGGTGGTATGTAACAACATGTTCCAAAGAGATGTTAAGACCTACTCAGGCTAAAAATATATTTTATTTATTCCATTTACAAAGAATGCTATGAAGTTATTTAAATTCAAATGAATGTATGCAAGCACAATGGACTAAAGACTGTGTGTGCACACTATAATAGAGTCAACATACAATATACTTATCAATAAGTCCATGTTCCTTAGTATTATTCAATCACGTTAAATTCTCAATTAGACTAATTCAAAAAAAAACTTAACTATCCTATTAATTAACAGGGTGTTATTTCCAATCCATTTGTTTATTTTTTTCTTTTGAAATGCTCTGGTAATATGTTTTAAATTCTGGGAGCCATAGAAGAAACTGGTGTCGTATTAAAGTACATGTTAGGCAAAGTCAAATTACTATTGACATGAGGGGGTGGGTTTGTTCGGGTTTGTTCGGGGGGGGGGGGGGGGGGGGGGAGTCGTTTGTATTGCTCTCGTCATTATGTAATGCCCTATGAATTGTGAAAAATATTTCTGGTAAGAGAAAATCTAATCATATTCTTTATGTCCAGATTAGTAATCGTAAAGACACCAGACTGCTGGAATAAGAATTCCGACGAAAAACGAATTGGCTTGAAGAAAACTATCTTTAAAATATAATTTTGAATGATATTACTTAACATATCTTTGTCATACCCAACAAATTATTCCATAATTAAGACAAGATTATGCTAATGATTTATAGACATTAAGCAAAACCTCTCTGCTTAGAATAATTCGCAGTTCATAGAACTTGTAAACTAACTGAATGCAAATTCCATTTTAAAAACCGATCAAAATACACACCCAAATATTTTGTATTATCAGCGGTCTTGACTATGCCAGTACATACACAATCCTCAGAAAAATTACAATTAATGGACTGAACCTTAATTTCATTTTTACTTGGCAGACCAATTGTATTCATTAAAAAACACATGGAACTTGTTTTATTAACATTTAGCGTTAAAAAGTTATAATCCATCCAAATTATAGCATAGGTATCAGCCATCATAAAAACATCATTCCACGATGAACCCTTAACAAACATAACTGTATCGTCAGTAAAACAAACTGTTTTACCGCCGGGTATTGCTTCCACCAGACTGTTAATATATAGAGAATAAAATCGGGCCAAGTACTGTGCCCTGAGGAACACCACACTCTACCCACACTTAAAGAGCTACATGTTGAATTAAGTTTAACTTTTTGAGTTCTATTATTCAAAGATGACTTAAGCATTGTGATGGGTCCGGGGTGGTTCAATCCTCGAACTCAGCAGGTTATTACTGGATTTCCATAGGTTAGGTCGCTGGTTGGTTTTAAAAGTATTGTAAGGTCAAACAAGTTGTAAGGTTGCAAAAATCTATTAACTTCTGGGTAGTAATACTGTACAGAAAGCACACTTTTTATGATATGTAACAATCTGTTCTGATAGGCTTACTTACATGGTAGTCTTAGTACTAATTATCTTTACAAATGGTTCACTAATCTGTTATGTGAAACAACCTGTTATGACTCAGTACTTAGACGTAATTGGGTAGTAAAATTGGTACTTTAACAATGGTAGTTCCTGGTAATTTAACAATGGTAGTTCCTGGTAATAAAATGGGTACAGAATGCTCACTAATCTGTTATGTCAAACACTCTGTCCCGGTAGGCTTAAACTGTGTAGTAAAATTGGTACAGAATGCTCACTAATCTGTTATGTCAAACACTCTGTTCCAGTAATTAAGAAAAGCCCTTTTTGACCTTAATGATTGCAATCCCCCCTGCACTAGCCCTACGACCTTTTTGCCCCATCACTCAGTTTGGAGTCTAGATTAACAATGGTATTGGAAGTCGTGTTTCGGGCCGAAAGGGTTGACGTGATCGTTAATTGACCAATAGAAAGGCGAGACGCCTGTCGGGGCACGCTACGCGGCTGGCTGCGAGATATTATAGTTGGAACGATAAACAATCATGTGCAATAGGTCAAATGTAGGTGAAAAATAGACAGGTCGACTGGACCATCTGTAAAAATAATCGATTTTTCATTTTCAAGTGTTTTAAAAAGAATTTAAATATTCTTTGCTAACAGGTGTGACAAAGAACGGATATATTGTGTGTCACTCCGCTACATGCATTTATTTACTCATAAGGGATATGTTTATTTGCGTGTCTAGGCTCTTGGAATGTCAGTACAGTTATGTCAAAATATGCAAATATGGTTTTACTGTTGATTTGTGTATTTATATATTAAACATTCCTTGATTATGCTAATATTAGGCTCGGAAAGTATGTTTGGGATTGGTATATAGCGCAAATTACACGAAAGGAGTTAGTTTAATGATTAAACTGATACGATTATTTGACTATTATCGAACCGTACCTATTGTGACGTGTTATAAGTTGCATGGACATGTTTTGTGAGTTCTTAAATGTAATAAGTGAATTCTTAAGCGGGTTGTTAGAGGGATACGGGTACTGTTTCCACAACACATTGAAGAACTTTTCCCTTTATCTCAATCGATCAGTTCCAATTTGGGTAGTAGAATCTGGTGATTCACAGTATCAAATTGATTTGGAGACGTCCAGAAAAATATCTAACGTCATCGCTATTGTCATGCTTCGTTCTTGTTATTTAAAAAAAAATCGTTTGAGGAACACCACCTACGTAATTATAGACGTATTTTTGTCGTTATCAAATTTAACAATAATAGGATAAATATGATAAATTATAATTATCTATGTACTTATCATTCTCGGGTATTATAGATAGCGCGATATTAATATATCGAAATAAACATGTAATTATTTAGAGAACGTATAAGTAACACACTTGCTATCTAAAAATAACAAAAAGTGTCTTAGGAAAGGTAATTTGAAATCAAAATATGCATTATTCGAGCTATTACCCAGGTGCGGTCATAATAACCGTGGCGTTTTCGATTTTTAATTTCCTCCTGTTGTGTCAAGTTATGGTATTTTTAATCAGAAGGAATAAGTATCAACGAATGTTGGAAGAAGGTAAGGAGTAATATTATATTGATCATGTTCTGTGAGGCGAGTCGCGGTTCTTTATTTATGTCGGGCTGCTTCGATCAACTTGAATCGTTTCTTTATTGAGTCCGGATGTAGAGCAGGTAATTTGGATCGGTAGAGTTAACAGATTAAAATTGATTTACTCGATCCTTTTGGACCGACTACTGCGAGCGATCTGAAATTGAGGTTAGGTGTAATAACCTTAAATTGTGTTTGTTTATATTCAATTTGTTTTGGATGTTTGTTTGAAAAAATTAAGGAAATAGAGTTTTTTTACGCTGAAAGCCAACAAACATAAATTAAACGCTATGGAAAATTAAAAAAAATAATAATAACCAGTCTTCGTGCATAATGTACCATTATAAAAGTTTATAAAATGAATCCCATTGGTCCAATTTATTAAATTCACGCAAGGTTATGTGTCCTAACTAAACGTTTGGTGTGTATCGTTCTTTTAGGGGAGATTACTTCCGCTTATCTGGGGTCACGTGACCAAGAATCGTTCCTCATCTATAGTGTATTCGTTTTCCTAATTCAGTAGACCAAAACAAATACACACGACGAGCACGTGAACAGCACACAGACCAACAATATTACGCGCTGATGATTGTTTATGCTCCTGAATTGGTAAAATCAATAGAGTATAGATTATAATAAAGAACGCATATACGGAACTAAAACAAGTGAACTTTTTTAATTTTTTTTAAATTTAAAGTGACACGTCAAAACGGACTTGTTGCTTGACTGTCATTTCATTATAATAAAATTCTTACAAGGATATAGCACTAAAGTGGCATTTATAAACTTTGTCGCTGCAATTCAGTACAGTTGCGCGCAGTTCAGTTTAGTTCCGCCGGCCGTCGTTCGACTTGAACAAATGAAAACATACCAAACTGCGCGGCGATTCGTTCGAGTCAGATCAAGTTTATAAATCAGAAATTGTTTCCCAGTGAACTGAACGTAAAAGTTTAAAAAGGGACCTATATTGTTAGGAGAAGTAAAACGAATAGCTACGAAAATAAAACTTCTCGCAACCTAATATATTTTTTTATAACATGAAACAAAGAACGCGTACACCTATTAAAAAATTTTAATTAATTCACCCGACTTCGAAAATTGTAAAACCAGTTGATGTATTTAATGATATTTTCATTTCTAGGTTACTATTTTGTGGAGGATAACATCAGTTTCAAGAAGAGATTTATTCGCCCTGTTCATCCCAATAACATTGACTTAAGTAAGAAAATGAACTGTTTTCTATAATATTGTGGTTTTTTATCCAAATCTTGGATTGTTTTATACCCATCGCGCATTATTTCCTTTAAGAAATAACTTAAGGCGACTTTTTTTATCCTATCCTCGTACTTGGAGTGAAGGAACAAAAGCGGTGATGCCGAAAAAAAAAAGATCCTAGAACGTGATAAATAAATAGTCAGTGGGTTTATTTTAACCACCATTTTTTTTAGGTAGCGGAACCGCAAGAATCATCAATCCAGCTCTTATTATGACGTAGATAGTACAGCCTAGAGAAGCTACTATACACGTACTGTGCAACATTGTTTGTCTTTCGGAACTTTGTAACTATCGCCCAATTTCAATAGATAAATGTAAAGATAATAAAAGTGGTAAAATAAACAAAAAATAGCAAATATTGTATTAATTAAACAGGATGTCAATTTGAAAACTTCCCACCCTTAATATTTCGCTTCTAGTAAATAATACTAAAAATCGACAATTTTATTGTAAAGGGAGATGCTTTTAAAGAATACTTGCAACTCCTAGAAAGGGAAGATTAATCTTTTTTTTTGTTAAAGTTAAAAAATAAATGGTTCGGCTCTTTGAACTTTAATAGTCTAGAATAGTTTTACACGAATGGCGTTTGCCGGCGATGGTAGCGCGCTTAGCGGAAAGGAAGAGAACCAAGAACTGACAGCAGACCAGCGGCGGTTCTTCCACAGGAGCACATGCGCACGTGCACCCCCAAAACAAAACGAATAAAAAATATTAATTTATGTTCATTGAATATTATTTATCGATAAAATCCGACCCTCCCTAATATTTTATCGTACCGTCAAACTAAAAAAGTCCGACTCTCCCTAATATTTCATCATCCCGTCAAACCAAACTGTATAGATCCGGCAACCGTGCCTCGGTCGATGTAAATGACGAGACTTGCTCGCACGTGCGATTAAGTAGTGCAGTTGCGCTGTTGTCTGTTTATGCATCTAGTTAGAAATTCGAGCGTGTATGTTTTAATATTTTAATATTATATATTTATTAAGTTAAAATGAATAGTTGACGGTGGACTATTTAAGAAATCACTTTAGCTCTTTGAGTTTGGAGCCAAAAATTGAAGTGAAGAATGCGGGAGCACGTAAACCCGAAATTAATTTAACGCAGACCACAAAGGGTAAGTCTAGAAAGTTTTAAAATGAAATATATGAAAAAAAAATTATAGAGGGTATTCCAAACTTAATGAGGCTGTTATTGATCAATTTTCTACAATTAAGAACCGAAGAATGGAAATGGACAAACCTGATAAATACTCGATATGATTTTAAACCATTTTATTTACGGATTTAAACTCAAAAACACTGAAAATATGAAGAATGCCAACTTGTCAGTCTCGTGGCTCGATTCGTTCTCGTCATAAAACAGTTAACTATTGTTCTCGTCTTAGTTGTGCCTAGTGATGATGGCGTAGTGGTATTAGACATCATACGGTTTTCTTGATAACTCGTAGATGGCGGTAGTAGTATTGGACATCATTCGGTTTTCTTGATAGCTCGTAGATGGCTTTAGTAGTATTAGTAGTGGACTGTATAAATATTGTTACGAGGGTTGCATGCGACGACGTTAAGATCCGACAGCTATACACAATAAGAAAACCTTTCTTATTTTCCAAAAGTTGCATTTCCTTGTGTAAATAAATAGCTATTATTGTCATCTACAACCAGGTAAGTAAGCCAAAATGTTCAAATAATTGAGAACTATATTTGTGGTCGTAGGAAAAATTTTGTACATTCACCTCAGAAAACAATAACCTATTTTTTTCTCCTTTTCTATACTTTGTTGTAATTATCTCTTAGATCAGGATTATATTAATACTATCCACACTTATCAACAGTACACTTCAACATGGGAAAAATGACTGTTAATAAGATGGCATCATTTAAAATAATATTTACTAAATATCACGTGACATACAAATACGATTTTGATTGGGTCTGCAAATTTGTTACGGACGTTTCTAAGACTACGACGAATAAGAGAAAATTGGTTTATGTTGAACGGAAAGGGCTAACCATTTACAGCATTGGATGGGACCGAGTACCAAAGTTAGTCATACCCACCGATAGTTGAGTGATTGAGCACAACGATGTGTTTATTGGTTGGTTGGTTAAAGGCGGGGGTCGGTTAAAAGGCCCGAACTTCTATCACTGCATCCTTCCGGCTTATTGTGTACCCCGATCTTGTTAGAATATATCAGATCCTTCTCCGAGGTCCAGTTACCTTCTACCAAGCCCGGCATGTGGGAGGTTGTCTCCACGTTGTTTGTTCCCGAAGATATTTTGTCTGGGTTAGCATCCCATTCGATAGTATTCTCGATGGTTTTCCAATTGCGGCCCGTGCGTGTATTTGACCAGGTAACCCTTGCCATGGAGATTGGTGTTGTTTTTTCGACCATCTATCAAATGTTGGTTTTGTTGCATGTTTTGGTATCCCAAAGGCCGGTTCGGGGCCCCTGAGACTTTGAGCGGATCCGGCTCTCGCTAGCTCATCCGCTTTCTCATTACCCAATATTCCAGAGCGACCCACAAGAGCTCCAACTTGTTCCCCCTGGCCGCCAGTTCTTTTAGGTTTCTATGGCACTGTGTTTATTACACAAAATCTGATTTTATATCCCTTCGCAAAACAATGAAATATTTTTTTGAGTCATAGAGTGCAATTTCTCATGCCATCAGCTTTAGATAATTCAAGTGTGTGTATTTAAGATATTTTTCTAAACAAAATGTATGTAATCCATTATGACACTTAAAAAAGATAATCTTAATATTAAAAAGCAAATAAACGTAATTCAGATATAAAGAAATTAAAATGATTTCTAAAAAAGACGAATTGCTTTGTTTTATTGTTTGCATATAAACATTTATAATTATTTTGAAACCAGTAGGCGGCAGCACTATGAACCTGCTTTATAGCAGTATATGTCTCTTGTATATGCCTAAATGTTTTTATATTCTTTATCTAATACAGTAAACTCCGGCTATTAATTACTTCAGGTTATTACGTACCTAAGTATTTTATCGGCCCCTGCCAAAATACTCGCTTCATTTTTACCGGATACTGCGTACCATATAGAATTTTAACTCCGGTTATAACGTTTCAATACTTTCACCCCTAATTAATCGGTTGACAAATTCCGGTTGTTAAGTACCGGACGGTGGTTCCCCGATGCGGCCGGGGATTTTCAGGAATCGATCGAGGAAGGTTCTCTCGAACAGGCGCCGGTGTCGCTTATGGGGTAGTTTTAATTTGTGTGCATAGTATAGTATAGTTTTTAATACGCAAATATTAATTTTTTATAGGGTTATAGATAAATCCATTTTGTCCTTAGAAGGTGCTTTATAACCGGACTTTCCAGTATCTTCTTGTGACACAGCACTGTACTTTAACGGCCTGCTATTACAGTAAATTACGCAATTATCACAGTAGAACCATTACAAGTTGCTAAAGAGTCTCGCATGCATAGCTTGGCGTTACAGAGTACATAAATACAGTCACAGCCAATTAGCAACAACGCCGATTTTAGAATTTCCAGATCCTGAACTCAGTTATTAAAGCTGTTAACTAAATTGGCAGTACTGGTAAGTTATTCCAAGGAACAATTACTCCATAAGGACTGGAAGCCCGGTACATACCTCTTTTGAAAGATTAAAATTATGGCCTCTCAGAAATGCGTTTTTAAGAACGATAATACACTACCCCAGTTAATTATCGAATATTAAAAAATTACACAACTAGAGTTTGTGCTGTTAGGGCCGAAGGACTGACCAAATATCATCGCTTGCAGAGTTTTAGGTTTTTTACGGAAACTTAATAGTACATAGGAATGCACATTCAGACGGAGCTATAGGCTCTTATCTAGCGATTATTATTCTAAAACTCTCCCGCGATCAAGATGGAAGTATTTTCTAAGTACCTACATCGAAAATGTAATGAAAAAACAATGCACAAATAAATGTACGTTTTTATAACGAAAAAAGATAAATATATGATAAAGAAAAATAGTATATTTTCGATCATTAACGCGGATTTATTATAGTTAAATATCACTGCTAAGAACATCACGTGAATAACTAACATAAAAATGACGATTACTACGACCCGATCCGGATACTATTACCAGGATAATACACCAATGGTTCTAGCTATAGTTTCTGCCATATTGTGCTTCGTACTATTGATTCAAGTTATTGTTTATGAAGCAAGGATACGATACTTTTATAGGATGTTGGATCGAGGTAAGAATTATAACGATAACTTTCTAACTTATTAAAACAATATGGTTCTGTTACTTTGAACCTATAAACTAAACAATGGTAAACTACATTCAGATCTGCTCAAAGTCACAACTCACAGTCATATTGTCATCAACATAACGAAACCGCTTAATAGCACATTAGATTGTAATTTAGATTAAACTCTCTCGATGCCGCAGGGGTAAGTACCGTCCGTTTGTTTAAACAAAAAACATACGTGCATTTTTATTTGGTTGTACTCTAAACGATATAAACAAATTGGCATATACAGGGTTGTTTGGTATACAAACCTTTAATATACAATTTTTGGGCCACCCGTCGCAATTCAAAAACAAGGAACATTGACAGTGGGACGAGAAGTATCGTAGCAAGTGTCAGTTGAGATTTCATTTTGATCCGACTCGAAGGACCAAAACGAAGACGTTTATATTAAAGGTTAGTATTCCAAACAAGGGCGTTATGGCAAATTTATGATATTTAACGAACAGATTGTAGAAAATCACCATAAATGACGCTTTGAGTTAATAAGCGACAACAGTTATCTTACGTCAGTCGTCTGCGATGATGTTCATAAAGATGACAACAAAACATGTCATGGAAGTAAATTATTTCATAACATAACAGAACTTTACGATGGTGAACGAAACGACGCGGTTACATTTTGTATCCGCGTTGTTAAAATAATAACAACAAGTAAATTCTACATCTTATTGAGAAAGAGCACCTTACAAGCTTAAAATGAACACGATCGCGATTTAAGGGATCCGTCGTCGACATACAGTTGCCTTCACATCTCGAAGAGCACTGAAGCCTCGCCGCTGCATTGAACCATATCGAGCGGGAAAAGTTTTAAGGCAAAGTTTTAAGGCAAGGTTCGTCGCATCTGGGGTGAGTTAAGGGGTATTTACCTAAGTTTCTAGACGGTCGATTTTTAAAAAAGTATGTAGGCTTTCTCTAAGACTAAAGGAGGTATACCGAACATAGGAAATCCCATGTAATTTTTGAGGTGGCTGAATATTGGCTCCCCTGTACATTTTATAGAAAATCTTGAAGAGGCCGACATGGTAGGTAAATCCACGTGATTTTGAGATTACAAAACGAAATACTAAAGGCTGTTAGATGAAGGTAGGATAATTAGTAAATTAATAAATAAATTCATTGATGGTGAATTGATGAAACCGTTAATCAACAAAGACACAATACGATATCGGAATGCTGTGACTTAAACTCCTTTTCATTTAAGAGTAACATCTACCACTCCCATGGGGTTACACGTCCACCACGAAGGCTGCGAATATCGTTTAAGAGCTCCCCCCCCCCCCCCCCCCACACAATAATTTCTTGCCGTGTTTTTCCGATTTTTAATATTATTGATTGGAAGCAAGTGGGAAGTTTTCAAATTGGGAAACTATTTTCAGAAATATCATGCTTGACTTTTTAAAAATAAACTTATTATTCCTTATTGGTTAAAAATGTACAGAACAGAGTCCGTAAACAGCCGCCAGAGTTGCAATCAAAGGTTTCTCTTATCTATTTCAATGAATATATAGCTTCTATGTTATTATTTTATCTATCCGCAGGTTACTATTTTCTGGAAGACAATGTCCGTTTTAGAAGGAAGAATCTAAGGCCAGTAAATCCTAACAACATTGATATAAGTAAGTTTAAAGCCACTGGCATTCTTCTTATTGTCCGGTTACAACATGAAAGAAAATAAGATTATGTCGCTTACCAAAAAGTGTATTTTTTCGGCTGGAATATATTTAATATAAGTAAACAATTTATTATAACTTTCGATTGGTATTAAGGGCTTTTTAATAGCAGACGATGAAACTTTAAAATTAACAATATAGAGCAATTCAGTTTTAAAATTATATGCGTGTGTTCTCTATGCCCTATACTGTCCCAGTATATTATTAAATTTACTAATTACTAATCTTAATTATGTATCTTTTTAGCTTCCGCAGTTCCAAGAGTAATAAATCCTGCATTGGTCATGCGATAAAACTTGGTGGACGATCATATTTCAGACTATTGCACCAATAAATCTGTATATTAATATAACTATCCTGTAAAAATAATACAGATAATAACTATATACCTACATGTGTTTTTATTGTACTTTTTTTTAGTGAAGAACAATCAATGCATTTGATTAAAATATTTTCATAAAAAAAGAGTTTTTTAAATTTAATAATAATTTCACAATTATTGGTTTAACAATATACAAAGCACTATGTACTATCGTGCCGATAAAAAACTAGGACAACAAAATGACAAAACTGGGAACGGAAGTCTAATACCTTATTTAAAGTAGGTATATATAACGTCGCCTAAAAATGAAACTAAATAATAAAAGAAATTTAAAAGAAGGTTACAAAAATACAAACGCAAAATTTGTCGAAGCAACAAAACATTTTTAATATTTAGTCATAGAACCATTCCTGTTTATTACTTCTTGAAGCCTTTCGTGGCCGAAAATCATGTTTATACATTGATTTCACCATTTTACCTCAAATGTTTTCGATCGGGTCCCAATCGGGACTCTTCGAAGGCCAGGGAAGAACTGCTATATTATTTTCTAGGTGAAAATTTTGCACAAAATGCGTGCTGTGTGTATTGGAGCATTATCATGCTGAAATGTAAAATTTTGACCATATACAGCGTTTATCGATGGTATCATCACTGCATTTAGGATATTAACGTATTCAGGTGCAGTTAGTCTTCCTTCCACGATTTGGCAAATTCCTGGACCTCTAGCGCTAATCCAACCACAGACATTTATTGAGAAACTTGTCTTGTGAGTGTATATCTCATCATACCGCATGCCGGAAGGCCTATACACTCTAATTCTTCGATTATTACACGATTGAAAATTTTTCTCGTCAGAAAATACAACTCTTTCCCAGAAAATATTCCGATTTAAATATTCAGGTGCAAATTCTAACCTGTCTTGTTTATTTCTTTCCATTAAAAATATTTTAATAGTAGCACAATGACTTCGTATATCGGAAATTCGAACCATGTCTCCAGCAGTATTGCAGTTGCGAATGGATGATCCCTTAGAAATTAACTAGTCTTCCATCTTCATCTTCAGTAGAAATTCTAGGGGGACCTGAACCTGCTTTACTAATAATAGTCCCATTCCTTGCTATTTTTTATTTTGCCAACAACACGGTATTTTTGTTTACTCCCAGTTCGTCTGCAATATCCCTAATAAAAGCACCATCTCGCAACCGACTGTAGATTAGAGCCTTTTGCTGGGGTGTTAATTGTGGCATATTTTTTAAAGAAAAATTTGCTTGATAAGTTAATGATAAAGTGACAATCTATGTTGACATGTAAAATTTGTAAATAACATTTTACTGGTACCAGACTCGAAAATAAAAAATTCCTAATAGTCAAGGAGAAAATAAGAAATTTTGCTGTCCTAGTTTTTTACCGGCATGATGGTACACTATCCCCCTTAATTATCGAATATTCAAAAATGCCCGTCCAAATTAATAAGCCGTTATTTCGTTAATAATTCCTATTTTAACCGATAGAAAACAGATTCTAGAGTTTAGAGACACACACAGACATATTTTTTTTAAGTAACCCGATTAATAAATACTCATTAGCCATTGGACGTCAAATTAATTTTAAGAAACTTAAGCTTTCGAATAATTTTACTATCGTTCGACTTGAACAAATGAAAACACACCAGACCATGAATCTGCTTTATAGCAGCGTATGTCTATGCCTGAATGTTTTTATATTCTTTAACTAGTACAGGGTGTTCACTTTTGGGTTTGTTCGGGTTTGGTTTAGAAGAAAGTGAGGTTAAGAACATACGACGTCGGATGAAAGTTAAAATAACGTCGTGCCGATTGTTACAAATATTCGGACGGAATTTGACACCAAAAGTTTACACCAATCAGGACACCGTCGGATCATCATATCGTCAGAAATCGTATGCATGGAACGCCGTCTTAATCGAAATTTTGATCGCAATATTTTTCCTAACTAACCAGTGAAATTTACATCAAAAAAGTTGAAATCCGGCCCTGTCGAATGTTTACTTTCACAAGGAAATTTCCGAACTGCGCAAACTCACTATTACCCCTTCGATGCCAATAGCGGGGACATAATTGCAGATGGTATTAACAATATAATGGTTATACAGAGTGGCCAATTAGTGCGACAAAGCTTAATATCTTTTTTGTCGCTAAGGATAGCGGAAACTTTTCACGAAAGTTATTAAGCGTTAAGAGGTGCACCTTCTAAAATTATTTTCGACCATACAGGGTGCACCAAAAGGGCGGTGTGATAAAAATTTCATATTTTTTAAATGGGACCCATGTATATTTTTACATATTTGAATTCACCGTAAAATTCTGTAAACGTTTAGGGACCATCTGTTTTGGGAATGTGTTCTTGCGAAATGGGTATTGCTGGTATCATATTGCCTATTCCCATTTTAATGAAATGTTGCTTCATCACAGAAGAAAACTAAATGAGCAAAATTGTGTTGTTGTCTCATTTTTGCCTGCGCCGATTCACAAAAATGTATTTTCCTTTGAAAGTCTTCTTTATTTAGTTATTGCATTAACTGGACATGATAAGGATGCATTTAGCTTGCTTTCAGTATATTTTGAATTGATGATCGTCTAATATCCAGTTGATTGGAAATACTCCGTTGACCAATATGTGGACTCTCAGTGACTGTTATAAGAACATTTAATTGATTTTCTTCGGTTAAACATGTTTTGTTCTTCCAATTTTCTTATAGGCTATACTTCCCGTTGTTGAAAACGCTCCATTACACCCTTCTATTAGGTCGCCTTCGGTTTGGAGATCTTTCTCGATAAATCGTTATAGCTAATTGGCAATTTTGTCGCTAGCCCCTAGTACAAAAACCATATCCACCAGTTCGACATTTGAGAAATTAATTTTTAATCATTTTTTTAACAAACAGTACACCAACTCACTTTAATTGTCACCCAATTACCACCGAACTGACGTTTTTTTTTTAAATTACAACGTTTTTATTTTGTCATAGGGTGACTAGAAAAAGGACAATGGTAAAATACATTTTTTTGCTCGAGTTTAAATAAAAATTGAAATACCACCAAGATTGGTAGAGATAGGCATAGAAAGACCATAATAAAATTTAGAGAGGATTCAAATATCTACAAGATAAACTAATTATATACAGGGTGTTTCATTTAAAAACTTACAAAACTCAGGTTTCAAGTTCGTAATGTTGGCATATCCATAGAAAATACCCTGTACAAAAATATTGTATGTGTTATCATAGGGGACTTCTGTCAACATTCCTCTTTCCGACATAAAAATATTTTGTTTCAACTTATTATAAGTTAAGAAATATTACACATTTCATTGCACCATGTTTTTGCATAAATTTTAAGAATTTTCCAATCTATTTGGCAACGTTGCAAAAATGTGTAGAAATAATTACGGTGCTATGTACAGAATTCTACAGTGAATTCAAATATGTAAAAATATACATGGTGTCCCATTTACAAAATATGAAATCATTTATCATACCGCTCCTTTGGAGCACCCTGTATGATCGAAAATAATTTTAGAAGCTGCACAAACTTCTCAAGAGGATGGCATTCAGCTTATAATACAGGAAATGATTATGTTCTCCAAAATGAAAGATACTGTATATAGTTTCGTTTTAAGCAAGCGGCCATGGCCATGAGTCAGCATACAGTAGAACTTCGACAAACGCGTTGTTAGGGCTGAAGGACTGACGAAATATCATCGCTTAGAGGGCTTTAGTTTTTACGGAAACTTAATAGAAGATATAACTATAAGCTTTTATCTGGTGAGGATTGTTCTAAAACTCGCCAGCGATCAAGATAGCAGTACTTCATAAGTACCTACACGGAAAGGGTAATGAAAAAACAATATACAAATACCACTTTCAAATAAAAATACGTTTTAATAACGTAAAAAGATAAAAATATGATAAAATTAATATATTCTCGATCTATAACCCGGATTTATTATAGTTAAATAGCAATGGTCACGCAACCTCACGCACATAACCTAACCCTAACAATGTGGACGTGGCCTACTATAAGGCCTACAATACCTTCGGTTGAATACGGTTACTATGATAGTACACCAATGATTCTAGCTATAGTTTTTACCGCATTGTGCTTTGTACTATTGATTCAAGTTATTGTTTATGAAGTAAGGAAACGAAACTTTTATAGGTTGTTGGATAAAGGTAAGAATGATGTTATAATAATGGCTTTTTAACTTATTCAAACATATTACAAATTACATATAGATCTACTCAAAGTCACAACTCACAGTCATAGCTTAATAGCACATTATATTGTAACTTAGATTAACTCTCTTGACGCTGCAGGGGTACCGTACCGTCTGGTTGTTTAAACAAAAAAACATACGTGCATATTTATTTGGTTGTACTCTAAACTATATGTCGGCTTTATAAACGAATTGGCATATTATAGCTTGTCGTTTGGATCTGCGGCTACGCAGTATCCGTAAGGGGGAAGGAAGCCAACAAGTCATAGGGATAATCCATGGGCGTGCTATTATTATTTTAAAATTAAATATAAAAATATTAATATCTATAAAACAAAGTTGTTTATAAACTAACATAAAGTCTAAACAAGCAGAACTTTTTATAAATAATGCGTTTTGCTCGTAAAATCAATAATAAAAATGTTTCCCCTTGACGCACTGTACTATATATATTTGACGATAGGCCTTAACAAATTCATGTTTTCTTCTTAATTCGGCATTTAATTTGATAATGATAATCGTAACTGTTATTATTTTTGTAAGCAGTATCAAAGTATTTTATTATATACAGTGTCACCATTAAAGTCCGCACCATATGGAACTTTTTTTTATTAATGAGGTTAGTTAAAATTAAATTTCGGCAATCGTTTTTGCTTCAAATTAGACTAAAAATTATATAATCAAATGTCACCATCTGTCATTCGGTATCTGTCAAAAATTACATTCTAATCAAAAAATGCTGAAAAATGGCATTGTTTTACCGAATTTCAAAAAATTTTATTAGAAAAAGTTGTTTCTAGTACAATTCTTGGCCTAAATACAAAGTTTCAGTTTTCTAGCTCAAAGTTGATTTTTTTGCCATTTTTTCTAATTAACTTTTTTTCTATTTAATGTAAGTTCGCTTAATGGATATTAAACTATTTGCTTATACCATACTCAATATTTTATTTAGTTTGTATGAGCTTTTTTTTACTAGAATGCCATTTTTTTTCGAAATTTAAAATTAGAGGCAAAAAAATTTGACACAGGTGGTGCAAAGTTATCCTAATTTAAAAATTTTAACAGATAGACGTCAGATATTCCATTTTTTTGATAGTACATACACCTAAGAAGTTTAAAAAACTTATAATAAAATTCCCAGATATCAGATTAGTTCAAAATTTAGACACATTTTCTTTTTATCCACAATAAAATATCAAGGCAATTTTGAATTTTATAAGTAGGCTATGGAAAAAAACGAATTAGAGTGCCGAATAAATAAAAGAAATGTCATAAATGTGAATATTTTCGCAAGTTATAGTTTTCAGTGTTATCACCAATGTTGTCCATTCAAGAAAAAATAGAAATTGTCTTAATTTGTGGAGAGAATATGCCTCACCGGCAAGTATCTGCCATTTTTAATGAGAGGCATCCAGAAAAAAATTTGCAGCATAGCACTGTTTCAAGAATAATGTCAAAATTTAGAGAAACTGGATCTGTTCGAAATAATTTTAAGAAGCCTCACGCGGCAAGTAAATACGATGAAGCAGCACAACTTGATGTTTGTTTAACTGTTATTGACCACGGTCAAACTAGTGTAACCAAGATAAGTGATGCAACAGGGTGCAAGAGGGAAAGCGTTAGAAAAATTCTTCAGAAAAATCGATTTCGGGCATATAAACCCAAGTTTATAAACACATTAAAAGAACGCGATTTGGATATCCGACTTGATTTTTCGTTTTGGTATCAGGGACAATATGAGGAGAATATTCTTTTTCCATACAAGATATTATGGACAGATGAAGCCACTTTCTCTTCGAATGGTACCGTGAGCTCACAAAATTGCCGATGGTGGTCCCAAGAAAATCCTAACTTCACAATTGAATGTCGCGACCAGTATCATTTTAAAACCAATGTTTGGTGTGGAATTTTGAAAGATGAGCTTATTGGACCAGACTTCTTTAGAGCAAACTTAACTGGTGAAAGGTACCTGAATTTTCTTGATAACGAGATTACCGAAGTTTTGGATAACATGCCCTTACACCATAGACATAACTTATGGTATCAGCTTGATGGTGCACCCATACATCAAACTGTAGCAGTGAAAGAACGCATAAACCAATTATTTCAAAACAGAGTTATAGGGCGTGATAGAGAATGTCACTGGCCACCCAGGTCGCCTGACATAACCCCACTAGACTTTTTTCTGTGGGGTTATCTTAAGCAGAAAGTTTATAAGAATCGACCGTTTAGAAATATCGAGCATTTGGAACAAACGATAGGACAGTGTTGTGCCGATATAAGACCAAGCTTTTTACAAAATGCTGTCAAAGACGTTTATAGACGGACGGGTGTTTGTATAGAGCGAGAAGGACGTCACACTGAAATGTGAAATTTATATTGCTTTTGTGTTACCTATTTAAAATGATTAAAGTTCCTTTTTGTTCCTTTTAATAATAATGATAGTTTTAAGTATAAAATAAAATTTTTATCAAATATTTAGATGTATTTGTCATTTGAAAAACGAAACATCTGCCGTCTATCTGTTAAAATTTTTAAATTAGGATAACTTTGCACCACCTGTGTCAAATTTTTTTGCCTCTAATTTTAAATTTCGAAAAAAAATGGCATTCTAGTAAAAAAAAGCTCATACAAACTAAATAAAATATTGAGTATGGTATAAGCAAATAGTTTAATATCCATTAAGCGAACTTACATTAAATAAAAAAAAAGTTAATTAGAAAAAATGGCAAAAAAATCAACTTTGAGCTAGAAAACTGAAACTTTGTATTTAGGCCAAGAATTGTACTAGAAACAACTTTTTCTAATAAAATTTTTTGAAATTCGGTAAAACAATGCCATTTTTCAGCATTTTTTGATTAGAATGTAATTTTTGACAGATACCGAATGACAGATGGTGACATTTGATTATATAATTTTTAGTCTAATTTGAAGCAAAAACGATTGCCGAAATTTAATTTTAACTAACCTCATTAATAAAAAAAAGTTCCATATGGTGCGGACTTTAATGGTGACACTGTATATTAATGAAATTTGCATACCTGTTATAAATTCTAGATAGCACTTTTCGATAATGCGTCTTATTACACTAAAGTCAAATTTTAATTTATCTATAACTGATAAACGAGGCCTTTTCTTGTCGGGAGACGATAACAACTTTTCAGGATTATTTGCTTTCTGGTTCTCATCTTCCTTGTGATTTTTTTTAATCACGCGAATACCAGCTCCTGTATACGTCGAAACCCTGTCCAATTTTCGTTTTAACGGCAAATTAAATACATTATTTCTGGCTTCCTCATAACAAGCATTATAAAAATTAGCAATAATTTCCCGAGATTGGCCATACAAAGTTTTTCCACGAATATATGCCATTACAGTAATTTTGAATACAAAGAAAAACACAAAGAAGTTTTCTTTACTATTTGCGCTATTAAATATATAATACACGTAACCTCCACCGCTCGCTGCCGCTGGTCAAAAATCATAGCCTGTCTGGCGCATAGCCGTACCATGTGTCTGGCGTATGTCTGCGGAGGCGTGTACAAATCAATGGCATATTATATTTTGGTCTCTGTTTAATGCTGTGAAACAAAATAGAGGCGGAAGTGATCCTATTAATCGACTGAATGTTTGGAGTAAATGCATATTCACATGTTGTCAGATTTGCTAGTAAATAGATAATTTAATTAATATTTTTATTTCGTCCGGTAATTAAAATTAGTCAGGTGTGAACATGTTAATTAAAACTCAAAATTCCTCCGTTTTTCAGTCTGAATAATAATATTTTCTAACTTTTAACTATTAGGTTAAATTCTGTATTCATAGGAGGTATAAATAATAAATTTCATAAAACTTATTAGATTTTTGGTAAGTAATTTGACAACATCGATAATGTCTCGTCTGCATTCTTTAAATAGTTTTGGTAGCCCCAGAACGGTTTGTTGCAGAGTCGAGTTGAACATAGGAAATCCCTTGTAATTTTTGAGGTGGCTGAATATTGGCTCCCCTGTACATTTTACAGAAAAACTTCATCACAACTTCTTGAAGAGGTCGACATGGTAAAGCCACGTATCGAGTTTGAATACATTTTGGTGAGCCAATCCTAAGCTATTCAATTAAACGTGATGGCAAAAACCACGAAACTCTTATAGTTCAGATAATACAGCAAACACACCAGTAATTGTTTCCTGGTGTTTGCTGTATTACCGGGAAATATGAGAGTACCGTGGTTTGCCATTCCGTTTAATTGAACAGCTTAGGATTGGCTCACCAAAATGTACTCAAACTCGGCACATGGGTTCACCATGTTGGTCTCTTCAAGAAGTTATAATGCAGCTTATCTCTAAAATGTACAGGGAGCCAATATTCAGCCACCTGAAAAATGACATGGTATTTCCTATGTTCAACTTAACGATGCATCAACCGGTATACCCATTTAAATATAATAAACTATTTCCCTATCGCCCTGTATAATCTTCCTCTCCATCCCATAGTCAAAGGAGTCATAAGAAAGGTTTGTACGGGGAAGCACAATCAAAAATTAAAATATTTTATGCATTCTCTCTCACCACCTTACAAAGTTAAATTATTGTTAATTATTTTGTGTAGTTTTAACACACGTCTCCCCTAATAGGATCAGTGTTTATGTTTTTTGAAGTTATCTTAAGCCAATAATTTACAATGTTGGTAGATTATCGAGTTAGGTTGGTAAAAGTAAATTAATCACCTGTGACGAGAAAACATCATCAACGGAAAATGTCGAATCTAAGTATAATTTTAACTATAATTTTTTCTGTGTGCTGCCTTTCCATGCTGATTCAGTTTTTGGTTTTTGAGATTAGAAAACGAAAATACTATAGGCTGTTAGATAAAGGTAGGATAATTAGTAAATTAATAAATAAATTCATTGATGGTGAATTGATGAAACCGTTAATCAACAAAGACGACACGATGCGATATCTGAATGCTGGCACTTAACCTCCTTTTCATTTAAGATTTTAAGAGTAACACCTATCACTCCCATGGGGTTACACGTCCACGAAGGTTGCGAATATCCTTTAAGAGCAACACAATAAAATTGCCGTGTTTTTCCGATTTATAATATTATTTATTGGAAGCAAGTGGGAAGTTTTCAAATTGGGTTCGATTCCCAGAAAAGGTATAAAAAAATCAACCATTGATTTTAAAAATAAACTTATTTATACCTCATTGGTTAAAACTGTACAGGACAGAATAGAACAGAACAGCGGCCAGAATTGCAATCAAAGGCTTCTTTTATCTATTTCACTAAATATATATCTTTTATGTTACTATTTTATCTATCCGCAGGTTACTATTTTCTGGAAGACACTGTCCGTTTTAAAAGGAAGAATCTAAGGCCAGTAAATCCTAACAACATTGATATAAGTAAGTTTATAGCCACTGACATTCTTCTTACCGTTCGATTACAACATGAAAGAAAATAAGATTATATCGCTTACCAAACAGTGTATTTTTTCGGCTGGGATATATTTAATATAAGTAACCATTTTATTATAACTTTCGATTCGCATTAAGGTCTTTTTAATAGCAGACGATGAAACTTTAAAATTGACAATCTTGACCAGATTTTTGCTAACTTTGGTAACTAGCTTGCAACCGCAATCGTCCTACAGTTTCAAAGCGACTGCCGCTTATACAGTATGTCCACGGATGGGGTTTACAAGAGGACAAATGGACTAAAAATTGAAAGATACGAAAAAAAGTCGCTCTTAAAAAACGTTCTTGCTTGTCTAGAAAATACGATTCATCATAAGAAACTGCAATTTTCTTATACAGGGTGGGTAAAAACTGCAAAAATGCTATTTTGCTTAAGAATAAATATACTATATTTTGAAAGATACGAAAAAAAAGTCACTCTTAATAAACGTTTTTACTTGAATAATGAATAGGTGATACTTGTTGTCAATGTCTTTATTTAATGATGTAATTATAATAATACGAACATTTTTATTAACATGAAAAGAATACGATAACGATTTCATAATTTAAAAACTCCACCCCCATACTCGACACATTTTTCTAATTGCTTTCTCAAATAAGTGAAATAATTTCTGATTTCTTCCTGAGATATCGATTGGACAGCCTGGATAATTCTGCCCTTCAGCCCTTCAATACCATTTGGTATTGCGGTTGCAAAAACAATTTGTTTTAAACGGCCCCATAAAAACATATCGGCCAAGGTTAAGTCGGGACTTCTTGGGGGCCACAAAACTGGGCCATTCCTGCCAATCCACCTTGTACCAAATCTGCGGTCAAGCTATTGTGTAACCTCACGAGCGAAATGGGCTGGACAACCATCTTGCTGAAAATACATATTTTGTCGAAAATTTAATGGTAGATTTTCGAGTTCATCATTGAAAAATGTATCCAGCATTTCTAAATATGATAAGCTATTGCACTTGTTATCAAAAGAATATGGCCCTATAATGCCATGGATAGATATTGCACACACACGTTCACTTTTGTGAAATATTCAGAATTATGACGAGAAGACAATATTTCACAAAAGTGAACGTGTGGTGTGCGATATCCATCCATGGCATTATAGGGCCATATTCTTTTGATACACGTGCAATAGATTATCATATTTAGAAATGCTGGATACATTTTTCAATGATGAACTCGAAAATCTACCATTAAATTTTCGACAAAATATGTATTTTCAGCAAGATGGTTGTCCAGCCCATTTCGCTCGTGAGGTTAGACAATAGCTTGACCGCAGATTTGGTATAAGGTGGATTGGCAGGAATGGCCCAGTTTTGTGGCCCCCAAGAAGTCCCGACTTAACCTTGGCCGATATGTTTTTATGGGGCCGTTTAAAACAAATTGTTTTGCAACCGCAATACCAAATGATATTGAAGTGCTGAAGGTCAGAATTATCCAGGCTGTCCAATTGATATCTCAGGAAGAAATCAGAAATTCTTTCACTTATTTGAGAAAGCAATTAGAAAAATGTGTCGAGTATGGGGGTGGAGTTTTTGAATTATGAAATCGTTATCGTATTCTTTTCATGTTAATAAAAATGTTCGTATTATTACTATAATTACTTCAGTAAATAAAGCCAAGTATCACCTATTCATTATTCGAGTAACAACGTTTATTAGGAATGACTTTTTTCGTATCTTTCAAAATAAAGTATGTTTACTCTTAAGCAAGATAACATTTTTGCAGTTTTTACCCACCCTGTATAAAAAAATTGAAGTTTCTTATGATGAATCGTATTTTCTAGACAAGCAAAAACGTTTATTAAGAGTATCTTTCAATTTTTAGTCCATTTGTCCTCTTATAAACCCCATCCGTGGACATACTGTATATGTAAGCTTGTGAGCTTTTTAAATTATATAATAAGGATTTCATAACATTCTGACACTTAAAAGCAACTCTTTATTTTCTAAATATGTCTCTAAAATTAATATTTAAGCAACCATGGCTTCTTAGGTTTGGCCATAACATGAAAACAAACCGTCAATAAGGTACCTACATATGTCCTATAAAATATAGAGCAATTAAACTTTAAAATTATATGCGTGTGTTCTCTATGCCCTATACTGTCCCAGTATATTATTAAATTTACTAATTACTAATATTAATTATGTATTTTTTTAGCTTCCGCAATTCCAAGAATAATAAATCCTGCATTGGTCATGGGATAAAACTTTGTGGATGACAATATTTCACACTATTGTACCAATAACTCTGTATATTAATATAACTATACTGTAAAATAAAGATACAGATAATAACTATAGTATATGGGTTTTTATTGTATTTTTTTTAGTGAAGAACAATCAATACATTTGATTAAAATATTTTCATAAAAAAGAAAAAGAGTAATAATAATAATAATAATTTAACAATTGTTGGTTTAACAATCCCGGGATATCGAGGAAAAAGCAATCTCGAAAATCCCGGAATTAAGCCCTCGAATCCCGGGATAAATAATAAAAAAATATTATATAAAAGAGTTGTATAAAAATGAACTTTTTTTTTAAACATTTATTTTAAAACTATCAATTTTATTAAAAAATCCCTCACTTGGCATGTTTCGATCGCCCCTAAATTTAATACAATTTACAAAATAATGTCATTTTTTAGCGCCGATTTTCAGAGATCACTAAAAAAGAGAATTAATTAACGTCGAACTATTTTTACCGGGCTTCTAATAGCACATTATAAACTTGGGGACTAACAAAAATACACTTCAGTCACGTGGTTTACATACTACAGTGATACCTCGAGATACGAGTTTAATTCGTTCCGTAACCTTGCTCGCATGTCAATTTGCTCGTATCTCAAAGCAATTTTCCCCATTGAAATTAATTAAGGCCGTATTACAGTCGGGAATTTTTATGGCGCCAGCAATGGCAATTATAATTCAAGGATTCAGGCGCAGTACACCGTTCTCCGTACTACAGTCAGAAATTCTACTCTTCTGACAAATGACACGGATTCATGCGCAGTACACTGTTCCCGATCAGCTGTCTCTCATTACCAGAAATGGGGCAGGCGCCATTTTAATTGCCCTTGCCGGCGCAATTGGGTTGACATGGATTATTCTGTTATTTTTATTTTTAACTGTTTATTATTTGGCCGAACCAGGTATGAACAGGTAATGGCCATTTAAACCCACTGGTACTTAAATTAGCAGTTTAGGTACATCTTTATAAAACTTATGGACTGCTAATTCAGCAACTTTTTGCACCTCCTATTTGTAAATAGCAGTAGCTGCTTTAACTGGTAATCAAAACGAACAGGTTTGCACATCTCTAATTCTGGGGATATTTTAGGAATTTCGACAGTACCCACTGCTGTTCTGACCGTTGACAATGCTCCAGCTGATCGAAAACGGTTTACTGCGCATGAATACGTGCCATTATAATTGCCGGCGCAAGAGAAAAAATTGCCTAGTCTAATACGGCCTTTAAAATGCCATTAATCCGTTCCAGGCACAAAAATGCTACCCCCAATTGTTGTTGTTACGTGTCTTTGAAAAGAAAAATGTATTTATAAATGGAAAATATTGTATAAAAACATAATAAAAGAGAATAAAAAAACTGGTTTTATTAAGGGTAAGGTATTTGTATTTTGGTCACTTAAATGCAACTTACACACAACTTAAATCCTAAATGTGTGCTTAATTTTAGTCACAAAAAACTGTCCAAGGGGGTTTGTTGCTTCCTCCCTTTCAGAATGCTACGGAAATAAGTTAGTGTCATTAAATAACTCCGATGAACGACCAGTTGCAACTTGTGTGCAGCGTCGCAGCTGGCCGTTCCTCGTATCTCAAATGTCGCTCGTATTTCAAAACAAAACTTCGCTCGCTCGACAGCTCGTATCTCAAATAACTCGTATGTTAGGGCACTCGTATCTCGAGGTACGACTGTATTTTATGAACTTTAATATAGGGAAAATTGGGTCTTAAAATAATTTTTTTTTAATTTAATTTCATTTAACAGACAACAAATTTACGTTTGACGGATTAATTTTTTGTTGAATCCATCAAGGATTAAATTATTATCCTTTAGGTTAATGGTTTTTTAATCCCTCGTTTTGAGGGTTTAAGTGCAGAAACAGAATGCTGCTTCTCGTCAGGGGATTATATTTGCAATAGGTTACGATCAAGTTTAGGAGACGACACAGTGGATGCACCGATTTTTTGACGTTCTTCTTTTTATAAATCTAATCACAATCTTTAACCTTTTATGTTTTTTCCCGGGTCCCGGGATTATTTAAACTCCTTATCCCCGAAAATACCGGGATTGTAAACAAAGTTTCGAGACTGATACGTCTAATTGTACGAGGCAGCGCATAAAATCTAGATGTAAATTTCCCAAAATTTAAATATGACATATCTTGCATAAAAATTGAATTTAATTTTTTTGAACTAAACCAATTCGAGATATAATATCTGGGCCTAAACACTGGTCCTAAAGTATCCCCATGCCACTACAGGTAACAAAAGAGTTACCATTTCTTCTAAACACGTTATATTGTCGAAAAAACATTTCAGTTTTGGCTTTTGCTAAAACTTTATACTACTGATTAATGGCCCAGATTTGCGGAGAGGCGGAGGGGATAATCACAATTCGTCATTGGACGTCAAATTAATTTTAAGAAACTTAAGCTTTCGAATAATTTTACCGTGCGTAAATCAGTATTCCTGCAAAATTCAAATCTGTACTGATACAATCTATGACTAAATATCATTAAAATTATTTCCTGGAAAAACAAAATTCGCAAAGTTTATCTTTACTGCCATGAAAAAATTTTGAAAATGTTGACACATTGTGCAAAAACACCACTTTTCCAATAATGCGACGTCTGATACAAATGCTATCAGTACAGGTACTTTAAAGATTAGTTATATCTACTCATTGTTAAAATATCGACGGGTTATTATTCTATTTGTGACGTTCATTAAAAAATAAGGAAAAGTATATCGTCGGTAAGAAAGTCATACAGAGTCTGCAATGGATTTCACAGTGGGCTTCACCCTTTTGGGTATCTACATAGTTGGTCAATTTTTCTTTATCTTCTACGCACAGTCGTCTTATAGCAAGTTAAGGAATGCAATTGTTGCTAAAGGTAAGTCTATTAAAAATATTTGAAATTAAACTTGGTTGTGTCAAAAAGTATGTAGCTCACAATAATAATATTATCATCAAACAAGGGTTTATATATCTACAGACGGTCGATTTTATTAAAGAGAACTGTTCAATAAAAGTAATTTTTAGAGGTCATATAAATTAATTAACAATGTATGACTTGGAGATTTTCGACATTTTTATTGCCTGCTTTAGATGTCAGTGAAGTGATGACATTACATTTTTGCAAGTAAGTCCGAGCAAGTTTTCACTATTGACTATTGCTATTATTAGAGCTACGATGTTGATTACATTAGTGAACTATAGTAGCATTTCCTCCGCTGATTAAAATAGCGAAAAAACAATTAAAAGCTTTAAAACTTGGCAGAAAACGTACAGGGTGGTCACAATTCAAGGTTCATTGTGAAACAATTCAACCATTAAAACTTTCTTATTTTAAATGGAACACCCTGTATATTTTTATTTAATTTGATGGCAAATTAGTTGTTCTTCACAGGCCAGGGATAAACATTTTGCTTGTCATTCATTTGACCCCGAATCTCTAGAACTCTCTATCTGTATTTTGGTCAAAAATAACTATGTCAAATTTAAACTATCTGCATCAAACGATCTTTGAGGAAAGGAGAGCAGGAAAGCTGATATATTTATTATTTGTAGGTCGCCTTATATCTATGATACCAGTTTTGACATTAACTACAGTTACTACTGTACAGGGACCGGGAACTGCGGTGCCACAACAGGGAATGCCACTGCCACCAGGAATGTCATCAGCCCCACCGGCATGTAAGTTATTTGTAACCTTCCAATTTAAAAAATTTGGTGAAAATAGAGCTATCTATTCTAATTAAGGGGATAATAAAATTCCTTAAGTCAAAGATATTATAGTGTTACGGAACGTCAAGTTAGTACAATAACTGTCAAGCTAGTCAAAGTAATTACTAATTTAAACAGGCCGAAAATTAGAATTATTGGCGTCATGTAAAAATAATACTTATGATTCAGAATAATAAAGGAAAACCAAGATCTATATAGGTATGTATACAGGGTATTATGGAAATGACGTATTATATTTAAATGGATAACTCCTTGGGCGCTACATATTTTATTTCTTTTAAATCGACCGTTTTAAAAGCGGGGTAACAAATACTTTTACTCACAGATCAGTCCGCGTTAGTCTACAACATTTCACCCAGAGCCAATGGCAATGTTGCCAAACTTAATCTAAAACTGAAATTCCATATAAAGTTATAAAAATAAATTATTTTCTACCTACTTGTATTTATCTTTATACCTAAAGAGCGAGGAAATCCAGGCACAAACACAATCAGTTTTTTTTTCTCTTTCATGGGAACACTCCTGGAAACACTTTATGTACACACAGTAATAGTGAAACAGAACCGATAGTTAGCTTTTGAAAATACAATAATACAGATTATACTACAGATTATTAGATTTTATTATGCGCGACTAAATTTGACGTCCAGAAGAAACGCGTGAAAAAAAACAATATTCAAACAGTATTTATGGACGGGCAAGATACACGCGTAAACCGAAAAACCAGAGCAGATTGCTGAGAGTGTGTTGGTGATCGACGAGACACAACGTATCCGGCCGCTGGTTAGTCTTCAACTAACAGACGCAAGCGTGCGGCGCTATATGAAACTATTTCGCTCAGTCGATGTAAGGCGTCAAGAGGTCATTGGAATTTGGCCTAGTGACGTACGTGGCTATTACTATTCCATATGTTTTTTCGGGTTGTTTAAAACATAGTCCGTCGTAAATGTTCTTCAATTAATTGTACAAAAAGGTATTACAGAATGGAAGTGTTTAAATTATTTTATTTCGTCTAAAGAGTTTAAGGTGTACATATGACAACACCGGCCAGAATTCCTTCATTGCTTACATGTATCGCAGTGCCACACAGGTGTTTTTCTGGTTTGACGTCAGGTCACTTTTACCGCTGAATGAATTGAAAGCGCCAATTATGGGTATTTTTCTTCAATTTGTCTTTATCTCAGGAAATGCCGGTTTAAATATAATACGTCATATAATACGTCATTTCCATAACACCCTGTATTATATAGAATGTCCACTTTTCATAGTATAATAGAATAGAAAAAAAAATGCAAAAAAATTCAACTGGCAAATTAAGAATTTTAAATGCAGTGGATGAAAACTGGGATATGTTTCTGATTATCAGTAAAATTGAAAGTGTCAAGTTGTTTAATATGACTATTGTATGTTCTAATTAAATACTAGCATTTCCAAAATATATTTTTATTTTCAGATAACCACGCTGGTACTGAAACCAAGTCATATCCACCACCATATGCACCATAAGGATGAGCATGAGGGAATATTTAGCTGTCAGGTTGCTAAATCAAGACATGTCATATTATTATGTTTTATGTAAATTCAAGGTTTTGTTTGTAAAATATACTTTTGTTTTCAAGTATTGTCTATTTTATGTTTTATCTATTCTAGTATTTGCTATATTCAAATCCTCACATGTAGCAAAAAATGTAATATAATAAATAGAAAAACTGACAGTTACCCAAGGGGCATTTGCTTGCAATATATTCTGTTTCACTTGACACTACTGTTGTGTATGCAGGGTTTCCCAGCTAAAAGTGGCCAACACTTCAAATATTTGATCTGTAAAAAATCGCCCATACACGTCAACAACAATTAGGGGCGACATCTTTTGACGTATAAGTGACACTTCTACTTTCACTGTCATTATCCCATATAACCAGACTTTTAAATCTTAAATGCGACGATACCACTTGTGGCACCTTATTGGATAGGTAATTAAGGGCCGAATTTGACTTAAGTTAGACCTTAACTAAGATAGCCTTAGTGTTATGGTAAGCCATAAAAAAAACTATGCTTTAAAGTAATTTGAGGGTCAATTGATGCGTTAAGTCTAAGATTACCACGTTCTTAAAGGTATAGTCCTTTAGATGAGAGTTAAAAAGAACTTTAATATACTGTCAAACTTGTGTTATGGATGATTTATGTCATTCTGTACCTTAAGGCCCTTAGCGCACCAACACAGCACGTAATGTGGAGGTGCACCATCCTGCAGGAAAACAAGCTCACACTCAACTCTCAACAAATTCGGGAACAAAAGGATTAATGGTGTATTAAACTTATAATGATAAAATCAAAATTTTAAAATTTTCGCTCGTTTAAGAGATACGGGGGAAAATTGACAATTTCAAAATTACCCTATATTTTCTTAGTTAAAAGAGATATGGAAAAATGTTTTATACAGAAGTTTCTTTATATTGATCGTTGAATAATCTGCCGTTTGGAGAATAAGTATACGGGGTCAAGTAAAAAAGTTATCGGACCTATCCCAATTTTTTTAAATGGACACCCTGTATATTTTAATCTAAAAAGATAGCATTTTAAATTCTCTTTTCAAATATATAACACACCATGGATGATATTGGTTTCCTAGGCGATTTATTAAACTTTATTACTTTAAACCAAAGTAGGCCATGAAACAAAAACTAATACCCTAGAGACAATAATGTCAATAGTTGTTATTAACATTTAACGTCAATTTCATTTTTTACATATTCATTTGTGAAAAATACTTATCAAAATTTTGAAAAATTTGAGGACATCTATCATCCATGATGTGTTATAAATAAAAGATAGTTTAAAATGCTATCTTTTTAGATTAAAATATACAGGGTGTTCCATTTTAAAAAATTAGGTTAGGTCCGATAACTTTCTTACTTATTCTGCAAACGGTAGATTATTCAACAATCATTATAAATAACCTTATGTATTAAACATTTTTCAGTATCTCTTTTAACTAAGAAAATATAGGGTAATTTAGGAATTGTCAATTTGTTGATTTCCCCCCTGTATCTCTTAAGCAAGCGAAAATTTTCAAATTTTGATTTTACCATTTTAAGTTTGACCCAAAAAGAGCACATGACACCTACATTACCTATTTGATAGCACTAACAATAACGGAGATACCCTATAAAAATGTTGAAAATGGGACACCCTGTACAATGCTCCCTTTAAATTTTCCTAAAAAAAAGGGTATCACTCAGAGTTTTGCAAAACCGTAATCGACGCTCAGGGTTACCTTTATTTCTATTGATTCAAAATTCTGTCCACACTGCTCTTGCTAACCAACACCTGAATCAGTTTCAAGTTGTGACAATGATGTACTCTGCTCCATAGAAACATGCATCGTATTGGCCTTTGTCTTAAATATTTTTTGTTAGCGACAGATCCAGTTTTTATAAATTTTTAAATCAAGTTTATTGCGTATTTGTGATGAACCTATCAGGATAGAGTATCAAATTCTCGAGTAGCAGCTGGCGCATATTGATTATTTTTAAAAAACAAAGTTACAATTTTTACTCTCTCTTCTCATGAATAAACCATTTTAAAGAGTTATTTTACTTGATCTTGATAGAACCCTGAACCGTCCTTGTATTACAATGAATTCATTAATTTTAGTCCTTAGCCGATTTGTTTCATTAAACTATTAAAAATTTTAGGATTTGGAAAAAAAATATTTTCAATTTAAAATTTTCATTGAAACAAAAACTGAGTACGTACTGGATTACAGACTAAACTATCTATCCAATAAGGTGCCACAAGTGGTATCATCCATCGCATTTAAGATTTTAACGTTGGATGGGGATGGGAATAATGACAGTGACAGTAGAAGTGTCACTTATACATCAAAAGATGTCCCCCCTCCTGATTATTGTTGACGTGTATTGGCGAAATTTTAGAGAGCAAATATTTCAAGAGTTACTAAGGGTGGCTCCTTTTAGCTGGGAAAGCCGGTATGTCTAATAACGAAAACCGCACATTGTTTAGAATACACACTTTACAGACGTTTTAAAATTAAGTTACTCACCTCAATAAAATGCACTATAGTCATCATATCATGTTCTCTATTCCCCCTACCCATTTTCTTAGCCATTTCATATATTTCTTCATAGTTCACGGTTGGTTCTTGGGGCTTTTTACTCTCCTTTGCTTCATTTTGGGACGACTCGGAATTCAAAAGATCGTTTAGGTATTGCTGATCCACTTGGTCCATGGCTTCTTGTAAATCATTCCTGAATCCCTTAAAAACCATAAAATGGAAGGGTTTGAATGACAAACTATTAAATATTATTCAGTGTTCGAAAAAATCATGATTTAAAAAAAAAAATCAAAAAATTAAAAATTTATGATTTTATTTTAAGATGTATGTGTTTATGTGTAAAAAATAATAAATATTTTCTGCTTTCTCATGTCCCGTATTGGTTTATCTAATTCTTTTAAATCCTCCAAATCGAAGGTATTTTTGTAGAAAACTCTCTGCACAATATAAAAGGGAAGACAATTCATTCGGTGAAAATAACAGAATTTCAATCTTATTTTTTTAAATTTAAATCATGACAAATCAAATTTTCAGCTTATTATGAATAAATATTATATTTACCTATTCTTTTCTCCATATTAAAATTAACTTGTTTGCACTTACTCTATTGACTTCTGGTTCGAGAAGTTCACATCTTCTAAGCCTCTTGAATGCATCCATTTCTTCTTCTCCAAATAAAAGAATTGGTTCGGATCGATCCCTTAACTTACTTATCACCTCATGTCTTGGAACAATATTATGTTTAACATCAGTTTCAGCTTTGACATCTAAATTATATAAAAAATATGCTGTTGTACAATAATTATAAATTACCTTTACTACTACCTTATTCATAAAAGGGCTTTTAGTTTAATATTGGCTTTGCAACTAAAGGATGCAGTAGTATATATAAACAATTTCCATTTCAGTTGTGCTACCCTGACATCTTTTAATTTCTTGAATGAATAAATAGCCTTAGAATGTACGTGACAATATATATGTTGATATTAGTTGAAAATTTAATTGAATAAGCAAAGAAATAGAGTGAGAAATTTTACTAGAATTCAGGCTACCTGGTTGCTTACATGCTGGATTTAGGTCATAATTTAGCTATTATGCTATTGGTGTAGTATGCTACAAGGTGGTAATCATAATAATAAGTAGATGCATACCTTGATCCAGTTCTCTAATACTATGGGTAGGGTTCTCGGGAGCCACATATTTATTTTTATTATATTTTTCCAGCTCTTTGGCAGTAAGTTCACTTCGTTTAAAATATCTTCTTTTTGGATTCTAAAAAGTGTTAAATATATTGTAATCTCTGGTGAAATTGTAACAAACAATATCAAATTTACCATTATATCCTTTTGCTCCAGTTCTTTTCTCTTTTTTTCAATTTCAGCTTTTAAGATATCCATTATTTTTAAAAATCTTTGATGTGACCAACAATTTTGTAAACAAACACAGATAAATTATAGGTCGGTCATATCATAGAATAATATTTAGGTTTGTTAATAGAATGGACACTTCCATGTTAACAAACCTGTTAATATTGGTAAGCCATCTATCGGCGACGGCAGTTATATTACACCATTTCCATATTAGAAACCTGTAGTTCAAATTCAATTTAAGAAACTCTCGACGAGATGGCGCTGCTTTTGAGGGTATTTTACTAGCGCCTTCGCACCCTTGATTTTATTCAAAAATCAGGCAAATAGCTTATTTATGAACCCATTTTAAAAGCAAGAAAAAAAAAGGAGAAATCAGGAAACAAAATCGAAATCTTGGATTTCCTAGTTCACCTATTAATTACAAATATATTATATCTCTTGCTTTCAAAATATGGATAGAAATATGCTTTGCTTGATTTAAAAAAGAAAAAGCATCCAATGGTTCATAAATTTGCCAATATTAATATATTTGTATGGCCGAGTCACAAACTGACCCCTCAGATTAAGTTAAAATATCTTTAAAGCTAAGTGGTATAAATATATCAAAACCTTCCACAGTTCCTTCTTTTATATTGGGTTGAACCTGTGGTTCAATATTAATTTCGTCAAACATTAAAATACAATGTTTATCGAGAACATTTGAAAAATTTTTGACTTCCGCTTTCAAAATAGTGAACACTTCGGTATGTAGTCCTGGGCGTATCGGGCTCTGTTCAGCAGTTTCATTACCGTTAACCAATAACCTTGTCCTCAAGGGTATATCGTCGTCCTTTCGGCTTCTTCTCGATATTGTCTCAGTGACTCTGAAAAAACCTAGCTTTAATTCTATCCATGCTTGAGAGAACTTTCTGAAGCACTGCAAGACTGGTCATTCGAAGTTTTCTTCTTGTCAATACACCACCTTTCTGCCTGCCTCTTAAACTGGATAGCCCTTTGATAGAGTTTTCGTGCCTTAGGACTTAAGTCTTTAATTTGGCCCACATTCACTTCTGCTAAGAGTGAAGAACGTTCTAAAAAAATATATATTCTAAAATGCAAATAACAAAAATGATTTCAGTCTGTTCTGTCTTCAACAATATTCTCATATTTTATTGTTAAACGCTCTTTAATTTGTATTAGCGACGTACATATACTTACTCTATAATAATTTTTTAGCATAAAAAGTTGCTTTTAGTATTAAACACAGAGCGGGATACCCACCGTATAAATTAAAATTACTTTATGCAACTTAACTTACTTTTGGGAGTTGTCATAATATGTACTTTCGAGGAAGTACCGATATGTTCACGTTCTTCAGTATCTAGTGGGACAATATCCATCTCTATTGAGATCCCCTGCTTAGTAGTACAGGGATCCACCTCCTGTTTTGTATATTCAATTAACGTTTGATCCGGTAGAACAGGTAATACCTCTTCAGCACTAGCAGAAGTAGGTAGGAAGGTCACGTTAGCTATTGGCTAATCAGTAATCAGTAATGTTTTCGAAAATTGGGTGTATAGAAGCTGAAACAGTGAATAGTTGTGGCTATACTATGGTATCAAAATAGGGGGATTGAGGGGACTAATTAATAAGCTCCATGAAATTATTAAATTTAAGTTACTTAAAAAAATATATACAAGATTTTCATGAATGAACGGATTATTTATTATGTGTATTATTTTTATGTGTACAATACACAGTATCGGCTCATTTCTACTGCCTCATCCTACTTAATAAGTAGGTCTAGTTATTTTAAAATAAAAGATTTAATATACCTGGTAGATTTATTGATGGTAATACTCCTTTTTTAAGTCTATGATTTGGTCCAAAATCTTCAGGCAGAAAATGAAGGGAACAAACTCTGCAACTATTATAAATTTTCGGTGGAGTAATTTCGCGAACTAAACGACGGTTTCCACACAACGACATCCACTTGTCCAAAAGAAGTCTGTTTTTGGTTGGGTCAGGAAAACTATGTTTCGATTCATAACTTTTATAACAGCTACTGACACAACAGTAAGGCATATTTTTAACCAGTTTACACCCTAAAATATAAAAAAAATAACTATAGAACACGTACAATACACGTAACAGTAACAAGAAAAAAGTGCAGAATGTTACTTTTTAGCATGATACTAGCTGATGATAGAGCGTCACGTAGCGTCAATCACAACATAATGCTAGAACTATTCACACGCAAATTAGTGTGAAAATGTGAACTTTTTCGCAACCAAAACACTCCGAAGGGAAAAATTAATAGTATTCTTCCAATTTATTAAAAATGTTATAATATAATTTCCAACTTACCTTTTAAAATAAAATAAAAGTACTCACGAAAGTTTTTGGTCAAAATGAAGTGAGTCAAGGCTCAGTGTACAACGATTTCAAATCGAATACAAATCTAAATAACACTAATATACACAAACACAAGTTAAAATGACTTCCGTGGAATATTTTAGCAAAAAATACGAATTTAATGCGCGTCTCAAACTGACATAAGTACCCAATAAGTACCTAGCGACAGCGGTAAAATTCGAATGTCCGCCCGGATGGTGGATCAACAATGAAAAAAGTGATGCTCCATCTATTGACCAATAGTGAAGCGCAGTCAGGTGAAGATGACATGATCATAATAGATTCCTGCTATATAAAGACAAAAGAGCGATCGGAGCGCCAATTACGAAAACGGCAGAACTAATGTTGAGCAAATATACGGGTAAACAACCCCAATTGAAGTTCGCAGACCATGGGTCATATCTAGTGCTGTCATTCCAATATTTCCACAGAAGAGAACTAGATCGTTGCATATATATATATATATTTGTCCAGAATTCGAAAGTCATCCAATCATTCTTTTGTGCCTACAGAAATGTAGAATAGGCCACATCTATAAAAGGGAAAAAAAGAAGAAACGTTAAAGAAATGGCGGCAAAACAAAAACCTAACCTACAGGTACAAACAAGAACCAAAACCTGTGAATCCATTTTCAATATATGCGATGCAGTCCTTTTTAAAATCGGGTAAACTAGGTGAACCATCAACCAGTAAACCATCGGCTTCAGGCCCTTCCAAGAAAAAGACCAGGAAGCTACAATGGGTTGAGAAGTATCGTCCAAAAACTGTGGAAGATGTAGTAGAGCAAAACGAAGTTGTCTCTGTGCTCCAGGAGTGTATTACAGGCGCTGATCTGCCCAATTTATTATTTTATGGACCTCCTGGTACAGGAAAAACAAGTACAATATTAGCTGCTGCCCATCAGCTATTTGGGGATTTATATAAAGAGAGAATTTTAGAACTGAATGCCTCCGATGAAAGAGGTATTCAAGTCATCAGAGATAAAATTAAAACATTTTCACAATTGACGGCTAACAGTACCAGGGCCGATGGAAAACTCTGCCCACCTCTTAAGATAGTCATTTTAGATGAAGCTGATGCAATGACCCATGCAGCCCAGGCAGCTCTACGAAGAACCATGGAAAAAGAAACTAAAACAACTAGATTTTGCCTTCTCTGTAATTATGTTTCAAGAATTATTGAGCCATTAACATCCAGGTGCACAAAGTTCCGTTTTAAACTTCTAAAGGAATCCTTTATCCTGGAGAGACTTAATTATATCTGCAAAGAAGAAGATGTTTTGGCAAAAGAAGAAATTCTGCAGATTATGGTAAGAGAAAGTGGAGGTGACATGCGACGGGCTATTACTGCCCTTCAAAGTTGTGCGAATCTTAAAGGTAAAGGAAATTACATCACATTAGAAAATGTTTATGATGTTTTAACAGTTGTGCCAGAAAAATTGGTCACCGACTTTTTGGCTTTATGCAAGAGAGAATCTGACATAAAGGAAATTATTGACTCTATTAAAAATTTTCACAAAGAAGCACACACCCCACTGAAGATATTTGAGCAGCTGAATGAAATAATTATAAGTTCTGATGATATTGATGCGGTGTGTAAAGCTGAAATAGGGGAATGCCTTGCTGAAGCTAGTTTTAGGAGTTCATGCAGTCGTGCAGACTTTATACATTTACTGGATTTTGCCATTAATACACAGAGAATTCTCACCGTTTCCCCAGAAGAAAGAAAAATGATTGACCAAGAAAATGTCAGCAGAGTAGCGATTAAAGGAATTGCTTAAATATTTCTAATGTATATTTAATTCCATTCTATAGCCATTATTTTTGTATTTTATAAGTTATTTTTGAAATAAATTTAAAAAATTAACACAATTTTTCGATTTAAGGGCCGATATTCCAATGGGACAAACAAAGAGTTTCGAAATGTAATGGGCTAATCATAATTGAGTCATATTTAAGTCTGATTCTCACTATCTTGCAAGGCCCGTGCTCGGCAAGGCACCGACTTTGCAAAATATATTTATCATTGAATCTGTAAATTACATATAAAATATATGTGGTGCAAATTCACACTCATGTCGGTGATTCACACTATCCGCGCAAGCGACGGCCCGTCAAAATTCATAAGACGTAATGATTACTCCAGCCTTGCCGAGCACGATAGTGAGGATCAGCATTTATTGATCAATGTTCTCGTTGAAAGGAGTACTACTGAAAATGAAATGTTGGTTACATAACGCACAGGTTAAATGCGTCATGTCAGCTGGTTTTGACGGCCAATAAAATGACCACCACCATTTTTTAAACAAGCTTTTTGTGGCTGCAGAAAAAATATAATTCTTAAATTGGAATGCTTTTGTAAAGTCGGCTGCGTTTTACCTTAAATTATTTTGTCATTGTCAAAGTCCTATTTTACCTGCCTTGATTGAGTTTTAATTAGCATTTTTCTAAACTCAAAGACTAAAAACATGAGTGCTGGAAATCCGTCTTACAAGGTAAGTTCTATAATTTAATTTGTGACAACGTTATAATCTGAAAATACTATTTTTTTCTTAGCCGTCCGAAGGTAAGAGGGAAGAATTTCGCAAATATTTAGAAAAAAATGGGGTCATGGATGCATTGACAAAAGTCTTGGTTAATTTGTACGAAGAAGTCGATAAACCAGATGATGCATTGGAGTATCCTTTTGTATAATTGTAATTTAAAATTATGGTTTTTTTTTGGTATATCAAATTGATTATTTGGTGGGATTTAGGTTAGTGTCTACCACATTAACAATAAGTTCTCCTTAATATAGAAACAGATACATACGTGACAAACTGTCAGTTATAGCAGGTTTAGAAACTCATAAACAGCTGCAGCAAAAATTAACTGAAGCTGATGATAGAATAAAGGAACTCGAAGGACAGTTAGAATCAGCTGCACCTGGAGAAGCTGATGCTATACGAGAAGGTCAGTAACATTTAGTAATTAAAGAAATATATAAATAATTGAAGGAACATTTTTTATAAAGCGTTTTCGTTCACAGATGAATTAATTTGGTATACAAACTATGAAATAAATACATAGTGAAAACTAATTATTAATTATACATTATAGTATTATAGACATCTTAACTGCAATGAACAGATTTCATCAATTATTAACTATATTACCAACTTATATTTGATGCATCAACCTATTGTTTCTTTACTTGTACTCTGGGTAAGAAAGACAAAACTGCCATAAATACAATAATTTAATTCACCAAAACTTATTAGCCATACTTACTTATCATATTAATTTGTGTGTTTTAAAACTGTATAATTTTCTTATTTTTGAATAAAATCCAATGTTCTTGGAGAGCACTTGTACATAAATGTGCCAAGTGCATTAATAAATGCTTAAGATTGGCAAATTTCGACCATCTTAATTAATAACGTTTATAGATTCAGAAATACCACAAGAGGTTAATGATGGTCAAGAACCTCCAGAAAATGTACCTGAAGAAGATCCAGAAATTGAATAAGTCAGTTTAGCCAACTTTTCTTATGTTAATCTCTTATTCTTTATTTTATCATATTTTTATTTTTGTTAATTATTTTGCCATTATTAGGTCCATATGGTGACTGACACCCAGAGTTGATTACTCATTGTTAAAAAGATTTCCTATTAAATACTTTATACGACTCTAAAAAGGTTAGTGAATAATAAAGGATCATGATAGTTCTAATTGTGCTTTTGCAGAAATTACTTGTATGAATTGATACGGCTGTTGTGAGTAGTTGATCGTTTGTACATTTTCCTATTTTATAAATCTGGAAGTGAATAAATGTGCACATCATGTATGCATTTCCAATTATGGATATTTGTGTAGGCTCAGTTTTCCATCGCGCTATTACCGAAATTACAGAGATGTGATAAAATCCATCAAAGTAACACAAACTGTATGTCACTTTCTATACTGGGTACCTTTAGTAATATTAGGTACTGAAATATCGTTTCTTTGCCAATTTATTAACATATTCGAAAATTGAGCCTTAAAATGATTATAGGTGATACCATGCTATGCTACCAGGAAGATAAAGGTGACAATATTATTTGTCACTTAAGTCTAAGTTTTAGCAGGATTTTGCGTTCTTTTAGATAAATAAAATACTACTTTTCAACATTTCGGCATAATTTTATTGCATTCTTCAGTCCTGGGGAAGGCAATAAAATTATGCCGAAATGTTAATCTATCAACAGAGCAGTATTTGTTTATCTCAAAAAAGCTGCTTTTATACTACAGGAAGCAAGGAATATAGGGATTTGCCTCTAAAACGCGACAATGTACTTGTATATATTTGGGTCTGTTTAACAATCAGGTCGAATTTTCAGAAGGTCAACTACAAAATTCGTTTGTAGGTAAAGAAATTTTTTTAAATGCTAACTAAATATGTTGATGTTAATTTATATTTTCTTATGCAATTTTTAAGTTTTGTTGACCAGTTTATAGTATGCATTTATTATAATGTACTTAATATTTTTAGAATTAAACATTTAGTTTTATTTTTAGAGTAATACAGTATCAGGGTTTCCTTTATGTATGATATAGTTGCTTAAAATTCCATGCATTACTACTATTAAATACTATCCCTAAATACGTCAAACCTGAAAATGATTATTTTAAATAGGTGGGTGCGACGTTTTAATTTTCACTCCAAGTGACATATTCTTTCTCCTCGTGGCGAATTTGGATTAATCCGAAAGTTATTTAACGATATGCAATACTTTTACTTTCTAACTGATCATATTTAAGATCCCGCAGTATATGTTATCTATTGTTTAGTTTCTATAGTGTAAGTTATAATAAAAAAGGTACAAATGTCTTAATTTATTAACATCCACATGCATTGTATCATGCTATCATTCATATCTCTCCAAAAATACCTTTACCACATTTATCAGGTACAGAAATTTTTACCTTTCACTGTGAACTTGCCTTATTAAATAAATAATAATTTAAAATTTTGTTGTTTTACTAAAAACAATATTTCATAGTTCAACAAGGTTCAAAATTAAACAAAAAATGTAATATACCTAGAGATGTAAAGGGTAATATTACCGAGGTAATGTTACCGTAATTTTGGTAATATTACGTAATATTACCGCAAGATCGGTAACATTGGAAATATTGTTTTTTTTCCGCTCCTCCATACTCTCATTTATCGGGTTTCATTCGAGAATAGTAGAAGATACTGAGGAAGAAATAGAAAAAGAAGATATCGGTTTCGAAGTTATAGACTTGACTCAATTAACGAAAGAGAAAGAAGAATCAGATGACGAGGTTGGGGATGATGATGAGGATGATTTACCATTATCCACTCTATTACGTAGTCCATTCTGACTCTGACTAGTTTAAAAAAACATTCTTATTGTTTTTCGTAATGTTTTTACAGTTTTGAAATAAAAAAACTTGTATTACTTAAAAAGCTGTTTTTTTATAAATTACCAATGTTACCGTAATATTACCGATTTTTAAATTACCGGTAATTTTACATCTCTAAATATACCTACTCTTCATGAGCTCTTTGGACACCCACTTATGCAGGGAGAATCGGGAGGAACGGATTTCTAAAACGCATTGGCGTAGCTGCAGGAGGTACTGGTTAGTCCCAAAATGTACTGGCTTGTGTCAGTTTTATCTTCTTCATAAGTTATCTGAATTCACACCTTACTGCATGGGTTTTTTAGTCTACTATACATTATTGAAACCCCCCATTCATAACTTAAGAGCCAATTGTGGGGTCATCCGGTAGTTTTCTACCACTGATCTCGTGGATAACAAAACAATAATACCCAAAAATAGTCTTGCTTATATAAGCAAACAGGGTTGGGGCGCGAGCAAAGTCGAATTAATAAACTTTTGCTTAAGCAATATAGGTCGACAAGTTTATCTGTAGCTACGAAAGGAATGAGGACAAAAAATTTCTGGGGTTAACAATGTTGTCACATATTAAATTTTAATTTAATAATCTCTTGTTGAGAAAATCCTAAAATTACATTACGCATTTAAAATAAATTGTAAAAGGTATATAGGAAACTCATATTCTATTATAGTTTAAATATTATAAAAAATTTCTTTTCATACTGTTTATTTTGATATTTAAATGCAAAATAATATATTTTTTGATTAAAGTACTTTTAATCTAAAAATATGGCAACATCGTGCGTTGTCAATGGTTACATGTAACTAGAGTTAATTTGTTAGGTTATATCCAAGACAGTTGATAGCGCATGTCTCGTGAGACACCCGATGGGCCTCCGGGCTCGTTCGACGATGTCCGATATGTGATGGATGTACCCACTCAGTTGCGTAGCGATAGGAAGGGCAATAATTGTACTATTGTGTTTTATAATTAATTGTTCAGTGTGTCGTGTTTTAGGGTGTTATTTTAAAATTTGTGATAATGAATGTGTATACTCCTGGTAAAAACTTTCTCAGTCAGACCCGTGAAGTGATTGCAAATGTTTATAGGTTATGTGAAGAGGAATCACAAATCAATATATTTAGATTGCCACTTAAGCGAAAGGAACATTAATACGACCAAAACTGAAAAATCATCATTAATCAATTAATCATGTAACTGTTTTTTCCATGTTTAAAAATTTACATTTTGTAAAAAGTAATTTTTTAAGGATAAAAATAGTTACCTACCTTCCCTTACCGATACGTTGGAGACACATATCAACTTGTCCACCTGTGCTAGCTATTATTTTCACTATATTATAGCAAAATGATTACGCCTAAGCCAGTGGCGGCTTGTGACGTTCACAAGTATAGTGAAATTATTTTTGAAATTTTATTTTTGTGTAACGACCAAACAATTACTTTTTAGGCGTTTTAAATGTAGAAAGAAAAAAAGTAATAAGAAAATGCGTTAGGTAAAACATATTTTTATTTATTTTTTAATTTTACACAAGGAAATACAACCTTTGGAAAATAAGAAAGGTTTTCTTAATGTGTATAGCTGTCGGATCTTAACATTGTCGCATGCAACCCTCGTAACAATACTTATACAGTCCACTATTCATATTCATATTCATATTCATAATTTCATCATTCATTAATACTACTAAAGCCATCTACGAGTTATCAAGAAAACCTAGTGATGTCCAATACTCCTACCGCCATCTACGAGTTATCAAGAAAACCGAATGATGTCTAATACCACTACGCCATCTACGGCTACGTAATTAGGCGCAACCAAGACAAGAACAATAGTCAACTGTTTTATGACGAGAACGAATCAAGCCACAAGACTGACAAGTTATCATTCTTCATATTTTCAGTGTTTTTTAGTTTAAATCCTTAAATAAAATGGTTTAAAATCATATCGAGTATCATTTATCGGCTACTTAATCGCACGTGCGAGCGAGTCTCGTCATTTACCTCGACCAAGGCACGGTTGCCGGATCTATACAGTTTGGTTTGACGGGATGATAAAATATTAGGGAGGGTCGGACTTTTCTAGTTTGACGGTACGATAAAATATTAGGGAGGGTCGGATTTGTGTATGATAAATAATATTCAATGAATATAAATTAATATTTTTTATTCGTTTTGTTTTGGGGGTGCACGTGCGCATGTGCTCCTGTGGAAGAACCGCCACTGGCCTAAGCCCTACTTCAGAAAAATCTCCTGAGCTTCTTGTTTTGCGGTATAAATAAACTTTATTAAGTGTAAGTTACTTACAAAATATGCAAATATGTTAATTAACAAAGAAACTTAATATTTTAAAAAGCTAAGTGATGATGGATGAGGTTTTAGTTATTTATTTGCCGCCTTAGCGGCCTGACGCCTTTTGACGTCCCAGTTATATACTCTTGCCATATTGACTTCGGTTGTTGTAAATTGATCCCTACAAAATAAATAAATATGTATGGTGTTTTTATTTATAGCTTAATTATTTTTAATTAAATGTTATCACGGCCCTACCAAATTACAGCTGTCTATGTAACACAGAAAATGTAATCCTATAATGAAGAAATTTTCTCATAGAATCGCCTATTTAAATGCTAAAACCTATTTCCATAACACCCTGTTCTATAGTAAAAAAGAGTTACATAATTTTGCGTTTTATAGAAGAAATATAGGTATTTATATGTTCCTGATATTCAACTTACCTAAGAAAATCTAAGTCGTGATTAACATAACTAGAATTTCTTTCAGCCGCTGCAATATTTTGAGTTAATAATTTTTGAGCATCTTCCAATGTATATTCTAACATGACATTTGCCCCCAACCACAGAAACACAGTGTCTGTCGGAGGTACTTTTGCCTTGGCAAATACTTGTTCGCTGAGCAAAAACTGAGTATCAAATTCCTCTTTCTGATTTCCTAGTTTCTCTATCATGGTTAAAGATCTCTTTAATTCTGGAATTTGATTTTGTAATCTTTTCTTCTTTGTCAGGAGATTATATTCCATGAATTTGTATTTGGCATGCTGGCTATCTAGCTTCTTTAAGACTTCATCTACGACACCATTGTTTTCTGGCCTTGACATATAAGCATCAACATCTTCCTGAAAAGTTACAAACAATTTGGTACAACAAATTGGTATTGCGAATAACACAAGAACCATATACTTATATTTGCTGACAAAAAAACTAGGTATGTCCCTGCAGAGCCTGAAATTCCTGTCACAAATAAAAATATTATTTGTTTCTATTGACATAATAATATGACACAAATTTGTTTTAACAATTCAAAAAAGGGTTGCCTCTGTCCACATCACGGTAATGAAAACTAAATAAAATTGTTATCGAAGCAATTTTTAATCCACAATACCAAATTAAAACAGATTTACAGGATCGTCACCTATTAAGATGACAGCACTTTGAGGATTTGCTGTTTGTTGCTTTAAATGAATACTATACCTAATGGGTAAGGAGCTAAACCTGGCTCGGCTAACTAATGGGCATTGATAATTTATTCATTGACTATATAACCGAAACAAATAACCTAACATTTCCTTACTTCTAATTTACTTACAACAAATTCTGCTTCTGGTATTCCAATATAGGATTTCTTGTCGCCTAATTCAATAACTCCTTTTTCCCCGTCCATTTTCTTAATATTAAAGACTTATTTTCGGATTATACTAAAATGTGTTGGTGTAGGTTGTAATAGCCTGCAAACCAAATGCAGAAACAACGTTGCCTGCAACCAGTGCAACCGATCGTTATAGCACTAGATCCTAGATCTAGCTAAAACAGTTATATTGCAGAAAAACTTTTCGGAAATATCATAGTAATTTTCTAAATTTACCTTGCTGGAAACACAACTATACAACCATATACAATATACAATCTTAAAGTTTTAGACTAAAAAGGAAAGAACCAAAACATCGGGTGGAGGGAGATAGGACTAATACAGAGTAACCTAATCAGGAAAACGTGTGATTCTCCTACACACCAATCAATTGTCTGTGGTGACTGACTACAAGCAACTAGTGCACCATTTATCAAACCAAAACGAAGTGTTCGAACCGAACAGAACAGAACACATTCGTAACCTCAAAAGTTTTATTCTTCAGATTTCCTTCTTTGAATATACCAATTTAAAATGTAAAATAACTGTAACTACTTTAGTCTGTTATTCCCAAAACATGTAGCCGATAGTGGTGTCTGTTTAATTTATTTAAGAAGAAGTTCGCATGGATACTTTCACGGTTTTTTTAATTTTGACTGGAGGATACTGCATTTTATTGTTTTTTGATCTTTTTTTTAAGGTAAGTCGTCCGTTATAAAGATAAATAATAAACTACCTCTATTCTACTATATCTCGTTTTTTGTAGTCCTGTGCCCATTACCCATATCTGAAGCTACTGGATGGCCTTGGCTTGAGAATCAGTTATTTCACCGTAAAATGGAAAACAAAGGCTTTGAATAGACTTTTACTCAAGTGGGGTAACACTAGACCAAAATTTTTTAAGTTGTGGTTCCTCTTAGGTATATACACAACATTGGCTTTGATTCCCATCTCTATAGGCATCTTATTTTACACTATTTTTCAAGCTATTTTTGGACCAAATTCAAATGGATCTGTTCCTCTAGTTGCTCCAGTTATACCGGGTTTAAATTTGCCTGTCTCAGAACTGGGATACTATTCAGTGACTTTATTAATATGTAGTGTAGTACATGAAATAGGTCATGCACTGGCAGCAGTTTTAGAAGATGTAGGTATTCTTGAATTGGGTTGCAATATATATTTCATTTTGCCTGTAGCCTATGTCAATATTCCAACAGAAAAATTGTCAACAATTAGCACTAGAAATAGACTGGGTATATTTTGCGCTGGAGTATGGCATAACATTGTTCTGTCTTTTACCGTGTACTTAATATATTGTTCACTTCCCAGTATCTTATCTCCTTTGTATATCACCGACAGTGGCGTAAGTGTAACACATATTAGTAAAAATTCACCATTGATGGGTTCCAGAGGGCTACTAGTTAATGATATAATTACAGAAATAAATAACTGTAAGGTTTATAATGAGAATGATTGGTATAATTGTCTTAATAATAAAAACATTTTATTACCAGCTGTATGTATCGAGTCTGACTTGGTAAATACATTAGATGAAAGTGTGCCTTTAAAACATGGTAGCAATGGGTACATAGAATGTTGTGACCCCAAGAACAATAAAAACTTGTGTTTTGAGTATATAGATATTGAAAACAATGAACTTGAGTTACCAGGTCATGTTTGTTTACCTGGGAGAGTTATTATGGAAAAATCTAGTAATTTTTGCACTCTTCAACCACATAGATGTCCTGATGATTCCTATTGTTTTAGGCCTATTTTACCAAACAATACTTTTATATTTAAAATTGTTTGTAATACAAAAAATGTTATTTATCTTGGAGATCCAAATGACCTTTATCAAACTATTGAAGTTTCATCCTATGTAAGGAAAACAAATATATTTCCTGTTACAATACCAGATGTTGTTACCAAATTAGCCAAATATATTGTTATTATTTCTTTAGGTCTAGCATTTGTAAATATTTTACCTGTTATGTATATGGACGGAGAGTACATATTTCAAATATTGGCGCTTATTTTATTCAAGTCAAAAATGGGGAAGCGAAGAACTATTTTAGTGGTCAGCTTTACAACCTGGATGTTTACCCTTATGACCGTTTTGTATCTTGTATACTCAGTGTTTCAAATATTATAAGATTTTTAAATAAATATTTTTGCTGGACAGAAAAATGGAATAATTGGGTCCTAAGATAAAGCATTTGTTTCAACTAAGAACATATATGTGGTGAGCTAAGTTAGGGGGCACAAGGACAAAGTAGGAAATCACATATTTATATTATAAACGAAGCATACCTACTATTGTAATTTGATTCTGAAATATTAAGTAGAAAGTACCTACTTAAGTAAGCACTTGAATTATAAAACATACTGAGGTAATTAGATACAATATTTGTATATTGTGAGATCTTTATAGTTATTTGTTGTAGAATATATACAAATTGGCATTTTCTATAAGTATTCATAAAAAATAATAGTGCTTTTTGCACTTTTTACAGTTATAGAAATTATTTTGTACAAAATATACCCATTTGTTTTAAAATAAAGCCACTGATAAATTATAAATTTCTTTGGTTTTTCTTTTCTTTTTTAACCACTGTAGATCGATCGGGATCTTCCTCAAGTCAGAATACCTATCAGGCAACTAATTATCGCTGAGAAAATACAAAAATAAATAATTAACTACGTCACTAAACTGATATATGTTTAATTTTAACACTGATATTTATGCAAGAAATTGTAATAAGAATTATCTTTCCTAAATAATATTGGCACATTAATTGTATTAATGGAAAATACCATTAGTCGACTATCCGCGAATCTTTAAACGTTCATCCACGCCATAGACAATCCACGCATTACATTGTGGCTAGGGTTTTCATTTTGTAAGTTGGTACAGTGAAATAACACTTGTTCATTGGTTATTTTTATGTTTATATGCTGTGCCTTTAAAATTTTTTTTTTATACAGAACTGTGATTGTGTGTGATATGTTCTATACTGTACATAATGTCTTAGTTAATGCTTTGTAAAAGGCTATAAACCTTGATTAATCGGAGAAAATATATATCATCTTAATTCATAAAATGGAACGGGTAAGTTCCATTGGTAAAATACCTCAGTACTAGAATCAATCTCATTTATTTCATGTGTTTCGGCTTCTTATATTCTGTGACTTTTATTTCTGGAATTTACTCAACCTCTAACCAAACACAGAAAGTGTGGTTATAGGATAAGTTAGGTTCTTGTTTTGGTCCCTCTTTCTTTACCCCATTAAAGTGTAATAAAAAGTACCTATTCTTTAAAATGTCACAGTAAATGAATGAAAAGAGCCTTGCATTTATTTAAATAATACTCGGCGACTAAATTTCAGTTGTATTGAAGTTCCTATGTAATCGAGACAATGTCCAAGAATCCAAAACCACTGTTGAGCTTGCAGCAGGTAAATACAAAAATTGTACATAATAAATAGAATGAAGCAACAAGTTAGTACAAATATTTTAGTTTATTTTAAAGCAAGAAGTAAAAAATCTCTATCGAAAAATCTTTCGGACGATTCGGGACATCCCGGATAGGACATATCAAGAGGAGTTAAAGCAGTGGACAAGAACAGAATTTAGACAGAACGCAAATCAAACGGATGAAATTGCTATTAAAATGTATCTGCAGTATGGTCAACGATGTTTACGAGAATTGGAGAGTAGTGTTAATTTAGCTAAGTAGGGTATGTAAATGTAGATAAGTCAGGATCATTTACAAAATAAAGTTCTCTTAAATGAAGTATTTATGGGTTATATTAGTGGCGGCGATAAGAAATTCGCCAAGTACGTTTTTTAGCAAAGCCAATTTTACTACACAAAATGTCGAAAAATGGCATTTATGGATCGAATATTAAAAAAAATTATTTGGAAAAGTTTTTTGTATTGTAATTTTATGACCACATACCAAATTTGAATCACTTATGATAGTTTTTGTTTTGTATCTATTGGCAAATATCTATTCTCATTGAAAATGGAAGTCGACCGACCCTATCACCGTAAATCTATTTATTTATACAATACTCATCATCTAAATTCATTCTTTATACCAAAAAAATTATATAACTTTTTTTGACACCTTGTATCTCATTTCTGAAACCACTTTATATGACTTTTTTTTCTTATATTGACCTGTGAATACTTCATTAAAATATTTCCTCCCGAAACACTCTGTATTTTTACTGATAATTAAAAATTACGTGCTAACAGAAAATATTGATACTAAGAGAAACCTAAACAAGGTTATATACAGGGTGTAACTTAATGATATTATTTCAATGGGTGATTCCTCCATCAATTTTAAGTCGAAAACCGTGCTGTGCTTCAGGGTCCTACCCCACAGCATGAGACTCGTCAAGTACTCAATTTGCCTCTGCCACTGCCGAGAAGCGCTTTGGTAAAAAGGTCACTCATTTATGGGGGTCGAAGGATTTTCAATCATTTACCAACTAATATCAGAACGGTTAATTCACTAAAAACCTTTCGTCGTTTGCTTAAAAGATTGCTTCTGAGTAGAGCATATTATGGTCTGGATGAATTCTATCGGGATGCTCTTGAGAATGTTGAGTTTTAGTGCTGTTCATTGTGCATTTTTATACTGTATGCGTTTTTTTTTTTTTTTTTCTGTTAAATATCAAGGTTTATGTTTGGCCTGTACAATTATTAATTTCAGCTTACCCCTAATTTTATTTGAAAACTGTTTATTGTACATTTATTGTTTTGTACCTAAATTATGTTCTTTAGTTAGTGCTTTTGTGTTATTGACTGTATGTTTAAATTTTTAATAATTTTTTACTAAGCTTGCTACTATTTATAATTTTTTTTGTTTTTTTTCTTTCTCTCTTCATTTTAAATGTTTATTTTAGGAGTATTAGATCATGCTTTGTCAACAAAAATTTATGTTTTTTGACTAATAAAGTACTTTTTGATTTGATTTGATTTGAAAAACACATTATAACGCTTTGATTTCGATATACAGGATGTTAAAAGTTTTTATTTTTTTTTGGTTTTTATCAAAAATCTCTAAACCAAATTGAGATGTTACACTAAATTTTGGCATAAACTACAGAAAAAAGATCTGTTCGATTCTTCTCTTAAAACTTATCGTTTCGAAGAAAATTACATTATAATTATGCAATATGCAACTCTTTTTGTGATAATATTTATTTTATTTCATAAAAATAAAATAACGGGAAAATTATTAATAAACCTGTCCATTATTAAATACAAATAATAATTTGTTACTTATTTTTTATTTATTTTGTCATTTGTTGTCACTGGAACACTCGAAACCGAAATAAGGGCTTGAATAATAATACAAGCATGTTTTGCATAATATTCATTTTTGGTTCGATTGTTTGTGGGGGAGGGTCCCAAATCAAGTAAAATATGAATAAAAAAAAACTCATAATCTGCTCCATTAGTTTCAGAAAAGTGCACTTTTTAATTTCCATGCATGTTTCGACAGCACATACATACTACTGGAAAAATTATACATAAGCAGAAATTTTGACATTGTTAAGGCAAATTGTAAAAGGAAAAACATATTTAAGCATTTTTTATGTAAAGAAGAAAATATGATTTTGGAAACATTAAGAAGGTTTACTGCAAGTTTAGAAAATTATGGGAGAAGAAAAAAAATCCCTTTGTAGCTGAAAAGGTTTTATACAACGCGAACGTGTCCAAGATAAGGAGGGCCAGTATAGGGATCTCGGAAACCGTAAGAGATACGAAGTCGGTTAAATGGAGGTAAAGTTGCGTATTTACGTGCCTAATAATATGCCGTTTAGAAAGTTTTAAAATTCAGAGTAGTTCCGGAAAAAAACGAAATTCTGAAAAATCGTTTTATTGTTTTCCTGGTTTTTTTTAACATCGAATTTTAAAGTAAATTGCACTTTTGCATTGCGACTTTTTCCGCTCTATCTAACAGCGTTAATTGTTTTGTAATCCGACGAGTCGTCTTCGAAGGGCCATTATCAACTTTCTTTTTTTAAATATGGTCCTGTTTTCCTGATATTGGAATTTTAGAGCTTTTTTCTCCCGAATGCAACGATGTACACATTGTAGTTTAATGACGTTTCGAGGGTTTTTGAACAACATCAGGAAATTTTAGGATACGGTCCTGTATTTCCCCTAATTTTATAAATAATATCTCATAAGTAAGCTCTAAATTTTTTACTTATGTTGGACAAGTTCAATAAATAACAAATAATTTAATAATAAACCATAAATAAGTGAACAAAAATCATTCCAAAACAGTAATAAAACGAACAACGAAAAAAGTAAGGAACTACATAATCAGGTGTTCAAAATGATTTCCGTTATTCTCTAAGCACAAATAACATCTTCTAACTCACAGTTTTTTTGAGATAAAATAAAACATGCTATAATAGAATATCAAACTTTTCAGCATTTGTAAAATTATGTTCCATATTTCCTGGAAAATATAAAACCTCTTAAAACGCTCTTAAACGATCACAATGGGAATGTCAAGTGAAACAAATCACGCGTCACCATCTTAATTTTTTTTGTTTCAAACGCCTAGTTTTCTTCTAAATCCCGAATCAATAGAAATTTGAAAAAATGTTTTTGTATTTTGTTCACTTATTTGTGGTTTATTATTAAATTATTTGTTATTTATTGAACTAGTCCAACATAAGTAAAAAATTTAGAGCTTAAGATATTATTTATAAAATTAGGAGAAATACAGGACCGTATCCTATTCCTGATGTTGTTCAAAAAAACCTCGAAACGTCATTAAACCACAATGTGTCATACATCGTTGCATTCGGAAGAAAAAAAGCTCTCAAATTCCAATATCAGGAAAACAGGACCGTATTGAAAAAAATAAAGTTGATAATGGCCCTTCGAAGACGGGTCGTCGGATTACAAAACAATTAACTCTGTTAGGTAGAGCGGAAAAAGTGGCAATGCAAACGTGCAATTTACTTTAGAATTCGATCTCGCAAAAACCCAGGAAAACAATAAAACGATTTATCAGAATTTCGTTTTTTTCCGGATATCTCCGGAACTACTCGGAATTTTAAAACTTTCTAAACGGCATATTATTAGGCACGTAAATGCGCAACTTTACCTCCATTTAACCGACTTCGTATCTCTTACGGTTTCCGAGATCCCTGTACTGGGCATTCGTATCTTGGACACGTTTTATGTAAAGTTAAATTAATAAATTTAATAAATTACTGAAAAAACTTGAAAATAGAATCTAACAGGAAAACATCATAGTTTTTAATTGGCTTTTTGCAAAATAACCAGAAATGATTTAAAAAAAGGTCCGTCCGCATGGCGAACAGAGTCCAAAATGGAGGGGGACTCGTCCCTTTATTTTTGCACTTTTTGAAAATTATTTTTGGCTATTTTTCAAAAATTAAATTAAAAACTAGGATGTTTTTTTCTCTTAGATTCTTTTTTTAAGTTTTCTCAGTATTTTTAAATCTATTAATGTTTTAATTAATGTATTAATTTATTAATGCATTCATGTATTTTTTCTTCTTCTGCTACAAAAGTTAATTTAACTTTTTCTCTAGGTACTTTAATTTTCTCAACTTTCAGTTAACCTTTTGAATGTTTCCAAATTCATAATTTTCTTCTTTTCATAAAAAATACTTACAATATGTTTTTCCTTTTTTCTGCTTATGTATAATTTTTCCACTGAAGATGAGGGTAATTAAAAACTGAACTTTTTATTAAACGACTGGAGCAGACTATATGACTTTATTTTCCTTTTCATAGTTCACCCCACTGAGAGATGGACTATTTCAAAAAAATAAATAGAATATTGTTTTTGTACTGGCGCTCCCCCGGGCCCGTGTTCTTTGCACACATGAAACACGCCATTGTTTTATAGTGAACAGTAAAGGAAACCTTTACTTGGCTTGATCTAGTACACCTATTTCAAAATATTTACCAATTGAACTACGATTATATTTCCTACATTAAATACCGTCTACAAAAACCTTTTCGTAGCTCTAACCACAAAGAAGTTACGGCCCTGTCGTATTATCGGGAGTCGGGATACCCCTGGAACCTAAAAATAATCAGATCGCCCAGTGCCTAAGAAATAAAGGACAACAATGTCCCTCTACCTTTGAGCGATCCTGCCGCCAACTGTTCCAATTATCCAATCAGTGGCCCGTATTCAAACTTGCGCGATGTATATTTAAAACTGCTGGCGGGAAGGCCCCACTTCGCGATACAGACGAAAATAATCACAACGCTCTCGCATTCAGCAGGAACTGGCGGCGATATTTTCGTTTCCAGTTTACCCTGATTGTGCGTAGTTTTTCTTATTAAATTTTCCGTTTAAATTGTTTAGATTTTGGTAGTCGGTAATTGCGGTTAAATATTGTTCTTTGGTGGCTTTGGAATTCTTGGCGAGGCGTTCCCCTATGTTATATTTTGAGGAAGAAAAAGTTATAAATTAAATATTTTAATGGAAAAAAGTGGATCTAATGAAGTGTCTATCACAAAGGTATCCGTAAAAAAGGAAGAAGATATTAAGGTAAGTTCTATTCACATTTTTTTCCTTTGAATAACTGTTTCATAAAATTTTTTAAGGTCTAAAATAGGAAAAGCTTTAATTTTTTGAACCTTTAATTAGTACTTTTCAAATGTCAGTCTCACGTTTAAAGGTAAACAAATTTTTAATTAACATGCCTTGTTTATTACCTCGATACCCATGTAACCCGACTTCGAAATAGCAAAAAGCACAAGCGAGCGCGGTATCCTAACTTGGATGTGTAATATAATCAGGTAAACTGATCCCTGGTATCGAATAACAGATGGCGTGCAAGCGATATCTATCAGCAGACATCGTAAATACGGGATACTTTATACCCTTCATCTCGCTATTTTCTCTGTTTAACTATTCTTGTTAAAATTATTTTTGTTTATACCGGGTGGTGAAATAATCTGGAGTAATCATTCATATAAAGTTTTACAGTTTATTAGACAAATTGAGGGTTATAATAATAATAATAATAATAATAATAATAATCATCTTTATTTCAACTTGTTACACTTCAAACAGAGCAAAACAATGAAATGACGTCACACCCGGAGGAGGTAAGGAAAAAAGGTGGGATACATATACAGGGTGTTCCTTAATGACGTGCTAATATTTCAGGGTGTGATTCCTTAGGTAATTTTATAAAGAAAAGTTCATATGATCATATGTCCGCAACGGCTTAAATTCTTTGCTACAGGGTGTTGAATTTTTATTTTTTAAATGGTTATTTTTTAATATCTCCGAAAGTACTTTAGATATTGTTTTCAATTTTGGTATGTGTTAATAGGATATAGAACCACAAATTTTAGTTAGAAAAGTTATTCAATTGTTCCACCAGTGGCGTCCCTGCAAACATGTCCTGGGATAATTTTTACAAAAAAGATGGTACGCCACTGACATTTTTCCATGTGGATTTCTTCTGATTAGCTTGGTCAATTCTACATAAAAACAGTCACTTGAGTTTTTCTCGTCAGACGCACCGTTCTTGATTAAGACCACTAAATTCACATTGAAACTCATTATTATTAACATTGATAAAATAATTAATGATAAATTTCGTTTTATAAAAATTGTTTGAGTTTGCAATTCGATGCATGCCTTTTAAGTGAAGGTGGCCATTTCCAACAATTTTTATAAAACGAAATTTATCAGTAATTATTTTATCAATGTTAATAATAATGAGTTTCAATATGAATTTATTGGTTTTAATCAAGAACGGTGCGTGTGACGAGAAAAACTCAAGAGACCGTTTTCATGTAAAATTGACCAGGCTAAGCAGAAAAAATATCCAGATGGAAAAATGTGAGTGGCGTACCATCTTCCTTGTTAAAAATATCAGAGGACATGTTTGCAGGGACGCCACTGGTGGAATAATTGAATAACGTTTCCAACTAAAATTTGTGGTTCTATATCCTATTAACACATACCAAAGTTGAAAATAATATCTGAAGTACTCTCGGAGATATTAAAAAATAACCATATAAAAAATAAAAATTCAAGACCCTGTAGCAAAAAATTTAAGCCGTTGCGGACATATATTCATATGAACTTTTCTTTATACAATGACCTAAGGAATCACACCCTGAAATATTAGCACGTCATTAACGAACACCCTGTATATGTATGTAGGGGAGATGTTCTTTTTAAAACTTGTGATTAAGGAAAATTGGAAAATTTTCCTTATGCAAAATCGAATTGATGTATTTTTTTTCTATCCCTGTATAAATATATTAATATCCACTATTAGAGGTGTCAGTCACGAGCCTTGTTCCAATCCCGGGATAAAGAGTATAGTATAATCCCGGGACTAATCCCAAAAATAATTAACATGAGAGGTTAAAGATCAGTTTGTGTTTACTAAATAGACACCTTAGCTTCTGTAAACAAAATGAAAAAAAAAAAAACATTAAAGATTTCTAAAACAAGAACGTAAAAGAATTAGTGTATACCGTGTTTTGTCTCCTAACTTATAATCTGCTGACGAAAAGCAGCGTTCTGTTTCTACACTCAAACCCTCAGAATAGAGATTAAAAAAACATTAATCCCAGAATGACTGAAAAAAAATGTAATCCCTCAAAAGTAAATTTGTAATTTGTTGACCGTTAAATGAAATTAAATTTTTAAATTAATTTAATTTTAAAACTCAAGATAGGGAATCTTAAAGTGCATAAAATAGTATATAAATCACGTGACTAAAGTGTGTACTATTAAAAGCCCAGGGAAAATGTTTGTGATTTAATCAGTTCTCTTTTTTAGCGATCTCTGGAAATTATCACATTATTTTGTAAATTTGTATTCGGGGCTATCGGTTACAATAAATGTTAGTGTTAAAATAAATACTTGAAAAACAAGTAAATTTGTAAACCATCAACTTCTTTAGTTCTACAAAATGAAATGCAAAAGGGACTAAGCTTCAACAATATTAAGAATCGTACAATAAAGGGTTTTTTAATAACAAGGGTTCCGACCAAAATTGGTGTTTATTAGAATTACCTAACTTAAAATAATTAATTGTGCATTTTCACTGTTCTAAAATAATAAAAAAGCTACACACAAAAATGAAATACTTAGTTTAAAAATATAATAGCCAAATAGAATAAATCTTAAGGAAAGAAATATATTTTCAAAACAAGTATGTAAATATAAAAATAGATATTATATTATTATTTTGAAAAGTACTTGAAAATACTTGTTTTGAAATTATATTTCTTTGCGGAATATTTATTCTATTTGAGTATTATATTTGTAAACTCTTTTTTTGTTTATATTGTTTCCAGGTTAGTATGATAAAAAAATATGGTTCATTACACCTCCAGAAATGGATTCATTTCTTGTATGATTTGTCGTCCGCGTCCTTATTTCCGATCTGGTCATAAAATATTCTCTTGCACCACCATAAGCTTACAAACTAAAAATAAGAACGCCATACTTTTAATTATTATTTTATCTACCAATAGTGATGTAAAATTCTCGAAAGACTATTAAATTAATAGATAGATTTTTACATAAGATTGAATAAAGACGCAGAACCAATATCCCACTGATACTCGAAATGAAATTTTTCAAAACGCGAATTTATAGCGACAAGTAGCGAAACCGAATATTTTTCTAATGTTCCTAATGCAATATTCACATTACAATACTTTTCTTGTCAACTTTTGTTTATGATCAGGTTCGTTCGGGTTTGTTGAAAGTAGAAGGGATGAAAAGATTTTAAAAATATTCCGAAATCATATTTATTTTTGGGGTCAGTTAAGCATTGTATGATTCATTTTGCAACAACATCACAATTAAACAATTATTTAAAATAGTACCTAATAATAGCTAAGAAGCTGCTTCCTTCAAAAAATCTTTGTAAGTTTTGTGTTACTTAGTCACAAATATCATTGCCTTTACAATTCTTGCGATAAAATACTTTTTCTATTACTGAACGGCGAGAACAATGGATCATTAACAAGTTATAGAATTCTATGGAGTTTAATAACAATGATAAAAACTAAAAAGAATTTATGGGATCAATAATTTAGAACCATACTTTTAATTACTATTTTATCTACAATAGCTAAGCATTCGATTGCAATATCCATTTTGATTTCTAATTTTTTTTACTGTTACTATGATAATTTCGGGATAGTATGTCCAGCGAAAACGGTGGTATGAGATAGATAGAATGTTTCTTGTTCCATTGTCTTCGGAAGTTCTTACCAAACGGAAAACTTTTTAATTATTAACTCTACGAAAAAAAGTACCTCTTCTTAAAAAGTCCTGCTTGGTGAGAAAATAAATTTGCATAAGAATATTTGTATGTTGGACATACAGGGTGGCTTCAAAAAGTACTGGGTTTAAAATTTATAAAAGACGTCGGCTATATTTACAAAACTAAAAACTTGGAGAGTGCATGTTTAAAGGCTAACAGACTATAACAATTACACAATAAAAACTTTACTTAATAGAACTACTTTTATGACGGATAAAAATTAGTTCACTAATTTCTATGAGGTGGCCAATTTCTAATTTCCCAATAACAAATAAAACTAAATGACTCCAAAAATAATCTAGGTCTCCACATGGCCCCCGTCTTTTTGCATACAAATGATTGTCCTTCTAGAACACTCTGACACAGCGATTCTGATCATATGAGGAGTAACTAGCCGGATACACTGCCTTATAGTTTCTTCTAGGTGATCAATATCACGGCATGGTCTGTGCTTGTACACCAATTGCTTCAAATGACCCCACAAGAAAAAATCTAGGGGTGTAATGTCCGGTGACCTAGGTGGCCAGGGTACTTCTGAACGGCATCCTATCCATCTTTGTGGAAAAGTTCTATCCAAATATTCGTTGACCCTGGCTGCGCTGTGATAAGGAGCTCCATCATGCTGATACCAAACAGCCTGTCGCGCGTTTAATGGCAGGCCGTTAATAAATATAAAAATTTCGGTTCTTAGGAAATTTAAGTAAATCTCACTATTAATATTTTGATGAAAAAAATATGAACCCACTTCTTGATTATTTAAAATACCGCACCAAACATACGACAACATTGGAAGTAAATGTTGCCTCGTCACTGAATAAAATTCTCCTTGAAAAGAAAATGTCGTCTTCAACTTCTCCTTGAAACCAAGCACAGAACATGAAACGCGATTCCATATCTCCATGTTTGAGCGTGTGTACAAATTTTGGCTTATACGGATAAAATTTATTTATTCTAAGTATCTTACTAGCAGAAGCTCTTGACACGTTATCTTGAACTGTCTTCTTTATTCCTTCCAATGAAATTTTTGGATTTTCCACAACCGCTTGCAATACTTGTAATTGATTTTCTTCAGTAAGTCTTCGAACTGCATGTTTCTTCTTGAAATTATTTTCAACAGAGCCAGTATTTTTAAATTTATTGACGACATTGCGACAGTAACGTGGCTAATATGTTTATTTGGGTGTCTAGTATTAAAAATGTCGGCAGCCTCGCAGAAATTATAATTGCCAAACTGTCACTGCTAAAACGCCTATTCTGTTACCAACAACAATCAATTGTTCAAAACCTACTTATCCAGAAATACTTATTACCAAATCTTTACGACTATTAGTTTTGTAAATATAGCCGACGTCTTTTATAAATTTTAAACCCGGTACTTTTTGAAGCCACCCTGTATGTCCAACATACAAATATTCTTGTGCAAATTTATTTTCTCACCAAGCAGGACTTTTTAGGAAGAGACACTTTTTTTCGTAGAGTTAATAATTAAAAAGTTTCCCATTTGGTAAGAACTTCCGAAGACACGCTGTATATATAAATATACAGGGTGTTCGGACATGATACAATAACTAAAGCTAAGATATCTAACCGTCCTAATTTCGTCTGCCGTACGCAGTGACGTCAATGGAAGAGCGATTTTAAAATTTCTTATGGGGATTTATATTGCTGTCAGCGTTTTTAATTCTATTTTAAAGGTATTAAAAAGTTTTACGCATGTATTGGTATGTGAAATGAAAGAATAATATATGACAAGTATTTACGTATATTAATTTCATAGAAATATAACACACATTTCAGCTAAAATACCACTAAAATAAGGAAAGATTCCGACAAACTTTTGAAACAACCGGTCGACGATAGCCGAAGCTGCTCGGCCACCCCTGCTTGTTGCCACCAGCGTTGTCAGTCTTTTACAAATGTAATATATTGTTCATTTTTGTTGTGGGGCTCCCCCATATGAAATGTATGTTCAATCTGGAGATTTATAAATAATATCTTAAAAGTAAGCTCTAAATTTTTACTTATGTTGGACTAGTTCAATAAATAACAAATAATTTAATAATAAACCACAAATAAGTGACAAAATACAGAAACATTATTTCAAACTACGGGATTTAAAAGAAAAGTAGGCGCTTGAAACAAAAGAAGATGGTGACGCGTGATTTGTTTCACTTGACATTCCCATTGTGATCGTTTGATAGCGTTTTAATAGGTTTTCTATTTTCCAGAAAATATGGAACATACATTTACAAATGCTGAAAAGTTTGATATCCTATCGCATGTTTCATTTTATCTCAAAAAAACTGTTATGTGACGGTTAGATGATGTTATTTGTGCTTAGAGAATAACGGAAATCATTTTGAACACCTGATTATGTAGTTCCTTACCTTTTTCGTTGTTCGTTTTATTACTGTTTTGGAATGATTTTTGTTCACTTATTTGTGATTTATTATTAAATTATTTGTTATTTATTGAACTAGTCCAACATAAGTCAAAATGTAGAGCTTACTTATGAGATATTATTTATAAAATTAGGAGAAATACAGGACCGTATCCCAAAATTTCCTGATGTTGTTTAAAAAACCCTCGAGGCGTCATTAAACCACAATATTATTATGTCATACATCGTTGCATTCGGAAGAAAAAAGCGATCAAATTCCAATATCAGAAAAACAGGACCGTATTTAAAAAAAGAAAGTTGACAATTAACGCTGTTAGATAGAGCGGAAAAAGTGGCAATGCAAAAGAACAATTTACTTTAGAATCCGATCTAAAAAAAAAACAGGAAAACAATGAAACGATATTTCAGAATTTCGGGTTTTTCCGGATATCTCCAGAACTACTCGGAATTTTAATTTCTAAACGGCATATTATTAGGCACGTCAATGCGTAACTTTACCTCCATTTAACGGACTTCGTATCTCTTACGGTTTCCGAGATCTCTGTTCTGGCCCTCCTTATCTTGCACACGTTGTATGTCTTCGAAACATGTTTGGAAATTAAAATATTATTGTTTATTTAACTACTGAAGCAGACTAGAGTTTCTTTACCTCTTCATAATTTCACTCGTCTGAGAGATGTACTATTAAAAAAAAATTAGTTTACTTTGTTTATAACTAGGTCGTATTTTAGCTCTAATCTTTGTTATATGTTCATGAAATAATTATACCTAAATACCATGATATTATTCTTTCAATTCACATAACATTAAATGCCTAAAACCTTTTAATACCTTCAAGAGACAGTTAAAAGCGCTGACAGTAGTATAAATCTCCATTTAAGAATCACTCACCCGTTGACGTCTCCATCGGCGTGGAATCATACCTCTTAGATCTTTATACCATGGTGTTCGGATAATGCCTCAGGATACTTGGAGAGGTGATTCTATATGTTAAAATAAAGCTAGTAAATCATATAGATAACAAAATAAGTTCGATTTTTTTCCCTATTTTTAACATCTTGTGCTTAGTTTTAAAGACGGAATGTTATGTTTACTTCATTTCCGAGAACCGACGTGTTACATTCACAATGAATGTTACATTCACGTGAAATTTTGAAGGTATTAAATAGCAAAAATAAACTATTTTCTGTGTAAAAACAACACCAAATATGAGAAATTTTCGTGCGTTAATGCTTCTCTGAACTGCCAGTCCAATATTGGTTACTAATTCTTGTTTTCAACTAAACTCTTCGTACCGAAAGAGATGCATGTTTTACCTTCATATAGATGTATTTTCGGCTTGGCTGACCTTGCTAATTGGCGCTTAACGACTTCTATCATTCTGTTATAAAAGTGGTTCTCCACTGTGCCACCAGATGCCACTACCTGAAATTCAAATTTAATTTTTGGCAAATCTTGTGTCGAGTCGACGAACCAAGCCGTTTAGGGACAAACATTTTTTTTTAGCAGTGAAATCAGTAAAAACAGTAGGTAACAGTAAAACTTGAGCTGCTTGGTCGTCGTCAAAAGTATAAAGCGAAGAACCGATCAATAATATTTTTCTTCTAAATATTATTATACACGGTGTCCGATAGAACGAGAAACATTTCGAAAACTTGTAGGATTTAATCGGTCTAGTTTGATGTTTAGTATCTCCAGTGGATCTATGGCTCATAAGTTATTGGATACCCTGTATAGCTAGTTATATTGGTTATATTTAAACACCCACCACTTGGAAAATATTTAGAACAAAATATCAATAACACTTATATTGTATAAAGTGGCACAAAATACATTATTACATAATCGTCAGCTACATGTTCATCAGTTATATAATTGGATTCGCTGCAATTTTTTTGTCAGTCTTTTTCAAAGTTTCTTGAATTTCCGCCAGTGTCATACCTCTGGTCTCGGGCACCATATAATAAATAAAAAACAGTCCAATCGTAATAACAACAGCGTACATGAAAAAGGGCGCTGACATTCCCAGAGTGTCTGACAGTATGGGAAACGTTATAAGTACCAGAAAAGATGCTAAAAATGCCAAAGAAACAGTAATTCCAGAACTAATGCCTTTAATATTCGAGGGAAACATTTCGCCAACCATACTCCATGCTAGCGGGCCTAAGCCACAGCTGAAGAATATCATGTAGGCCACCATACAAGTCAATGGGAGCCAAAAAACTTGTTCCATATTATATTCTTTCGCTTGTAGTAAAAAGTACACTCCTGATGTAGCACACGCAATGCCGCATCCCACCGCTGATATCATGTATAAAATTCGCCGTCCTATTTTTTCAACGATCAACACTGTGATAAGGTTGGAGCTGATCTGCGCTATTCCAAATATCACCGTGGATAGGTCTGGGGATATTTTGCTGGCACTGGTTTGGAAAATTGTTTTCAGATAGGCCATGATTGCGTGTATGCCCGCCAGTTCTTGGATAAGAACGAGACCTATGCAAATAGACATGGCTCTTTTCGCTGCTTGTGACGTTACTAGTTCCTTAAAGCCACCTAAAAGCAAATACCCCGGAAGTTATTTTTTTCTAGGTGGAACCCGTGGGTTTTTAGCCCTTACTTATAAAAATTACTGTGACAAACCTTTACCTTGATTATTTTGTTCCACGGCCGTCATTATTTCATTTATTTCATCCTGCACTTCAACCGCATTTTTGCTGTTTCTCAATTTTACTAAGACATTTTCGGCCTCCTTTATTTTACCTTTCGACAGGAGAAATATTGGTGTTTCAGGCATAAATATACCAAAAACTAAAAAGTAATGTATATTGAAATAAATAAAACTTATCTACCTAAGCTGATGCCTGATGCGCTAAATATCAACTTGTATAGTCAAGTTGTATAATCTAAGGTTACAATAAACCATTCTTTGTTAAATTTCGAATCGAAATATTCAAATTAATAATTTTTGTCATTTCGAAGACCACACAGGGTTCTTCAGGGTAAGCCTATTAAAAGATCTCGGGAAGTAAAAAATATATTTGTTTGAAATATTGGTATTCGGTATAAAAGATGCCGATATTTTTAATGAAGATATTTTGACGAATCTATTATCCGGCTATAACGGAAATTAGGCTTAACATTGTTATTTTAAATATAATGCCCTGTATAATTTGCCGTTTTTCGATTGTATGTAAAAGTACGAATAACTTTTGTTAACAATTTCCTATACCCATCTCCAAATGTTTCCGAGATAAAATTCATTTAAGGGTTTCTTTAATGAAAAAACAGGGCGTAGGTAATTTGACCTTACTTTGTAACCAATGCAGTTAAAGATTTGAAAGTATGAGAAAATTTAGAAAAGATATCGGTCTTTTTATTTCATAAAAATACTGAACGTTTTTTATACAGGGTATTTAAAAAATTATTACTTTCTGGTACATTTTATTTATTTCAATGTTTGAACTTTAAAACTACTTTAGATAGAAACATGTATGTACTGAGCAATTAAATAAATAATGTAATTTGTACACATAATAGTAAATTAAAATACATAATCAGTAATCAGTAAGTCCATTAAAAAAAATTGACTTCTTATTATTTATTATACAACTTGTCCAAGATAAGGAGGGCCAGTACAGGGATCTCGGAAACCGTAAGAGATACGAAGTCGGTTAAATGGAGGTAAACTTGCCCATTTACGTGCCTAATAATATGCCGTTCAGAAAGTTTTAAAATTCCGAGTAGTTCCGGAGATATCCGGAAAAAGCCAATATTCTGAAAAATCTTTTTATTGTTTTCCTGGTTTTTTTTTGAGATCGAATTCTAAAGTAAATTGCACTTTTACATTGCCACTTTTTCCGCTCCATCTAACAGCGTTAATTGGTTTGTAATCCGACGGTCGTCTTCGAAGGGCCATTATCAACTTTCTTTTTTTAAATACGGTCCTGTTTTTCTGATATTGGAATTTGAGAGCTTTTTTTCTTCCGAATGCAACGATGTATGACACATTGCGGTTTAATGACGTTTCGAGGGTTTTTTGAACAACATCAGGAAATTTTGGGATACGGTCCTGTATTCCTCCTAATTTTGTAATATTTCATAAGTAAGCTCTACATTTTTACTTATGTTATACTAGTTCAATAAATAATAAATAATTTAATAATAAACCACAAATAAGTGAACAAAATACAGGAACATTATTTCAAACTTCTGTTGATTCGGGATTTAAAAGATTAAGATGGTGACGCGTGATTTGTTTCACTTCACATTCCCATTGTGGTCGTTTCAAAGCGTTTTAAGAGGTTTTCTATTTTCCAGAAAATATGAAACATAATTTTACAAATGTTGAAAAGTTTGATATTCTATCGTGTTTTATTTTATCTCAAAAAAACTGTTATGTGGCAGTTATTACAAGATGTTATTTGTGCTTAGAGAATAACGGAAATCAATTTAAACACCTGATTATGTAGTTCCTTACTTTGTTCCTGGTTCGTTTTATTACTGTTTTGATACGATTTTTGTTCACTTATTTGTGGTTTATTATTAAATTATTTGTTATTTATTGAACTAGTTCAACATAAGTAAAAAATTTAGAGCTCACTTATGAGATATTATTTATAAAATTAGGAGAAATACAGGACCGTATCCCAAAATTTCCTGATGGTATTCAAAAAACCCTCGAAACGTCATTAAACCCCAATGTGTCATATATCGTTGCATTCGGAAGAAAAAAAGCCCTCAAATTCCAATATCAGAAAAACAGGACCGTATTTAAAAAAAGAAAGTTGATAATGGCCCTTCGAAGATGACTCGTCGGTTTACAAAACAATTAACGCTGTTAAATAGAGCGGAAAAAGTTTACTTTAGAATTCGATCTCAAAAAAACCCAGGAAAACAATAAAACGATTTTTCACAATTTCGGTTTTTTCCGGATATCTTCGGAACTATTCGGAATTTTAAAAGTTTCTAAACGGCATATTATTAGGCACGTAAATGCGCAACTTTTCCTCCATTTAATCGACTTCGTATCTCTTACGGTTTCCGAGATCCCTGTACAGGCCCTCCTTATCTTGGACACGTTGTATTGTATCAGAAAGGTATAATTTTTAAAATACCCTGTAAAATATTTCGGGTATTTTTATGTCGGTAAGTAAAAAGTATATAGCTTCGTCAAATTCTTAAATCAAAGTAGGGCAAATTACCTTGATATGTTTTTTCGTAAAAAATTCCTGAATTTTGAATTTTTTCGTTAAAGCTGTTTTACATTATCCCATTTCTTGTCCACGAAATTATAGAACTTTTTGTGCCATAAATAGACAAAATATTGTTGGGATTGTAAATAACTGGTAGTGTTGACTGTTTTAAAAAAATTGTAATGTAAAAAAAAATTAAAATTGTTTCGTAAATTGGATGAAAAATAGGTTCTATTTTTCGTACAATTTTGTAACTCGATAAAACTTATGACACAATTTACTGTATGAAACTTTACAATTTAAATTTTACAAGAAATTCTACAATTTCTTGGACAAGAAATGGGATAATGCAAAACAACTTTGAGAAACGGTTGGAGATGAAGTTTGGTCTGGTTACATAGAATCGAAAAATTCCAAAATATACACGGCATTCTATTTAAAATGACAATGTCACTACTAATTTCCGGTGTAACCAGAATTACCCTGTGTTTTATTGCTACTTTAACCCATAAGATTTGTACGTATGCCCTATTCCATTACCTATTAAGAACACAACTAGTGGCACGTTACAAGTCATAGCATACAATGGAAGAGATATATGTGGTCCAATGGAAAACGGATAAAAAAGTCCCAACGTCAAAAAAACTCCAAAAAGGCATCCAAACTTTGCCCTGTTGTGATTTTGAGCAATTTCAGCCACATACATTGGGCAGATTGCAAAATAACATCCTACTCCTATACCCAGAAGGAACCTAAAAACAAAACAAAAAAATTAATCAAAAAAAGAAGCTTTTTTCTACCAATCTAAAAGTGGTACATTTTGCTAAGCTTTAATTAAATTAATAAAAGTAATAACAAGTCTGGACTTTTGCTTCTAATAATTTATCAATAAGATGGAATTGTTATCAACAATAATGGTCAAAAACTTTTTTTAACTTTGCTGTAAAAATTAATTGGTCAAAAAAAGCAGGCACTTTAAGCCGACGATGTGCGGAAAATACTTATGTATATATACCGGGTGGCCCAGAAGTCCGGAATAAAATTAATATAGCCTTAACCTGTAACTTTTTGGGAAAACTCTCGGACACGTCAATTTAGTTTTATATATGCTTACCTTTTGACGATATTCGTTTGTTTTTTTATAGACATTTGTCAAAGATATGACGACATCGATATTTTTTTTTAATAGAAACATACAGCTTGTGATACATCATTTGAAAGCTAATGCCTCGTACAGTATGCTCATAAATTTTAGCGCAATTCTGTCAAGCTAATTCAAAATGGCGACTGTTAAAAGTTTTTAAAAAATATCTATTTAAATACGCGGAAATTATAAATCATTGATGGTTTTTTATCTTTCAAGGTAAGAAATATTCATTGTGTCGCGTTCAGAAGATTTCTTACCTTGAAAAGTAAAAAAAATCAATGATTTATAATTTCCGCTTATTTAAATCGAGATTTTTAAAAAACTTTTAACAGTCGCCATTTTGAAATAGCTTGACAGAATTGCGCCAAAATTTATGAGCATACTGTACGAGGTATATTAGCTTTCAAATGATGTATCACAAGCTGTATGTTTCTATTTAAAAAAAAGATCGATGTAGTCATATCTTTGACAAATGTCTATAAAGAAACAAACGAATAACGTCAAAATGTGAGCATATATAAAACTAAATTGACGTGTCCGAGCGTTTTCCCCAAAAGTTACAGGTTAAGGCTATATTAATTTTATTCCCGGACTTCTGGGCAACCCTGTATATACTTTCCACTATTGTATCTTGAAAAATTTCTATTTTACGTACGTCTACGTACGTACGTTTAGAATAATGGATTCAAAAAAACTGTTACCTGGCCAAATACCAAATTTCCACCATTTTTGCAAACGCCAACAAACAGAATCCTACCATTGACGGAAGTCCAATAAGCATCATGGTCAATTTTCTTCCAAATCTGTCGGCAATGTAACCTATAAGTTTTCAGGAATTAAACATTGTTGTTTTTTTCCTGCTATAAGTTCATTCCACCATAGAAATATGTAAACCTATAATGACCACCAAGCCAAAAAATGGGCTATCGATGCGTCAAAGGCGGTGTAAGGACCCTAGACTTGGCGACCTCCAGAAATTTGTGCGGAATTATTTTACAGCCCGTGTTAAACAGAATAATTTCTAAGTATCGGCGACGGACGTGGTCTGGGGAAAATCGCCAATATCTAAGCATAAATGAAGCCCACAGCGTTAAATGGCAGTGAACAGTATTTACTATAACTACACTAAACTAAATTACCTGCCAATATTGGTCCACTTATAGCCCCAAGGGACAAAAACGATGTCAATACAGCAATTTGCGTTGATGTCACATTATGGTTGAACGGGTTTTCTACGGTTTTAAATTTGGGTATGACAGGCGAAGTCCATGATATTGACAGGCCACAGGTAAATGTTAATAGATTAGCTAAAACATAACATATGAGGATAAGAAGTATAGAATTTGTCCTGCCGTGCAGGACTATTTTTTTTTTACATGTGCCCCGAAAGTGCCTCTTTTCATGCATGTTCTCTTCACCGAAAGTGGCGTTTTCCAAGAGAGCGGGCGGGAAAGTCACCATGTGCTCATAAATAAATAAAACCAGAATTGTCGGTGCGGGATTTGAACCCGCGACCCTCAGATCGCCAGGCGGACACTCTACCCACCGAGCCATACTACAAGCGATAATAAATAGCGGATTATATATAAATTAAATTGGCAGTTAATTTTTCAAAGATGTTTTAGAAAAATGTCTGAAGAATTTATTTATTCATATTGCCTCAAAGACTCGGGCACTTGTAAAAAATAAATAAAACCAGAGATGCCGAGTGCGGGATTTGAACCCGCGACTCTCAGACCACAAGGCGTATGCTATACCACTAGGCCACCGAGCCTATTTGTCAAAAATAATAAATAGATATTTACATTCTCCATGCGCGAGTGTGTTCATGTCAGCTAGACAGGAAAACTGTCTGAATTTCTTTATTTATTTGGCATCAAAGCTTCGGAGTACTTGTAAAAATAAATACGGTACATATCTCAGGCCCTCGGAGGCTTTTCCGGACTCGTCCGTAAAAGCCTCTTTTCGGCACTTAATACGTAATGTACTATAATATTCAATTCTAATATCCTGCTGTGTGAAAAAAGTATTTTTCTTTCTCCTATGAAACTAGTGTCAAAGAGTTACAGATTATAATACCACATCGACCTCTAAGAAATTTCAATTTTAGCAACGGTTTATGCAGATTTGTTCGGGATTCCTGTCGAAAAGTTCATATTATACACGTAGTATATATTTATAGTAGATACGGCAGCCCGTTACCAAAATGTCCTGTTATCACGCCTTCATCTAGACAATGATAAAAAATAAGAAAGTTTTACTCGAGCGAAAAAGTTCGGCAACGCTGCGTTTACCGGTCAGAGTGATTTCAGTCCGTAAGAAAGCAGATCGTCTTTTTGTTACTACACCTTGGCCGTTCGTGATGACGTCTTTAGTGTTGCAAAAATTCCATAGTTTAAATAAAAGATGTAAAGAAAAGGGGTTACAAAAAGTTACAGCTCCCGGGTCTGTTGGACAGTTTCCGTGTTGCGCAGCTGCAGGGAGGGCAGCGGAGTCAGATCTCGTATCTGTATAATTCACGATCGCGATACACGGCGCGTGCATGGGACGGCTTGCTGTGTGGCTTGATTGTCTATAACAACTCAGCATCAGCTATGTTCCCATATTGCATTAATATTGATACACGTGCTGTGTGACTGTGAAAACGATTTTGCTAAAAAATGACAGTTCATATTTTTTCCCCATTTTCCGAGCCACAATACACGATTTCTGCTTGAAAACGGACGAGGCGCGATAACTCGGAACAGCGTTAAAAAAATTATATACCTAAGATCCAACACTGCGGTTGCGCGTCGTTGAAAATGTCCGTTCTCATTTTTTTCCGGTCGCGAATAACAAAAAATAACATGCGACAAGTAAAACGGACAATGCGTGATAAGTTGAATTCTCCGCTGTAAACAAATTTCGATTTTTCTCAAACCAAAAATATTCACCACACGGAAAATGTCAGTTACTATTCTCATCTCCTCAAAAAATAAAAAGAACGGACGAGGCGCGATAACTCTTACGACCACATATGTAAAGATGATTCTCAATGATTTCGCAACGTTGCCAATGTCCGTTCTGGTTAATTTCCTTCTCAAGTCCTTATTAAATCACCAAAAAACTAAAAAAACTTTAGGTCGTGATCAGTCCGAAATTCTGTTTGCCGTACTATTATAATTCAATTCTAAACAAAGAAAGTCTCTTTCATATTTCTCTTAAAACTTTTGGAAGCATCTCCCTTTTTGATATTATATTTTATCAGAGGCGTACCCACGGGGGCAATTGCCACTGGACCCGCAAAGTTTTCTACTTATTATTGGTCCAGGAACAATACATATAATTAACATATAACAACCTGTATATATATTTTGAAAAATATTTACCTATAATAATGCTTAGATACATAAAAAACGGCTCTCCCCCTGGCTTATCTGGCGTAGTTCTTACTCCAATCCATTTATAAAATTGCGTTAACACATTTCTCATTTTAAAGTCACTAAAAAGCTCATCACCAACAGCGGTAAAGAAATAACACTGCGTACAAGAATCACTAATTATTATTTTAAAAACTGTTGTTAACTTGACTAGATCAATTGCAATTATTGTTTCATATATGGAATGGTTAGGTATGTATAAATTAAATTATTCATTTTATTTGTTAAATCAATAGCAGAAATTAATTTTACAACAATGCGAAAACAAGTTTAAAAAAAACCCTGCTTGTATCTTAACGCGATCATAAGAAGTATTATGCAATTTTACTGAACATTGCCAAGAAAACGGCCCTTTCCAACTAATTTTATCAATGTATGTATGTATGTATATTCAAAGTAATTTTTTATGTGTTTGTTATAATCTTGTTTGCATATTAAGCAGTTAGGAAATATGCACTACCTATACAGGTTGTTTCAGAAAATGTGGGCAATCTCTCGGATTCATATAAAGTGGCACCATTAAAATTGGAACCATATCGGGAAAAAATGTATTGTTCGTTTAGGTAAAATTTGACTTCACCATAAGTTTTTCTTCAATAAAGACCAAAAATGACATAATTAAACGGGACCATGCGGCTTTTATTAACTGTCTTGATATTTTCTCCACAAAATGTCGAAAAATGGATTTATTGATCGAATTTCACGAAAAATTGTTTGGAAAAGTTGTTTATATTATAATTGCATACATACCAAATTTGAATCACTGATAATTTTTGTTTTCAATTAATTTTGGCCAATATCTATTTTCATTGAAAACGGAAGTCGACCCTACCACCGTAAATCTATTTATTTATACAATACTCATCGTCTAAATTCATTCTTTATACCAAAAATTCTACCAAAACATTCATTTTCCTCGAAAAAATAAATTGCCGTTTAAAAATGTTGCCATCTGTGGAGTAAACTCCTCATAACTTTAAAGATTTAACCAATGAAGAGGAGAGTTTTTTAAATAATAAATGCATTGAAAAATAGATAGAAAATAAGAGTTATCATAAGTGATTCAAATTTGGTATGTAGCATGTACAGGGTATCCCATTTTCGACACTTGTATAGGCTCCATAATTGTTAATGCTATCGAAAAAGTAATGTAATGTGCTCATGTGTCATGTGCTCTTTTTATATTATAATAATATCCAGGGTATTACAAAGCCAGCCATCAGGACTGGCTATTTTTTTATTTTCCCCCGTATCTCTTAAGCGAGCGAAAATTTTCAAATTTTGATTTTACCATTTTAAGTTTGACCCAAAAAGAGTACATTACACCTACATAATAGCACTAACAATAACGGATACCTATACCTTATAAAAGTGTCGAAAAAGGGATATCCTGTACAATACAAAAAACTTGTCATTTCATTTTTCGTTATTTTGTGGATAAAATGTCAAATTTGACTGTGTCTGCGACCAGCCTAAAGGTGACAATGCAAGTTCATATAATTTTTTTACGCTGGCCTCCACCTCGGCCGTTGGAAATTGGAGTTGGCCTCGTAGTTGAATACGAATTGTAAACGTTAAAGTATTTCTGTTATGAAAAGAATTGTTCAAAAAGGTATGACCCCGGCCCCGGGCCCAGGTATGACTGAATGAAATGCGTTAAAATTATAGTATAGTGTTTGACATGTGTAAATATGACAACACCGGCCAACATTCACCGATGATGTCTTTTGAGTCTTGAGCTACGACAATTGATTGTCGGTGCCTTTTACGTGGTTTTTAGGGATATGTCGCATATTAATTCAAAGGGCCATTTATGGTTATTTTCTTCAATTTGTTTTCATCTGAAGATTTACAGGTTTAAATATATAAAGTTATTTCCGTAACACCCTTGTATAACCTAATACTGAAAAATAGATGCTTGAAATTTCCATCCGAAATTATATGATCCCGGTGGTGTTGTATGGCTCACAGTGCTTAATTACCGCTAAAAACATTTTGTAAGCGAACACCCGATAAAGGATAAAGACTCAGTTTGCGACGCCGTGTGTACGTCCCCCGCCTCGCACTCCTTTTAACATCGGTACAGTGTCTAATTTCAACTTCCACCTATATATAGTACATATCCTATAGTATATTGCAAAATATCGTATATACACACCATATCGTATGAGTATTATTTACTCTCGGCAGTAATATGCATTTATTATCGGACAATTAAATCCATAAATAATGTTTTGGTAAGAGTCAGTGATGCCATATTTGAAGCATTTCAATGAAGCAAAGAAGAATAATTTACGGAAACTACTAAAATATGAAGATTTTTTCCATTTAACCTATATTTTAGTGGATTTTTTTCGGGACCTAATTGAAAGGTCACTCATTAGTTTCATTCGGGGAACAAACAAAAAGGTCGTCCTACTACCCCCCCCCCCCCCCCCCCCGGTTTTCGAGGATGTTGAGAATGGGGAAAATAGTTGTACTTCTCTTTTTGGTTGTAATGGTCTCTCATTCCGGTCCAATTGAAAAATATGAAGAAAAAACGCCAAGACGTGGTCAATTTATTTTTAATTTTTTATAGTTAATTTTTTTTTTAAATTTCAATTAAATAAAAAAATCATAAAACAGAAAGAGCAATTTAAAAAAAAAAATTTTAAACACTTTTTTTATTAATAGGTAATGTCGTTCCATACTGGGGGCGAGTATTGGTCGGTGGAGGGGTTGGAAGGGGTCGGACGCGATATCCAACACTACCACCGTGCTCAGCATCCTCGAAAATGGGGGGCAAGTGGGTTTCTCTGCAGGGAAACCTCTTGAAGTGCGTTTAACCCTTCTGGGGGGTGGTTTTGGCCGTTTTGAGGGGTTGCGCAACCCCAAAAAGAAATTCTGACGCCGCCATCGTGTTCAGCATCCTCGAAAACAGATGGGGGGGGGGGGGGGGGGGTACTCTTGTTCCGGCTGAAAATATTTCGATTTTTCGGGTTTTTTTCCGACTCACAGACGCCACTAACAGTATATTTGAGTTTATCGAATGTTTTATTTCTAAAATAGAACAATAAGACTGTGACAAGAACTTGTTTAAGCTATATTATTGTTCAATTAATCGAGTTTTACAGTAAATCTGTTTTCAAGGATTATTTTGCGATAAAACGTAGAAACCAGTTAACAAAACATTATTTTATGTTTTAAGGCATTCGCAGAAACGGCTATGAATGAACTCCTAGGATGGTATGGTTATGAGACTCATAAAAATGAACCTACAACTCCAAGAAATTGTCGATCACATTCTGGTAGTAATGATTCTGAAAGCGAATCTTTAAAGTTCACAGGTGAGGACACAACGAAGGTGAGAGTCAGGGTTTCGTACAAACCTCCTTTAGTTATTTACTCTTAATTTTATTGTCGCACTTATCTATACACCGTGTCCAAGATAAGGAGGGCCAGTACAGGGATCTCGGAAACCGTAAGAGATACGAACGGTTAAATGGAGGTAAAGTTGTGCATTTACGTGTCTAATAATATGCCGTTTAGAAAGATTTAAAATTCCGAGTAGTTCCGGAGGTAACCGGAAAAAACCGAAATTCTGAAAAATCGTTTTATTTTTTTCCTGTTTTTTTTTTTGAGATCGAATTCTAAAGTAAATTGCACTTTTACATTGCTACTTTTACCGCTCAATCTAACAACGTCTATTGTTTTGAAATCCGACGAGTCGTCTTCGAAGGGCCATTATCAACTTTCTTTTTTTTAAATACGGTCCTGTTTTCCTGATATTGGAATTTGAGAGATTTTTTTCTTCCGAATGCAACGATGTATGACACATTGTGGTTTAATGACGTTTCGACGGTTTTTGAACAACATCAGGATATTTTGGGATACGGTCCTGTATTTCTCCTAATTTTATAAATAATATGTCATAAGTAAGCTCTACATTTTTACTTATGTTGGACTAGTTCAATAAATAACAAATAGTTTAATAATCTACCACAAATAAGTGAACAAAAAATAATTCAAAATAAACACCAGTAAGTGAACAAAAACATACCAAAACAGTAATAAAACGAACAACGAAAAAAGTAAGGAACTACATAATCAGGTGTTCAAAATGATTTCCGTTATTCTCTAAGCACAAATAACATCTTCGAACTGTCGATTCTAAAACATTTGAGAACATTTCTGGCGTAATACTGTGAAAGGCTTCAAGCACCACCTCCTAAGTTCGTCTTCTGTTTCGAAGTTGTGTTTATAAACATAATTTTCGACATACCCCCAGAAGCAAAAATCTAACGGTGTCATATCAGGCGAACCTGCTGGCCATGTTGTTTCAGAACACCTGATTATGTTGTTCCTTACTTTTTTCGTTGTTCGTTTTATTTCTGTTTTGGTATGTTTTTTTGTTCACTTATTTGTGGTTTATTATTAAATTATTTGTTATTTATTGAACTAGTCCAACACAAGTAAAAATTTAGAGCTTACTTATGAGATATGATTTATAAAATTAGGAGAAATACAGGACCGTATCCCAAAATATCCTGATGTTGTTCAAAAAACCCTCGAAACGTCATTAAACCACAATGTGTCATACATCGTTGCATTCGAGAAAAAAGCTCTCAAATTTCAATATCAGGAAAACAGGACCGTATTTAAAAAAATAAAGTTGATAATGGCCCTTCGAAGACGACTCGTCGGATTACAAAACAATTAACGTTGTTAGATAGAGCGGAAAAAGTAGCAATGTAAAGTGCAATTTAATTTAGAATTCGATCTCAAGAAAATCAAGGAAATTTTTTTTTTTCAGAATTTCGTTTTTTTCCGGATATCTCAGGAACTACTAGGAATTTTAAAACTTTCTAACCGGCATATTATTAGGTACGTAAATGTGCAACTTTACCTCCATTTAACCGACTTCGTATCTCTTACGGTTTCCGAGATCCCTGTACTTATCTTGGACACGGTGTATACTTTCCTTCCTAAATGGGTTTCTAAAAAATAATATCCCTCCAATAACGGCGATAACACATTTACAATTTCGCGATTGTATGTACCTAGTGAAACCCGATAAGTTTCTGTTTATTTTAATGAGTAACGTAATATTGATTAATGTTTTTCAAATAATTGCGATTTTGTTTTAACAATGCAATGGCGAAAATGTAACAGGTATTATTTTTCAGTTTAGCCTTTTCATTATTTCAGTGCCTGTTGTCAGATATCACGATGCCTATTTACCTTTAATAATTACAAAATTGATACTTTTTTTGGATAAGACCTTTGTTTTGTTTATGTAATTATTATCAGCATTTATTTTCCTTATTAATATTGCTGTGGTAGTATTATGTTTCTTTATAAAATTTGTTTATATTGATTTTATGCACTGGCCGGAAATACCAGAAATCATGGTTTCTTCAATTATTTAAAAAATGGTTAAAGCTAGTGGATTTTAGGTTTATCAGTTTATAACTTCGCCTGTTCAAAATTTTGCCTTCATTTGGTGTATCGTAATTTTTTTTATTTTTTATTCAGTTTTCATGATTCTTTAACCAGTTTACTATACAGGGTACACCAAGTACAGTGGCCTATTAGAAGTATCTCGAGAACTAAATGAGTTTTATTTCGAAAATTTAGCTGTGGCTATAAGAGATGGTTTTCTACGTTTCTAAAATATTTTGGATGGTGCGGTGTTACCGGATCATACCGAAAGTGGTAGCAACTTCGGAATTTTAAATGAATTACCCTATATATTATATTTTTTTGAAATCTAGGTAAAAATCTAGAACAGATTTCTGTATAATATCATATACCTATCTTTAAGAGTTTTTGAATTATAAATAATCTTGTGATTTTTTAACGCCGTATCGGGACCTGAAAAGAAAATCATATCTTTTTAGCGGTTACAACTAGAAAGTTGAAATTTTGACAATAGTTTCACAAGACCATCGAAATTTTATAATTTTAACAGTATTTAATTAGTTTTATACAGGGCGTCTCCATAACAATATTTCTAAGGGAGATGAATTATTGCAAAAATCGTCTTTTTCTTAAATGGTATTTTAAATGTTTTGCTAATGGAGGATCGAATTTTGTCGGCTGACCTTGCCCTCTTAATTCCGCCCAGAGCGGCGAATAGCAGAAATACGCGACGAACCACTGCCGCCAATCCATATGTGGTTAAACTTAGTACTCCTCGAACTTCATTATCATTCATAAAAAACACAATTGTCTGTTCGGCTAATGGTTACTGTTTCTGATGGGCGTTTTTTGACCTCAACGTTACCTATCTTCTCAATATGCGTCTCCAAAACTTATGTTTTATATTATAAATACCATTGCCACACCGTCCCGTCCCCAGAACTTTTCATATCCAGTTGCATTAAGGTGTTGAATTTACCGTGAAATTAATAGCATTCTTATAATAACACACTATCTGCTATGCTTATTTCTATTTTTACAACTACTATAATGGGTTACAAGTATAATACATGAATTCTTGGAATAATAAAACCCCAATCAATGAGATATGTATTTATAGTCGCGAGAACCAACTTTTTTTCGACTTAGAAAATTAAATACAGGGGTGGCCAACGAAGTGGGGACAGAAAATTAAATCATTATCGAAGAACTTATCAAAAATACTAAAATCGCTTGAGGTCTGTGATTAAAAGCGGCATGTTTTAAAAATACTTTACATTATACAGGGTGGCCAAAGAAGGGTGATAACATAAAGTTATATTTTTTTAAAATGGGACACCCAGCATTTTATTGCCCATTGCTTTGACCAGGTTTGTATTATCGTCCTTTATAATTGCTTAAAATTGTATTTCATTTCTGTAAACAGATTTTCAAGAATGTGTTTACTTGTACATAGATCAAAAGGGAAGACATTTTGAACATTTACTGTAGTTTACTATAAATAATCTAGGCGCCTATGTTATTTAAACAACATAATTTATGAAATTTGGAATTATTTCGAAAACGGCTGGAAGTATATACTTGTATTACAAAAAAAAATTGCTTATGAATTTTGCATCAAATAGACAAATAATATGCAGGGTATTATTCCATTTGAAAATCTTGAGAAAAATTCTTTTGCAATTTGTCGTTTTTGAAAGCTTATTATGAACACCCTGTATAAAATGGATAAACGCTATTAGATTTATAGTATCTCTATATCTCCTGTCATAAGCCTCACCCAATACCGAGGTTAAAAAAAATAGTTTTGTATGTTTTTTTTTGTTTTTTTTTTCGGGACTGCAAATTTTTTTTTTTCACTTTTTAATTTATTGTTCCTAAACTACAGTACCAAACTAAATGAAATTTTAGGCAAATATGAAGGACACAAGTGTCCCATTTAAAAAAATATAACTTTATGTTATCACACTTTTTTGTGCCACCCTGTATAATGCAAAATATAGATTTGCCCCTTAGTAAACAATTGCCAAAGTTGGATTGTCTTAAACTGTCAGAAAATTTTATATACAGGGTGTTAAAGAGGACGATGATTTTTGCTCCAATTTCAATAGCATGTAACTTTCACAATAATATTTTTAAATTTTATCACTGTACGTCAATTGAATCACTGGTTCATAGCAAAGAAAGGAATCTGTAAATTTTTTTATATCTGCTATATTTTAAGAGATACCGATTTTTTTGAAAAACTTTGCTTTTTTTTCAACTTTTTGTTAGCTAGATCCCACTATGCGTTGTATCGTTCAAACTTTGCAAGTGATTATTATACCTTATGAAAAGCTTGTTTATGTTCAGTAACAACAATTGTACCTAAATGTTGTGATGTGCAGTGGCGTACTTATAATCACTTATATGTCTATGCTTTATGAGTATCTCACAATTTTTTTGTATTGGAAAGTACTCGCCCCTTGATTAGGCAAATTTTTTCTTATTTTTTAGTTTTTCATATCGCGCTACAGGTACAGGTACAGTGTCTACAAAATTTTAAAAAAGATAATTTTTTTATTTAATTGTTTGAAAATTTTTTTTTTTTTTTAATTTTGTAGACACTGTATAATATACCTGTAGCGCGATATGAACAACTAAAAAATAAGGAAAAACTTGCCTAATCTAGAGGCGAGTACTTTCCAATACAAAAAAATTGTGAGATACTCATAAAGCATAGACATATAAGTGATTATAAGTACGCCACTGCACATCACAACATTTAGGTGCAATTGAACATAAACAAGCTTTTCATAAGGTATAATAATCACTTGCAAAGTTTGCACGATACAACGCACAGTGGAATCTAGCTAACAAAAAGTTGAAAAAAAGCAAAGTTTTTCAAAAAAATCGGTATCTCTTAAAATATAGCAGATATAAAAAATTTGACAAATCACTTTCTTTGCTATGAACCAGTGATTCAATTGACGTACAGTGATAAAATTTAAAAATATTATTGTGAAAGTTACATGCTATTGAAATTGGAGCAAAAATCATCGTCCTCTTTAACACCCTGTATATAAACTTTTCTGACAGTTTAAGACAATCCAACTTTGGCAATTGTTTCCTAAGGGACAAATCTATCAACCATTAAAAACCGGAGATCGATGTCATATCTGGTTCAGAAAATATTAACTTTTAAATTTAGGCGAAATTTTTCTTGCTCGAAAGCAAATGGCCAGCAGTTTAGTTTAAAAATTGAGGGCTCCTTTCTCGTTGTCTATTATATTAATATAGTTTTTCCAATTTTCAGAAGGATGTGGATGGTGTGGAAAGCCAGTCGACGAAAGCAACGGTCTGATTTCATCTTCAGCAGTATTTTGTTCCGAACTGTGTTTTTCCCAATCAAGAAGAGCCAGTTTTAAAAGGAACAAAACTTGTGATTGGTGTCGGCATATAAGGCATACGGTGTCTTATGTCGATTTTCAGGTAGGTTCGATACGATTTTAAGTTTCAATGTAATTTGAATCCATTTACAGTTTTACAACTAGAAATGACCATAGCCTCTGCGTCAGGATCTGCGTCACGAGATTGATTATGTCATATAAGTTTTTTTTCTAGAAATATTCCTCGTTTTAGAAATACAGGGTGTTGAAAGTGTCAGTTTATTTTTGAAAATGAGCCATAATGTGAAGATGATTCAATGTATTGGATCGAGAGTTGGCGGTATGATCTTTTTATTAGTAAGAAATTAGAATTTGTAGAAATTTTTAAATTTCACAATAGAGCTAGCTAGTTACACTGGGTTTAATACATCTATAATCTTTTTCTTACTTATTTTTACGTATTTTTAAGCCAAGATTCTCAATGGAGGGCAATTTCTGAACTAAAGAGGTATACTTGGTCCATGTTAATATCTAATCGTAAATGTAAACAAAAATAGCCAAAACAGCAAATCAAAAAAATTATATAACAACCATAGTATAGCTCAGGGTAGTATATTAGGACCCCTCTTGTTTGTAATTTTTATAAATGACATATATTCTCTTATAGAAAATCCAGGTCAGATAATAATTAATTATGCAGATAATACTAATGGTTAATAGGAAACAAAAGCCTTTGTCACTTGTTAACTAACACAACTAACACCAATCGGTTTTTTGAGACAGTAAGCAAATGGTTTGCCAAAAATAGGTTGATTCTAAATTCTCAAAAATCCAATATATATTTTTTTAGAACTAAACTATCCAATATATAGTAAAAATGAACCATTTAAACATCGGAAATGACAACTTTATAGTAAAAGAAAACACAAAGTTCTTGGGTCTATATATGAATGAACATCTGGACTGATCCTTTCATATAAGGCAATTAATAAAAAAAGTAAATTCAGTATGCTATGATATAAGAGTGTTTGGTAAGTGTATGAATGAAAATTGTTTGAAAATATTGTATTTTGCTCATTTTGAATCCACATTAAATCATGGTACACTTAGACGAATTGAAAGTGCGACTATTTTTAAAAAAGAAATTATAAATCTGCTTGTTAACCTGGAGCCATATACTCTAGATGACTACATAAACATGTAAACAACAAAATAATTGTCAAATCAGTAATGTTTACTTAAGTTAAGTATTTTATTCTTTTATTAGGCTTCTATGGGCTGATTGACGTTTTTCAATTGTTATCCTTATGTATGTAACAAATATGAAGTATTTTAAATCCAAGATTCTTAAAGGACAATTTCTAAACTAAGGTGTACTTAATATCTTAATATCTCTAGCCGTTTTCGAGATATTTCCATTTAACCATACCTAATTTAGGTAGCATGTCTTTTTCCAATTAATCGACAGCTTTCTGCTATTTCAGAATATTATAATAGTAAAATCATCCTCTACCATTTCCTTAAGGGAATTCCAATCGCTATATTGATAGATGGCAGTGCCGTTTGCGAAGCTGTCACTGAATTGGAATAGTGGCCCCAATACCGTTCCCTGTGGCTTGTGGCACACCATATTCTACAGTTCTTTGACTACTTATTTCGCTATCGAATTGAACACTTTGTTTCCTATCAGTCAAATAACTTAATAAATAATATCTGAAGTAATTATGACATTAAACAATGTCGAATTTTAAAAAAATTTCAACACCCTGTAGTGAAAAATCGAAGCCTTTGCGAACATACATATGTTAATATCAAACATACATACAGATCCTATAATACATTCATTAAACTCTTGGAAAGTGAAGCTGTGATTGTTTGAAATGTTATTGAAAATCAGTAATGGGTGGAAGAGAGAACTACATGTTTGTTGGCTGAATGGCAACAATGTTGAAGCCTGGTTATATCAGATGGTTAAATATTAAAACATAACCATATTTACCCATAAAAAAATAAATCCTTATTTAAATGATCCACTCTTTTCCAAACTACACATGAATGCACCATGATTGTTTATAATAAAGACGATTTTTCACCAATAATCACAAAAAAGGACAAATGAACCAAAATATATAATCAATCCGTTAGATCAAAGCGCCAACGAGATTAGCAATTCATTCATATCTTGGGTCCAAATCGTAGCGCAGTTGTAAAATAAAAATAGATGTTGCCAGAGTGCAGTTGGATTAGTTCAAGATTCGATATTTTTTTACCTTTTTACCTTTGCGATAAATATGTCAATCTGGCTATGCAGCAATAATTAGGAAAGAGGTGGGAAAGACTGTTTGTATTCGTTGCGTAGGCTGTAAATGTACATTTTTCTATCTGGTTTGTAATATCTGGTTAATATAAACTTTTCTTCATAAAATGACATGCTTTACGTTTCTTTTTTTAGGATGGTGCTTCGCAACTTCAATTTTGCTCAGATAAGTGCTTAAATCAATATAAAATGCACATATTTTGCCGGGAGACTCGAGCACATTTGGAACTTCACCCGCATCTTCACGGCGACGAATCAACTAGTTCTAATCTCATAACCCCTGATCTCTGGTTACGCAACTGCAAGTCTCCAATAAACAACAGTCCACCGTCCCCACCACCAACGGCGTCCGTTTCGTCAAGATTACCCGAGGGATCAAATCCAAATCTTCCAAATCATCAAGTGTCACCGTTACCACTTATTTCAGTAGCATCTAGTGCGAAACTTTTAGCTACTGATGTGAAAAGGAATCGCTTTAAAGGTCAGAAGAAGTTCAGAAAAAGGTGCCCTTCCACTATAACGTCGTTTGATTCTACTATTTCTTCGGAAGCTTTTAATGACATACCTCAAGATCTGCGGGTGCGACATACACCTCCTCTTCTTGAAGAGAGTATTGTTGAACCTGTAGATTCTAAACTTGTTACCAAAGAAGAAACAAATCCGTATTTTATGCCCAAAGAAAATTTTGAAACTAAAAAATGTTCCCTAAAAGAGCCTCCTAGTCCGCCTTCTCCTTCAATGTTATCCCCGAGTCATGTTAAGGCTATTCTAGGGAACCTTTTACCTCCGCCAACCACTTTTGTGCCATATCCAGTAATACTTCCTTTGCCTATTCCCATTCCTATACCAATTCCTATTCCTAAAATGTTTAAAAGTAACAATGGCAAAGAACTGATAGAACTAAAAGACTGTGGTAGTCAAACAGACTCGACGACAATTACTCAAAACGACGTTGAAAAAAATATTGATGTGGATTCCAAGGACACGCCGAACGATGTTTTATTAGTGAATAAGAGGCCCTTAAGGAAAAGAAAGCGTGTAACTGAAACGAAGACGAAAATTTTAGTTAAGCACAAAAAGACGTTCTCCTCTTAACATTTTCTGGTAATCTAATTAATTGTCAAAATTTTGGGTATATCACATCGCTCTTTCGTTGCCTTGCGATTAAATGGTCGGAGTGGATTAAATTCGGAATAATTCTGGAGAATCTTGTTAAACTACGTATGATTAAAACATGGTTTAGTGATTTGTTTCATTCGATTTACCGGGTGTCAATTTGAAAACTTCCCACCCTTAATATCTTTCTTGCAGTTAAAAATATGAAAAATCGGAAAGACACGTCAATTTTATTTGTAAGGGGGACACTTGAAATGAATATTTTTAGCCTTGTTGTTTCAAGCCCCTAGGAGGGGTAGATGTCACCCTTAGAATCTGAAATGGGAATGGGGGGTCAAGTGGCACATCGTTTGAAAGGGCGTTCAATTCTCGTTTCAGTGGTATCCTACTTTGTTGCGTTTTGTCCACAGGTTTCCGAATAATCGCGTTTCAAAGTTGCAGAAACAATTAAACTTGCCTGCATTGAGAATTTGGTTTTCAGGTTAGTGTTTACAAGAAAATTAATGCATTGGGTCTCCTTGTAGTACAAATGATTAGAAGATTAGGTGGCACCGTTAAAATCGTTGAATGACCGGGAGAAAATAGTAGTAGTTTCCACAATTGATTTCTTATTTATTGATTATTTTACTTCGACATAAATAACTTTTTATTGGCGGAAGAGAAATTTCCACAATAAAACATGGGATGTACTTACGCACTATCTTGTAAGTTGTTCAAAATGTTGTCCATTTTCTTGTAAACAATAATAAAGTCTATTCTCGAACTCCTCCCTAACATTTCGGAAAACTTCACCGGGAATTGACCGGCATTCTGCTGCAATTCGCCTTTTAAGATCATCAATATCAGCAGGTTGTGTTTTATAAACAATGGATTTGAGATGTCCCCAAAGAAAGAAGTCTAAGGGTGTTAAATCCGGTGATCTTGGAGGCGATTCAATTGGTCCCCTTCTGCCTATCCGGGAATCTCTCGTTTAACCACTGTCGGACCAGAAGAAAATAATGAGGTGGAGCACCGTCCTGCTGGAATGTTAACAAATCCTCCTGTAAAACTGAATTACCCTCTACATCAATTTGAGTTTCTAGCTCATGGGTGATAAGACGATCAATAGTCTCTTCAAGCATATTAAGGTACAGATCACCTGTCAAGTTTCCATCAATAAATAAAGGACCAATAATGGCATTTCCAAGAATACCAGCCCAAACATTAACTTTTTGGAGATATTGTGTATGTCCTTCTCGAAAAATATGCTTCGCCCATGGTGCCACCTAATCTTCTAATCATTTGTACTACAAGGAGACTCAATGCAGTAATTTTTTTGTAAACACGAACCTGAAAACCAAAATCTCAATGCAGGCAAGTTTAATTGTTTCTGCAACTTTGAAACGCGATTATTCGGAAACCTGTGGACAAAACGCAACAAAGTAGGATACCACTGAAACGAGAATTGAACGCCCTTTCAAACGATGTGCCATTTCACCCCCATTCCCATTTCAGATTCTAAGGGTGACATCTACCCCTCCTAGGGGCTTGAAACAACAAGGCTAAAAATATTCATTTCAAGTGTCCCCCTTACAAATAAAATTGACGTGTCTTTCCGATTTTTCATATTTTTAACTGCAAGAAAGATATTAAGGGTGGGAAGTTTTCAAATTGACACCCGGTATAATAAAAAAATATTACTATAAGGCCAACCAAAGAGCGTGAAAGGTACTTTACTATCTATTTTACTGATGTACATATATAAACTCAAATGTAGGCATTGCCAATACTATTCCAGTTCGCCAACGAAGCAAGGATTGAAGATTCAATTTTTATCGAAGAACTTAACCAAAAATATTAAAACAGCTTGAGGTCTGGGATTAAAAGCGACATGTTTTGAAAAATATTTAAACTACACGAAAAAATACTATACTAAAATTATTGTAGTAAAGATTTTATTGCAAAATTTCCTATAAAATATGATATTAATTACATTGAAATCCATACCAAAATAATATTGCAAACATAATTTACAAAAACTATAGTTAGGATTTCTAATAAATTTAGCAAAATCAAGTAAATATATTGAAAATACTGATATAGGATGTGCATGGAACAAACACTATAGTAAAATTACACAGATTTAAATTTTTGTAAAGTAACGTTGATGCGGCAGTAGTCGCCCAACATAGATGGGTTCCAGCGTCCCTGGATCTTGTTTCCATCGGCCTGATGTCCTGGTGTAACCTCACTCCTTGTTCATCGCTTACTGCACCTAAATTTTCCGGGACAAAATTCCAATGCAAAAAATATATTTTTAGACACATGCGACACCCTAGTAATTCATAGGTTCTCAACAGTTCATCTATGAGTCTTTTATAATCTTCATCTTTCTTATTGCCCAGAAATCCTTTCACTACACGTACAAAACACGTCCAAGCTACCAATTCCTTTTCATTTAATTGTTCTTGAAATCGGAGCATCACTTAGGCGAGGAAACATTTCTCTTAGGTACTGGAAACCACTACCTTCTTTGTCCATAGCTTTGACAAAGTTTTTCATTAGTCCAAGCTTAATATGGAGAGGCGGTAGCAGCACCTTTTTAGGGTTAACAAGGGCGGCATATTTAATGTTTGAAATATCAGGTTCAAAAGAAGTTCTATGAGGCCAATCCTTTTTGCTGTAGTGTTCTTTTGTTGCCCTAATGCCCCACAGACACAAAAAACAGAAATACTTTGTAAAACCTCCTTGAAGTCCTAGCAATATACCTACCTATCACTTTTAAATCTCCACAGATATCCCACTGATACTGTTCATATTTAACACGATTTAATATGGTTGTCATACGTTTCTATCATTGTCACTGAATGGGCTAAAGGAATGGATGGTTTTTTGTTTCCATTATCAAGCAGGACCGCTTTTAGGCTGTATTTCGACAAATCTATGAATAAACGCCACTCGCTAGGGTCATGTTCCATATTAAGCTGATTAAACCATCAATATCACAACAGACACATAGCGACCCTTCCATTTAAAAAAAAACTTTGTAACGTAATGTTACATTCCGTTTTCGGTAAAGTGAAACACTTGCTTTTTATCTAATAAGTTCCACTGTTGAAGTCTGGAACCAAGAAGTTCCGATTTTTATTTCGACAATCATAGGTCACGTACCAAGTCATCTAATTCATTCTGAGTTATTAAGTGAGGTTCACTGGTAGTTGGTAAAAATATTGGGTCACAACTGGTGTTCTCAGGAAGTTGTGGATTAGATTCGGATGAAGAATTAGAATCACCGGGAAACACGATATCCAGATTTAAAAGCGCTATCGGTACCGGCAGTTCCTGGCAATGAGGAACTGGCCGTAGCGCAGAAGGCAAATTTGAATACTCTATTTTGTCTGTATGCTTTTTTGAAATCCCTTCTGTTTTAGTTAAGCAACATTAGCAATCACTTACATGGTCAGTAGGTGCTCTCCACACCATAGGAACAGCAAACGGCATAGAATTTTTCTCCCACTGCACTAAATTTCTCACTCACTCACACAACAACCATGAGGAGCCCAACTTTTATCTTCATACCCAATTTGGCACTTAAAATTTTAAAAATAGGCTTAGATAGATATAGATCTAGCTTGTGACTTTATAATAAATCGTCCACATATATAACAAAACTTATCTGCTGTTGGATTTTTGCAACATCGACGACTCGAACTTGCCATTTTATATTAAAATCGACTTAAACACTTGACTGTACTGTAAACGAGACAGAGACAGAAAACAATAAAACTCTTAAAGGTTCGTACAATACTGTGAAAATAACCCCTCTGTGGTCTTGTTGTACTTTCCGGTCCTAAGGCAGGTAAAAATGATTTCAAAGATAGGATTGTATAAAAAAGAAGCATGTACTTGAAAATGAGACGTGCTAGGCCGTTTCTGGGAAAAAGTGGTTTAATAACTTCCTAAATGAAATGCAAGATAAGCATTCTCATCGATGTTACAAAAATTATGTCGACTTGTGATTATTATAGTAAATATTTTATTGTACCGTACCAAAATAATATTATAGATATGCATATTTTCTAAAAAAGTATAGTCAAAATTTCTAATAAGTTTAATAAAATCAAGTAATTACTAAAATATATTGTAAATTTTACAACGCACGTATGGTGAAAACAATTTGTTTATAACTCCAGTAGCTAAATATTTTAAAATGTATGCTACATTTCACTGTCTATTATTTAAGTAAGTATTTTTTTATTGTAAAAATGACCAAGTTTAAATAAAGTATTGTAAAAATATTTTTACAACAATAAAAAGGGAGATGCAATGGCTCCTTAGGATTTGTTTTTCGTAACAAATAATAGGTGTAGAATTTAACAGGAAACATACCATCGAGCGATGAAGTCGAACAACACAAGGCGTTGTTATAACTTGGATGGGTAACCGCTTGGGAATACTATTTGTCAAAATTTTTACAAAAGATTTGAGTAAATTTTACAAAAGTTTTTATTAAATTTTACAAAATATTTTAGTAAAATTTACAAAAAATTTAAATAATTTTTACAAAAATATTTACTAAATATTTTTGTAATTTTTACTAAAACTTTACGTTAAAGTTTTGTTATAATTTAATGGCAGTTCTTAATAGAAGTTATCCCAGTCACATATAGAGCTATAAATTATGGTTACTTGACTATTTCTATAGTAAATAAAATTTAATTAAGTGTTTCTTTCCATGTACGGAACCGAAATAAATAAAATTTTACGCAATTATAAAGGATACTTATACGAACCTAAATATGCAACAAAATACTGGGTGTATAACTTTGTTATTAAATTTTTTTAAGCCACCATGTATAACGTAAAATATTTTTAAAACATGTCGCTTTTAATCCCAGACCTAACGCTGTTTTCGTATTGTTGATAAAGGATTTAATATTGCGTCCTCGCCTCGTTGACGGGCCCGGTATTATGGCTGCACGGTGAAAGTAAACAAGATTTTTGCATAATTTGGATTTTGAAATTGTTGTCGATCGAAAAATACGGAAATACGGTGTCAATATAGAGTTTATGTATGTTCTAGTATCTAGGAGACAAAAATGGCATGACAATAGTGCGATAAAGTAACTAAATATTCCTTTTATGCGTAGAACCTAACAAAAAATACCTAATACGTAGGTATAAAAATTTCCCTGCAACTTTTGTTCACTTGTGTGGAAAGAATTTGGGAAAGAACTATTTTCTGTAGACCCTAAAGTGTTAATTAAACGGTGTTTTGTAACATAACACGACAACGACTACCGTCTAGAACCTTCATCAGTCGTAGTGATGTAACGATATTAAAAATCAATCAATACGTGGACAATAGATATCAAAATTAATTTTAAAAGTGGCCTTTTTAGTGACGATCACAATGCCTTCATTTCTGTCAGAAATATATTGTTTATTGCCCAGTAAAGAAAGTCTTGATATGCCAAAATATTGCCGTGTAATTATTTTCATTACGGGCGAAGTACGGTCCTGTTCGCCGGTTAAGGTCAATAGTTTATCAGTCGGCATTTGCGCATGACATCTGGCGATCAGCTTTGTTTACATGCGCGAGGCCATAAATTTGCCACTTTTGTTTTTAGAGTTTGGCTATCCATAGATATATTAAACCACGAAGTCTGCACATATTGTTTAAAAGCGTCCCCTTTTAATATTATTTACTGCAGCGAGACATGAAGGGTTACAAGTGGTACACACTGTATATATGATAAGGCAATTTTCCTTACCACCCCGTATACAAGGAATTTATTTTACTTTGTTGCGCTATTGGGATACCTCGCCAATTGTTTTTAAATTAGCAAACTAGTACTACGACTACATATTTTTATTTTGTTACTTGTTTTGTAGAAGTATCCCATCGTTTTTTGAATAAATTATTTATGAACTCGTAATATTTTAATTTATTGAATTTTAGTGTAAGAGCTTTGCAACCATATTCTTTCATAGTAATAATAATACTACCTCTTTAGGTCAGCCATTACGCCGTAGGCGAAAATTGCCAGAGCCACGCGCACAATTCCTCAAGAATTCACTATTATTTGATTTCTATAGTGTGATTTCGTATATTAAATAAATTAATCTTTGATGTTTATTTTTTTTTTAAAAAGAGGTACAATGCTCATAGTCTCCACCACTAGTTTAATAAACAAAAGTTAAATTTTCAATTTTATACATGTTTCGAAGGCATCTACCCTCATCATCAGTTGAAAAAATATATACATATTACAGGGTGTCCCATTTTCGACACTTTTATAGGGTATCTCGGTAACTGTTAGTGCTATCAAAAAAGTAATGTAGGTGTCATGTGCTCTTTTTGGGTCAAACTTAAACTGGTAAAATCAAAATTCGAAAATTTTCGCTCGCTTAGGAGATACGGGGGAAAATCAAACGATTGACAATTACCCTATATTTTCTTAGTTAAAAGACATATAGAAAAATATTTTATACAGAAGTCTCTTTATATTGATTGATGAATAATCTGCCGTTTTCAGAATAAGTATACGAGGTCAGGTAAAAACGTTATCTGACCTGACCTCATTTTTTAAAATGGAACACCCTGTATATTTTAATCTAAAAATATACTATTTTAAATTCTCCTTTCAAATATATAACACACCATGGATGATGTTGGTTTCCTAGGCGATTTATTTAAACTTTATTACTTTAAACCACAGTAGACCATGAAACAAAAGCTAATATCCCAGAAACAACTATGTTGACTATTAACATTTAATGTCAGTTTCATTGTTACATGTTCATTTGCGAAAATGACCTATCAACACTTTGAAAAATTTGATATGATATCAGTTTATATTGAAAGTAGAAAAAACGAAGAAATGGCGCAAAATTTATATTTTGTTCGCAATCCGGAATGACGATAACCATTTAAGGACATATCCCGAACATTTTGATTCCCGTTATTATTTACCTTAATCTGAATCTTTTATTTCGTTTGAAAGTAATAAAGTTTAAATAAATCGCCTAGGAAACCAATATCATCTATGGTGTATTATATATTTGAAAGGAGAATTTAAAATAGTATATTTTTAGATTAAAATATACAGGGTGTTCCATTAAAAAAATGAGGTAAGGTCCGATCACTTTTTTACCTGACCCCGTATACTTATTCTGAGAACGGCAGATTATTCAACAATCAATATAAAGAAACTTTTGTATACAACAGTTTCCTGTATCTCTTTTAACTAAGAAAATATAGGGTAATTTTGATATTGTCAATTTTTGGATTTTCCCCCGTATTTCTTAAGCGAGCGAGAATTTTCAAATTTTGATTTTACCATTTTAAGTTTGATCCAAATAGAGCACATGACACCTACATTACTTTTTTGATAGCACTAATAATTACGGAGATACACTATAAAAGTGTCGAAAACGGGACAACCTGTACATGCCGAAAATTTATAGCTAAAAAATTTGTAGCTAAAACGGAGGACAGAGATCTAACAAAAATTAATAAAACCATAACGTTTGCGGTATGTAGAAACCTAGAACAAACTTAAAAAGTAAAAATTATTATGCTTAAGCATCAATTTTATCAAATCCATATAATCTTCTTGGCTGCTAGTTTCATATGTCAAGGATAGATGTTGTTTGCGAAAGGAATATGTAGTTCAGGTATATATAAGGTAGGTGGCGTTATCTGCGATCTATAACATTCAAAACTTGAATTTGTGTCCAATAGGAGGCAATATGGTCCATACTTTTCAATTATTTATTATTTAATCATCATTTTAAAGATACAACAAGGTACAAAAGCGATTGTGATAATGTCATAGTACAATTTTACTCTCTGTACATCTAGGTACGAATACAAAATAATAACAGTACATTTTTCGCAAATACCTTTACATTTAGGCAAATTTTACTCCTGCAGCTCTATATTATATCCATAAGCAAAAAACTGTGCACTTGTACTTACTTTTTTAGTGATTTGGGTTTTTCATTTCAGGTACATTCCTACTAGATATCGCTAATACTGTATATATATATATACTTATTGCAATGTACAATTTAATGATAAACATGAAGTTTCAACGTCTGTGTTATATTTCGCTACTACGATGAGGCGTGCACTAACCCCCCCCCCCCCCCCCCCCACGTCTCTACCGCTAGAAACTGCGTGAAAGCGACTACACGTCGACGCAGTCGACTGGTTCCCTTGAAATCATATATGATTTAAACGTTTAAAATGCTTTTGCTCAATAAATATAGTGTTGAATTTAATAGTTCTTAGTATTTTAACAACGCAAATATAAAATCTCATCTCGTCGTCACGATTACTATCGCAAAGCTCCGTTGTCATATAATTTGTTTCTTGTGTACGTTTGCTTATCTCGTTTGACGGAAAGACATTTTTGTTGTCATCTTTATGAAAATTGCGGAAGGAATTGATAAAAATAAAACAATATAGCACAATTTTAAGACCATTTTATTGGCTGAGGCATTTATTTTACATTTATATTTACTTACTTTTACATACTTATTATTATAGGTATCAGGATAGATAGTAGTCACTCATCTTATCAATGAGATGCTGCAACTCTTCTCGAATCGTTAAATAGCACATCTCTGATATTCTATAATTTCCATATTGTACATACGTCGGGACGCTGTATTACCTTGTGTATATTCTATAGTAAAATATACTTATTTATACAAGAGTTGCGTGTTTTTTTTCCAACCTATCGAACAGGTTTACACTAAAAAGCAGAATCCTATAATGACGCGCCTTGCATTTGGGGAAAACTGTCAATAACAGAAGGTATCGTCAGTCAACAAATTTTATTTATAAAAATATTTAGGCCGTCAAATTTTCTACATTGCCTACGGGGCTAATCGTGTGAACCTGGTCGGTAAGTTTAGGGATTTTTTCTTACGTTTCGGGTCGGACATCAGGAATAAGGGACAGGAAAAGGGACATAGGTGAACATTTGTGTGATTTATTTACTAATAATCTACAATGTGCTTAATAGACAACAAAGTTCCGAAACAAAATAAACCGCTTTAGCAAGGAATGTTTTCTTGTTCAAGAACTCTGTTATTTGTGCGTAATAGTGCATTTGTGACATTAATGAAAACGACTCTAAAATTTAGATAAATCAGTGCATTTTCTATAATATAAATATTTTGACATCCAGACGAATATTACATTCATTAATTTAATTTTAATACGAAAAATAAGTTTTTTTGGTTATTTTTATTATTTACTGATTACTATATTTATTTCAATGTATCGTTTTAGACCATTGTGACTCCTTAAACACTATTCAGTTAAAATAAATTCCTAGGAAAACCCGAAACTATTGAGATTTAAAGAAAGTACAATAATTAAAATTAGTCCTCCGAAAACTGACAGTTCCTAAAATTACGTTTTTAGTATTTTCGGTGTAAAAGCTGTCTATGCGTTCTTTATTATTCTATAACAAAACGAGGCTTTCTAAAGACTGCATTTTTACATGATATTACTAAATAATTAAAGCTCACTTCTATAGAAATTTGCAGTGAATAGCGTAAAAATTAATAACAAAATAAGAAATAACATCACCAATATTTTAAATAGAACAGAATTATAGTAGGGAATAAAAAAAAGGAAAGAAAATATGCCATGTGTTACCAAAAACCAACAACGTAGCATTTTTGCAAGTGATTGTGCCTCTAGAGCCAATAGGATATCGGTGTTGGCTTTACGTAAAACATTTGAAAATAGTTTTCTTTGGAAGTAAATCGTTGTAAAATAAATCATATTTCCAATAAAATTGTTGCTTTTTTATGTACATTGTACATTTCTAACAATGACATGGAGAAATGGAGGGAAATTATGAGTTGGTGTAGTTATTGTTGTCAGTTGACATTTCTTAAATCTTATTTAGGACGATTAAATTGATCGACATTGTCAAAATTATTTTTCATGAAAGGTTTTACGGCGAATCATAATTGCATCCATTTTTCCCATAAAATTTGCTGTAAAATGCACAACATACAATTTAATGAACTGCAGAATAATAATCAGTTAAATATTAGGACTGGCCAGTTCAGGACTGTTAAAAACTTGTAAAATTCACGTAATTTTTAGTCAAATTTTAAAAGAATTTTTTTAATTACCTAGAGAATTCCTTATTCATATATTATTACTTTCAGTACACTGTTTAATAATTTCTTGTTAATGGTGGTAAACTTTTTATTAATTATAACAAAATAATTAGGACCCTTTAAAATGATCATGTTCGAAAATTGACATTTCGTTTATTATTAAAATATAATATTAATCTACACTTTTTATTGCGATCGTTACAAATGATATAATATTTATTACTTTCAGTTTCTTTCGCAATTATGTACAAATAGTTATATTTATTATAAAAAATTGACTATAAATTTTCAGTAAAAATATTTAAGGAGTCCACTTCTTTAAACTAATAGAGAATCTCAAATATTACAACCGAAAATTAAAACGAATGTTAAAATACTTTTCTCTTGCAATATAATAATACATAGTTTATATCACATCGAAGAATATTTATATGGAATTAATCTATATAATTTCTAAGCATATGTTTATGCTTTTGCACAACCGAAACAACGTCCATTCGTTTTAAACAGCAAGAATTTAACATATAAATATTTGTGTTGGAAGTATTCTCATCAAGTTGTTAAGTTATTAAAGAAACTTTTTTATGAATTATGAATTAATTCTAATGAATATTAAATTTTTGCTGAAATAAAGGAACGAGTGTAATTAAAGAAACCAAAACAAAACAGAAAACTGTGCAGATAGTGCTGTAGTGCAGTTGTGTGTCTTAAACTACATCAGGAACAATATTTAAGTCGGTAAAAATTAACCGCTTTTTTGATTTAAAGACTTTGAATCTTTCCGGTAGTACCGACGACAGGGTGGGGAATTGTGGAAAATGTCACTATGACCCTGAGATGACAACAACAGAATTTTAAGTTTCATTCTGTGGTTAAAAATTTACATGAGAAGTTTATCTCAGTTTTATTTAGCCGACTGAATTATACATTGGTGAACTGACACAATATTCATTCTGTTTCAACAAATGTATAGTCGTGATCTGCATAAAGTTTAGTTTTGTCGCAGTTTAAGTTCGACCTATTCTTCATTCGGTTGCAATACAATATTGTAACAAAATAAAACTTTTTGATGGTCATGACTGTACAAAAGAATGTGTTTGTTGTTATGGTATTAATATTATAGAAGCTATTGTCCATTGCCTCGTTTTATATCTTAATGTTAGAAGTAAAATCCTGGGGGCAATTTTCATGTTCTGATGCCTATAGAAATGAATGAAAAAAAAAATAATAATTAAGAATTTGTTGGGAGAGTATTAGTTCTAATGTTGATTATCATTTAAGCTATTTTTTTTAAATACATTCTTGTTAGTTCATGATAAAATAGATATTTGCAAGAATTACTATAAACGATTTTGTTATTTTAGAAACTGTAGAAATTTCATTCTTGCCTTCATGTAACGAGTTACATCTTCACTGAAAACGGCCAGATCATCGGCTGTTGTGTATTTATGTTAGCAGTACCTGCATCGTTGTTATCCACCTTAATGTGCACAAATATTTCCTAAGTGATCATACGCAGAAAACAGGTACGAATAGGTGGTTTGTTAGATTAGTGGTTATCAATATCTTTTTTTTTAGAAAATTTGCACAACGTTCAGTATTCTCTTAATATATTTTTCTTTTATAAAAAAAATATACATTTGAGTATTAATTAAAATAAAATATCTGTTTTCTCATTTAGTGAATGGCGAAATTATTAAATAGTTGCCCATGTTGAGTCCTGTAAGGATATAACACTTATCATGGTCTGCCTGGCTCAGGACTGTCATTATATTTCACATTCCCTGCTTATTTTTTATTTGATCAACAATATCTTCTCGGCTTTTCAAAATAGCTTTACTGCTACCTGTAATGACTGGATACATGGCATATAAACAGCAATTATATAGCCATTCTTAAAATTAGAACAGTAGCAATAACCATGATATTCGCACAAACCCGAAAAATAATATATATTTTTTTGTTTTCGAAAACAATAATTATAATGTCATTCTATCTTAGTCAATAATGCTATTTTTATAATGATTATAACTGCCAAAGCAAAAAAAAAATAATGATTAAAATTAAAGTAATTATTTTTGTAATTAATTTTTTTGATTTATCGTGCCTTTCACCAGTGTAAAATCAGACCGACCAAAGTTTTTTCTTAAAAATGTTATATTTTTAAGTAGAATCAAGATTGCGTAGGCCGTGCTAATAAAAGATTTACAGATGATATCAAATAGATTAAGATTAAAAATAAAACTCTAATAATGTTTTCCTACTTTCAGTACTAATCTTTAAGGAACATAAACGATCAGACTTTCTTAAGCATATCTGTGTAGATAAATAAAAACTAATTCGTTAAATCTAAGTTTGATATTTGCCTAGACTTTAGAAGCCCATTCCTTGATATATTTTAAATTGACTCAATATCAACTATTTTAGGTAAAAAATTAAAAAACCACCGTTTAAAATACATCTTTTTCTTATATTAGCTTATGAAGTCGGTGGCTCAGGACGAACTAATTCATCACCCGAGTTCATAGACTATTTGTCAAGCTACACTTGAACATAATTGATCAAAAAACAAATAATAAGTTGAACAATTTAATATTCCAAACAGTGATCCAGCCTCCAATTTTTTTACATAAAATAGACCAATCATTTATTTAATCAATAACTTCAACTTAGAAATGTAGTTTGTGCATAATCATAATATACTTGCTTACATCGAAAGCATAATATATTTTTAATAATTTTTAGTTTTTGAAACACTTAATAATATAACTATATTTTTACTAATATATCATTAACTATAATTAACTAACACCTAGGTGCAATATGTTTAGCTGAAGTTATTGAATTTTAATTTGAATTACAAAAATATAATCTTTATCCGAACACTGTAAATTAAAAGTCGAGGCAAATTGTAAAATCTTAATTTAAAATATTAACAACATTTGTAACAATAATAAATATATAACAAATATCTAGATAACATATATACCTTTAACAATTCATTTTGTGTTGTAGGAAAGAGAAAAATAACTTCTTGACTAAAATTTGGATATATGATTATTTTTTGTTGGAATAAAGAAAATTGATCGATTGCTGGAAGAGTGAACTTTCAAATATATATATAACTATTCCACACTACAGAGCACTTCTGTAAAGGAACCCCATGGGGCAACTATATTACAATAAAAAAAGAGAGGATTAAGACCTTCATCTTGTTTCTGTTTAGGAGGGGTTAGTTTCTAGCGAAACATGAAGTAGGTACGCTAAACTTGGAAAATGAACTACATGGCTAGCAACAGCACTACGGAGAGACCAGAAATAATACGCATACGCAATACGCCGGATTAAAGGTGCGCTGGAATATTTAGACTTAAAACGTAGCCCGCTGTTACCCGCTTTTACTCATCAACAGAAAAAATATGTTTTGGTGACGTCGTTCAGGACACCAGCACCAAACAAGGGTTAAATGTACTACTATATCACATAAAAGTGGCTAGATTTTAAACTAAACTAGACAAGCGCATCACAATTGTCATAAGAATGGACATTATGCTAAACTAAGTCCTCCGTAGCTGAAGCTAGCGAAGTCTTTTTGCTCTCTGAAAGTATACTAGACGATATTGGGCGGATATGGGACCATTTTGGGAAAATCCGGACCTGACTTGCGGGTGCCCCAAAATAGCCTGCGAGGACAGTCAAGTTTAGCGTCCTCGCGCCCATCGCAGCAGCGCGTCGGCCAGTACGTCTAGATGCGCCTTCGTCTGAAACAAAACAAATTGATTAATATTGAATTTATGGAAGCTATACAGTTATGGAAAAAATATACTGGACAATTTTATTCGGTGTGTTCAATAATTAGACCATAAAAAATAGCAGATTTATTAATACATACAAAATCAGTTTATAGAGGGTATCAATTTAAAAACTTCCCATCTTAAATCTCTTTAAAAAAGTTCTAATTACTTCCATTTGGGAACGCGATTTCTTGGGAAGGACTACCCAAAAACAATAAATTTGGTATTATTAGAAAGAGATTTAAATAACCTTTAAAATGTTAAAATTTGAAGGATAACATCTACCCCCTTCCCAGGGGGTTAAACAGAGAAGGCACCAAATATAATTTAAAAGAATCCGCCGGCACAATAGAACTGACCCCTCTTTTTGATTTTCAATATTATTTACTGGACTTTTGCAATTGACACCCTGTATAATATGCTTTGCATTCAATACCCTGCTGATATATATGCATATAAGTATTTTTAGTGATTCATACCCGACATAAAACTTTTCTTTTAAACTCTAACTAACCGGCTAAAGTAACTACAAGTCAACAAAAAAGTCTAAACCTCTTGAGGCTTAAGAAGAAAAAGAAAAAGCATAGAACTTTTCCTACATCGATCGATTTTTGCGGGCGGTCCTCAATTTGTTTTATTCGTAATACTTCTATACTTGATGCGAAAATTTATTAGACTAGGATGATTTGATATTAAAAATATTCTACTCGACATTTTATCATTTCATTTTTTATTTTAATTGTCAATTACATTTTATTACACGCCGTTAATGTTATTGCCATATACTGGATTCGGCGAGATTTGGAATTTACTGGTAATCAAATTTGAAAATTGAGTTTGTAAAGATGATTAATATTTGTTCTATTGATTTGTTTAATTTCCAACCATTAATCAACTTGTAAAAACCTCTAGAATTATGAATAAACAACTTTGTTATGTTATATCATGTATATCAACAAAGTATGTTCTACATTGGCATTTGGTATTTTTTTTTATTTATTTACAAAAATAGGGATACAACAGGTACTGAGCCCAATATAGCATCCACGTTGTGGTATTGGCTAGTGGGAGTTATTAATGCTTAAATTAAGTGTACATTAAATTATGTTAACCTAAAATTTATGAACATTTATAGCATTGATTTTACAATTTTTTTAAATCTAATTATATACATATCGAACATTTCCATCATTAAAGAAAGCATATTACATGCCCTAGTCGCTCTACAGAGAGGAGAATTTTTTCCAGAATTTGTATTTCTTAGTGGAATATTAAAAGTATTTTGAAGCCTTAAGTCCCTAACCGGAACATTAAAGCTTAACTTTGACCTCAGCGTTGGCGAATCAACAAGACCGTTCACCAACTTGGAGATCATAACTACATCGGAAACCATTCGTCTCTCAGTAAGTGGCATTAGAGAAAATGTTTCCATTATAGGCTTATAGTTGCTATTGACTATAGCTATGTCTGTTTTTCGTGATAAGAACCGTAAAAATTTGTTTTGAATACTTTCCAGCCTTCGCTGGTTAACCGCGTACTGACGTTTAGAACTGTTTGAGGATTAATAAAATTTAAACTATTTCTTATAATAAATCTCAAAAATCGATTACACTTATTGACGGTATGTCAATAAAATATAAAGAAAGCAATTAGAAGAACCGCAGTATAATTTATTGGTGCATAACATAGATGTGATTGAGGATTTGTTATTTTCTTACCACCTCATTTTATTATATGATTGACGGTTCTTTATTTTGTTCCAACAACATCTTATGATATGATTGACGATTCGTTATTTTCTTACCATAATATTTTGTTATATGATTGACCGTTCGTTATTTTGTCCCCACAAAATTTTATGATATGATCGACGATGCATTATTTTCTTACCACAATATTCTAAAAATGATCGTTTTTAGGTTCTTTAATGTAATATCAAGTTAACATTCAAAGAAGATGCGATAAAAACATTAAAATCGCGATAAAACTGACAAATTCTTGTAACAATTAGGTTACCAGAGCTAGTTGGTTCTTGATGTATACAATTTCAAATTTGTGGGTTTAGTTAGGTTGGTGACTAAAGAGCACATTAAATCAAATCTTCAACCAAGCTTTTCTTACCTTAAAAACGAACCTGTTATGCAAGTAGTATTTACAAAAATAATTTCGTATCTTAAAGGAAAAAATAAATATAAACAACTTATTTGAGAACCTCTCATATACACACTTTGTTATAATATGTTTATAATATATTTACTTATGTTACACAATCGAAAATGTTGATTGACCTTTAAATTAAAATATAAAACAAATAATAAAAAAACGTGTAAATGACAGGCTAACAAATAATTTATTTTTATTTATTATTTTCGTCTAAATTGCGATATTATGTTTGTGTTAAATATATTTCCGTAAAAGTTGCGGGGTTGGTGGAAGGTTATATAATATTTACTCGTAGCATAATGATATTTGCAATTATGAAATATTGTTTAATTTTTAAAGATGACTGCGATGCTAACTGGTCTCGACATTAACTTAAATAATTAATTTATTTCTAATCGCATCTTTTTTTTTATTTATTCAAGGAGCAAACCTGAACAATAAGCACAAAAAGAACAGAAAACTTATACACGTTCCTTTTATCATAACACACTTTTATCGAATTAACATAAATTTAATATTATCTAGTAAATAGCTGGAGTAACTGAATATCTAGGTAAATAATTCAACAGCATTGTATGAATAAACTTTAACATTTAAATTATATTTAACAAAGAAGCCGTCTTGGGGCAATACAATTTCAGAGCTAATGTAATTAACAATTAATTAATTTCAATTTTATATAAATAACTGTAATTAATTTTTTTAATGGAATTTATTACGTGTACAAGTAATTATCTTGTATAACGTAAACAAATTTAATTGACATTAGAGTTGATTTATTTATAAATAAATAAATACAGATTTATTTATGCTAACTAAAATTTATTTAAGCGTATTGTTTTTGTATACACGTTTAATGAAATGTGAGAATCTGTTTTCTACCCACTAATACTCATTAATAGCATTTTAGGATAAGTTAAAAAGTATCTTAATAATTTATAACAAAAATGGAGGGCTCTGTGTAGCCGTTGCAAATACTGTAAATAATAATATTACGGACAAATCTGATATGGTTAATTTTCTTTTATATTGCGGATTTTCATCTTTTTTCAATGATGAAAAAATTTAAATAAAAAATAACCGACGCCCGATGCATGAATATGGCTATGAGTTGGAAAAAAAATTAAATCAAATTTTGGGTGCATCAAATGTCATAATACAAAAAATGTGAGTTCATCCATCTGTACACAGTATGTCATTTGACAAAAACGCATTATTGTTAGTCGCGTTGATCCAAAGACGGAAAAAACCTATACGAAAAGTGCAAATATGGGTATGGGTATATGAAACATTTTAGAAATGCATTATTGTGTGTTGTTAATATTACGGTTATTCGCCCAAAGTCTATTGTTATACATATAAAGTGGATTCCGTTGAATATTTACGTATTAAATATTTTTATAATTTATCTAAACCTCAAGGTATACTGTAGCAACGCTGAAAGGAGAAGATTTACGTATTAACTTTATGAATATTTAATCTAAAACCAACTGAAACGTTAAAGGGATAAAGCATTAGCTTTTTACTCAAATACATTTCCTTAAACTTTAGCTAGGGATGTGGAACGAGCTTGAGGAGGGTACTAATAACTTCATATATGTAGTACGTAGGAAAAAATACATGAATAGATGTGATAAATTAATCAGATATTACATATTATTACATGTTTGTGAATCAAAGTAATAGATTTGAATAAAACTAATATTAATACTACTATTAATTATGAAAGTTTTACATGGGATTTGTTTAAAACAATATTCAAATTATTATTAAAACAAATATAATTACATAAATCACGTCTAATCACCCTGTATGTGTATTCTATCCTCGATAATTGTAAAAATTGAAAATAAATGGGTATTTATTCGCCTTTTACTTTACTCAATCAGTTATTATGTTAAATGGGTTGCCTAACAATTCCCTGATACTTATTTTTAGTAAAAAATATATTTATAGTAAAAAATCCTAAAAGGGGATCTTTTTAAAAAAGACATATGTAATTTTTTTAATGTGCAGTATTGATCTAGTGCCCTTTACCCCATCCAGCATCCCCATTTCACTCCACTGGTCCGAAAGTTTGTTATTGTTTTAAATAAACAGGTTTATTGTTAAATTAGAACTATCTGTCATCTGTTCAAATACAGTTATTTGAAAATCATTTTTGAAATTTCGTATTGAATTTTTTTTTCAAAATCCGTGTGATTCCGACATTTTCTAGCCGAGCTAGTGGTGCTTATTTTTTTCTCATTTTCATAGGAGGCCGTATGAAAAAGACATAAATATCACTGGCAATGGAATTGACATATCCACACCCATAACCAAAATATCCGTTCCTTTTAAAACTGCTTTTTAAAAGAATATAAATATCGAGCAAAATGAATGAAAACACCCACATTGGTAGACAAAGCGTCGCCATTTCATCGTGGATTTTAGGGTCAGATTTCTAGCTGCGTGGGCCAAAACTATGTTTCAGTTTTAGTTTAGAGACGCGTCTTAAAATATGCAATGGAACAGTTTACTCGATAAAATTATTTTTTAATTTTGGCTGTGTTAATCTTTTCAAGGAAAAATAAGCATTTATCGTATTAGAATAAATTAATCATTTCTTTTTAATTCAGGATACAAATGGAGGGCATCCTTCTGCGTGAGGTTTTGTTTAGAGTTTTTCTTCTTTCTGTTCATCCTATTTGGACGCATTTAATTATTGTATGAGGGTGGATCTTCTGTAAAGAAGGATACCACTTTTCCATTCGTGATAGAAATTCTCAGTTTGTTTTGCAATTTGGGTAACAAAACAGTGAAAAAGACTGGATTTCGACGCTGTCGGATTATCTTAAAGGATATCCAGTTTGGGAATAATAGTTTCATGTTTTATTTAAGATATTAATTTGTAATTAATAATGGGCAGATTATGGTGCAGAAACGTTATTTTTTCTCGTTACTGGCAGAGACTCTGTTCTCCTTACAATTTTTTTCCCGTTTGTTCAGTCTAAACACTGGATTTGCTTTTTTGATAAAAATTGAAAATCTTTTTGCCATAACCTAAATGGATTTTTATCTCTTTTTAGAATGTTTTGATGGAAATACAGGATTCGGTTACCGTCCGGGATCCGGCCAAAATATTGGCATTGCTTTCGGTATCCGGCATTTTCAAAAAGTGGATTCGGTGGCATCACTAATTTTTTAATTAATTAATATATCATTTTCTACTCGATAGACATCAGGCCTGACAAGAAATAATCTTTCTCAATCTCAATAAGGTCGTTTAGACTGTAGCTACTTACAAATTACAAAAATTTTAAAATTAGACGAAAGACCCTTTTACAGTGCTTCATAAAATGCATGTAAGTGAGCTATAAACAGGCATCAGATACCAGAGTAAATGGCCCGATCCAACGATGTTATACTTTAATTTATGACACATTTATTTTAAAATGTGTTATTACACTGTGCCATTATTTCTCAGGAGGTAAATTTTAAAGTGCTTTTTTATAATTAATTCATGTGAAATTGAATATGTATTTTCCAGAAATACAGGGTGTTATGGAAATGACTTATTATATTTAAACCTGCAAATCCTGAGATGAAAATAAATAGAAGAAAAATAACCATAAATGGAACTTTGAATTATTAAGCGAAATATACACTTTATATGAAATCTGAAAATTTATGTGACCGCTACTGACGACGTTCGCAATCAATAATTTATTGAGACAGTCTCAAGTCTGCCCATTGTAGGCGGTGTTGTCATATTGCAACACAGAATTGTAAACGCAGGTGTTCAGTTTTTGACAACAAGACATCTTTGACCCGCATTATCACTTCTTTTTCAAACTTTAAAAAAAAAAAAACTACACATTTAAAGGTACATACTATCTTACCTTCGATCTTATTTTAAAATAATCCTTTTATAATTAAATTCAATAAGAAAATAATACACAAAAAGTATGTTTTGCAACAAAACCAACAGTAGCTAATATCACACAAACTTGAAATCACATCATAACATTTATTATGATGAATTAATATTTCATAACAGAAAAAAAATCGGGTAAAGTTACAACTATCAAAATGATTAACATTCGTATACATCAAGCACGCGAAACCCTCGGCAACGTCGTCCCAACACCGAGTATCGAAACATGCTGAAGCAACGATACCGAAGGCTAAACATATCAATACGCGAGCGGCGGTTATCCAAGCAACGGCGAGACACGCGGTGTGATTTGGCATCACTGTAGTTTACTCTAGTGACCTACATTGTTGCTAACTGAAACCAGATGGAGCGGCGCGACAGCATGTGGGCAAAACAGTTTTTACCTTAGTATTTAGATATTCGATTAAAAAAAAAGTATGTAGACTTTCTCTAGGACACCCAAGGAGTCCCTCATTTAAATATAATAAGTAATTTCCATAACACCCTGTATTTTTATAAAATACAACCATTAAATTTATATGAATGTATTCTAAAGTGTATCTTACAAACAGAGACCTTTTCTGGAGAAAATAATGAATATTACATAATTTTACATTCACAGGCATAAAATTAAATACATTTTAATTTCTGCTGGGAATACTACGAGGGCATGGATAATAACCATAACATTTCATGTCCCTCTGGGTCCCAGACTTTCTAACGGCATTTTTGATAAAAGGGGCAAACTAAAAAATTACCGGTTTAAAACAAATTTTATTTTGGATGTCATTTATTTAGGAACTGCCGGTAATGAAATAATTTCAATTATTAAGAATTATAAAAAACAGAAACGGAATCATCAAGGTTAGTAAATCAAATTTAGGGTCAATAAATGCAGCTTAGGCAAAGCGTAGGTTGGATCGTTCTTCCTCTTGTCATGTAGTTACTGGAAAGCGGAAAGCTTTATGCAAACAATAAATCGCTGACGTACAACTAAAACTATTTCTATGCACAGGCAAAATTGACTAGTATTAGGACAAGTTACCTTAATCAAGTTCAACAATGTAAAACTAACACAGAATCCCGTAATAAGTTTGTTAGTGCTTTGCAAAATGACTCCAGCCAATTAAAATTTAGCTGCAAATATTATGTCGTATAATAAAACAAGAGCTTGTGATAAAGGGTCTTATGGAAATAACTTAGTATACTTAAATGGGTTCATCCTTGAGTGTCATAGAGAAAGTCTACATTGTTTTTAAATAACATCGAAGGTAATAGAGCATGTATTTTTTTTCCTAAAGAGTTTGAAAAATAACTGATAACACGGATCAATCACTTCTTGTTGACAAAAACTGTACATTTTACATTCGTTTGTTTATGCATGACTCCCTTGAATTTTTAAGTGTTTGTTAACGATTACAATTCTTTGCGTTGCAGAAACATTTTTCATCGACATTTTTATGCAAAGAATTGTTCAAAATGGTATGATAAGTTTTAAAATTATAGTTTTTTGTCTAAAGTGTTTGACGATGTGTAAGTATGACAACACCGACACACATTCACTGAGATCTTTTGAGACTTGACCTACGACGATTGATTATTGTTAACTGTTTTATGATTGACATCTCTACCACGTAGTTTTTCGGGGTTTGACATAAAGCTCACTCGCTTCTTAATTCAAAGCATGCTACGTTTAAGTATAATAAGTCATTTACATAACAACTTGTATAGGTAAGGTTACACAACCCTTAAGTAACTTCTAATTAAATTAAATAAGGACTGGTAATTTATGGGAAAGTTAAATATTGCAGTCGTGGCAATTACTGGTAATTGAATCCGAATTATGTTAAATGTTAACTGCTTTTTTTATGCAACTCTGCAACACTGACAGGAGGACGTGCTATTCCAATGGAAAATACTTTTATACTCCATAAAACACTTTGACATGCACAAGACGCAATACTAAAGGAGAACATTATGAAACTACTATATTCTTTCTTTTTCATTACTCATAAAACTGTTACGTTTTTATCTCTTGCTATCACTCGGCCACAGATAATAAAGAACACAGTTATTAATGTAAATTACCGCTTACTTTTCATGCTTATTGGAAAAATGTAGCATAGACACAAAGTAGAGCTAGGTCACATCGCAGTCGACGCCAAAAAATGTCGACGAAAATTAATTTTTAAATTTACAATATGAGCATGTTTGCCTTTAGCCCAAGGGAAGAAAGAAACCTATTATCTGTTTTAAAACATAATGATTATTTTTTCAATTTATTCCAAAAACATCGGACCATAAGGACCCGGTGGGCTTTTTCTCAGACGTTGAATGATTGAATAACAACCTCCCATATCGTCACTGATGAGCAGACACTGTAGAACTATCAAATACTTGTTTTAAATATACTTTTAAATCTAAATTGTAAAAAGTTAAATTTAAAATGGAAGGTTTTGAGAATAAATAATAAATGAATACAACCAGTTTTATAAGATAATTGACTGGCAGTATTTAGCAGTTACAAATAAATATTTCCCATTAATATTAGAAAAAAAAATGTTCCACTTAGATGGTCCTATAATATAATAAAATAAAAAAAAATATGATCTATTGCATTAGATCAGTTGTTCTGACTGAAATGTATGATTAGAAAAAAAAAGTTTAACGGTAAATAATTTTTTGACTAAGGTATAGTTGTAAACTGGCCGATGTGATACTTAAGAAGTCTAAGCACTTCATTGAGGTATATTCCCAAACAGTTTGCGAACAAAAGGGTTCGTCATGAATTTTTAACGAAGGAAAACGGAAATTTGTTAGGGTAAGTTGGGTGAAAGGCAAAGAATAAATTATTTAATTTCGTGATCCTTATTTATACATGTACCCTACAAAGGATGCGACTTTAAGATGTTTAGGAGCTCCCAGCTTAACGGTTAAATTATAATTTTGTAATTAGAACTCGGCGATTAGGGGTTGAAATTAATGGTAAATTTATTAGCACTTGTTTAAATATATAGTATAGCATTGGTTATGTATTTAACTAATAAACATGAAAATGAAATAAATAATGCATTATTAATTATGGAATTTTGGAATATATTTTTGCTGTTTCTTCACATGACTAAAATTTTATATTCGATTGAAGTAGTAAATTATTAGTATATAATAATAATAAGTAGATAATACCATAATTTGTAGAGATCTTCACAAACATTTTATTGTAACATTGTCTGTCGAAACACACGGTGAAAAAGTAAGTTCGTTTTTGCAAGATATACACGCATCAGATTGAACAAAACACTGCATAATTACTGTTCAGATCATTCAGACATAAAATGCAATTTATCTTTTATATTTTTGATCCTACTTGCAAACTGGCAGACAAAATTTCTCGAAATATAACTGTTTGCATTGGCTTGAATCTTACCCCGTGCACGTTTCGGTTTACCCGGATAAGTCGTTGTTGACCAGTAAGCCGGGTCGTGTAATTAAGGGTATACGAAGATCTCTAGTACTATGCGACAAAAAGATGATTTCGAATAACGAAATATAAAAGTTAGGTTTGTTTCGAATTGAATGTTTTGTTAGTTAAAGTTGACCACGACTTCCCGTGTGTTGGATCAGTAACAAGCGGGCTTGCTCGAGCTCTGGTGCGGACCTAGACATCATTTTGCTGTAATTTTTATATATTAACTAAGACAAAAGGCAAGGCATGTGTGTTTCATGTAGATGACTTAAGGATATTTTTCTTACTTATTAATTCAAAGTGGCATTTATGACTATTTTTGTCTATTGGTTTCATTTCAGGATTTGCGCATTTAAATATAACACGTAATTTTCATAACACCGTATATATACTTTGTATTAAAAATATAAATAGTTAATATTATTACAGAGCACCATATCGACTTTAAAAGTGCTTAAAACACCACAATTATGTGACTTTTAACCTTTACCAGTTCTTTCTTTTTAAAACAGAATACAATTAAGTCTATACAACTTTTTAACGAATTTATGCGTGCATCTTTGATGTCTTGCCAGCGAAGAGAAGGTTATTTAAAAATTACTTTTTATTAAAAAAAGTTACAAGTAATGAAGAAAATACCAGGATTAAGTGAACACCACATAGCAGTTTTCTTACTGGTTTGACAACAGAATTGTCTTTTTTGTAAGGGTCTTAAATTAGGTTAAGTACAATTTGTAACTTATTAATAAATTTTCCTTTTAAATATAAATGGTTCAAGATATTAAGAAAAATTAATTGGTAAAGTTGGTTAATTGGATACTTATAAAATTAAAAAAACATTGGTCTCTGGTACATAAGAGACGATTTGAATATTTTAGAGATGATTTAAGATATAACAACAGTGGCAAGTTGTTTTTAGTTCTTAGGTGACCTACATGGTTAATAACTCAGTATTCTCCACAGGGAGAATAGGGGATTTTATATTATGCTTGTTTTATGGAGGTGAGATGGGAATTTCCGTGATTTAGCTTTATTTTGCTGATGAATGTTACTAATACTTCTAATAGAGAACTTCTGATGTGCTTAAATTAATATAATTCATCTTATGTTTAAATACATAATAAATTACCGAAAATACCTCAGCATTTAAAATAAAATATTATTAAACCAATTTTATTCAAAATAAATCCCGTGCAATGCCAAATATTATAGTTTTAACCGGACAAACTTTTCTCGTTTTTTTTTCTTAAAGTGTTTCAGGTCATGCAAAGTTAAAAATAGCTAAATAGGCATATAATCTAACAAGTAAATTACTGGGTAAACTATAAAATAAAGTACAGTGTTTAATTTATTACTAATAGATGGCTGGCGGTTTTGTGCCTATTTTTATTTATTGGCTTGTCCATTATTCAAAAATTATTTTTCTTGGATAACACCAATTGACCAAGAACAAATTGATCGAGACGTTTTCTTCTACATCTTTGGCAATCAACTATTACAATCAGAACCTAACTGGCAGAAAAGAGAACGTAATATACCAGCTTTAAATTAAATGAATAGGAAACTTATTTCCTTGTCATATCCTAATTTGCTTGGTTTCCCTTACCGCGGTAGGGAGATTTTCGTACTCTCCTTTCGCAGACTTTAAAGGCGAGGCCTCGATGTTGCCATGATTGATGATTTAGTAAATATTGTTAGAAATGCTATAGTGTATCGATTTCTAGTTCACATCCAAAATGCAATTATTATTTTAAAATTTCAATATATTGTTTCACTATTTAATTTTCTTCTCTTTATTTAATTCATAGCTGGTATGTTACGTTCTCTTTCCTGGTCGTTGAGCATATGATTGTTAGCTGTTTGCCACATCTGTATATTAAACGAGTTTATGAGGTAGGCTATGTATGAATGGAGAAAGGAGAATCGATATTTCAGAAGGATCAGTAGAATCTATTCGCTATGTTCGCAATTTATCAAACGATTGTTTGTTTCTTAAATGGAAAGCAACTAGTTTGTATGTTTTATGTCAAAACTTCATTGGACACTCCTAAGTGCAAGTTTAGAAAGTCATTTTTACCGCCGATGGGTCAAAATTGTATACCGGGTGATGGATCGTTGTTGAACATAGGAAATCCCATGTAATTTTTGAGGTGGCTGAATATTGGCTACCCTGTACACTTTATAGAAAAGTTAAATTATAACTTCTTGAGGAGACCAACATGGTAAACCTATGTGCCGAGTTTGACTATGTTTTGGTGAGCCAAACCTAAGCTATTCAATTAAACGTGATGACAGAACCACCAAATCCTTATGGTTCGGGCAATACAGCAAATACCAGTAAATTAAATTTTGACATTGACAAGACGAAAATTAGTGTCAGTGACAATATTTTCATTATTCGTTATGTTCAGCTCCACGTTAATTTTTGACAATACAATAACGTCATGGAAATTATTTGCTAGTGTTTGACAGCCCGGTGAGACTGCTTATGGGGGGGGAGCCTACTCTGCTCCATGCGTTCACAAATAACCTACTTTTATCTATCTGTTTCACTCTATCATGTAATCGTCAATATCAGACTTACGTAGAGTTAATATGAAATACCACAAAGTGAGTGTTTATGCAGGCGGCTTGATCCTGGTCATATTTGTCTCACTTTACTGAATTAGGGAAGGTTGCTGCAGACAGAGGCAGGCATAGAATGCGAACAGCACGAATTGTTAAATTGTTTAACAAGCTAACTTCCTTCGTCTGGCGGGAATGGAAATCAAGCAACATCTGATGTGATTTAAAATGGTGGAGAAGACGCAGCATCTTTAAATTTTAAAATAATTTTTAATTTTCTAATCTTTTCACGAGAAACGTCGTTTCCTTTTTGGTGCAAGTGAGTACTTTGTAATTGAAATATTCATTTAGTCATCTTTACTGAGAGTAAGCATCAATAATAATAATTTCTTTTCCTAAATCATATGGGGCCCAAAAATATGCTTAAACTTGAAGCTTGAAATATTTGCTAGGACCTAGAGCCCAGTTGAAGATGGTAAAATATTTTATGTAAATTCTGATTTACTTCCTATTTCTTAATAAAACTACTTACAAGCTTATTTCTGAAGTTTAATTTTTCATTTGTAGTTACGTTACTAGTTCAAAAAATGATATAAGAGTGTGTAAGGATTATTTAAAAGTGATATTTACAGCTTAAAACATGAATCCTAATATTGATTTTCACCACTTAGTAAATCAAATAAAAGGGTTTTGAATGTTTTTTGTTGGTTAAATGCCACTTTAAAATATTGACAGTAGTAAAAATTTGGACAAAAGTGACATTTGAAAAGCACGTGCGTTTGTCAGCTTATGCCAGACGTAATGGATGCCGGGTTTGTTCGTTTGTTCATAACTGCTTCGATTTGTTAACACGGCTGTTTGTCTTCTTCCTGTTTATAAGTATTCGTTGGTATTTGCTTTATTACCTGAACTATGAGAGTTTCGTGGTTTTTCCATCACGTTTAATTAAATAGATTAGGATTGACTCACTAAAATTTATTCAAACTCGGCAGATGGGTTTACCATATCGTCATCTTTAAGAAATGATAATGCGCTTTTTCTGTAAAATGTAGTGATTAGCCAATATTCAGCGATCTCAAAAATGACACGGAATCTCCTATGTTCAACTCAACGATGGCTCACCCCGGTATATTATCACTACGGAGTATGTAATTCAATACTGCGAATGACGTTTGCAATAATTCGGGAGTATTACTAGCGGTAGAAACTAAAAAAGTAATGGAAATTTAATTCAATACAAATGACAGTAATGTTAAATTTTAAACCGTATTTCTTACCGTTTTATAAAACATGCAAGCATGTCGGTCTTCATCTTCGGCTGAGGGGCAGTCTATGAAACCGTCACAAAGGACGTGGTCGTCTATACAGTGGTAGCGGCCTTGTCGGTCGGGTGTGGGACAAGCAAACCGCTCCATTCCGTCTACCGCTGGGGGACATTCTGTAAAACAAGAAAAAGAAATAAATTAAAAGGGCACAATGTTTTTAAATCATTTAAATCAGTACAAAGAGTCGTCGATTTGAAATATTTTGGCCAATGCGATATAGCCAAATCAGCTGGCTAACTCACTGCTTTATTTCCAAGTTGTAAAATCTAAACTAAAGTAGCAAGAGAAAAACAGTAAATATTATTTTTTAAAAAGCCGCCATTTTGTTTTGCGTACGAATAGGGTCACAATATTAAAATGAATTATAACAAACTCCAGTTCATATTCAATTTTTTTATCAAGATCAGTGGCGGCTCGTGACCTATGGATGAGGGGGTTCACAAGAATGGTGAAATTATTTTTAAAATTTTATTTTTGTGTAACGACCAAACAATTACTTTCTAGGCGTTTTAGATGTAGAAACAAAAAAAAGCATATTTTTATTTATTTTTTAATTTAATACACGGAAATACAACTTTTGGAAAATAAGGAAGGTTTTCTTAGTGTCGTCTAGCTGTCAGATCTTAACGTCGTCGCATGCAACCCTCGTAACAATATTTATACAGTCCACTACTAATACTACTAAAGCCATCTACGAGCTATCAAGAAAATCGAATGATGTCCAATACTACTACCGCAATCTACGAGTTATCAAGAAAACCGATATACCGAAATACCACTACGCCATCTACGGGCTACGTCATTAGGCGCAACCAAGACGAGAACAATAGTTAACTATTTTATGACGAGAACGAATCGAGCCACGAGGCTGACAAGTTGGCATTCTACATATTTTCAGTGTTTTTTAGTTTAAATCCTTAAATAAAATGGTTTCAAATCATATCGAGTATGATTTATTGAAATACACCACATTTATCGACCCTACACAATAGTGCTTAAACGTAAAGTCCATTCTTCGGTTCTTAATTGTAGAAAATTAATCAATAACAGCCTCATTAAGTTTGGAATACCCTCTATACATTTTTTTTTCATATATTTCATTTTTAAACTTTCTAATAAAATCCTTAGATTTACCCTTTGTGGTCTGCGTTAAATTAATTTCGGGTTTAGGTGTTCCCGCATTCTTCACTTCAATTTTTTGCTCAAAACTCAAAGAGGTAAAGTTATTTCTTAAATAGTCCACCATCAACTATTCATTTTAACTTAATAAATATATAATATTAAAATATTAAAACATACACGCTCGAATTTCTAACTAGATGCACCTTTTCCATGTTAACGTGCCATAGACCCGCTATCCCCCGCTGCCACCCGCCACCTGTTACTACAGAGAAGAGCGTCATAATCGTCATTTACCTCGACCGAGGCACGGTTGCCGGATCTATACAGTTTGGTTTGACGGGATGATAAAATATTAGGGAGGGTCGGAGTTTCTTGGTTTGACGGTACGATGAAATATTAGGGAGGGTCGGACTTTATACGATAAATAATATTCAATGAATATAGATTAATATTTTTTATTCTTGTTTTGGGGGTGCACATGCGCATGTGCTCCTGTGGAAGAACCGCCACTGATCAAGATGGCACCCAGTGGTTATTTTGAATTTGACCGAACAAACCCAAGAAATATGCCTGAAAGTGTAACTGTCTGTTTCCTACTATACGATTCCAAGTTGTTTTTATTTTTTTTTAGACAGTAGTAGATGAAATAAAGGACATTAAAAAATATTAACTATGCAATTTCTAAAACGCCGCCAAAATAATTATTAAAACCACCGTTACAATTGGAAACACCAAAACACGTTATAATGATTTTCTAAAAATACCACTCCGAGGTATAAAAAAGAGTAGGCAGCCATTAATTTCATCAGATGTGACTGTTGCCATGAGCAGGGATCATATTATGTCGACAAATGAATTTTGTGTTGGTCTGTATAGGGCGGAGATATAAGATTTCAGTATAAACAGACCGAATTTAGTTTTTAAACAAACTGATTTACTGTTAACAAATACTTTAATTACAGTTTTTCTCCTAAACGGGGTGGTTTATCGACTTGAATAAAGAGCACCTTTTCCATTAGGTATTATTTTGTTTTTAAAATTATATTATTATCCTTTTTTCTGCCAAAGCAAAAAATATATGCCAAAAATTTAATTTGTATTTCAGGTAAAGTGGCATGTGTCTACAAAGGGGCATTGCACGAATTGTTGCCCCCTGAAACCAAAGTTACGCCACACTTTTGCAGGAAAATTTTGTCCCCTAAAAGTTTTTCCGAATCAGGAGAAGCTTTTGCTATAAAACTCTAATGTAGGCGTTGTCAAAGTATAATATTCAATTACAATAAATTGAAGCTTTAGGCAAAAGATCCAATTTGGGAAATTTTAAATACATTTTGCACATTGGCCTTAAGTTAATTAGCAAGGAGAATATCCGAAAGGAATATAAAGCCTTTGACTTACCGAAAATAGATTTAAATTAGCTAAAATGTACAATTTTGTCACAGTCTAATTCGATTTTAAACAGTCTTTAGTCGGAGCTAAAAGCCTTATGAAATGTAAAATAATTAGGGAATTTTCCGGTTCCATGTGCTCACTTCCTATAGCTCTAACATTATCAATTGTTTATGAAATGAAATGGACTAATTACGCCCACTTTTGCATCTCATAGCCTTCCGCCATACCTCTAAACGAAAAAATTATGAAGGGACAATAAACAGGATTCGTAAGGAATACAAGTATCCATCAACATTCATGATACAATAAACACAAATTCGGTAAAATATATTTATCATTGAATCTTATGGACTTTGCGCGTATAAATTCACACTATGCGCGTAACGTGTCGGCAAGCGACGGCCCGTAAAAATTCACATGACGCAACGACTTACTTATTTTGCCGACTCGGTATCTTGCCGTTGCCGAGCAAGTGCCTTGCACAATAGTGAGTATCAGTTTTTAATTGGACGAAGACCTCACTTATTTAGGAAAGGCCCCGTATTCCAATGTACGTTTTAATTAGTTAATATTAGGTAATATTTTACCTTTAGTCTATGTTGTATTTGTATGCAATAATTATATCTAAGTAATATGATATTATTCTCTCATTTCACCGACTTTCAAAGGCATAAAACCTTCTAAAACCTATAAAATATGGTTAAAAACTCTAACAACAACGTGAATCTCCATAAGTAAGTTAAAAATAACTCACATCATGATGTCACCGCGCGCGCCAGGCGAAATTGGAATGCTTGTGTTTATTGTATCATGATCAAGAATTAGCAGTGCTACTACGATACTTCGCTGTAGTAGAAGGCCATTCTTCAAAAAGTTAAAATATATCGCCGCCGTCCTGTATATAAGCCGAACACTAAGAATCGGCAAAAACGCTTCTGTTTCAATCTTTTTAATATGCGGAGTGACACGACCGAATCGTAACAATAGTTTAGCATGCTTATTATTTACTTTTAATCTCAAAACGACTCCTAAAGAAAATTAAATTAGTCACGAAGTTTTGACGTCAAACCTCCTCTTTCGTGTGTTTATATTAATTGGGTAATTTCGAAGGAAAAAAACGTTCCGTCCTAATTTAATGGATTAGAAAAAAAGAAATTTAAATAGAAAACGATAACGAAAATAGCCCCCGGGACAGACAGATACCGATAGAGCCAATGGCGTGGTGATATTATTAGACCTTCTGTTACGTGTAAATAAATATATATAAAAATAAATTGTATATATTGTTATAGTCCCCTTCAAAAAGTCTCAGGAAGGAAAATCATGTCCTAACCAGCTGAATATGCTTTACACAATAATATACTCAATTAGACAGCAAAAATTTACCCATTTCTATAAATAATTTAAATTAATGATTTGAAAATAATTATACGTAAAGACGTATTTTAAAGATATTTTTCATCGTCTGAAGGAGATTAAATTGTTAAGATAGATCATTATCGAATTGTCCATTGCTGGCACATCTTGTAATAAAAGTTTATACTATCGCGACTTCTGGTAAAAATCAACGTATAATAAAATGTATGGGCAAAGCGAAAGAGTCAATAAGAAATAACTATTCTATTCCCGTTATAGTCCCTTTGTTTCCTTTTTCGCATCGGCATTATCCATATTCCTTCACGGAAACCAAATCTCAAGGCTTCGCAGAAGCTTATTATAATAACATCTTGTATATTTATTTACATATCCTCTGACATCACCAAACCAACGTATATTACTCGCAAAAGGGCATTAGAAGGAAACAAATTTCGAAAAGTTTGACGTTCAAATTATTCATATCACGTTTTTAGCTTTTATCGGCAAATCCCTTTCCAGCAAAAAAGTTTTAAAGGTTAAAAGATGGCACACGTGTTGAATCTTTCTGTCTGCCATACCTAATGATAGCAGGACCTATTACTGACAAGGCAAGATTATTTTCACCCTTATTCAACAGGCCGAGTTTCCTAAATGAATTTTAATTCGATAGTAAACGTCTAGACCGATTAGAATCTTTTGCTCAACTCATTCCGAAAAGGTTATAGGTTCTTTTTCGAATACACACGCTAAATACATACAGACAAGGGGGGTATTTTCAATTCAACTAGACCCTTGACTCGAGCAAGTTTTCTGGTCCCAACAAGGCATCTTTTAGTGATTTTTTACTGCGTATCCATGTCTTTAGTGAATTTTTGCTGCGTATCCATGTCTTTTAAATAGCCCTATTTTTTAAATATTTTTTCTAACTGATCATTTTAAAGCATCATCAGTGGCGGCTCGTGCCTTATGATAGAGGGGGTTCAAGTATGGCAAAATTATCTTTAAAATTTTCCTAGGGCCCACTTTTCTAGTTTAAAATTTTAATTAACTCATTGACATACGGATTTATAAGCTTTTTAAAATAATAATTATAAGAGTAAAGTACCTTTACCGATTATTTTATTTCAAAATTCATATCAGAAGCATATTGAGGATCCCTCGAAACGACCAAATACAAAATTTTCAATAAACTGATACAATAAAATACAATTAAAAAATATTTACATCTAAATCACGAATTACCAAAAATGTTGCTTCGGCTTCATCTAAACAATACTATTCCTGAATTAAAAGCAGTGGCGTACTATATTTTCTGCTATATTTAAATTTGCAACGTGATAAATTAGGAAATAATCTGGTTTGGATAAGCCTTTAAAAGTACCGAAATATTTTGGATCAAATTTATTCTTGATTATAATATTAATACGATTTTTTTAACCTGAATAAAAATGTAAAACAGCTTTGCAAATAACCGTATAATCTAGACGGTTTACGGGTTAACTTTTGTCATTAAAAAATAAATATTTTAAACAAATCTGGACTAGCTTTGTTTAACTTTAACAACTTTTGGTATCGTGGAGGCGCGAATATAAAATAACGGCATCAAATAAAAAGGTTTAATGACATAACTTTTATAAAGGTAATTTGTAACGGCATAAGTTTTATTAAAATATAATATAATCATGACGTTGTTTTTGCATTATACAGGGTGTCCAATTTCGACACTTTTATAGGGTATCTCTGTTATTGTTAGTGGTATCAAATAGGTAATGTAGGTGTCATGTGCTCTTTTTTGGTCAAATTTAAAATGGTAAAATCAAAATTTGAAAATTTTCGCTCGCTTAAGAGATACGGGGCAAAATCAAGAAATTGACAATTTCTAAATTACCTTATATTTTCTTAGTTAAAACAGATACAGAAAGATGTTTTATACAGAAGTTTCTTTAGAACGACCGTTGAGTAATTCTTTATAATGATTTTTTAATAATCTAGTAATGCGCAGACTTCAAACCCACAATTCCAAACCAGTACTCGGATTATTCTGCGATTGCAAATCAGTTGGTAATTGATACATTTTGCTTACAAACAGCGAATATTTGGTCAGCGGTCAAAGATATTGCTTTTGTGAACGCTTTATGCCAACTGCGGATGCCTCGGGAAGTTTGCAATTATTTCTGACTGCTCTGGGAACGAAAATAATATTAAACTTGCATAATTATTTTAATTGGGGACCGTAAATAACACGGTTATTAACGACAATAATTTACAATATTTACATACCATTTCCTTAGTACTCTAAATAATTAATAGGTATCTGTTGTTGACTAAAATGATGCTGCTGTTGCTTTTAAAATATAAATATAAGACGTTCTTTTGCCTGGCTTAAGATGTAAAATAATTAAATATTCCGTTCGTTTATTTTATATTCTTTCTTAGAGAATAAAATAAAAGGAATTTTTAAAATTTATATGATTTTTTTTATAAAATTATACTCTGTCTCAACAGAAAGCTAAAAATCACTCCAAGGAAATTGTATTGGGGGTGATATTCAACAAAGGACAAAATCAAATAGAATAATGTAATGGAGGAAGCTGGAAATTTACAAAGAATTAAATCAAATGGTGCTTGCTCTAAAGTTGACCTTATCTCAGCAAAAGTCAAATTTAAGTCTAGAATATTTTATATAAAAGCTAATGATAATAAAATTATAACTATACTGTATTATAACTATAATGTACAAGACAGTGACAGTATACTGTCTGACGGTTTGTGACAGTAAAACTGTTTATTTAAAAAATAACAAACTTTCGAGACCCCTGGAGCAGTGGCGGCTCGTGACCTACGATAGAGGAGGTTTACAAGTATGGTGAAATTTTTCTATGCGTTTTAAATGTAGAAAGAAAAAAAGTAATAAGAAAATGCGTTAGGTAAAACATATTCATATTTATTTTTTAATCTTACACAAGGAAATACAACTTTCGGAAAATAAGAAAAGTTTTCTTAGCATGTATAGCTGTCAAATCTTAACGTCATCGCATGCAACCCTCGTAACAATATTTATACAGTCCACTACTAATACTACTAAAGCCATCTACGAGCTATCAAGAAAACCGAATTATGCCTAATACCTACGCCTTCTACGCGCTACGTCATTAGGCGCAACCAAGACGTGAACAATAGTTAACTGTTTTATGACGAGAACGAATCGAGCCACGAGACTGACAAGTTGGCATTCTTCATATTTTCAGTGTTTTTTTGTTTAAATCCTTAAATAAAATGGTTTAAAACCATATCGAGTATCATTTATCGAAATACACAACATTTATTGGCCCTACATAATAGTGCTTAAACGTAAAGTCCATTCTTCGGTTCTTAATTGTAGAAATTAATCAATAATAGCCTCATTAAGTTTGGAATGCCCTCTATAATTTTTTTTTCATATATACTGTCCCCCGCTGCCACCCGCCACCTGTTACTACAGAGAAACTGTACTACTGCAGCAGCTGCACGTGCGAGCAAGTCTAGTCATAATCGTCACTTACCTCGACCGAGGCACGGTTGCCGGATCTATACAGTTTTGTTTGACGGGATGATAAATTATTAGGGAGGGTCGAACTTTTTTAGTTTGACTGTACGATAAAATATTAGGGAGGGTCGGACTTTATACGACAAATAATTTTCAATGAATATAAATGAATATTTTTTATTCGTTTTGTTTTGGGGGTGCACGTGCGCATGTGCTCCTGTGGAGAACCGCCACTGTCCTGGAGTGAATTTGGATGCTGGGTGAGGTAAAGGGGACTAGAGCAATACTGATGCACATTAAGAAATTACATAGAATTGTTAGGCAACCCATTAAACATAATAACTGTTTGGATACGGTAGTGGGATAAGTGTCGGTTTATTTTCGATCTTTACAATTATCAATCATTAATATCCATACATTGTAAATAAAGGTGATTTATGTAACTATAGTTGTTCTAATAATAATAATTTGAATGTTTAAGTAAATCCCATATAAAAAACTTTCATAATTAACGAATTAACGATATCTAACATCATCTCAATAGATATTGAGGTTAGGTTATCAGTTTTATTATTTTATTCGAACGATGTATTTATTCAAAGTTAAGATTAGCTTAATTTTGTATTTTAGGTATGAATATAATTTAAAGAAATCAGAAACTATAAAGTTTTATACACAGTACATTATCGTAAGCAAATAGGAAAACAAGTATTTTTATTCCCATTATGTTACTTCTTTTCATTTCTAATTTAATCAGTTATATTAAACTGCTTGCTCACTAGTATTTCTTGTTCAATACATTTCTAAAAACAATAAATCGCTCGAACAATCTATCTTGGAAATTCCTACAAAAAGCTGATTTCATCGATAAAGTTTATCACAATCATTACAGCTAAGCTGGTGCTCGTAGGCATTTTCCCAATGACATTATAAACAACGGCTTCTGGCAAATTTTCGTCGAAGTTGACAAATATCGGAAAAACGAGATCGGAAAAGAATCTAAATCCGATTGTTATGAGGGGACATAAAATAAGTAGGTAATGGAGATTTTCGTTATCAAGCACCAATGGAATGGATTATTTTTATTAAGTCTGTAGATACAAGAATCAGTAATCTAATAACATGAAAATAAATAAATAAGGCAAGATATCAAATAATAAATAGATGTTTTATCAACAGATTGTGATAAAGATTTTATAAAGACCTAAATTGAGACCTTATATTTGAGAATATTTTATTGCAATAAGTAACTTCAAATGTATCCAGGGGCAAGACGGAGTAGACGTTCTGGAAGTAGTTTCTGATTTTCTGGCACGTGATTCAGTGGTGGCTCGTGACCTCACAAGTATCATGAAATTATTTTAAAAATTTTATTTTTTTGTAACGACCACATAATTATATTCTTTAGCGTTTTAAACGTAAGAAGAAGAAAAGCAATAAGAAAATGCGTTAGGCAAAACATATTTTTATTAATTTTTTTAATTTTACACAAGGAAATACAATTTTTTGAAAATAAGAAAGGTTTTTTTAAAGTATAGTGGCTTAAACGTAAAGTCCATTCTTCGGTTCTTAATTATAGGAAATTTATCAACAACAGCCTCATTAAAGTTCGGAATACATTTTTTTCAATAGATAGCATTGCTAGGGCTGTTAGCCTTTTTTCATTCATAGAACTTCGCAAAAATGTTTTAATTCGTTTTAATGTTGAAAAACATCGTTCATCTTTGGCCGTGGTATGGTTTCAATTATTTGTAAAAGTGTAAAGGTGGCTGAAAATAAGATTATTTTCTATTCCATTTTTTGTCCAGGCAGGCTCGGCAACATCGCGACCAAACAACAAACAGGAAAAACAAAACAAACTGTTAATTGTGTTGCATCCCCAAATCCAGTTATATTTTTTCGTATATTTGATTTTTAAACTTTCTAATAAAGTCCCTAGATTTACCCCTCGTGGTCTGAGTTAAATTAATTTCGGTTTTAGGTCTTCCCGCATTCTTCAATTCAATTTTTTGCTCTAAACTCAAAGAGCTAAAGTTATTTTTTAAATAGTCCACCGTTAAACTATCCATTTTAACTTAATAAATATGTAATATTAAAATATTGAAACATCCATGCGCGAACAAACAGGCAAAGGCGCACTCCAGAATTGTGCGACTTTTCCATGTAAAATCGCCATATCCCCGCTATCCCCCGCCACCTGATACAAAAGAGAAACTGCATTATGTATCGCTTATTTGATCGCATATGCCAGCATTTCTCGTCATCAACGGCTGGCGCGCCGGCCGGATCGCGCCATGGTGTCAGCCGCCTATATACAGTTATGTTTGACGGTACGATAAAATATTAGGGACTATATAAAATAAATAATATTAAATGAATATAAATTAATATTTTTTTATTCGTTTTGGGGGTGCACGTGCGCATGTGCTCCTGTGGAAGAACCGCCACTGACGTGATTGACAGGTAACTGTATTGCGTCGTAATCGTCTTCTTTCACTAGCACATATTGGAAATGAGATTGATAATAATTGAGACAATATAGAGAGGGGGAAAAAGCTCTGCAGTCCGTTTTTTTTTTGTTTGATACAAACATATATGTATATTTATTATGAACTAATGATACTGGAAGAATAGAACTCTTAGAGTTATTAAATAAAATTCTATTAGAAAAATATCCTTTAATTTTACTGAAGTATATACTAACCAAAAATTCATAATAATTAAATAAAGTCTATATATGAATGGATATTTCTTAGTAATCTATTTTATTTCGAAAAAGTTTACAGAACGTTATACCATTTCCAACAGACTATTTTTTAGGCGTCTGAACAACATTCGAAGGAAGTTCTGTGAATCCGTTTCATTTACATATATTTATAGGGATAAATGTATAACCCCTTGTCAATTTTTTACCGAATTTTTTTTCTTTTTTTGGTTGTATTTCTAATCTATCTAAAAAAAGGTTATTGAAAATTCGTCTAGGTATACGAACATGGTGTCCATTTGTTATTAAAATGATTTCGTAGTATACCTTTCTTATGTTAAAAGGTTAGGAGAATAAAAGTATTCAGTTAAAATGCGCATACAGTGTAGCACAAGAAAGTTGGGACCATTCAAATTAAAGTATAGATTCGTATGTGGCCAGTCTACAAAATGCGAAAAAACGAAAAAGCCCCTTATTCGAATTTTCGTCAGAATATTATACGTTGAAAAAGGTATTGCAAAAAAACTGTAATATAAAATTTAACTTTGGCACCATGTAACTCAGTTAATAATCAATTTAGGAAAAACTGTAGGAAGAGGTAGTTAAATTTTTTGTTAATCATTTCCAGACACCCTATATAGACCGGATCTGTACGATGACCTTTCAATAAATTGAAGCAAAATTAAAAAATCCATCGGGAGGAATGCGTGTAATAGGATCTTGAGATCTAATTGTAATTTATTATTACTGCAAGTTTCTCTATAATTCAGCGCTCGAAGGGGCCCATAGCCTGGGGAATGACTGTAGCATTTTCTGTTTATCCATATTGTATAAGGTATCTTCAGATGGTTTCCAAAATTAATTTCTTCGTATATTTATTAGATAAGGCTCGTGTGTCACAATATAGGGGAAGAGCCAAATATCAAAATTATTTTGATGGTTCAAATGAATTTTATCAACTTTTCACAAACAAATAATGGTCCATGAAATAAAATTTATAATTACTATCGTACCCGTTAATATACAACGTGTCCAAGATAAGGAGGGCCAGTACAGGGATCTCGGAAACCGTAAGAGATTGCCTAATAATATGCCGTTTAGAAAGTAGTACCGGCGATATCCGGAAATAACCGAAATTCTGAAAAATCGTTTTATTTTTTTCCTGGGTTTTTTGAGATCGAATTCTAAAGTAAATTGCACTTTTTCTTTGCCACTTTTTCCGCTCTATCTAACAGCGTTAATTGTTTTGTCGGACGAGTCGTCTTCGAAGGGCCATTATCAACTTTCTTTTTTTAAATACGGTCCTGTTTTTCTGATATTGGAATTTGATACCTTTTTTTCTTCCGAATGCAACGATGTATGACACATTGTGGTTTAGTGACGTTTGGAGGGTTTTTTGAACAACATCAGGAAATTTTGTTATACGGTCCTGAATTTCTCCTAATTTTATAATTAATATCTCATAAGTAAGCTCTAAATTTTTACTTATGTCGGACTAGTTCAATAAATAACAAATAATTTAATAATAAACCACAAAAAAGTGAACAAAATACAGAAACATTATTTCAAACTTCTGTTGATTCGGGATTTAAAAGAAAAGTAGGCGCATGAAACAAAAAAAGTTAAGACGGTGACGCGTGATTTGTTTCACTTGACATTCCCATTGTGACCGCTTGAAAGCGTTTTAAGAGGTTTTCTATTTTCCAGAAAATATGGAACATAAATTTACAAATGCTGAAAAGTTTGATATTCTATCGCATGTTCTATTTTATCTCAAAAAATATTATGTGGCAGTTAGAAGATCTTATTTGTGCTTAGAGAATAACTGAAATCATTTTGAACCTGATTATGAAGTTCCTTACCTTTTTCGTTGTTTATTTTATTACTGTTTTGGAATGATGTTTGTTCACTTATTTGTGGTTTATTATTAAATTATTTATTATTTATTGAACTAGTCCAATATAAGTAAAAAAATTTAGAGCTTACTTATGAGATATTATTTATAAAATTACGAGAAATACAGGACAATATCCCAAAATTTCCAGATGTTGTTAAAAAAACCCTCGAAACCATTAAACCACAATGTGTCATACATCCTTGCATTCGGGAGAAAAAAGCTCTCAAATTTCAATATCAGGAAAACAGGACCGTATTTAAAAATAGAAAATCGATAATAGCCCTTCGAAGACGACTCGTCGGATTAAAAAACAATTAACGCTGTTAGATAGAGCGGAAAAAGTGGCAATGCAAAAGTGCAATTTACTTTAGAATTCAATCTCAAAAAAACCCAGGAAAACAATAAAACGATTTTTGAGAATTTCTTTTCCTGATATTCGTATTTCTTACGGTTTCCGAGATCCCTGTACGGGCCCTCCTTATCTTGGACACGTTGTATTTTAATTTGTATGCAAAACCAAAATTGGATAACATTTTTTGTTGCGTTTGCCTCTATTTAGATTATTTTCGACTATTAAACCATTGAACTACTAAACGAGTAATGAAATAAGCAAATTATATTGAAGTTAATTTAATTTATCGACTAAAAATAAATTGATTGTTTATTTACTTTCTTTCTTCAGGAAGTGACCCGTCCCCTACGTCCCCTGCTCAGCCGGCCGTCCCTGATATTTATAGTTAATACACTCGTTAAAAGTAAAAAATAAACAGATTCCTTATTTCTACACTTGATAATTATAAAATAAAATTACTCGCATTACCTAGACAATTCACACGGATAATCTCATAATGTTCTCTATCATTCAAAAATATATGACACACTGCGACATTTTCTAAATTTGTTGTTTTTCCAATAAATAAATCATGTGAAAAGTGAGGTCTGCAGCACCATACATCAAGGAAATTAAAAAGGTTTAGTATTAAATTTCCACGATGGCGTCAATGAAAAAATATTGTTTGTCCTTCGCCGGAAAATATTGACAAAAGCGTTTAAAAATATCTGCAATATTTCTACAGGGCTATCAACAAATCCGATATCATACACTGCGCAAACTTATTTAACGAACAACCAAAAATTTGCCTCAATTTTGATGTTATGTATTCTTGCAATTTGTTGGTTGATTTAATTGATTTTGTTTCCTAATTGTGTGTTTTTTTCTTAAGAATATCAGTGCATTTACTGTTTTGGTTAACAAAGTAACTTCAATATTATACCGGGTGTTATAAAACTGTCGTGTTTTTACGAAAATTCAAAACACCCTGTTGCCCATACGAGGCATTTGCATGCATATTGTCTCCCACTCTCTTCTTACTCTACACTAATGACCTTCTATTGAAAACGAAAAATCCGATACTTAGTTTTGCTGATGATAGCACACTTATCTCACCTTTCTCTTTGAATGCACAAACATCGGCTGCCGACGCACATCTTCGTAGACAGCATGAAGTATCACGCCTCAACAAAGACCTGGAAGAAATTTTGGCTTGGGGTGACAATAACCAAGTCGAATTTAACGCTAAAAAAACCCAGGCAGCAGTTTTCTCCAAAAATGTTAACATTACAGAACCGGATATAGTCATGGACGGACACGCAATCCCATTGGCTTCATTTATTAATTTGCTGGGCGTCAATCTGGGAGGAAATATATCTTGGCATAACCACGTTGTGGCAATCGCCAAGATAGCTTCTCAGAAAGTTGTACACATCTCAACAACTTTTGACACTATACAAAGCCCAGATTCGGCCATCACTAGAGTACTGCTCTCATGTCTGGAGCTCTGCATCCAAACATACTCTTCGGCTACTGGATTCCATCGAAAGGAGGGCCAATCGCCTGATTGGACACCTCGGCAGCCTAGAACATCGGAGATAGGTTGGGGATTTGACTCTCTTTTACAGATATTTTCATGGAAAGTGCTCGGCTGACCTTGCCCTCTTAATTCCGCCCAGAGCGGCGAATATCAGAAATACACGACCAACCACTGCAGCCCATCCATATGTGGTTAAGGTTAGTACTCCTCGAACTGTACTATTTAAGAATACTTTCATCTGGAGGACTTCATCCTTATGGAACGACCTTTTCGAGGTCGTTTTTCCCAACGAATATAACCTCCAACGTGAATCGATTTTTGCGCACACGCACCACTCCCAGAGTGCCCTAAAGGATTTTCCTATAGTGCTTGTGTTTGATCATAAAAAAAAAGATACAGGCAAATGAAAGTGTCATCATTCCTTCTCATTTGCTTTTTTGATTCATTTGTTTTTCTATGTTACTCCTCGATCTATATCTATGGATAGCCAGACTGTAGAAGCAAAAGTGGCAAATTTATGGCCTCGCGCATGTAAACAAAGCTAATCGTCAGGTGTCTTGCGCAATGCCGACCGATAAACTATTGATCTTAACCGGCGAACAGGATGGTACTTCGCCCTTAATGAAAATAATTACACGGCAATATTTTGGCACATCAAGACCTTCTTTACTGGGAAATAAACAATCTATTTTCTTGCATAAAAGAAGCCACTTTTAGAATTAACTTTGATATCTATTGTCCACGTATCGATAGATTTTTAATATCGTTACATCCCTACGACTGATTTCGGTTCTGGACGGTCGTCGTTAGTTCACGTCGTTGGTTGGCAACCAAACCTGCACCATACCGTGCGCGAAAACCCATTGTTTCATCCATAAAATTTACCTTTTTACTGCGCACCCCATACGTATCCATAGGTATACTTAGGTAATGTTACTTCATGAAATACACAATCTTATTAAATGTGCCTGGATTTGTTAGTAAAAAGCCCCTACCTAAATCCCACTGAACCTATATGGAATTTTATTGGTAGACTGTTACAAAATTAAGAAATACAATCTCAAAACTTACAAGAATTGGGCGAACGGCTCAACCAATTATGAAATGTCGTAGATTAGAATGGTACTTAAAATAAAATAAATTATGGTGTTATTTAATCGACCTTTAAATTGATGTGCCACTTGATCGTCTTTCCCATTTAAGATATTAACGGTAATACCCCCTCCCAGGGGATTAAACCACGAGGGCTGAACATATTTCCGGGAAGGTCGAATAGAACAAATTTCACAGCTTTCCCATACAACTATAAATTACCAACATTACTCGACCACGACCAATTTGATTCTGTAAACTTCTAAGCTTTATAATTTCCATTTACTATACTAAATAGACTATTACAGTAGCCACGCCCAATATCTATCGTTAATCGTTATAATTTAAGGTTGTTTAACTCTAAAAAAATCCATAAACTGTCTGGATCCCCCGTTTTTATCAGTCATACCTCTCCATGTAATAAATTAAAATTATCTTCATCTGGATTAAGAAATGGGGGAGAGGTGAGCAACACGAAACACTTTCTCTACTTTCCGATATTGTTAAAATATGAATAGTTATGACCTCAGATTATTATTTAGTACCGTTATGTTCAAGTACCTTACACAATTAAACTCGCCCAGAAATATTGTCGAAAGGCTTGTCGTTAACAAATATTATGTACGATTGTAAAATAAATTTATAATGGTGTCGTTCTCAGAGCGAATCGGTTGCAAATCTCTATCTACGCATGATCGGTTGCGGACGAGTTTCTAATTGGTTGCTGCTTTTTGTCTCTGTGAACGGGTACAAATGCCAAACCTTCAACTGTCAAATCTCAGAATTGACTCTCTTACATAACCTACAAGTATTATTTTTCTATTTGGGTTTCATAATGGCTACATTATGAAATGCAAAAAAATTGAATAACCTACCACTTTATGAAACTGAAATTTTTTTTTATGTTGGCAGCAAGTAGGGTTCGAATTTTAGGTTTACTTTGATTTCGTTCGAAATTAGTTTTCTTGGCATTATGGATCCGACAAAATTTTTTTATAGAAAACTTTAAAATACTAACCTTTAACCTTGCAAATAGATCATTTTTACTAGATATTTATCTGAAATACCTATACTCGGAAATATATAACATGCTGACGGTGTCCGTCAACTAATTTCTAGTCACCACTATAAAACAACATAACCTAAAAATAATAGAAATATCTTCCAGTTTATGCTCTATTTCTAAAGTTTTATTCAATAAAATATAATATTTATTTTTAATTCAATATAGTATTATATATATTACTTTATAGTAAGGGTAGTCGTTGCTGACTAGTTAGGGAAACACCTCAACTAATAGAAATGAAATAGGTAAAAATTTCTTCTTCTTTTTTGTATCCAATATTGAGAGTTGCACCTCACAGTTCCTTTGTGGAAATGTTCTATACCACAGAACAATTTGGATCATAACTATTCCTTAAGTTTCTCTAGGCTTGTTTCATCAATGAATACCGGTATAAAATGGCCGTTTGTCTTAAACATGGGCTATAAAGACCAGTAGTTTTATTTGAAATTTTAAACTAGTTTTAATCTGTGTCGTCTTTTTAAGTAATGTATTACGGTGTGTTCTGTATTGGTTTACCAACCACAATAGATTTTGTCTGTTTACTACTTCATTGCTTCCAAACTTTGCTGTGTTACTATAAATAATTTTCTACAAGTATATGAACAACCTCAACAAAGTTGTAAGTAACTACGGTTGTCGTGATTACTTCAGAGCTTATCTCTAACATCAGTCAACCTTTTCTTATATTGTAGTCTAAACCCGAACAAACCCTGATGATGGAAATAAAGATTTCCGAAAGCTTGGACCAACTTTAAAGAGTGCACTTTCATTTGCTGCAAAACCCAATATTACCCAACTCGTTTTTTATATTACTTTATATATACATATTTATAGTTACTGTAGACATTTCCTGGGAATTAATTGTTATTCCTGTCAGATTCTGTGTCGACACAATATTTTGTTGAATAGTATTATTTATTAATTTGATCAACATTTGTAACTTTGTTCTGCTGGCACCATAACTCAAAGTTTTGCATATTCTTTTTAAAAGTTTTTCTAGATTATTTTCGGTAATTTCTCGTATTTCTGACGGAATACAATTTTCTTCCTGACTCATTTTTATTAACTTTAATAATATATTTATTTTTAATTATGGCGGATGGGAAGAAGCTTTGTTGTATTTAATTGTTTCTATCATGGCATATTTGATACTTGTAACATTTTATGAAATTGTAAAAGTATTGCCAACCCAAAAAGAAAATATTAATTCAAATGGAAAAAATGTACTATAATTTTTTAAGTTTTTTCAGACTTTAAAGACACAAATAGAAAAAGTATTATAAAATACACGGTTCATAAGACAATTAGAGCACTTGTACTTTAGAAAACTCCCCGCTTTGCGGGTCATTTTCTAAATTAAACGCGTGCTCTAAGATAATGTCTTATGAAACTTGTATCTTAATATACTATTACGACCCTCCATTAGATGGCGAACTGCCGCATTGTCTTTTATTTATATTTGCCCAATTCTCCCCTACTTATCTTTACCGTTAAGATATTATTTGTTTGGTTAGAAATTAGTCTGGATCGAGTAAGTGTATTACCGAAAAGCAACTACTTTTACGACGCTGTAAATTGTTGCAATGGATTATAAAAACGACTAGAGTATGAGATATGCCTCGTTTACGAAGAATATCATTATGATCGCTCTGAGCTGGCTACGATTCATGACAGTGAATTTAATATTGGATGATAAAATGATCCCATAGAAAATCGTAAAGAATCTTTATTGCTACTTCGATAAAAATGTACATTTAGTTTTCTCTTAAGAAGACAAGCTTTAGACGTAAAAATGTCACTGTCTAAAATAAAATTTCTTAGAGTCGTTGGTGATAAAGAGATCGTTTTCCATTTCTATCGGTCTGTCTAATACTTTAACGTTCTGTTAAGACTGGTTCTCACTATCCTGCAAGGCCAGTGCTCGGCGGTGTAAATTCACACTATGCGCGCAATGATTAAGCTATTTTGCCGATTCGTTGCCTTGCCGTTGCCGAGCACATACCTTGCACGATAGTGAGTATCAGCCTATGCTGTTCTGTCAGTGTATGTCTGCTCGGGCTGACCTAATCTTTTTCAAGCTCTTATCTATATTGTATCTAGATTCGTATTAATTAGTTAAAGATACTCTTTATTAAAAATTAATAATAATTTTAAGGCTTGCTAACGTCATTTTACACATAAAAACTTAAATATTATGTCAAAGACGCTTAGACTTAGGTATAGCTGATATAGAAACTGCATAGACTCTTTGTAGAATCCAATATTGTAATAATATGTATCTAGGATGTTCCAATTAAAATCAGCAAGTTGACACCGACTTTCGATATAACCGGAAGTACCATCATATTGAAAATATTTAGTTTTCGATTTAGGTTTAATTTAAATTTACCACAAGTTTTTGCTTCAATAAAGACCCATAATGGCATAATTAAATTGGACCATGCGGTTTTTTTTAATTGTCAAATTTGACATTTTCACAGAATGTCGAAAAACGACAAGTTTGTAATTTGATAACAATGATTTGGGCGAGTTCATTAACATTGATAGCAATGGTGCTATTAGAAGATGATAGTGACCCAATTCCTACCTATTATGTAGTCCAAACTGAAACAACATCACTTTCTGACGACTCTGATGCAGATGTTGAATGCAGTAATCGAACAAATGTCACCAATCATCAACAAGCCATTAGTATGGTAATGGAATTATAAGAGTATGCATAGCATAGAGGTGACTCTACAGCAATGGAACTGTTATCAGACTTGAAATTACATTTTCTAGATTGCAAGTATAAAACGCAAACACGTCAAACTACGTTAATAGATTTTTTTAGTACTACATCCTAACTAAAGCTAGTGTATGTTTGTTATGTTATGTTTATTTGTACGTACATATACATAGCAATAATTTTGCATTTACATATTACCTAATAACATCTTTCCCATGGGCGGACACCTCTGTTAGGCGAATACATTTAGACGGCCCCGTAGGTGTCCGCCTAAGAGAGGTTTCACTGTATATGTTGTTTACTTAAATCCTACTTTTAAAGTAGTTTTTCGATTGTCTTGGGTAAATAATAATGAAAATCTAAAGAAAATCTGCATATATTATAAGAAAAACCCATTCAAACTTGACACTTCATTCATTCTCTAGTACTATCGGGCTACTTAGAAACACTTTTTAAACATATCGCACATATTTATCACTTTTATGTGTGGATTTTCTCCCAAATCAGAATAGAGAATTTGGAATAAAAAATATAAAAAAAGCAGGCCCATCCCACGCTTTTGAAAAATTCAGTTAAAACATCTTTAAATTTTATTACCATTATTACCTACTACTTGTTGTATCCTTTTCCATTTTATTCTCCCAATGGGGGAAAAACCGGCCACAAAAGCTTTTAAACTTTTTTCCGAAATCAGGAACAGAGTTTATTTAAAATCCCCAAACAATTATTAACCTTTGAACTTTTAACATTATTTTGCAGAAAAGGCACCTACCCAAGCTGTCATTTTGTTAGTATCATAAAAGCGACCCTTTGGGCGGAATTTCAAGGTATTTACATTTAATAAAATATCATTATTTTTTATTTTTTGGAAAAAAAAATTGCGTTACATATTGTAAGAATAATTTTAGACAAAGTACGTAATACTGACAAATGGAGGTTTATAATACAGGGTAAGTAAGTAAAGATAAGATTTGAAAACTTTGTTAATTTTACTATAAAAATAATAAAACTAACATAAATTATGCACTGGAATGACAACAGACAGAATCCCCATCTCTTTTTGTTATGTTTATTTTCGCAATAACATGCGTGATAGTGACATGTACATTCATAGCAGATAGAAATCACTTGAAATTTATAATTTCCGGATACCCTGTATAATATAACTGACACAAATAATGGGCGCATTCAGCAGAATCCATCGATTTGTAAGCGATCAATAATCATCTGGTGAATACACTAAAAAAATCGATTTCACAAATCGATGGGAAATCGGATGCCATTTTTTCCATTGAATTTATAAAGCGATTTGTGTCAGTTTTGTTTGTCAGGCTGAGGAGTAAAATTTATAAATAATGACGAAAGAAGTGAATTATAATTATAAAAACATATTATAAACGTAATATTTGATGTAAATATTTAGAAGGGATCCTAACCAAACAAAAAACTAACAATAAAATGCATTCAGCAGAACAACAAATCGATGCGCATCGTGATGTCACCCATTAAGAATCGATTCTAAATCGATGGGCTCTGCCGAATGCAGCCAATAAAATTTGAATATGATTGAATTTCCAGATGACCTGGTTGCCCCACTGATACCAGATAGTTATCTTGGTTATGTACTTTGACAATTTGTCAAGAAGGCCATTATTCATATTTACAAAGAGCGTTAGAAAAACAAAAGGACTGTTGTTTCCATGATGAAACACAAATAACAGGAATAAACAGCAAAAGAAAGATCATTACAAGAGCAAATAATAATTTTCCAAAAAAAATGGGCCATGCTGGTCTTAAAAAACCGTATTATTTAAGAGGTATATATTATTTTCTCGTTTCTCCGTTGTATTTAAAAACGAATATTATTAGTGTTCACGGCATGATAAATATGGTTAGACGTATTCAAGAACAGGTGGTTTATATGGGGGTCCGTAAGTATTCTTTAATTTGATTATTTTATGCGATTTAGACTGCCGTAATCATAATCAATCAAAAATGATTAGTAGATTATGAATCTGGTATAATAGACTGTTTTTTTTTCGGAACGATTGGTATTGATATACATATTTGTAATATCCGTATTTTTATTTAAATCTTTTTATGACTGTCCCATTCTGCACATTGTTTGACATTCAGTGTCAAATATTTATTGTCAGTGCATCCTAGTTTACGTTAAATTGTATCAAGCCAGAAAAATTAATACGGAATGATTAGTAAATAATCACAGAACCTAAATTTTCATGCTAAATAACTGTAATTACATATTTGAATATAACTTTTAATTCAAAATAACTTTTCTTCATAACATTTTTCTGTATTGTCAAAAATAAAGGTACTCTACTCTTGAGCAAAATTCGTAATTTCTGATATACCTGGCATATGACTGATGATGATGATGATGAAGATTGCATGAGTTTCAGACCACTTTTTATGAAGAATAACTTTTTTTCATAAAACCAATAATAACAAAGTTTTCCATATGGTTCCAACTTAAGTAGACACACTGTATACATACTATCTTCTCCGCTAACGAAATAAAGGATTATTGATGTATAATTTTCACAATGGGCGAAAACCACGCATGCTAAAAAGCCCGCTATGTTTAGGACGAACCACATAATGTGGGACGAACGCCGATGCAATAGCAACTATCAAATTTAAGAAAAAATAGAAAAAACATACGCACTACCTACCTTTTCCGCGAACGAACTAACAGTTTTGTGTTACGTTATTAAGTTATCAAATTCCGGGGGGGGGGGGTACACCTGCCCCCTCTTGCCCCTTATAAACGACGCCAATGATCGTAAGTTAGTAGTTAAACGTACTGTCAATGTTAGGATACCTTGCCTGAATCTCTAGATACTGTTAACTTAACTTTTTTTTCAATTCTAGCATTTGCTCTTGGATATTCGGTGTACTACTGGGGGGAGAATTCACATAAGGCCCGAAAGCGCAAAAATCCTGCCGACTACGAACATGACACTTGATGAAATAGAAGTGAAATAATGAGTTTCTTTAATATATTATATTATTAATTTGTTTTTGTGATGTGTGTTTCCAGTTAAACTTATTTTCTATGGTGACCATTGATTGCTGCATCGATGTTGTTGTTGTTTCTAAAAACGTCTTAAAAATGACTAAAAAATAAATTAATTCCGTGAAATTTTCCTCTATAACTGTAATACTAATAAATACAGCGGTGAAAAATAAAATTTTTAAAAAAGTCTTCGTTTCCTTTTAGGCAGAAATCTTTTTTAATATCCCTTATATTGAACTATACGAAATTAGCCGTTCCACTCAAACCGTTATCAAAATTTATTAATGGGATAAAACGTTCCTAAAATATACCGACCATACCTTTTATTTCTAAATATAGAAGTTTATAGAACTCACGAAACCTTCTGTTGCGCGCCCTAGTAGGTTTGAACTTTACGAAGGTTAAAAGAAAAGCTTCTTTGATAAATTGGATCATAATGACTTCAGGCCGAAAGCAACAGGCCTATGTTGAATACTTGAATGCAACGGGGCAGTATTCTCGCGAAAAAAGATAATAATTTTCGTTAAGTCAAAAGGGTTTGTTCGTCGACCTTAACCGGGTCTGAAAATGTGTCCACACCGAAGAAACACAGCGTCGGTGGTTCAGCATATCTCTTATATGCAAAATTCTAAATTTTATAGACGTTTTGTCACATAGACGAAATTATTGGAAAATTAATTTTGAGTATGCATCACATACCGGGTGGTGCTTTCAGTCAGGACACATAGGATATCCTACCTAAATTGTAAGAGTATTACACATTAGCTCCCCTATTTATTTTAACCCAAAAATGTACTTACAATTTTTATTTCTAAAACCTACAATAAGAAAAATGTCCTTGTTCAATTTAAAGTGTATTATCCTAGCAAATTAAGATATATTTACTAAAATGTATTTTTTTAATGATAAACTAGGAAATACGGACCTGGCACATTTCTGACAGTCACCAGCAAATGAACGATTAAAATATGTCAAAGCCATTTTATGTTAATATTAAGATTGGGGTCAGATATTGAATAAAACTAACTATTCAATAAATATAATAAACTAAAAAAAATATCTACAGAGTGTAAATTATGTTTTTATTTTGCACAACGCAATAAATATTCAAAAATCTAACGATAAATTTGTTAGTTGAATATTGACAAACGTAAACCTAATTATAAAGGTGATTACTGGTATTTTCATTTTTACCTGAATTAAAATTAAACACAATTGTACTCCATATTTAAGCTAGTTTACAGACAGAATTTTCTTAATATCTTAAAACTGATACGTGTAGAAAGGTTAAAATTTTGCTGACTTTTTATTCTGATTATTAAAAAGTATTAATAAAAGTTTCCTTTAAAATCAATACGGAAGCGAAAATTTGACCACCTCGAAATTTACATGGGAAATCATATGTGTCCGGTCCGGACACACCACCCGGTATATATACACAGTATATTGGCAATACGAACGTTCCAAAATACAAATAGTGTCCCCGCTATGTGAGATGGCGCGGACCTATTGAGTTTGCGCAGTAGGGTGGAAATTTTATCGATCGCGTCAGAACCGGCTCGACGTTATTTGTTTGTTGTTATTCGTCGCAATCTTTGGTTCTGGGTGCTTTTTCAAATTACAGATTAAAAAGTGGTTCATCCACATTGTTGTCGGTATATTAGTGCTTATAAACTTTCATTACCTAACAACAATTTTTGTAAAGGAGTTTTTAATTTGTGGTGATTCGATTCGCTGTTTGGTAGGTTAGTGGCTTGTTTTGTTTAAGATGAAAGGACACAAGTGCATGGTGCTTTTTTGCAAAAGTCGTGGATCACTACCAGGTATAAAGTATTTCAGGTATGTACATATATACGGAACCGAATCTCACTAAAACGATTGTAAAAAAGAATAATATAATATATATGTGGTCACTACCTAACCTTAAAATTAATGTATTTTTAATTTGGTGCATTAGTAGCTGATAATAATTCCCAAAATAGTCAATATAGTCATTCATTCTTAATTGTTGATTTAGAAAAAAGTGAGGTTAAGAAACATACGACGTCGGACAGTTATATATTTACTAGATCAAAATATCAGTAATGACTGCACGTAGGAGATATTGCTGATTCACCGACGATAAAGAAATTTTGCTGTTGGTTGCCGTAACCTGTTTATGGAAACAGAAACAACAATAAAAGTATCTACAGTGTGTCCACGAATTGACTCCCGAAGAGGGGAAACTTTTTTATTTGTGGGTTTATGAAAAAAAAATTCTTCATAAAAGCACCTGCTCGTGCTTAAATGACCTAAAAGCATATCATTTTCAAAAATTTATGTACCGAGTGTTTGAAAAAATATATACTGTATATTTTGGCAAAACCGAATTTTTACGATTTCGTCCTTTTTGTTTCCTGATTCTATTTGAAGATAATAAATTTTATTTACAACCATGCATGTAATAATGGTATTTCATCTATCTTTGGAAGGTGGAAAGTTGACGTTATTTACTTTACTTTCCACCCAGGTGGAAAGTAAAATATTTTTTTATAATTTTTAAAAAAATCGTTATCTCAAAATAATATATGAACACACCAACATACAACTCATTACAATTAATTTTTTTTTAAATAAACCTAATGACATTTATAAAAAATAAAAAAATTAACATGGTATCCTTTTTTAAAAAATGCTAATAGCTTTGCGTGTTTAGATATGTACTTTTTCGCTAATTGATAGAGTGGTCCTTAGCATTGAATATTGTGTAATTTTTCTGTTGTTATAAGTATATATTGTTCGGTGACATGGAAACCATATTTAAAAAATGATATTTACCATCTTGATGTGTATTATTACCTACGTTATTTTACCACCTGCGGTTATTTGAAATTTCTGTCTAATTTTTCAATGGAAAAGCAAAAATGACATTTATCTTTTATTAATAATTTTAATTCAAAATAATAAGAAGTGGATGTTAGATGTGGTTGTAAATAAAATAGTATACAAACCTCGGTGAAAAGTTTCATTACTGTCTCGAGATTTAGTTAACTACCGACTCTTTCGACAGGAATGATACACTTTCCACCTCGGTACGTAATGTGCTATTACATTCTCATTATCAGTTTTTCTCCTCTAGAACAATAATAACAAAAATATGCTTATTAGCATTGCAGACACTTTTTTTTAGTCGGAAACGCCCTATAAATAATAGATATTATATATCGTTGGATTCAGAATATAAAGTTGAGTTCATAAAGCATAAAATATGTTACCACCTTTTAAAGAAACAAAGTTCATGGTGAAAAAGCTTGGGATTGAAAATATAATAATTAAATTATAGAGGAGCAAAAGTGGTAATGAGAATGTAAAACCTATCTCGTCAACTAGAATCACAAAACAAAAGGAACGAAATCATAAAAATTCGGATTCGCCCAAATATCTTCAGAAATATTCGGAAATTTTTAAAATTTCGAAACATGAAGCTACAGAACTCAATAATGAGCAACTTCTGTATAACTTGATCATTCTTGCATATCCTATGGTTAACAGGTTCTGTATTTCCGTTAATCTTAACCGCCAAATATAGAAATATAGAAACAAGGAATTTGTAGGAAGATACGACTTTTTGATTTGAACAGTAGAAGAATGTTTATTTCCGATAAGGAAATTTTATGACCTATAAAAAATACAGCTTTTATTGCAAAGGACGGCATTCAATAGGTATTCTATCAGAAATAAACACTAAAAGCGATATTAGAAAACACTTTTTCTTCAGGAAACTTTTAAGTTCCACCATCGAGCAGGAACAGACTTTTTTATCATTAAATATTATCGTTAAACGACAGAATCTAATAAAACCCAATTTATTTTCTTGGCTCGGGTGTTTATTGCTTATTCCGAAAGCGCTTCAGAATATATTTTTCTTTGCTAGCCTCTTCGAGCAATAAAAGGCGATGCTTAAAAGAAATTTTTTAGTAGATTTTTATTTTTAGTGTATTTTTTGCAGAAGATTAGTAACATTTTAACGTAAACCATTATCATTTTACTGATTTATTTCTGGTAACCTCACTTTATTAGTTATTCAAAAGTTAATTGGATGGATGTCAATGAAACACACTTGGAGGATTAATTAATGCATTAAGTACTCTAGGTTTCGACTTATATGCGACCATCCTCAGGACTATAAAATAGATATCTTCAGCTTAAGTTAAATTATAAATGAATGGGAACATTAATTGATAAAGGGATCATAGAATAATAATTTATATATTATACATATAGTGTAACCTATAAACCCCACTATTCGTTTCTGTTTTAAAAATGATGTTGATATGCATGTGAGCTGTCACGTGACTTCTTCTAACTATCAAATTAATATAACATGACATTTGTTTTCAAAAAATGTCACAGAAGAAAGTTGTTTTTTTCTTTCTCTCTCGACTATCTGGTACAATTTCAAATTTCTTTAGTACAAAAATTAGGAATAATCCCACATTTCGACATCTGCCATATTGACTTGAAGAATAGTTTTCTTATCTAGCGTTATTCTGCTGTTTCATGGCACTTTAGTCCCTTTTGTGTTGTAATTATTCGTTCTTATTAAAACACGATTGCATTGTTTAAAGAGTGGAATAAAAGGTAAACTCATTAATAAATAATTAACATTTAACTGTTATTTATCACGCTTGTCCAAAGATTATTTTATAGATAGCTCTAAAGCTGTCCAACAACCTCTATTTTAATTATAAAAAATCCTTTGTTTGGGTTTGTTCACTTAATCCACATGATCGCTTTACCATTACCAATCCGCTTTTACATCCACATTAGAAATCCTGATATTTAACTCGACTTTTAACAGGGAGCTGAACATATTACCCTAAAATACATCAATAGTTGATAAACCTCAAAAATACCATTTTACAATATATAAATATTTCACATACAGGGTCCGCAAGTGAAGCGGGGATGGAAGATTAAATCGTTATCGAAGAACTTATCAACAATACTAAAACAGCTTGAGATATTGGATTAAAAGTGGCATGTTTTAAAAATATTTTACATTATACAAAGTTATATTTTTTTAAATGGGACACCCAGTATTTTATTGCATATTTAGGTTCGTATTAGTATCGTTCATAAGTGACTCAAATTTTCTTTAATTTGGTTTCGTAGTTTCGGAGAAATAAATTAAAAACTAAAAAAAAAGGTTTGCAGTCCTGAATAAAAAAATCAAAAAAAGTCAATCCAGAACTATTTTTTGTGTCGTCAAGTACCCGGCACGTGTTTTCTCGTTCCGCCTGTTTTCTGTTTTTTCACGGGTCGTTTTTGAGTGAAATTTACGAAATTTTGCATACTGTTTGTTTTGGTACTAAGAAACATTCTGCCATAGTTTTACACCTGGGCATGAACTATTTTCACTGACTTTCGGCTTTGTTTTGGTATATCAATTATCTTATCAACATCTATAAAAAATCTGTGGAATGCGAATATCTTTTAACAACAAGAAATTGCTTTATTGTATAGTACGTTTTCTATCTTAAACCCAGTGTACTTTATTGAATTTTCGTTCTGATACAGTCTGTTTCATCTGTTGAGTCCAATATGTCCTGCTCAATGTGCGTCACCGAATTGAATGATAAGGAGCTTAAGTACAGGATGATCTGTGACTTCTGTAATGCGGTTCACTGTCTATCCTGCTCTAAGTTCACGACATCTGAAGCTCAAGTGACTCAAATGAAATCAAGAGTCATGCTATATGCCTGTAATAGGTGTATGACTTCTGTTAAACAAGGCAGGGATGTTGTCAAATGTTTTGCTACATTGAATGCTCAGATGCAGAAAGCCTTCGATTCCTTTAATTCTAACATCTCTGTTTTGATCTCTCAAAAATTTGATACTCTCTATAGCACTTTTCAAGATAAGTTCGATGCACTGAAAGATCAAAGAGCATCACTTACTGCCTGTATTGACGAATTAGTACCTGAGATTAAAGAGGCATCTAAAGAAATAGGTGTACTCAGGACCGATTTGGCCAATAGAAAACCTTTCGACATTGACATGATCAAGCGTTGTATTGTGGAAAATTGCACGGTAATCAGCTCTCCCACGGAGCCCTTGAGGAACCCTGATTTGAGACTGGGCGAGCTGGAACGACAAAACCACGATCTGTCAACCAAAATTGCTCTTCTTGAGAAGGAAATTCAAATTCTTAAAAACTTGGTCCAAGTCTCCTCGAGCAATAATCCAAAGCCCGCTTCTGCCTTACCATCACGGAAGCAACCCAGCATTAAGTTAAACTCATCAACTCATCAAGCTTCCGTGCCGATTTCATCTTTGGACACACAGCAACAGCCCACATCCACGAAGCCGATCGCTCAACGAACATCCTCAGCTGCAAACCAAGTTGTTAATGCTTCAGTGCACGATGGTAGACAACCGATTATTATTGGCACTGGAGCGGGAAATGGTCCTCTACTGGCAGGCGTAAGGCGCCAATGGATGTATCTAGGCAGGTGTGATCCCAGTACAACGGAAGAACAAATTCTTGACTATATGAAAAATCAACTCTCTATTACCGATGTAAAGTGTTTTGTTTTGGATAGAAATGAAGATGTTTCTTCTTTTAAGATCGGAATTAAAGAAACACTTCTCAAAGGTCTGCTCGAACCCAATTTATGGCCCGTAGGCACCGCTGTTAAAGAGTTTCGTCCTCGACGCCCTCAAAGGCCTGATAACTCAGGAAATTTTCAACACAAACCTCCAACAAACTCAAACCCTTAGAACATTTATCCATCTTCTACCAGAACGTCAGAGGCCTGAAAACAAAATTAAAAGACTTCCTATGCGCTGCTAATGCGGAATCTTATTCCATTATTGCACTTACTGAAACCTGGTTGGACCCTGATGTAAATGATGCTGAATTTCTTGATGCTAGCTATGTGGTTTACAGAACTGATAGATGTCCTACTAATAGTACCAAGAGTCGTGGGGGTGGTGTTCTTTTGGCCGTCAAGAACGACTTGAAGTCCTGTCGCCTCACCATTGGTTGTCCTGCTGTGGAAGAGATATGGATCTCTGTGTCTGTCGAGGGTTCCATGTACTGTGTTGGCTGTGTGTATATTCCGCCCTCTATGGATACATCCATATATGAATCTCACCTAAATTCAGTTTCCAGTGCGTGTGACACATCTAAAAATGTTCTCGTTTTGGGCGACTATAATTTGTCCCATATAACTTGGTCTCCTAGCGATGACCACCCTGGCCTTATACCAGGAAACATCGGATCTCCCAATGAAATCTTGCTGTGTGACACTTTTGCTTTTTTGGGCTTATCCCAGTTAAACGGAGTGTTGAATGATCGTAATACTATTCTCGATCTATGTTTTGCCAATTTTGAGCTTGAATCAGTTGCGAGATGCGATGGTTTAGTGAATTGTGATCCATACCACCCTGCATTTGAAATGTCATTATCTTTAAGTAACACAAACTATTTAAAGCCTGCAAATTACTATTATTATGACTTTAAACAAGCAAACTTTGTATCAATTAATAACTATTTTTTGTGTTACAACTGGCTGTTGATTCTTGATGAAAATATTGATGTAATGGTTAATAACTTCTACATGGTAATTTATAATTGCTTTGAAATGTTTGTACCTCTGAAGCGGTCTCGACCAAACAATAGATTTCCAGTCTGGTTCTCGAATGAGCTTAAAAACATAATAACTCAAAAGAAAATAGCCCACAAGAGATACAAGCAATCAAGCACTGATGTTGATTATAACACTTTCGATTTGTTACGCAGGCGTTGTAGGTCCCTCACTAACGAATGCTATAATCACTACATATCCAATGCTGAAAATTCTATTTACGTAAATCCCAAGTTCTTTTGGAATTTCATACGTTCCAAATATAGCCAAAGTACTGTTCCTGAGGAGATACATTTTGATACTGAAAAGGCTGTTAACGGAACTGACATTGCAAATCTTTTCGCCCGTTACTTTTCATCGGTCTTTAATCCTAAAAATCCTAAAAATATATATAATGCTCAAGACGCCGCTTCATCCAAGACATTTGAAACAATCTCCAACATAAGTATTAGTGCTGTGGTGATTGAGAAGGCCTTGTCTGAACTCGATATTAGTAAGGGGGCCGGACCCGATGGGGTTCCCAATAGTATTCTAAAATATTGCTCACATTCGCTTTACCTGCCTTTACATCACATATTTTCGAAATCCCTAGCCTCTGGACTTTTCCCAAATGTCTGGAAGTTATCATATGTTTCGCCCATTTACAAATCAGGTAACAAATGTGATGTTAGGAATTACAGACCTATTAGCATTCTTTCAGCAATACCAAAACTCTTTGAGCACTGTATTGAAACAATTCTGACAAATATCTTTCAAAAAATCATAGTTACTCAGCAGCATGGATTTATTTCTGGACGTTCTGTTGACACCAACCTATTTATTTATACCAATTTTATATATGACTCCTTTGATAAAGGTTTTGAGACTCATGCAATATACACGGACTTCAGCAAGGCCTTCGATAAGGTAAATCACATGATCCTACTGTCTAAGTTGTCGGGTTATGGAATTTCCGGAGTGTTGCTGTCCTGGTTAGAGTCTTATTTGACCGATAGGGAGCAGCAGGTTAAAATCAATGGGTATTTATCTCAGCCATTTAAAGTTACCTCTGGGGTTCCCCAAGGGTCCCATCTGGGACCCCTTCTGTTTTGTCTATTTATCAATGATCTGGCTAACTTATTGTTATCATATCATTTATTGTTTGCTGATGATCTGAAACTGTTTAAACGCATAGCCTCCTTCCAAGACATTATTACTATGCAACAAGATATTAATACAATTTTTTCCTGGTGTCAATCTAACGATATGTCCCTCAATATTGACAAATGTTGCTTTATGAGATTCAGCAGGTTAAAAAGCTCCTTTCCTTGTCAATATTCTATTAACAATATTCCCTTGAAGGAGGTTTCGTTGGTTAAAGATCTCGGTATATACCTCGACACCCAGTTAACATTTGCAGAACACCTTGAGAAGGTGGTGTGCAAAGCAAATAAGATGCTAGGATTCATTAAGAGGTCGTGTAAGGACTTCAAAAATCTTAATGCCTTAAAGTCTCTGTACGTTTCACTTGTGAGATCTCTGTTGGAATGTTCGATTATAGTTTGGTCACCATACTACCAAATCCACACAAATAGACTTGAGAGTGTGCAAACTAGATTTGTAAGGTTTGCCCGTCATATAATTTACAAGTCAGGGATAAATTTTACTAACAACCAGACCATGTCCTACCTAAACTTGACTACGCTTGCCTGTAGGAGGGAGTACTATGATGTCTGCTTTCTGTTTAAAATATTTAATAACTTTATTAGAAGTCCTGAATGTCTTCAGGCTTTTTCTATTCATGTACCTGGTTATCAGACCCGTACTCACGCCCTTTTGCACGTGCCATACTGTCGTACCAATTATCTATTAAGCAGCCCAATAAATAGAATCGCTACTAATGTTAACCATTATTATAATAGACTGAACTTTTTTAATATATCTCTTTATAAATTTAAAATCTCTGCTAAGAAAATAATCTTAGGTTAGTTTAGGCTGTATAAAAATTTTGTCATACTTGTAAATGTTGTATACGTAAATAAATAAATAAACAAATAAATAAACAATAAACAATTAACCTCGGCATTAGGTGAAATTTATGACAAGAGGTCTAGAGATACTATGAATCTAATAGCGTTTATCTATTTTATACAGGGTGTTCATAATAAGCTTTCAAAAATGCCACATTTTAAAATAATTTTCTCAAGTTTTTCAAATGGAACACCTTGTATATTATTTGGCTATCTGAGGTAGAATTCATAGAATTTTTTTTGTAATACAAGCATATAAGTTATATCCAGCCGTTTTCGAAAGAATAGTAAATATCATAAATTATGTTGTTTAAAGAGAGAGAGAGATTGGGAAACTTTGTTATAGGCGACTAGACTAATAATTGTAGACTAAAGTATGTTATATGTATGTTCAAAAGAGCTTTCTTTTACTCTTAGAGTTTACCGTATTTTAGTTATCTATCTATCTATCTATTTTAAGAAAAAGTAGCAAAAATGTAGGCTTTTAAAATTTATATTGAAATAACTAAAATACGGTAAACTCTAAGAGTAAAATTAAGCTATTTTGAATATTTACTTTCGTTTACAATTATTAGTCTAGTCGCCTATAACAAAATTTCCCAATAAAAACTCTATTTAAACAACACAGTTTATGATATTTACAATTATTTCGAAAACGGCTGGATATAACTTATATGCTTGTATTACAAAAAAAATTGTCTATGAATTCTACGTCAAATAGCCAAATAATATACAAGGTGTTCCATTTGAAAAACTTGAGAAAAATCATTTTAAAATGTGGCGTTTTTGAAAGCTTATTATGAACACCCTGTATAAAATAGATAAACGCAATTAGATTCATAGTATCTCTAGACCTCTTGTCATAAATTTCGCACATTGCCGAGGTTAAGAAAATAGTTCTGAATTGTTTTTTTTTTGTTTTTTTGATTTTTTTATTCAGGACTGCAAAACCTTGTTTTTAGTTTTTAATTTATTTCTCCGAAACTACAAAACCAAATAAAATACAATTTGAAGCACTTATAAACAATACCAATACGATCCTAAATATGCAAAAAAATACTTTGTATCCCATTTAAAAAAATATAACTTTATTCTGTCACACTTTTTGGGCCACCCTGTATAATGTAAAATATTTTTAAAACATGCTGCTTTTAATCCAATATCTCAAGCTGTTTTAGTATTGTTGATAAGTTCTTCGATAACGATTTAATCTTCCGTCCCCGCTTCTTTTGCGGACCCGGTATGTATTAAAAATACAGAAACAGAAAATTGTTTGCTTTCCGAAGAGCATATTTATAGCTTATAAAATCTTTAGTCCTATTTTTTACGGAATTACACCCTAAAAGCAATACTTTGATAGCGTTCTTTCTGGGCCAATTTAAGTAAAAGTAGGGTCTACCTGTAACAAAAATTTATTTTAGCGATTAAATATTATCGCTAGGAGACAATCTAATTAACAACAATTTATTAGGGCCTTGATAATATTACGGTCTATTCCAAGAGAACCTTCACATAAAAGCTATTGTTCGTAAAAAAACTTTCCCCCGATAAACGATAATGGTTTAGGTGAAAATCTGTTATTAGATAAGATTTTTTTTTAACTAAACGATGATATACACTCATAGACAAAATAATCGATCCAAGCGATATTGGGATGGATCTTGATCGTGAATAATTGTATTATTTTAGGTCCGCTTTTCATTGTTCTTTTTTTTATATTATAGGTACATTAACCGAGAAACTCGCACATGTGTGAGATTTTAAGGAAGTTTAAAATATGTCCATAATATACAGGTTGAAATAAGAATTGTTTCTTGATTCAAACTTTAAAACACTCTGTAGAGTGACGGAGATGTGCAATTTTTTATTTTGTCATTTACTTATCAAGTGACATCTATTCGTAACAATTCCGTTTTTGGTTCATTTCAATACTTTAATTTTTGTTGCAGATACGATTATTTTAAGGAAAGAAACTCGTGTAAGAAAATTGTATTAATTTCCAATCATAACAAAAACTAAAACCAAAAATTACGATAATGACGTGAATTAAATGAAAACCAACCATAAAATAACATAGATCTCAGTAATGGGTGTTTCCCCCATGACAGCTGCAGTAAACCTTCGCCACCTGAGGTGCCGTATGTAATACTGGTCAATTTGGTGTCATTCTTCAACAAGAGCTACACTTATCTCCAAAGATAGTATTTGTATACATTGTGTTCCAGATATGTTCTATTATGTTTAAGTCGGGACTTTATGGTAAATGTTGCAGTACAAAAATAATTCGAGCCGAGACCCACCCAAGCGATCGATTTTAATCTCTGCACTCTCCTTATTTAGCACCTAATTTGGACATTTTGTGTGTTCCTTTGCCAACTTGTGACTGTGTCAAGTAACCCCGGAAATACTTTTGCAAAACTCGAACGAATCCAAATTATTTTGTTATTTTCATGGAACCATATTTTAAAACGCGCGTTTATAATAAAAATTCAATCGAAAATACGAATACAAAGTCGTTCATTTACTTTTCAACCGGACATAACTTATTAAAATGATATCCTTACTCGAAAGCAAACAAGGAAAGCACTTCAGGTAATTTTTTACGAGAATAAATACTAAAAGTAAAACTTGAAAACAATTTTTTCCACAAAACATAGCCGGGTAAGGTCAGTCGATAGCAAAAACTTTTTTGACCTTAAATATTACTGTCGTTAACCGAGACGACGTAATAAAACAAAATTTATTTTCTCGGGTCCAGGGTGTTATTATCGCTTATTCTGAAAGAGCTTTCATATATTGTTCTTTACGAACTTTCTCGAATAATAAAAAAAATGATGCTTTGAACAAATCTTTTAATAAAACGTTTTTTATTGGGACTTGATTTTTAGCCCCAAGCTTGATAAGATACAATTATTATTTTGTAGGAAACCTTATTAATAAACTTTTTACTCTCACAAATAATTCAATAAATCTAAAGTTCCTAGTTGATATGATAAATAGTTATGATCGTAATATTAGATATAAAAAGAGATGTACTTTGTCCCAATATAATACGTCAGACGCATCAAAATGTTTTTATTATTAAACGTTCCTTCATTATATTATGATGTTTCGTTTAGTTTTAATCTATTTTCTCATTACTTATGATGTATGACTTACGTTTCATTTATTTCATCATTACTTTATGATGTATGACTTACGTTTAATCTGTTTCTTCATTACTTCATAATGTATGCCTTTCGTTTCATTTATTTCGGCCTTACTTTATGATATACGACTTACAGTTCATCTGTTGCTTCATTACTTTATGCTGTATGACTTACGCTTAATATGTTTCTTCATTACTTTATAATGTATGACTTACGTTTTATTTAATTCGTATTTACTTTATATATTTATTTATTTATGACATACGTTTTCATTGTATTGTTTATTTATTGTATATACATGACATGAAAATTCATATTTTTACATATATTGTATAAATTACAATTTTTAAATATTAGACCATAGGTAACAGTGCCGTTATAGGTAAAAAAGATTTTCGATAAGTATCGAAACAGTAACCGTCACTGGTAGTAAATCTAAAAGACCCGTTGATGAATTTTTCCGGCCTAAATGCTTGACATCATCTGCCTCGGGACCGCGATGTTTGGCTACAGCATCAGGCAGGCAGCGTGAAGAATCGCGATGACGTCATCGGTGGCGCCCGAGAGGTAAACCCACGCTCGATCAATACGCCATCAATGCGCATCTTACAAAATTAGTGCTGGGCCGATGTTTCCTAAACATGATGGTTGCTTGTCGATAGATCGAAAAATTTTACCTACTAATAAAACATAAATTAGTTAAACTTATGGTTAACAAATTCGCACGTTTAATTACATAGTAATATTTAATAATGGATGGGAGAACTCCTATTTGGCATACACTTCTTGAGTCGTGAGTGTCGCCCATTTTATTTTATCTCTTACTGCCGAACATCGACGTCAACGATCAAGGGACCTCGTAATGAAATGCTATAACGTTCAATAATTATTCTTGATTCTGTTTGTTAATGTACGACGCCCATATAAAGGTGAGAAGAAGACGTGATGATATATTATATTTATACAGTTTTCTATCGATCCGCAGGTACACCACATTCTGGGAGTTTCTTCGGCTTTGTTTGTATATGGAGGTGGTAACCAATCACGATTAATTTATAAACATCGGTGTTATAATGTGTTATAGGCATCGATGATTCCAGTCGATAGCCCAGCACTACTTACAATAGCAGCCACACTTTGATCGTTTACATCTTCATTCAGAACGGAAGCTGAGTATCGCCGTCCTGACGTAGCTAGCGACGTATTTAAATGCTCGGCCAAATAGAAACCGCCGCCGTCGTTCCATCATGATAAAAATTTATTTTTGTAGAGGGTTAAAAATACATTCTTTTATCTTTTATTAGACTCATAGCTATTCTGATTTCGGTAATTCCATAGGAGATTAATTTGCACAATAAAATATTGTAATAGTGATAAATACAGGGTGTTATGGAAATGACGTATTATATTTAAATGGGTGACTCCTTGGGTGTCCTAGAGAAGCGCTACATATTTTTTTTCGCTAAGTTCTATGGGCCATTAACCCTTTACTAAAGATAAAATGAAAAAATTATGTTTACATAGGAACTATCCTTTCTGCACATTAAGGAAACTAACTGGAGTTAGCGCGGTTGCCATTTCCGATACTATAATTATACAGGAAAGTAATATTACAGAAGGAAATTCCACAATTTATGAATATAATCTTATAAAACATCGAAAGTGGCAACGCTGTATTTTTACCGATGAGCTTAATATCAATCGAGCGACAGAGTAAACCCGAACAGGCAACGTCAAGACACGAACAGGCTCAAAGGTGTTATTTAGTTTCAACATTTTTAAATGTCAAATATCAATGTATGGAAAAATTATATTATTTCCCGGACCACCAGCTGATGAAATCTTATACAATAAGGGCGTATTTTTGTTTACACAGTAGCACTTTAAAATACTAATTCATATTGAATGGTACTTAGATGTGTTCATAAAATGCGCGATAACTAATGTGCATTTATGCGACTTTGTTTTGGTGTTTTGTAACGGTTTTTGTTCGGGTTACCTGGTGTTTGAAGTTGGATTTAAATAACGCCGAAAAGGTAAATAAAATTGCATTTTTTTTTCTAAAGGGTAAAGTGGCATCTCAGTTGTTCAGATCCGACGGGTGTCGTTCGAATTGAACAAGTGAGAACATACCTGACCATTATAAACTCCCCGGCGGTTTGTTCGAGTCAGTTCAAGTTTATAAATCAGAGATTGTTTCCCAGTGAACTGGACTGAACGTAAAAGTTTATAATAATGTACCCTGAAAAATAAACAACTTGCAATCTGTCAAACGGGTATTGACTTTCTAGTTAGTTAGAGTTTACCCTGAAGATATGACAACACTGTTCAAGATTCACTGACGTTTTTCGCCATATGTTGATTTATTTACCTTCCTGGCAGGGGCACCACGTGGTCATTTTTGGTTGGCATAAGGTCATGTACAGAACATATTAAATTAAAGCGCAATTTTCGGATATTTTTCTTCAAGTTGTTTTCATCTCAGGAATTGCCGGTTTAAATACAATACGTCATTTCCATAACACCCTGTATATTACGTGATCATTACATCATAACCTCCTTATTAATTTGTAAAAATATTGTTACAAAATTGCTTGGATCACTTAGGATTCATCCAAATTGCACATTTTGTTTTTCAGCTCCGTCATATCCAACTCAACTTAAAATCCGAAGCAAAACCACAATACAGAAATATTAAATTGGCAATATTTCGAAAACCACAAATTTTCAGAATAGACAACCTTATACAAACTTATCCGTATTTTAATGCTAAATAGAAAATAATTATAAAATTTGGGGATTTGCATTTGAAAATGTAGAGTTTTTGCAGTTTCCTCAATTTCATTTTTTAAGTTATTTTTGAACACTCGGTATTAATAGTTATTAAAATGTTATAAACAATCTATTAAGCCTGTCTCTTTTTAACAAGGAATCAAACCCAAATTAAATAATAAAGGATTTCTTATAGGAGAAAATAATAATTAATTATTGTCCGCCCCTATTTGAATACAGGATCTCGAATGGTTTCTAATATGTATCTTATATTCAATTTCATTTAAATACTAATGCTAAGTGATGCAGTTTTAGCGTTCTGCTACTATACTGGTACTATACTTATTAAATTACCATTCCGTGGCTTAAAATTTTACTGATGCACTTTAACGCGAGACCCTCTTTATGGATAAAAACTTACAAGCTCTAAAAACCTTTTAAAGTTCGCACAAATAAAAAGATGACGTCTAGTATACAACTTCAAAATTTTAGGGCTTTTATATTGTCGCTTTCGCGATTATGAAAGTTTGAAAAGAGCCATAATTTTCCTGTGATAAACGGTACTGAATATTTAAATTATGTTCTTAAGACGTAAATGCTCCTCGCGTTTCGCAGAACATGAAAAATGTTTTTAAATATAGGATAAGTTCGGGTGAGTCCGAACAATTTTTTAACAACGCGGTTTTAGTTTCTTAAAATGTAAAACATCGTAAATAATAAAAAATTATTAACATATTCATTATCTGTAATAAGAGTTACATCATATAATGTTACATATTATATTAGGTTACGGTAATGTATTAAGATTGCTGTTCTGTGTTCGAAGGTGAACATAACATAATCAAATTTCTCGAGTGTAAAAAAAAATAGAAAATACAGAAAAATATAAAAACAATGAACTTAATTTCATTGTTTGACAGTATGCTAGTATAACATAATCAGTAATCAAACTCGAACAAACCCCCAAAATATTTATCAAATGAAGCTGAATGTTTATTGGAAATATTCCTTATAATATGCTAAGCAATACATAAAAATACTATTAACAAAATGTTTACCTTTACATTGGTAAACGAGATCGTCTACTTTTATTTTATAAGAAAATAACACCAAATTATAACCCGGACTTTGTTAAACCAAAAATTACCATTATTACTCTGATACAGTAGTAACACATTCATTGGCTAAATTGAAGCAACTACTTTTGCCTTAAGATTTACTAACAATTTCAAGCAAATGCTTAACATTCAACGAGAGCAGCCGAAGGAAGCACAAAGTTTATTTATATTAAATTTGACATTGATAAGCGTTCGTTTTAAGTGAACTACCTCGCCGGTCGAAATATCCCGGACTTACCCTACATAGGAATAAGGGGAAAAAAGGTTAAAAATAGAAACGGGCGGTTGTTTCTCTGCCAAGGCCGTAGACAGTCGGGATAACATTACGTTAAAAGGGCTCTGTAGCTTTCCTTTTATCGAGCACTTAAAAAATAAAATAAGTATAGGCAAAATACGGGGTTGCCCTGAAATCCGGAATAAAATTAATATAGCCTTAAACTGTAACTTTTGGGGAAAACGCTCGGACACGTCAATTTAGTTTTATATATGCTCATATTTTGACGTTATTCGTTTGTTTTTTTATAGACATTTGTCAAAGATCTTTTTTTTTTTAATAGAAACACAGCTTGTGATACATCATTTGAAAGCTAATATCACGTACAATATGCTGCAATTCTGTGAAGCTATTTCAAAATGGCGACTGTTAAAAGTTTTTAAAAAATCTCTATTTAAATAAGCGGAAATTATAAATAATTGAACTATTTTTACCTTTCAAGGTAAGAAATCTTCAGAACGCGACACAATGAAGATTTTTTAATTTGGAAGGTAAAAAACATCAATAATTTATAATTTCCGCTTATTTAAATAGAGATTTTTAAAAACTTTTAATAGTCGCCATTTTGAAATAGCTTGACAGAATCGCGCTAAAATTTATGAGCATACTGTACGAGATATTAGCTTTCAAATTATGAATCACAAGCTGTATGTTTCTGTTTAAAAAAAAGATCGATGCCGTCATATCTTTGACAAATGTCTATAAAAAACAAACGAATAACGTCAAAATGTGAGCCTATATGTATAAAACTAAATTGACGTATCCGAGCGTTTTCCCCAAAAGTTACAGGTTAAGGCTATATTAATTTTATTCCGGACTTCTGGGCCACCCAGTATAATAGTTGCGATATTAGCCTGACACAGATGACGTACATATATTATTGTATGATATTGGGGTTCGGGGTGTTAAATTTAAGTATTGTTTGTGGAAAAAATAGTACTTGGTTAACTCAACATGGTAAGACTGTCCAAAGTCTCCCGTAAACTGGATAAAAATATAGACTTTGCGTCACGTACGTCGATTGTTTGTTTTTCCCAACCAAGACAGAAACAGACAGAAGATTAAAAGAGATGGAGATTCTACAGATAGACTAACTTAAGATTAACTTCTCAGAAAATTTGATGCATGCTCTCAAACCTTTAATTATGATAATAACCTCCAACGATTCAGCACTCCAAGAGTGCCTTAAAGGATTTTTTCTATAATGCTTGCGTTTGATCAAAAAACACACATAACCCCGCACACGAATTTTTTAAAAATTTTAACATCACTACACTAGCAATGATGGCACATGCCTTTGAAACACCCGGTATATTGCAGAATTCTTAAAATTTTCCATATTATACCGATATATTTATTAGTTCACAGTTATTACAATCGTACATACCCTAACCTTTTTGCATAGTAAGCGAATAAATCTTTTAAGATTCTTCTGTCTCGTGCTTTTTATTCCGGTTATAAAACTACCAAAATGCATACATATATCTGACTAGAGGAATTGTCCATTTTGGAAGCAATAAAAATAAGGGTCATTGTTCTGAAATGATTTATCTAACGTTCGAATATCAGTTTTGCCGTTAGTTCTGGCATAGAAAAATATAAAATTAAATGACTTTAGTTTTAGTGAGATGAAGTTTTACTTCTAAAACGTATGTTATTCTTGCAAATATTACGTAAACAAGAGATTTTTCTAGATTTATTATCAAAATGGCATAAATGGGTAATTTAAGAAAGGCTATTTGGATAAAATCACACTTTGATAGTAGTACCAACATAAAATTTGGACATAATTATTTACGAAATTTATATGGCATATATGTTTTTGAAACATGCATTTTTTATTAAAAAAGCCATAAAATATAAAAAATAAAGCTATTATGCAATTTAAATGAAATAATATTTTAAATTTGAATACCATATGACATAGAATTTTTTTCTTTTTAAAAATCTTTATTTTTTTATTCTAACAACAATATACAATCATCTGAATATTTATCTAATCAGTGCTTAAAAGCACTGGCCTCGAGAATAATTAAGTATTAATTTTACAGTGTTGGACGTGTTCCTAATTAAATCCCTAAATACAATTTAACTCGTTTTACAAATTGACATAATTTTCTAAGATCTCTGATATCATCTGGTATTCTATTGTAAGTCTTTCCCGCTCTTATAATTGGATTACTCAATCCTACATTCGTCCTGGTAGTTATACAATATATATTATTTTGAGATCTGGTTTCGTGACTGTGTATGTCATTGGACATTAAAATGTTTATATTACACCTTTGGTTATTTTTTAAAACTTTATACACTAATTTTACCTGTTCTAGTTCTAGAAATATCTCCAATTTTGGTATTTTCAACTCTCTATATAAAGTTTCTGAGCTTGTCAACCAATCATAGTTAAAGAGAATTTTTAATACTTTATTTGGGAGTATTTGGACTGCGTTAAAATTAGTTTTCCCACATGTTCCCCGTATTGGCATTTGATATCTAAAGTGTGCCAGGAAGAAGGCATTGTAACACATTCAATTTGGTTTTATTGGTAAGATAGTTTCGACATCTGTATGTTATAGGTATCATAGGTAGTATTTTCTTTGAGAGATGCTTAATGTAATGTGTTGGGACCAGTTAAGATCATTGCCAATCACCAAACCCAGATACTTTACATTCTGAACTTATTCTAATTTTTTTGTTTAAATATCATATATGTCGTTTTGATGTCGATGTCGAATGATGCATACAGAAACAGAGGACGACCGCCGACCCGATGGACAGACGATCTATAAAGGATTTCCTCGAACTGGATCCAGGATGCCCAGGATCGAGCTAGATGGTTTAGGTTGAGAGAGGCTTATGTCCAGCAGTGGACGAGACAAGCTGCTATATGATGATGTCGTTTTATCAACATTTATTTTTAGTTTATTATAGTATAGCCAATTAAGATATAAATTTTCATACTACGGCTTCTTTTAAATAGCAGGTTCGGAAACCTTAACATTGACAATCTTGCTGTGACTGGGATAATACCAAAACCTGTGACAAAAGTTATTAAAATTTAAAAAAAGTTTCGAATTTAATTAGCCCACAGCATATATTCTGAAGTAAGCGGAACAAAAATCCCACGCGCTTCCCAAATTGGTGGGCTTAAAACCGAAACAAATTAAAATTGAGTTTGTCGGTTCTGAAAAATCCCTGAAAATGACATGTTAACGGATATTTACAACATTTTTTTTTCTTTTTTTAGAGATTATGAATTAAACTTTCCCTTTTAAGTCTTCAGGCTTAAATCCATGGGGATGCTGTGCTATTCAAATAACAATACATTCATATATTTTTAACGAGTTTGATTCCCTAGACTGCATTGCAAAACTTAGGTATGAACGATCATAATAAGAGTAATAATCTTTATTTCGAATTGGTTAAATTAGATTACAAACATATCAAATAACGTCACATTAAAGAAACAACAAACTTGTTGTAATAACACTAGAGTTTTACAAGTTTCCACAAAAACTATAAGGGGTCAACTCGGTTTAAATTAATGGATTAAGTAACTTGTGATGATTGTAGTAGATTTCAAATGAGGAGGTAATTAGCATGATGCTGCCTTTGAGTTTGAGAAAATACCTTTCACAGTGTGGCGAAGCCACAGAGAGCGGCCAGCGATGTTGTCCAGCAAGACGAAGTGTACTGTATTTTCCTTTAGTGCTGAAGAAAATAGTAAATAAAACTAGCGCTAGAAGACAGTTTCGACAATCGCAATAGTGACAATATCGTAATTAGTTTATTTTCCAATATCAAGAATATTTACGAAAAAAGCAAAAATTAATTTTGGGAAATGTGTGGGAAAATATAATAATTATATCTACTATTAAGAGAAATTGACATAAAAAATTGATGGGTTAAGAAATGATTTTTTGGGCGTGCCACCCAAAATTTTCTGGCCTGCGGTGCATTTTTTCTCCAACATTGGGTACGCGTGTAAATAAAAATCTAGTCACAAATGGAAACTTCAATTTAAAAAAGTTATACATATTATAATACATGTCACAATAAATTTAAAAATGTATGCGCCCTAAAAGGACTTCTCCACTCCCGCCCCCAACCCTGGCTACGCCACTGCAAGTAATGTACACCATTGAAATCCATAATTTATTGAGGCAGTATCAATTCTTCTCAAAAGAGGTCAGCGCATTGTAGGCGGTGTTGTCATATTGAATCACAGAATTGTAAACGCACGTGTTCAGTTTTTGACAACAAGACGTCTTTGGCCCGCGATATCACTTCTTTTTCAAACCTTTTGGGGAAAAAAACTATAATTTTAAGCTACATACACTCTTACCTTCCATCTTATTTTAAAATAATCCGTTTTATAATTAAATTCCATAAAAAAATAAAACATATAAAATATGTTTTGTAACAGAACCAACAGTAGATAATATCACACAAATTTGAATCAAATCACAATATTTATTATTATGCAACAGAAAATAAATCGGGTAATCCTACAACTAACAAAACGTTTAATTCGTATACTTCAAGCACGTGGAACCCTCGGCAATGTCGTTCCAACAGCGAGTAACGAAACATACTGAAACAACGATGCTGAAGGTTAAACATATCAATCCGCGCGCAGCAGTTATCCAAGCAAGGGTGAGACACGCTGTATGATCCGGCATCACTATAGTTTACTCTAGTAACCTACATTGTTGCTAACTGAAACCAGATGGAGCTGTGCGACAGTATGTAGGCAAAAAGGGTTTTTACCTTATTATTTAGATATTCAATTAAAAAAAAAGTATGAAGACTTTCTCTAGGGCACCCAGGCCATTTAAATATAATAAGTCATTTCCATAACCCTGTATATTAAAAAAACCTAAAATTATCCCACAATTAAAAAAGAAGAGAAATAAATATATGTAATTTTTTTAATGTGCAGTATTGCTTGTGTGTTAATTTTAAATAAACTGTTTAACTGTCAAATTGGCACCACCTGTCATCTGTTCAAATACAGTTGTTTGAAAATTCTTTTCAACCCGCGTGTGATATAAGACATTTTCTAGCCAAGCTGACCGTCCTTTTTTTCTCATTTTCGTAGGTGATCGTAGGAAAATATTATTTCACTACACAAATAATACCACACGCAATGCTCATGCTACAATAAAAATTTACTGAAGATCTTCTACAGATTTTGGTATCATTTTATACTTTTATATATTTATATAAAAATAAAATAACTTGCTCTTAACTCTATTTTCTTATTTTCCAAGAAAACCTCCCCTTAATGGCTGTCACACCCTTAGCAAACGAACAAAATTTTTCACCTTTCAGCAGTAAACTTGTTGCACAAGTCGTCGGGGGGGCAATTTATTGGCTTACAACCCTTTTTCTATACATTTGAATGGACTTGACCTGTCAGGCACATATACCTTTTGCTGAAACCGGATAAAGGCGATAAAAGGCCTGTCAGAGTGTTAAAAAGCGTGGACAATTTCTGCTAATTGACATTTCATAATTTGAAATTATTATGTGAAACAATTTCAAGGGTAAAAAGTTTGTACCTGACGCTTCGCCTACATGGACGTCGCAACTAGTTTCATATTTCTTCAGATAGTATTGTTTTAGTATTAGTATTATTTAAAAAACAAAGCTTCTCCTCAGTTATAAGTAATTTTACTATAAATAAGGTAAACCGTACCTATATGTATGTATAATATTGATTTTCAGGGTTATTTTTAGGGTTACTATATATAAATGATAAAATCTATTTAATATTTAGTAGGTACAGTTTCTTTTATACCTTTTAAAGCGATCGATACACTTAAACGAAACCAGACATTATTTTAAATTATTCTGTGTCGGTTTGAATGGGCTATTTATAAAATAGTACATTGTATGTCTAGGAGGAAAAGCTGAACATTCCCGGATGTCCGTAAAGATTACTTGTTGAGCCGTAAGCCGAGTCGAGACTTGCTACAAAACATACAATTTTTCCAAGATCGAAAAATATCAAGGACATAAATTATTACAACAATTAACTTATTAAAATTTTGAAACAAGCATTATTAATTTTATTCGCAAATAAATGATGCCATTTAATTATGGTCTACAATGCGATATAGTTAGAATATATACAGGGTGATGCAGCCATGTAATTTTTGAGCTGATTATTTGCTCCCCTGTACATTTTATAGAAAAACTGCATTATAACTTCTTGAAGAGATGACATGTTAAATTCATGTGGCGAGTTTGAATATATTGTGGTGAGACAATCCTAAGCTAATTCAGTCAGACGTGACGAAACTCTTATAGTTCAGATAATACAGCAACAAACACCAGAACATGAAATTTTGACATTGACAAAACGAAAATTAGTGTCAGCGACAAAATTTTCATTATTCTTTAAGTTCAGCTTTGCGTCAATTTTTGGCAATAGCGTCATTGAAATTATTTGCTGGTGTTTGCTGTATTACCTGAACTATGAGAGTTTCGTGGTTTTGTTATCACGTTTAATTGAATTGGCTCACCAAAATGTATTCAAACACTGCACATGTGCTTACCATGTCGGTCTCTTCACGAAGTTATAATGCAGTTTTTCTATAAAATGTACAGGGGAGTCAATATTCAGCAATTCAAAAATTACATGGGATTTTTTATGTTCAACTCAACGATGCATCACCCGGTATATGTATAACTATGGAAACGAAGTAATATTGATTTGTCAAACTTGACGCATGACAAGTTTTTTTTTGGCGTCTATGAGGAATATAAGTTTGCATAACAAGAGTGGATTTATGATGTAAATATCGTACGATAATTTAAGTTGTTCACGATGCAGAATGAGAGTTAAAAGGATAGATAATTACGTGGCACTCTGTATTATACGTTTTTTTCGACAAAATAACGTATTTATACATTGTTTTGTTACCTCGACTGGTATGGCGATACTTTAGGGATATTATCTAACCCAGATTTATCTCTAATTGGTTCCATTTAAAAAACAAACTAAATTAAATTTTTATGTATGATATGTCAAATGTATACAGGGTGTCCGCTAATTAATGGTACATGGAGAAAACCACAGACTCCTTACGTAAAAATATTAGGATTTAATTATACTTACCTATATCCGAAAGTTGATATTAATTGAGCTACAGGGTGTTAAAGTTAAAACTTAATTTTTTTTTTCTGTAATAACTTTGAGGGAAACTAACCTTTTTTTACGAAATTTGGCAATTTTTTTTTTTTAGGACGAGAAATTGATTTCTTTGTGAAATTTGAATGTACAATGTAGGGGGCGGGGCGCTGTCTGCGGCATTCTTTGCAGATTCATACGGTCATAACTTTTTGTGCCTCAGTGTATTTAAGTTTTTAATAAAAATAATATTTTTCTCATATTTATTACGTAAAAAAGGTATACTAAGTTCAGGTCACCCAGAGTTACCGTTTCGGACATATTTGCATTTAAATTGTTTAGTGCGTTAGCTCAGGCAAGCAAATAATATTTTGTTACTTCCACTAATTCATTTTTACATGATAATTAATGTTCTAGTAATGGTAATTGGGAATAATAAATACAACAATTGGATTGTTGTTTAATTTAGTTTAATTAAAATAACTTTGACCCTAGACAATATCGTGTCGAAAGAAAGCAACAGCAATGAAAACACAAACTTACGATAAACTCACCTGCCCAATTATTATTAATTTGCAAACAATTTTTTTTTCTTAAAGTAACCTATGAGAAAACAAATGAAATTTAGAAATGCAGTTGCAATGAAACCTTAGATTGTCAGAAAATGTTTAATTTTTGAGTTTATCGTAAGCTTGTGTTTTCGTTGCTGTTAGTTTCTTTCGACCCGATATTTTTTATAGTCAAAGTTATTCTAATTGAAGTAAGTTAAAGAACAATCCAATTGTTGTATTTATTATTCCCAATTACCATCACTAGAACATTAATTATCATGTAAAAGTGAATTGGTAAGACGTAACAAAATATTATTTGCTTGCCTGAGCTAACGCACTAAACAATTTAAATGCAAATATCTCCGAAACGGTAACTCTGGGCAGTATACCTTTTTTACCTAATAAAAATAGAAAAAGTATTATTTTCATTAAAAACTTAATTACACTGAGGCACAAAAAAGATGTGAACTAATAAATGTGCGAAAAATGACGCAGACAGCGCCCCCTACATTGTACATTAAAATTTCACAAGAAAATCAATTTCTCGTCCTAAAAAAACCATATTGCCAAATTTTGTAAAAAAAACATTAGTTTTTCGCAAAGTTATTGGAGAAAAACAAAAATGATGTCAGTTAATATCAACTTTCGGATATAGGTAAGTATAATTAAATCCTAATATTTTTACGTAAGGAGTCACCCTGTATAATACGATTTACATGTATCAAAGTTTTATGCACTATCCCGTACAACTAAACGTATAAACAAACCCTATTCCATAATTAAAATGGGAACGCGAGCGAATGGTTTCAAGTCCAAGTTTATCTCGCTCTGTAGGAACTTAAAATAAAACATAATCAAGACGTTTTTGGAACAACTACATTAAATGGCTCTTGGCCACTGAAAGTGCGTATCTTCTATACTTTTCTATACAAGCTGGAACAAGGTCAAGGTTGACTTGAGCATCATGATCCCCAGGCGGTTGGCTTTTAGCCATAAAGACCCTTTTGTACACAGATCCTGACTCTAATTAGGTTTCTGATGAAAAATTTATAAAACAAGACTCACAAAAGGTTAAGCAGGTTACTAAATAATTTCGAAGTTATTATTTTTAAATGTTATTTTTTTTTTTGGTTGTTTCCATTAAATGTGACTGAAAATTGTTTCGCGGCATACAGATAAAGTTTAAAATAGAAAAAGTGTTATTGATCTACTGGGATTCGAACCCGGAACCTCCTCTCACTTGTCGGACGATCGTGTTACCCATTTCGCCACGGAGATATACAATGTTAATGTTAAATAAATGGAAATAATTAGTATCACGGTCGTCCGACAATTGAGAAGCATTTATACTTGCATATAGACAAAAAGCAGCAATCAGTCAGAAACTCGTCCACGATCGAAGCGCGAACAAAACCGAACAAAAGTTCGCTCTGCGATTGTTGCCAGAACATCGATTGTTCATTGACTGAAAGAAATTGTCCATTTGAACAAATTTTAATTATTTTGTTAATTTTCTCAATCTACAAGTAACAAAATTAAAATACAAGAAATCATAAGTAGTTTACCAGGGTCAAGCTTAAATTTCTTAGAATAAAACAGACATAAAGATATATTTTTACAATGTAAAATTGAATTACTGCTTTTGGCAATTCTTTCACACACTCTTCTAACGGAGATAGTGGAACTACAAGAACATAATAACTATGGACCATACCATACTACACTATTACCATAAATTTGTGCTGTTCCACTATATAAAAATTATTACGATATAACTTGAATACAAATGAAAATTTTATATGGATATATGAGTTTTTTATACGCTCCTGAAATTTGGTCCGTTTCTATACAGGGTGTTATGGAAATGACGTATTATATTTAAATTGGTGACTCCTGGGGTATCCTAGAGAAGCGCTACATATTTTTTTTTTAAATCGAACGCTTAAAAACTGGGGTAATTCACCCCTAAACCCACCGGTCACTACTCGGCACATTAATATTTGATCATATTACACTGCCAAACTGTGTAATCGACAGATGTTCCGGATCAATGTTGCCAACTGTGTAAAAAATGTAAAACTTTAGATTCTTATAAAAATAATATTTAGTTTACCTAGTATCCAAATACAAGTGAATCCAGGTGCCAGTACACTAGCAAGTAATCCAGGGCACAGACATCTTCAGGTTTTTTTTTTCTATGGGAAAACCTTTGTGCTCATCACGTACTCTGATGATAATGTGGAACTGCATAATTAGCTCTTAAAGAAACATACAGACACCCACGAGTTTCAAATTAGTTTTTTGAAGATATGCACGCAAACAATAAACAGCATTTAATTATTTCGCAATAGAAATAATAAAAACGCTAATTTCTACGGGCCATTAACCCTTTACTAAAGATAAAATGAAGCAATTATGTTGACAGGAACTACCTTTTGAAATAATTGGACTTGTCCATGGTGCTTTCTTTGTGCACATTCAGAGAACTAACTTGAGCTAGCGCGGTTGCCATTTCCGAGACTATAATAATTATAGAGGAAAGTAATATTATAGAAGGAAATTCCGCAATTTATTTATAAATCATCGAAAGTGGCAACGCTGTATTTGTAAATATTACCCCAGCCGATGAAAAGAACAGGCAACCCGCTTGATCCATAATCAGCTGTTTAAAGAAGCCGGCCGATTTTCACACGCGTTATCGGTTTCCTAATGTTTTTTCAAGCAGATTTGTGTGTTAAATTGTGTGTTAATACTTAAATCCGAGTTTAAATTATTAAGTTATTTGTTCTTTTCGCGACGACAGTGCCTCAACATAGCAGTTCAATATCGATCGATGGAACCAACGTGTTATTTATTTTAAAAATTTTTAGATGTTAAATACATTATTTCCCAGACCACTCAGACAATAAGGGCGTATTTTTGTCTACACAGTAGCACTTTAAAATACTAATTCAGATTGAATGGTACTTAGATGGGTTATGTGATTTTATTGTGCCGGTTTGTTTTTGTTCAAGTTACCTAGGTACTTGGTGTTTTTTATAAATTAAGTTGGTTTTAAATAAGCCCGAAAAGCTAAATAAATTTGCATTTTTTTTCTAAAGGGTAAATGGCATTTATAATGTTTACCTGACCATTTAAAAACTCCGCGTCGGTTCGTTCGAGTCAGTTCCAGTTTATAAATCAGATATTGTTTCCTAGCGAACTGAACTGAACGTAAAAGTTTATAATAATGTACCGTGAAAAATAAACAACTTGCATCTGTCAAACGGTTATTGACTTTCTAAAGAGTTTACCCTGAAGATATGATAACACTGTTCAAGATTCAGTGACGTTTTTCACCATATGTTGCTTTGTTTACCTTCCTGACAGGGGCACCACGTGGTCATTTTTGGTTTTGACATAAGGTCATGTACAGGGCATATTAAATTAAAGCGCCATTTTTGGATATTGGATATTTTTCTTCAATTTGTTTTCATCTCAGGAATTGCCGGTTTAAATATAATACGTCATTTTCATAACACCCTATATAATCTCAAAGAGGACCCCTTCAGGTCTAAAAGTATAATTTTATGCAACAACGAAGGGTAGCATAAAATTTACTAGATTATTCCTCGATGACTTATTACCAGTCAAAAACGTAACCCACAAGTTTTAATAGCTTTTTAAGAGAACTCAAAGGAAATTTCCATTCGCTAATTGAACCCGACTTTCTAATAAGAAAATTGTTAGGACTGAGAACAAAAGCTATTTCCAATACTAATGAACGAAAGGAAAATGTTAGAATTGCGTTGGTAGGTATATTTTTATGTCTATGGCGTCTTCAAGTTTGATAACGTTGCTAAAACGACTTTTTAAAGGGCTTTGAATATGACCTTTTTAAATGAAAATGCTATTATAATTTTAAATATGGTAGACTTTTATGTTGCAAGGTAGATACTGTATATAATTAAGAATTATGGTGGAATGGCTTAGTAGAATTTAGAGTTTATGAAATAAAAGAGATAAATAAATGTATACGCCGGAACTTGGCTGTATTGTTTAATATACTTAATTTAAAAGTTACCATCTTCGCAGACAGAATAGAGTATCACGTCTCAACAAAGACCTGGAAGAAATTTTGGCTTGGGGTGACAGTAACCAAATCGAGTTTTACGCTAAAAACCCAGGCAGCAGTTTTCTCAAAAAAGGTTAACATTACAGAACCGGAAATAGTCATGGACGGACACGCAATCCCACTGGCTTCATCTATTAATTTGCTGTGCGTCAATCTGGGAGGAAGAAATATGTCTTGGCATAACCACGTACTCTTCGGCTACTGGATTTCATCGAAAGGATCTGACGAGCTGACGAAGAACCTCGACAGCCTAGAACATCGAAGACAGGTTGGGGATTTGACCCTCTTTTACAGATATTTTCATGGAAAGTGCTCGGCTGACCTTGCTCTCTTAATTCCGCCCAGAGCGGCGAGCAGAAATACACGACGAACTACTGCCGCCCATCCATATGTTGTTAAGCTTAGTACTCCTCGAACTTCATTATTTAAGAATTCTTTCATCTGGAGGACTTCATCCTTATGGAACGACCTTCCCGAGGTCGTTTTTCCAAACGAATATAACCTCCAACGATTCAAAACCAACGTGAATCGCCTTTTGGGCACACGCACCACTCCCAGAGTGCCCTAAAGGATTTTTCTTGTAGTGCTTGTGTTTGATCATAAAAAAAATCGAGTAAGTATCTATATTAAAATGACTGATGCTTTTAAACCATTTACGGTCTTTTGTATTCTAAAAGAGATTATTTTAATAAAGCTGGCCCCGGCGTACTCTAATTTGCTCGTTATCTTTATAACGCTGGAGGCAGAGAAATTAAAATGCGCTGAAAAATTAAGTTTAAAAATGAGTTTTTTATCAAAGCCAGAAATAAACGCCTCAAGTTTGAGGTTGAGATGAATTTGTGAAGGTAGACGCAATGAAGTTTTTAGACAGCAAAGTACAGCACCGAACAGCTCGGAGACTCAAGAGAGTTTAACCGTCTATGATAGTGATATTCAGCTAATGTAAAAAAGGAACTCTGCTGGATAAACTTTTGTTGATTGACCAGATTTCAATTTGAATTATTAAGGTAATGTAAAAAAGACTCAGTGTCAGTATCTTTCTTAACTCTTAAGATGCCTTATATTTTAATCTAGTTTGCATCATGATGCAAGTTGTTCTTATACATTTGGTTACTCAAAATCTCTTGCAACCCTTTTATCTATCAGTATAATATCATTTTTCTTTCTTTATTAAGAGAATTTAATGATGATAAATTAAATTGACCTACTTCGACAGCTGATTGTCATAATTATACCAATATATCAATTTCTATTGCTTAGTTTTAGTCAGCATAATCCATTTGTTGAAAATATCTTTTGTCAATATTGATAGTTAGAATACCTACGTGAACACTAAAAATGCATTATTTATCCAAAATATGCAGATTAATTTTTGTTGTTATTGTATTGTTCCCGAATACTGTTTTATTTACTTGATTAATTTCGAAAAACATTTTAAATTCCACATTGAGGCTTAATTCATTCGGCAAATAACAAGCGATAACATTTTTCAGCACAGCTTAATCTATTGCGGTGGAGTTTCAACATGTAAAATTCTGTGAAACGGGCTTGCAAATTTATTTTAATAATGTATGAGAGAAATGGCGCTACGTCATATTTATCTATCGTATTTCAGAATGTGAGTATTTCCGAAAGGGTATAAACATAGATCCTTTTTTGGTATTACAATATTCAAATCTAGCTCTACAAGGCGTTGTTGTCTATTTTACCCGTAAATTTAAATTTCTTTAAAGAAACTCTATTCTACAATATTAGTGGAGCCGTTCTGGCGACATAAACGGCTCGAAAATCCCTTGACGAAATCGATTCTTTTTCCCCAACCGATACAGTAGGATCCTCTCGACATTCCGACATGATTAGTAGGGGGCGCCGCATTGGGGAGGAGGGGGGCACGCCCTGTAAATCTAACCTACAACGGATTTTCCTAAATAACTCTGCCGGTTCTGATGCTACAAAAAAGGGTAAAATTGAAGAGCTTGACAGAGCGCGTAAGCTCGAACAAACTTGATCCCGATATCTCAATGAGTTCGTGAATTATAGCGATCGAGCATCTGGTTTGTTCAAGTACAAGTTCAAAGTATTCGGTGTAACCTGTTGATTCGCGAATAATTGATACCCCAACTGCGCCCCTTCTCGAGATATAATTAATTAAATTTTATTATTTTTGCAGTTAAAAATCGCGATAATTCGCGAACTCATTGTGATATCAAGATCAGGTTCGTTCAAGCTTACACGCTCTGTCAAGCTCTTCAATTTTGCCCTTCACATTTTTTTTGTTGCATCAGAACCGGCTGAGTTATCTAGGAAAATTCATTGGCGGTTAGATTTACGGGGCGTGCCTTAATTAGTACAGAGTAGACGCCAGGAAGTTCGTTCCATAATGATGACGTCCTCTAGATGAAGGAATTCTTAAATAATGAAGTTCGAGGAGTACTAAGCTGAACCACATATGGATAGGTCCATTGCGTATTTCTCCTATTCGTCGGTCCAGGTGGAATTAACCTGGCAAGGTCAGTCGAATATTTGCCTTGGAAATATCAGTAAAAGATAGTCCAACCACCTGTCTTCGATATTTTATGAGGTTTCTTGTCACCTCATGGTCTCCGATCAGACGAATGACTCTCCTTTCGATGGAATCCAGTAGCCGAAGAGGATGCTTAGGTGTAGAGAGCACTATTCTATATAACCAAAGATCTTACAAACTACAGATAGAAAAGTGTACATTTCTAGCCTACGCAACGAATACAAACAGTCTTTCCCAATACTTTCGGTCATTATTGATTTGTTAATTTGACAATTACAACTGGTTTAAGGTTGATATTCAATTGCTCTTAAAATAATTTCCCAATAATTTTATTATAAACTGTGAAAAGACGATGAGAGATTCTATAAAAGAATATTATTATACTTAAAAGTATCAAACGAAACTTGAACTAATCCAACTGCACTCTGTCAACATCTATTTCTATTTCTACATGTGTCCAACGATCAAGGAGCCAAAATCTGAATGAATAATAATCTCGTAAATACTACAGCGTTGTCAGGTCAGTGTGATCTAACGGATTGTTTATATATTTTGTTCGATTTGTGTTTTTTGCGATTATTGGTTAAAAATAGTCTTGATTATAAACAATCATGGTGTATTCATGTGTGGTTTGTAAAAGTGGATCATTTAAATAAGGATTTACCGTAAGTATGGTTATGTTTTAATATTTAACCATCTGATACAACCAGACTTCAACATTGTTGCCATTCAGTCAACAAACATGTAGTTGTCTCTTCCACCCATTATTGATTTTAAATAACGTTTCGCACAATCACAGCTTCACTTTCCAAGATTATTGGGCCACTACTATGAGTAGTAGATACTTATTTAACTTTTTCATTAAAAAAAAAGGAATTTATTTTTATGTTACGTTAAGAAAGGAAACATTCTAAATATATTTTATTAATCTTATTAAAATGGTTCACTTCGTAAATATATGTAATGAGGTTTTTCACACGCCAAGTATAGTTCTAGATTAACCACCAATTTAGGATTGACCTCATAAAGTCATTCCTAAAATACCTGCTTGAGGCGTGACGCGATTGTTGTTTTGATTATTTTAATTGTAACAGGCTGCCTAAAATAGTATTCTTTTTTCACGCTATATGAATCAGGTTAGGCTTATAACAGGTCCACCTACTCACGTCAACCGGCATGTTGTTTAGTTTGACAAAAATGCTGCTAAAACTGTATTTGCTTTATCTTGACGAATCTCAGATCGAAATCTTATTGTTCCGTTTCTTTTTACTGAAGTATATTTAGGCGTGAAAAATAAAATATTCGTCCAGGTTAATGAAAGTAGACACTAGGTCTCTCAACTAATGGATATTGAAACAATGTTTTTGACAATGAGTTGGTTTAACTGTTAATATTTGCTGCAGAAGAATATTAACAATAGGTTCGTTGTTCGCACAGCGAAATTTTCAACCGATTTCGAATTTCGTTCTTAGCATTTTCGGTTTTAGACGAGTTTCTAACTGGTTGCTGATTTTGTCTTTGTAAACGGGTACTAACTCTCAATCAGTGGCAGCTCGTGACCTATGATAGAGGGGGTTCACAAGTATGGTGAAATTTATTTTCAAAATTTTATTTTTGTGTAACGACCAAACAATTACTTTCTAGGCGTTTTAAATGTAGAAAGAAAAGAAGTAATAAGAAAATGCGTTAGGTAAAACATATTTTTATTTATTTTTTAATTTTACATAAGGAAATACAACTTTTGGAAAATAAGAGAGTTCTTCGGTTCTTAATTGTAGAAAATTGATCAATAACAGCCTCATTAAAGTTTGGAATACCCTTTATAATTTAATTTTTAAACTTTCTAATAAAGTCCCTAGATTTACCCATTGTGGTCTGCGTTAAATTAATTTCGGGTTTAGGTCTTCCCGCATTCTTCACTTCAATTTTTTGCTCCAAACTCAAAGAGCTAAAGTTAGTCCACCGTCAAACTATTCATTTTAACTTAATAAATATATAATATTAAAATATTAAAACATACACGCTCGAATTTCTAACTAGATGCATGAACAGACAGCGGCGCGGCGCACACTAAAATTGTACGCCTTTCCCATGTTAAATCGCCATAGCCCCGCTATCCTCCGCTGTCACCCGCCACCTGTTACTACAGAGAAACAGCATTATGCCCCGCCTACTTAATCGCACATACGAGCAAGTCTCGTCATAATCGTCATTAACCTCGACCGATGCACGGTTGCCGGATCGAGAGCCTATAATATACAGTTTGGTTGACGGTACTATTAAATATTAGGGAGGGTCGGACTTACGGATACGACAAATAATATTCAATGAATATAAATTAATATTTTTTTATTCATTTGGGGGTGAACGTGCGCATGTGCTGGAAGAACTGCCACTGCTCTCAATATTGTTTAGCTGACAAAACATACATTTTTCGACGTAATTTCTAATTGTGGAAAGAATAATTGTTCAAATAGATATGACCGAATGAAAAAGTGTTACACTTATAATATTTCTTTCTAATGTTTTTGACATGTAAATATGACATCAATTACCAACATTTACTGACGTCCTTTGATGCTTCATATGCCATATTAGATGTTGACATGTCTCGCGCCCTTGCCTACCACGTGATTTTTCGGGTTTGACATAAGGTGGCTCTCTCGCTAATTAATTCAAAGCGCCATTTATGGTTGCGGGTTTAAATATAATTAATAAAATATAATGTTATTTCTATAACGCCCTTTATGACTGATATTTTGGAATTTATTTAGAATTTCATAACTTGAATATCACAAAATGAAATTCAAAATTTGGTGCTTTAAATAACGTCACCCAATGCTTGACACAGCTCTACATAGACCCGTTACGACAATAGATAAATTAACTTCAAACTGTTAAAACAAAATTAACCATAGCTAACAGGTTCATCATCATACATGGACAAATTTACATATTAAATTAGCGATTCAGTAAATGCCTTTTACGCTGCCGAAATCATCGTTAATTGCGATTCGTCGTAACTAATTCCATTCAAACGGGTTAGAACGTTGTATCATTAGAATTGATTCCATGTTGGTGAATTTAATGGGGGATTTAAATTATTACATGGAAATGACGTATTATATTTAAATGGGTGACTCCTTGGGTGTAACATATTTTTTTTTTTTAAATCGACCGTTTTAAAAGTGGGATAACAAATCCTCTTACTCACAGGTCAGTCCGCGCTACTGTAAACATAAATCACCCAGGCCCAATGGCAATGTTGCCAAACTTAATTTAAAACTGAAATTCCATATAAAATTATAAAAATAAATTATTTATCTACTTACTTATATTTATCTTTATACCTAAAGAGCGAGGAAATCCAGGCACAAACACAATCAGTTTTTCTTCTTTTTCATGGGAACACTCCTGAAAACACTTTATGTACACACAATAATAGTGAAACAGAACCGATAGTTAGCTTTTGAAAATACAATAATACAGATTATACTACAGATTATTAATTTAATAATTTCGTTTCGTCAATAAAAACCGGCAGCTGGTTGGTCTTCAACTAACAGCCCGCAAGCGTGCGGCGCTTTACGAACACTTCGGCTAAGCCGTCAAGAAGTCATTAGCATTTGACCTATACGTGCCTATTTCAAACTTATTTAATACTATTCTTTATGTTTGTTTTGGTTGTATAAAACATTTGTGTCGTAAAGTTTCTTAAATTAATTGTACAATAAGGTATTACAGAATGGGAAATTGTTTAAATTATTTATTTTGTCTAAGGAGTTCAAGGTGTACATATGACAACACCGGTCAGAATTCACTTTTTGTTTACATCTATCGCAGTGCCACACAGGTGTTTTTCTGGTTTCACGTTAGGTCACTTTTACCGCTTAATGAATTGAAAGCGCTATTTATGGGTATTTTTCTTCAATTTGTCTTTATCTCAAGAATTGTCGATTTAAATATAATACGTCATTTCCATAACCCTATATAACTTTGAATCAATAAGACAAATCGTTAGAATCAAACTAATATTATATAGGTAGGGTCATTCACGGCGAGTGGCCGATTTAAAGATCTCAAGAACTAACAATATTTGTGTGAAATATTGATAGTCGCTATAAAATATGCTGATCATTTTAATGAAGATATTTAGACGGTTACACCGGAAGTCGATGTCAACTTGCTTACTTTAAATGGATGTTCCATATTATTATTATTATATAGGTTGTTGAAAAAAGTCGGTACCCCGGAATTACTCCGGTGCAACGCATTGCAGCGGAAAATGTCTAGGGAAAAAGTTGTTTGGTTTTGAAGGAGGAATAGTTTGCAATTTAAACAACCCTCCTCCACCCCCTCAACCGCTGCGCGCGGGTGTGGGTAAGTTAAGATTTTCAAATGGAACCCCATATTTTTTTATTGTCGTATCGTGTTCTCCGACCAAAAATAAACACCCTTGGTTCGAAATTTTTTTTAATTCGGGTCCATCCTTCACCAACAATCACCATGAGAAAGACAAATTCAGAACCGTGGGAAAATCAAGTTTTATCCCGGAAATACTATTTTGTCTGTCTTGTACTAAAAAATGCCCGTGTATTCCACAAATTTTTTCGGACAAAATTTTTTATTTTTGGTCGGAGAACACGATACGCCAATAAAAAATATGGGGTTCCAATTGAAAATCTTAACTTGCCCCCACCCGCGCCCGAGGATTGAGGGGGTGGGAGGTGGTTTACATTGCAAACTATCCTTCAAAGCCAAACAACTTTTTCCCTAGACATTTTCCGCTGCAATGCGATGCACCGGAGTTATTCCGGGGTACCGACCTTTTTTCAACACCGTGAATATTAAAATGAGCTTATTAAATATGGATCATATCACGTTACAAGTTTACCGAAAACTTGTGCTAAAAATTACTTTCACTATCACGTGGGGATTTTTTAATCAAACTAATCGGATAATAATATATTCTTTTACAGTTTCTCTTAATCCAAGAACTTTCAGTTTTCTAACGAAATTATCCTTACTATTCCAAGCACGGGGCTGTTTCATTTAAACTTAATTTAAAAAATGAAGTAGGTGTATTGTTTGGCCAAGCGTGACTAGCTTAATTAAATATACTTTTAAAGGAAGTTACTTAGGAGTTTTTAATCTTCTTGTGCTCGGATTTCTTTAATTAAGCCTGTTGAATACTAATTAAAACTTTCTCAATAATAAAGTATATTAAAATTGTTCTCTTTATTCATTAGAAGATATCATAAATCTTACTGTCGCCTTTTACAGCTGTATTCACTAATTAGTTTTACATTTAATTTCTAATTTGACGTTTAACATGAAAAGTAGTAAAATTCGTCAGGTAACGTATGCCGAAAGACGTATAGTTTTTTCAGAATTATATCGTTGATGTATTGACTGCAATAAAACCTCATTATCTATTCGACCATAAAATAAATAAGGAAATCCCAAATTTTAAAACCTTTTCGAGCAGAGCCGGACCAGGTATACAAATTCAATTTATACCTATGCCTGATGCATATATAAAGACAAAGTGATTTTTGATAATTTTAATCTTTAGTGGTTTTCCGGCGAGTAATTTTTAGTTAGGCTTATTAGTGGTAGAATGTGGCGTCCTTGGAATTGTGCTGGTAGGGGGGCATCTTCAAGTGTCGGGAATGGAGACTTAAATATTTAACAGCTGTTAAACAATTTATTATTTATATATATTATTTAAAATTATTTACCTTGGCGAAACATGGTTCGATACCCATGACACTCCAAGAAAAGGTTGGGATGATTCTTCCAAAAAATGTCAAACCAAGGCACCGTCCAATAAAGGCAAAAGAATCACAATATTACATGCTGGTTCAGAGAACGGGTTTGTTCCAAATTGTCTGTTGATTTCAGCTAAAAACATAGCAGATTCTTCTTTAGATTGCCATCAAGATACCGACGCACAACTTTTTGAAGATTGGTTTAAACATAAACTCCTTAAAAATATACCTGAAAATATCGTCATTGTAAAGGACAATGCTAGTTATCATAGTCGTCAAGCAAAAATTATTCCCAATTCTAATAATACAAAAGCAGAAATTCAAAATTTTATGATTGAAAATGATTTATATTTTCAAGAAACTTACAAAAACGAGAACTGCTAGAAGTATTAAAAGCTTTTACTAAACGGTATGTACAGGGCATTTTAACTTAAAGCACCATTTTTGGATATTTTTCTTCAATTTGTTTTCATCTCAGGATTTGCCGGTTTAAATGTAATACGTCATTTCCATAACACCCTGTATATATTTATTGACTCTAACTCTCCAATTTTACAAAAAGTACATTTTACAGCCCTTTTTTATATCCAATAAGAAAATTAATCAAAATATAAAATGACACAACAGTTTGGCAAACCAATGGTTTCCCATCAAATTAAAAGTAGTCTGATCAATTTAATTCTAGTTTAGAATTTATCCCGATCGAGCCAAAAATTTATAGCCGTTTTTCATTTGATTTATGTAAATGGATTCTCAAGCGACGCGACGTGATTTGTTTCAACTTTGTTTTTGTAGCCTTGACGAAATAAACCATCGTCTTCACAACTCTCAATATACAGGGAAAATGAAATTAGCTATATACGGAGAAATTCTACAGATTCTCTCAGATGATAAAGTTTATTTGACTCCTCTAGTTGACTGGATGAAGCTCTCAGGGAAATCTCCCGGATCTGAAGAAAACACGTGAAAAGAATGTTCATATAAACTTCTTTCGTATCGGCCTCCTCTTCGGATATATGGGCTCCCAAATAGCACCAATGGAATCAAGTTTTTTACACATAATTAATATTTCAATTATTTTTTAATATGATGTATACCAGGTAAGACCCGTCAAATTACTTCCCAAGAAACTGTTGTGAATTACTCACAGCTGTAGGGACGGACTAGCTGTAACACTCATGGGCCCATTTTTTTTACGCCCTGTATGATGAGAACTTTGGACAATGTTTTTTACATACCTTTAACTATTGGCTAAAAATTAAGTACTCTTCATTCATGTCGCTAATCCTAACCGTTTTCGAGAAAACGTAATTTTATTTACACCAGCCCCCTAAATTATTATTAGATCGTAGATACTTTACGGTTCCGGTTCCGGTTAAGTTGGAAAAATATCCTTCTTAATCGACCAAGTATGAGATGTTGTATTTTCAATTTAATTTTTTATGGTGTTACCTGTTCCTTCACGCTGCACGTATATTAATAAATTTAAGTTGATAATTTAAAATTTAAAAATTCTAGTTTATTCAGTTGTATTTAATTGCTCTTGCAGGAAGCTATGTTAATCAAAATCAAGCTTTTATTGGCAATAAAAGCTTTGCTAAATTAAGGGAAGGATAATAAAATGTTTATTTTATCTTTCAAGTCCCTTTTACTGTTAACCATTAAGGTTTTTAATATAGGACGAAAAGAAGGTTCTTTTAAAGGTGAAGATGCAATTATATATTAGGATGAATTTTCAGTATTATTTCTACCTTTTTAACTAAAGAAAATTGTAGTAAAGCTCAATATTTCCTAGTTTATAAATATATATACAGGGAAAGAAAAATTTCACCAAAAAATCAGTTCCTCATCCTAAAAAAGACGGTTGGTTTCTGTCAAAGTTATTAGAGAAAAACAAATATGAAGTTTTAACTTTAACACCCTGTATCTCAGTTAATATCAAGTTTCGTATATAGGTAAGTAAGTAGGTATAATTAAATCCTAATATTTTTACGTAAGGAGTCTGTGGTTTTTCCATGTACTATTACTTAGCGGACACCCTGTATAGTGTCTATGACAACTAATTTGGGCAGGGAGGGAGATTTCGATCCCCGGACAACCCCCCCCCCCCCCCCTTGGCTGCGCCACTCTGTATAAAGGGAGGCATTAATAATTATTGGACAGAGCGACTGATGAGCTATATCAGGTCCTGGCTTGTGTTTACTGTTTAATTCCTAAATTTTAATTTTATATAAACTTTATTTTTTATCAGGGAACCGGAATAATTTCTAAATTCCATTCCTGCTTTTACAGAATATTGTAAAATTCACAAACTCAGAAATATTTACTTACAAAAAACAGCAACGCGAACCTTCTTCCCCTACTGTTTTTCCGTCCAAATCGTTCCTTTACATTTTTAAATATTGAGTTTGGAATGTAAATGCCTCTCTCAACGCTTTATTTTTCGCTGCCATTAAAATTCGCTGGAAGAAATGGAACGAGAAAGAGTAAAAGAAGTGGTAATTTTCGATTTGTTTTAAAAGTTGTTGTTAGTTTGAATTTGAAATAATAATACAGGGTGTTCGGTTCATGCATTAGGATACTTGAGGAGGTGATTTTACATGTTAAAATAAGGGTGGTAAGTTATATAACAAAAAGTCGAACACTCAATACTTTTTCCTTCCTCAAATTTGAAAAACTGATTTTACTGCTAATAAGAACATTAATTCCAGTTTTGCGCCTAAACACCCTATTACATTTCTTCATATTAAACTTGTCCTCATGTATCCTATATATCTGTAGATTAAAAAACTTACATAATTTGACAGCTATGTAAATGAATGATGAATAGATTTAGTAGCTTTTACCATTTCGAAAATTGCAATATTGCTACTTATGAGGCATGGCATGAGGGACTTCTAAGTAAACTGCGATCCTATGGTATGCCCAGTCGATTCTATGCATGGTTGTCTAGCTTTCTTAAGGACCGCTCTCTGCAAGTGACGATTGACGGATTTCTCTCAGACACATTCATCATCAATGCCGGTGTTCCTCAAGGGTCCATACATTAACGCCTTCTAGTGAAAACGAAAAACCCGATATTTAGTTTTGCTGATGATAGCACACTTATCTCATCTTTCTTTTTGAATGCACAAACATCGGCTGCCGACGCACATCTTCGCAGACAGCATGAAGTATCACGCCTCAACAAAGACCTGGAAGAAATTTTGGCTTGGGGTGACAGTAACCAGGTCGAATTTAACGCCAAAAAAATCCAGGCAGCAGTTTTCTCTAAAAAGGTCAACATTACAGAACCGGATATAGTCATGGACGGACACGCAATCCCACTGGCTAGGAGGAAATATGTCTTGGCATAACCACATTGTGGCAATCGCCAAGATAGCTTCTCAGAAACTTGGTGTACTCTTCCGAACCAGAAAGTTGAACACACCTCAACAAGTTTTGACACTATACAAAGCCCAGATTCGACCATCACTAGATTACTGCTCTCCTGTCTGGAGCTCTGCACCCAAACATACTCTTTGGCTACTGGATTCCATCGAAAGAAGGGTCATTCGTCTGATTGGAGACCACGAGCTGACTAAGAACCTCGACAGCCTAGAACATCGAAGACAGGTTGGGGATTTGATTCTCTTTTACAGATATTTTCATGGAGAGTGCTCGGCTGACCTTGCTCTCTTAATTCCGCCCAGAGCGGCGAATATCAGAAATACACGACGAACCACTGCCGCCCATCCATATGTGGTTAAGCTTAGTACTCCTCGAACTTCATTATTTAAGAATTCTTTCATCTGGAGGACTTCATCCTTATGGAACGACCTTCCCGAGGTCGTTTTTCCCAACGAATATAACCTCCAACGATTCAAAGCCAACGTGAATCGCTTTTTGCGCACACGCACCACTTCCAGAGTGCCCTAAAGGATTTTTCCTGTAGTGCTTGTGTTTGATAATAAAAAAAAATTTGGGATACCCTTCATTACATGGTCGTAGAAAAAGTATGTTTCCACTCGTCGATAATAACTTTTTATAAAATGTTATTTTCATCACTATTTTATAAACCAACAATTAGTTTTCGATCAACACCGGAATGAAAACCCCACTTTTATTGTAAGAATTTATAAGCATCTGGGCTTGATAAATACACTTTCCTGTTGGAAATGACGCAAGAGATGTTTTGTGTTATCACCAACGAGTTCCTTAATTAATACACTTTCTTGATTAAGTAGATTTCACCTTTGTACCATTAACTAGACAATGATTAATGACGTGGCGGTACAAATAAGTAAAATTTGAGTATGAAGATTACGTCATTAGGTGTTTTCCCTTGAGGTTTCTTAATGAATGTGCCACCCGAAGTTTATTTTAGAGGTAGTAATTGAAGTGTTTACCGTTAAAATGAACTTGCTGTGGTTGTTATCAAGGGCGTTGATATTTTGATCATAATATAGGGTTAAACAAAAAAATGCTTTGGTAATCGTGTTCTGCTTTTAAAGAAAAGTAGGTTGCATATTCACTATTCAGGATTTTTCCTGATACCCCTTTATTCCTACAAGTACAAATTTAACTGCAACTTAATTGTCCAGTTTTATTTTAACGTTTTCGTATGAAGAGCGTGGGGAGAAAAATGTATAAAAACCATGCAAGAAAGCGTGCGCGAACAATAAATTATTATTTTTCCAAACCACCCGATGATACCTTATACAATAAGGGCGTATTTAGTCTACACCATTGACAGGATGTAACCACCTGCAGACCGGTTTCGAACTCTTTTGATCTCGTCAGTACAGGTTAGGTGTACATACCAATCAACGAATACTTATAAACAGGAAGAACACAAACAGCCGTGTTAACAAATCGAAGCAGGTATGAAGAAACGAACAAACCCGGCATCCATTACGTCTGGCATCAGCTGACAAACGCACGTGCTTTTCAAATGTCACTTTTGCCCAAATTTTTATTACTGTCAATATTTTAAAGTGACATTTAACCAACAAAAAACATTCAAAACCCTTTGGTGAAAATCAATATTAGGATTCTGACATGTTTTAAGCTGTAAATATCACTTTAAAATAATCCTTACATACTCTTGTATAATTTTTTGAGCTAGTAACGTAACTACAAATGAAAAATTAAACTTCAGAAATAAGCTTGTTAGTAGTATTATTAAAAAATAGGAAGTAAATCATAATTTACATAAAATATTTTACCATCTTCAACTGGGCTAGCAAATATTTCAAGCTTCAAGTCCAAGCATATTTTTGGACCCAATATGATTTAGAAAAATAAATTATTATTGATGGTTACTCTCAGTAAAGATGCACCAAAAAGAAAACGGCGTTTCTCGTGAAAAGATTAGAAAATTAAAAATTATTTTAAAATTTAAAGATGCTGCGTCTTCTCCACCATTTTAAATCACTCAGATGTTGCTTAATTTTCGTTCCCGCCAGACGAAGGAAATTAGCTTGTTTAACAATTCGTGCTGTTCGCATTCTATGCCTGTCTCTGTCTGCAGCAACCTTCCCCAATTCAGTAAAGTGAGATAAATATGACCAGGATCAAGTCGTCTGCATAAACACTCACTTCTTGGCTTTTCATATTAACTCTACGTAAGTCTGATATTGACGCTTAAATGATAGAGTGCAACAGATAGATAAAAGTAGGTTACTTGTGAGCCCATTGAGCAGAGTAGGCTTAGCATCACTTCCAAGGCCTTCTTACGTGTTTCGATCCCCCCATAAGCAGTCTCACCCAACGAATACTTATAAACAGGAAGAAGACAAACAGCCGTGTTAACACATCGAAGCAAGTATGAACAAACGAACAAACCAGGCATCCATTCCGTCTGGAATCAGCTGACAAACGCACGTGCTTTTCAAATGTCACTTTTGTCAAAATTTTTATTACTGTCAATATTTTAAAGTGACATTTAACCAACAAAAAACATTCAAACATTAGGATTCTGACATGTTTTAAGCTGTAAATATCACTTTAAAATAATCCTTATACACTCTTATATCATTTATTGAACTAGTAACGTAACTACAAATGAAAAATTAAACTTCAGATATAAGCTTGTAAGTAGTTTTATTAAAAAATAGGAAGTAAATCATAATTTACATAAAATATTTTACCATCTTCAAGTGGGCTCTAGGTCCTAGCAAATATTTCAAGCTTCAAGTCCAAGCATATTTTTGGGCCCCATATGATTTAGGAAAAGAAATTATTATTGAAGCTTACTCTCAGTAAAGATGACTAAATTAATGTTTCAATTACAAATTACTCACTTGCACCAAAAAGGAAATGACGTTTTTCGTGAAAGATTAGAATATTAAAAATTAGTTTAAAATTTAAAGATGCGTCTTCTCCACTTCTCCACCATTTTAAATCATATCAGATGTTGCTTGATTTCCATGCCCGCCAGACGAAGGAAGTTAGCTTGTTAAACTATTTAACAATTCGTGCTGTTCGCATTCTATGCCTGTCTCTGTCTGCAGCAACCTTCCCTAATTCAGTAAAGTGAGACAAATATGACCAGGATCAAGTCGCCTGCATAAACACTCACTTTTGGGCATTCCATATTAACTCTACGTAAGTCTGATATTGACGCTTAAATGATAGAGTGAAACAGATAGATAAAAGTAGGTTACATGTGAGCGTATGGAGCAGAGTAGGCTTAGCATCACTTCCAAGGCCTTCTTACGTGTTTCGACCTCTCCCATAAGCAGTCTCACTGGGCTGGTCTCACCAGAGTGCAGTATTGTTCTCGGCCTAAGTTTAATTGTACTAGAATTTACAGAAAATTGTAATAGTTTTCTAGGAAAATGTACTAGATGCCGTATGTGTAAATTTTGCAGTTAACTGTAAGAGAAATTTCAAGTTTTTCCACTCTATCCTCACCTCTGTGGTCATAGTTGGTCCATAGATGTCGTTATATATATACTTATTACTAATTGTCAAAAATGTTGTTTTATTTTTTTTAATGTTCCACTTCATTATATTTTTTCTTTTTTCCTTCATTTTCTTTATTTCCTCCCATTAAATAAAAATGTAAGGGATTTTTTGGAAATGTAATAGATCTATTACAATTGTAATAGAACAACAACACTGCCGGAGTGATACCGATCATCAGAGAAGACTCTAATACTTCACGGTGTATCATCAACGGTAGTCGATAGATTACAGCGCCCAGCGCCATCTCCTAGCAGTCCCACACAAACTGAACAGACGTTATTTGAATAAATCAAGATTTTAAAAATCTATTTAATAAATAAGAAGTTTATACTTTTTATGGTGGTATTACTATCAATACCACCTGAACCTGACTTCTTATTTTTTAAATAGATTTTAAAAATAATTTATTAAGTTAGAAATAAATAAATAAGCTATCCTTGTTTAAAACAACCGGTTACAAAGTCCATAAGAAACGTTTATGTCGCTAGCTGGTACTAGCAACTTGACTCGAGTGTATAGATGTATGTAATGACCGAACATGTAGGTACTATGTGTAAAATATATACTTTACATACTTTATTTTATTGTGTGACACACTTAGAGCCGTAAAGCTCTAATGGAGCCAATGTATTCCTGAAACGTCCTGGTGAAACCCTCTATGAATTAGAAATGAGTTCCTTTTTCGCACTACGGAATATAAAGTAGTTTGTGTCACTGAAATTTTAGTTTTAGCGGGGGATGTTTCGCATTTTATATTGTTAGCTGTTCTGGTGTTACTACGATACAAAGTAGTTTTTCAACCCCTATAAAATATTATAGTATAATATTAATTATGTTACGTTTAAGTAATTAAAATAATCATAATTCACTGGTAGTTAGTGCCAGCGGGTAATCATTCATTGCTCATGGGCTGTATCCACCGTCCTATAACTATGGATACGTACAACTTATGGGGTTTGTTCCTTTTTTGTAAGAAGTTAAATTTTATGAGTGAGAAAATGGGTTGGTGCGCACGGTTTACCGGCCATATTGTTAATGTTTATGCGAGAAAATAGATTGTTTATTTCCCAGTAAAGAAGGTCTTGAGGTGCCGTGTAATCATTGTCATTAAGGGCGAAGTACGGTCCTATTCGCCGGTTAAGGTAAATAGTTTATAAGTCGGTATTGCGCATGGCATGTGACGAGCAGCTTTGTGCGAGACTATAAAATTTGCCACTTTTGCGTTTGGAATTTTGCTATTCATAGATATAGTTGGTTGGTTAAAGGCGAGGGTCGGGTGTGAGGCCCATAGATATAGGTCGGTCGCTGTAAGCAATCACGTTACTTAATATTTTTAAACGGTTAATTAACTGTGAGCATTTTACATTGATGAGGAGAACGACCCACCCCTAAACCCACACGCAACTCCTCGGCACATTCATATATGAACATATTACATTGCCCAGCTGGGTAATAAACAGATGTTCAGGAACAATGTTGCCAAAATGTTTAAAAGTGTAAAACTTTAGTTTCTTATAAAAATAAATATTTAAGCTCACTTAGATAGTAAATACAGGACGCGATTAAGGAATCCAGGGCATAGACACTTTCAGTTCATTTTTCTATGGGAAAAACGTTATGCTCATCACGCGTCCTGATGATAGTGTGGGAGTGCATAATAAGCTTATCACTAAACCCCAACACTAACGCATAATTACACTTTACAATAACACACATAGAACAAGAGCACTTAATCATTTCGCAATAGAATTTCTATGGGCCATTAACTCTTTACTAAAGATAAAATGAAACAATTATGTTAACAATTGACAGGAACTACCCTTTGAAATAATGGTCTAGTCCCATCTTCGGACCACTCGTCGAACTTTTTCCAAGAACTCTCCGCTAGTTGAGCCAGCGCGGTTGTCATATCCGAGACTATAATTATTCATGAAAGTAATATTATAGAAGGAAATTCGGCAATTTATGATAGTCGATTATAAAACATCGAAAGTGACAACGCTGTATTTTTAAATATTAGCCCGATTGTCCACAATCAGCCGATATCGATCGAGAGAATCAACGTGTTATTTATTTAAAAAAATTTTAGATGTTAAATACATTATTTCCCAGACAATAAGGGTGTATTTTTGTCTACACAGTAGCACTTTAAAATACTAATTCAGATTGAACGGTACTTAGATGTGACGCGAAAACGAATGTGATTTTGTGATGCGAGTACTTGGTGTTTTTTATAAATTAAGTTAGTTTTAAATAAGTCCGAAGAGGTAAATAAAATTGCATTTTTTTTTCTAAAGGGTAAGTGACATTTATAAACTTTTAAGTTGTCCAGATCTGACAGGTGTCGTTCGAACTGAACAAAGGAGAATATACCTGACCATTTATAAACTCCGCGGCGGTTCGTTCGAGTCAGTTTAAGTTTATAAATCAGAGATTGTTTCCCAGCGAACTGAACGTAAAAGTTTATAATAATGTACCCTGAAAAATAAACAACTTGAAATCTGTCAAACGGTTATTGACTTTCTAAAGAGTTTACCCTGAAGATATGGCAACACTGTTCAAGATTCACTGCCATATGTTGCTGTGTTTACTTTCCGAACAGGGGCACCACGTGGTAATTTTTTGTTTGATATAAGGTCATATTCAGGGCATATTAAATTAAAGCACCATTTTTGGATATTTTTCTTCAATTTGTTTTCATCTCAGGAATTGCCGGTTTAAATATAATACGTCATTTCCATAATACCATGTATATTATACCATTTAACTCATGTTAAGAATATATTGAATTATTGTATTTTACTCCCATAAATAAATGAGAATTAATACATAAATAAGTTAAATTATAGGTTTTAATTACATTGAAGATAAAAACACTTGTGATCAACTCAAATTTCGAAAAGGTATACTTCGTTATTGTCATTAAAAATATTTAAAATGTTCTTTCCGCATTTCGGAAACGTTTTTTTGTTTAGGAGTCTTCGGTTTTATCGATGAACACACAAAAACTATAATAAAGCGGCATAGATATTTCGTTTGCACATAATTGAAAATTTTAGATGAGTTTTATTATTTTTATCATAGCTTGGTCATAAAATGCTACTGCATATTGAACATAAAAGTACTGAACATTAAAGGTATGAAGCTTTAAATCCCATACAGATATAAAAGCGTAGGTATTTGTATTACATTAAAAATTTGTAAACAGATGTTTACAAATTACAAACTAAAATTTATATCTTTACGTAGGTTTTATAGCTGATTTATCCATAAGATATTATAATAATTACAATTTTCATTATTAATCGGTACCAAAATAATATTGTAAACATAAGTTACAAAAAAGTAGTTAGGAGTTCTAATAAATTCAGTAAAGTCAAGTAAAGTATAAGTATGAACATAATTTATTTATGACTCCAGTATTTAAATATTTTTAAATGTATGGGACATTTTACTGACGACTATTATTGTACTTCAAGTATATTTTTTTTGTAAAAATGACCAAGTGTAAATCAATTATAAAAATGCTTTTTTAGAAGATTTAAGAGCTTAAATCAGATGCACTGGATCAAACAGAACTCGCTGTTCGTTAGGACAAAAGAGGAAACATTTCAACCATCATTGGAAGTCGAGCGAAGCCACATATATATAAACAGTATATTGCCAGTACGAACGTTCCAAAATACAAAAAGTGTCCCCGCTAAAGGAGATGGTGCGGGACTATTGAGTCTGCGCAGTAGGGTGGAAATTTTATTGATCGCGTCAGAGCCGGCCTGACATTATTTGTTGTTATTCGTCGCCATCTTTGGTTCTGGATGCTTTTTCAAATTACAGAATAAAAAGTGGTTCATCCACATTGTTGTCGGTATATTAGTGCTTATAAACTTTCATTACCTAACAACAATTTTTTTAAAGGAGTTTTTAATTTGTAGTGATTCGATTCGCTGTTTGTTAGATTAGTGGCTTGTCTTGTTTAAGATGAAAGGACATAAGTGCGTGGTGCTTTTTTGTAAAAGTCGTGGATCAATAAATAAAGTATAAAGTATTTCAGGTATGTACATACATATATAAGAAAATATTTTGCTTATCACATTTCCGATCTTCGGAACCGAATTTTACTAATTTTTGGTTTAGAAAAAAAGTGAGGTTAAGAAACATACGACGTCGGATGAAAGTTAAAATAAAGCTCATCGTGTCGATTGTTACAAATATTCGTACGAAATTTGGCACCAAAAGTTTACACCAATCAGGGCACCGTCATTGACGTAACTAGAATGATTTTGAAGTGGGGGCCTGGCCCCTAGTCCAGTAGGATTTTAATGAAATATATATGTTAAAAGTATGTATGGCTTCGAACTTCACTGGGGTGGGCATGGTCCACCTGCCCCCCCCCCCCCCCCCTAGTTACGCCTATGTGCACCGTCGGATCATCATATCGTCAGAAGTCGTATGCATAGAACGCTGTCTTAAATCGTTTTCGAACTACGCAAACTCACAACGCCCCCTTCGATGCCCATAGCGGGGACATAATTGCAGATTATATTAGCAATATACTGTTTATATATATGTGAGCGAAGCACGCTTAGTATTTGGAAGGGTGACCGCTTGGGAATACCGTGTCGCGAAATTTTCACAAAACATTTTAGGAAAATTTACAAAGGATTTTAGTAAATTCTACAAAAGATTTTAAAACAATTCGTTTAAAAATTTCCATAAAAATTCAGCACATGTTTGAAACACAACCAATAATAATATCACACTAATTCGAAATCACATCACAACATTTGTTATTATAAATTATTTCACAACGGAACAAAAACGGCTATGATACATTTAACACCTTATTTATTAAGCCAGAAATACCTTAACATTTAAAATTCGTATACAAGCACGTGGGAATTCAAGAGACAGCCGGCGCAACGTTCACGTGTCAATCAACATATTAAACGCGCGAGGCGTTTGAGTGACGATTTACATCGAACAAGGCCGAAGCACGCGTTGTGATCCGGCATCATCTGTTAGTCTTCTGACCCACATACACCTGATAATTGAAAACATAATAATAATAATAATATGTGTATCGCGTTGCACGTGAAAGGACGTCAGGTAATGTAAGAGGTTTTTATCTAAGTATTTAGACATTCTATTAAGAAATTAAGAATTAAACTTTCTCTAAGACACCCAAGGAGTCACCCATTTAAATATAATAAGTAAGTCATTTAAATAACATCATGTAGTATATCCATATCGTATTTTAAAGTCAAGGGCATTCATTCCTAGTTAGTTACTCTGAAGGCCATGTGTCGATGGCCATCTGATATCTTAGGAGATAAATATAATCATTCCATTCCAAATATACATTCCCTTTCTCGTATCCTATATCTTTTCATCTTATTGATGATAATAATTTGCTTTGTCAAATACAGATTCCAAATTTAGAAATATATATAACATGTAACTGTCATTAAGGTAACGTAACCTAATGAGACATTTGATATCGAATATGAACGTGGGGTTGAGTTTGTTAGAATTTGTTCGGCGTAAATAAATCGTCGAAATTTAATACCTTTGAGGGTATTTGAAATTCGATGTGAATTATTTCACCCTTAAGGTTTCGACGGTGAAAAGTTAACAAACAATTTTGAAGGTTATGAGCAGTTCTAGCAAGATGGAAGTAATGACGGTCAAAGAAAAAAGCAATAGCAGCTAGAGAACCGGTGACTATTTGTAATGTCTTTTATTTTGGTACCAAATACCATCGACTGGTATTTGGACTCGGTATTTCTATACATACCTTTTTTTTAAATCGAATATCTAAATCCTTTTTGCCTATATGCTGTCGCGCCGCTCCATCTTGTTTCAGTTAGCAACAATGTAGGTCACTAGAGTAAACCTCAGTGATGCCAGATCACACCGCGTGTCTCGCCCTTGCTTAGATAAACGCCGCGCGCGTATTGATATGTTTAACCTTCAGTATCGTTGCTTCAGAATGTTTCGATTCTGGGTTTGTTCGGAACGACATCACCGAGGGTTCCACGTACTTGATGTATACGAATTTTAAACGTTTTGTTAGTCGTAGCATTACCCGATTTTTTTTCTGTTGTGAAATAATTCATAATAATAAATGTTGTGATGTGATTTCAAATTTGTGTGATACTATATACTGTTGGTTCTGTTGCAAAACATACTCTTTGTGTCTTATTTTTTTATGGAATTTAATTATAAAACCGATTTCTTTAAAATAAGATGGAAGGTAAGAGAGTATGTACCTAAGAATTGTAGTTTTTTAAGTTTGAAAAAAAAGTAGTAATGCGGGTGAAACACGTCTTGTTGTCAAAAATTGAATTGAAATATGACAACACCGCCTACAATGCGCTGGCCTCTTTTGAGACTTTAGACTGCCTCCATCAATTATTGATTGCGAACGTCGTCAGTAGCGGCCACGTAAATTTTCAGATTTCATATAAAGTGTATATTTCGCCTAACAATTCAAAGCGCCATTTATTGTTATTTTTCTTCAATTTATTTTCATCTTAGGACTTGCCGGTTTAAATATAATAAGTCATTTCCATAACACCCTGCATATTATTTTCTTTATTGTATGCAGATTCTAACGATTTTTAAAAACTATGTACAAATATTTTCTAAATTAGCAGTAGCTGCTTTTTTGACCTGAATTGTGTGTTTCTGCAAATACTTGGGTCACTCCATTTTTATATCATTACTTTTAAAGGCATGCTTTTTTAGGATATCAAATAACATCATTATTTTTTTGTGTTAATATAATAGCAGCAGTGGGTTTATTTAAAAAAAAGGTTTTTCTTAAGGTCAACGTTTCATTTTCTATTAGCCATTTTAGGCTACAATAATTTTAGTTCGTGTTGTATTAGTAAGGATTCAATTTTACTTAATATTATTTTTCATCAATAATTATATATTTTGAAAATTTTGGAAAAAAATGTGTGATTAAATTTTACACTTATATTTAAACTAAATAACTGCGACGAAGTTCCATTCCATCATTATAATTTCGTGTTAATTTCGGTTTTGTTCATTTACCCATTTAAAAGAGACAAAGCAAACCGCATATAAAATATATTATAGTCATATTATATTGAGTATTGATGTTGCTCGAATATAATTTTAAATAAATAGAATCTACCAAATTATCAGAGTATATTTAGCTAAAATATTCGTTTTGATTGATGAGTAGTTTTAAATTATAATATTTTTGAAGTTTAAATAATATTATTTTCATATTTATAGTTGATACTTTAAGGTCAATTTATAAACTTGACGGCGACGACGATAACATAACGTGTTTTTCTCGGCTTTTCTATATTTTTATGTGATTATATTAATTTTGATGTTTATGTGATCTGAATGATACTATCAACACTTATCAACAGTACACTTTAAAATGGTTAATAAGATGGTATAAAATAAAATAATATTTACTAAATATCACGTGACAGCCAAACACCATTTTGATTGGCTGTGGAAACTTGCTACGAACGTTGCTACGACCGTCCACCGTCAAAAGATAAAATTGGTTTATGTCGGCCGTCACCCACCGTCAAACTGCACCGTCATCGTCAAATATAAATGGTCTTATGCATTTCAATATGTTTAAGCTGTAACGTCACCGTCAAACAGCACCGTCAATCGTCAACGTCAAGTTTATAAATTCAGCTTTATTCTTTGATCGAATTCTAATACAAATAAAAATCCTCTCTTAAATATTATCTAATGTTTCTTGCAAGCAGATATAAAGAAGCCGTCGCCGACTGTAAAATAAGTGGATCGATGCCCCTATGAGGGGTGTTGGACTTGATCGGATTATATTTTTATTTCTATCGAATCCGATCAAAGAATAAAATATCAACTATGCTAATTTAATTTCAAATTTCATCATAATACGTCCGTTGATGTATTCTTTTACAAATATATACATAGATTCAAAAGTTTTACATCACTCTGATTCTCGAATAAGTAATTACGTCATCGCGAGAATAGACTAAATATTAGTTCATTGATAAGTTTAAAATAAAAATCAATGAGTTTAAAATTTTTTTTATTTTAACACAACATTTTAAACCTTCCAAAAATAAACTTAACAAAAGTAAAATTTTTGAAATTTAAAAAATATAGCTTCTACTAAAATATATTTCCTCCTCTGGCCTCAATGCAAGCTTGAAGACGACGCCGAATGCTGTGCTTAAGGTTAGTAAAGCGTTCTTGCGGAATAGCCTGCCATTCCTCGGTAGCAGCGACGACAAGTTCCTGGAGAGTTCTAGGGGATTTCTTCTAACGCCAACTGGTCTAAGGAGCATGTCACAAGCATGTTCTATGGGGTTCATGTCAGGGGATAAAGCAGGCCACTCCAAGCGATTGATTCCCTCACTTTCTAGGTACTTATCCACAGTTCTAGTACGATGGGGCCGGGCATTGTCGTTTTAACATAAGAATGTATAATATCCCTAATGTTCCTGTTGCCAGTCATTGCGCATTGAACGTGGACCAACTCAGTACGCCCGTCAGATATAATACCTGCCCAAAAAAGGAAGCTTCTTTCCGTGAATGGAGGCAAGGGGCGAGAATGGGCAAGTTGAGCGGCTCTTGTTGGTTCTCTCCAAACACGAATCCGGTGACTATCGTTTATCAGACAAATCCTGGTCTCGTCGGAAAATAGGACAGAATTTCAAAATTCTTCGGGTAAGCGAACGTGCGTTTCAGCCCACTGCAGTCGACGAACTCGGTGGTGATATTGTAATTGGGGAACTCTTACTGGTCGCCGACATCTTAAACCGGATTCAAAAATTCATCTTCTTCTTGTAGAGACGGATACGCCAACTCCAATTGCATGCGTAACACCTCTCTGAAGTTGTGGGACTCGCATAGTACGATTTCCCGAATTGTTAACGTAATATAGCGGTTCTGGTGTTCGTTAATAACACGCCTTCTACCACCTCGTGGTCTCTCTCGCACATAATTGGTCTCTAGATAGCGATTCCATATGCGAGAGACATCGCTTTGAAAAACCCCTATTCTATCAGCAACAAATCTTTGGTAATTACCTTCTTCAATTAAAGCTACTATTCTTTGCACGAACAATTTTACACACTGAACCGAAAAATTTAACTGGCCAGCGCCAACAAAATGCAACACTGAAAATGTTATCTTAAACAAATGTCTTGATAATATTTTTTTTGCTACAAAAAATGGTATCGTTTTAACTGATAAACATAAATAAACATTTAAAAAAAAAAAAAATTCCTGAAATTATCTTAACATGCCAAAATCAGAGTTATGCCAAACTTTTGAATCTATGTGTATATTTAATTGTAAATTGTACTCTAGCTCTAACAAATTCACAATATTTAAATAATTGGAGATATTAAATCCGAATTATCTATCATGCCATTGTTCAATGATCGATGTACTTTTAACAGCACTAGAAGTTGTCTTAACTAAACAATTTAATACTTGAGGAGATAATATTTTATGTATTATTAATAAATTGAATAGATATGCACACATTTCGCCTGTACGATGATGATGATCGAAAATCGAACGTATTTACTTCAATTGTGGAATTCATTAAACAATCGACAAACGAACTACTTACTTAAATTACGCTAACCTAAATATTGACTAAATATTATAGTTAAATAATATCTAAATTTATATAATGAATGTTAAAATATCAATATTTATGTATAGGTTTTTTTGCGAATACTATTCAGTTAGATGGAGAACATTATCAGGTGGAGGAGGATGACACAGACTACCCAACTAAATAAAAAAATATGCATCCTTCTTCAATTTTTTAGGAGCTACTTTTACATAATATTTGTTATTCTAAAAATTAATGACCTCAATGATAAGAACTCTTTGAGTAAAACACAATGAATCAAAGCGTATTTTTCCTTGCTAAAACAAAAAACCTGACAAGTGAAAAATGATGAAACATACGGGTAAGTGAGGAGCACTTTATGCTGGTAATCTTCAGAAATGCTTAATGCCAGCGGGCGTTAGTTTAAAAAGGGAGGTTGAGATTATGTCCGTCAAATACAATTATACTGTGGAGGAAAAAATATGGCGAAAATTTCTTTTAATTGAAGAGAAATTAATAATATTAATAATAGTGGGGTTCTAGAGGAGAAATAATTTTTTTATACTTCTCTTTACCATTATATTACATAAAAAGTAGTAAATTTTAAAGAATGAAGAATAACTTGATAATGCCTTATAATTAAAAAATAATTTTATTATTCCTTATTTTTTTAAATTTATTTTAAAAAGCATTTGCCGGAAAAAAATTAATATTTGAATATTTATTTTACAATAATTTATAAACTTTAATTTAAACACTTCATAATCTGCTCGGATAAAAAAAAAATGTTAATTAATTTCATACTCGAGAAACATGCTAAAAGTTTAAGTAATTATATTTTTAGTTTTCTGGTTTTGCTCGGGTTTGTTCACGATTGGTTGGTTGGTTAATTTGGCATGTGATAATTATATTTCAAAAATGATACGATTTTTTTTTTAAATATAAATATAGAAATAAGGTATAAAACAAACCATTATAAATAGAATTTTAGCGAAAATATTTGACTGCCTACAACATTCTAAGTTGCTAAGTTTTACTGATGGCCAATCTTATTCATAGATAAATAAATATGTATTTTCAAAATCCTTAAAAAGCTTAAAAATCTAAGAATATATTTAGAAACAAACCATTATTCAAATCCGAAAAAGGTGCCTTTCTCTGAACCTTCAATATCGCATTAAAATTTAAAAGAATGGACACAACTTGGAGCCTAAAAATATCCATTTTACACCAGTGTCTCGTAGCCGTTCTATTTACAGTTATTTTTCACCTTACACAGTGTCACTATTAAAGTTGGAACCATATGGGATTTCACCATGAGTTAATGATTCAATAAAGACTGAAAATTACATAATTGAATGTGACCATGCGGCTTTTGTTAACTGTCAAATTTAACATTTTCTCCACAAAATCAAATAATGGCATTTATTTGATCGAATTTTAATAGTACATTACGTATCAAGAGTCGAAAAGAGGCTTTTGCGGACGAGATGCGGAAAAGCCTCCGACGGCCCGAGATATGTACCGTATTTTTTTTTACAAGTGCTCCGAAGCTTTGATGCCAAATAAATAAATAAATTCTTCAGACAGTTTTCCTGTCTACATGCCATGAAAACACTCGCGCACGGACAATGTAAATATCTATTTATTATTTTTGACAAATAGGCTCGGTGGCCTAGTAGTATAGCGTACGCCTTGTGCTCTGAGAGTCGCGGGTTCAAATCCCGCACTCGGCATCTCTGGTTTTATTTATTTTTTTACAAGTGCCCGAGCATTTGAGGCCATATAAATAAAGAAATTTTTCAGACATTTTTCTAAAACATCTTTGAAAAATTAACTGCCAATTTAATTTATATATAATCCGCTATTTATTATCGCTTGTAGTATGGCTCGGTGGGCAGAGTGTCCGCCTGGTGATCTGAGGGTCGCGGGTTCAAATCCCTCACCGACAATTCTGGTTTTATTTATTTATGAGCACATGGTGACTCGAAGCGGGCGGGAAAAATCTTTCCCGCCCGCTCTCTTGGAAAACGCCACTTTCGGTGAAGTGAACATGCATGAAAAGAGGCACTTTCGGGGCACTTTTAAAAAAATAATTAATTGGAAAACCTGTGGGTATTGTAATTTTATGCCTACATACCAAATTTGAATCACTTATGATGATTTTTGTTTTTTTATCTATTTTTGGCCAATATCTATTTTCATTGAAAATGGAAGTCGACCCTACCACCGTGAATCTATTTATTTATACAATACTCATCGTCTAAATTCATCCGTTATACCAAAAATTCTACCAAAATATTCATTGTCCTCAAAAAATTAAATTGCAGTTTAAATATGTTACTATCCGTGAAGTAAACGTCTCATAACTTTAAAGATTTAACCAACGAGGAGGAGAGTCTTGTTTTTTTTGGCTTCATTAAATTAATTTTTAATGAAGCCAAAACTTATGGTAAATTTACCTAAATAGAAACATAAATAGTTTCAATATCAATCAATATGTTCCAACTTTAATGGCGACACTATATTTTCTTTGACTGAATCTGAAGCTCTAAACTATTTTTAAGTATTCTCGAAATTATCCAAATTGTTTAAAGGTATGCAAGTATCAACCGCCTTAACCGTCTATGGGATTTTTCTGGTGTATTGTCGAGTATTTAATGTGGATTTTATTAAACTTCCTTCTAATTCAATATTAAAATTTCCCGTGCAAACAAATGATATCATCTCACTTGGCTATATTATAAGATAATTTAACCTGGATTTTATATAAGCTTCTATTGTATGTTTTCTTCATAAAACTTTCTTAAATAAAACCCCAGGGCATCTAGGCGAAGTACTCTATCATTTCCCTTAATATAAAATTAAATACAATTTTCTTCCAACCTATTCATTATTTCTCTGTTACAACGTTTTTCTTAAGAAATTTTATTTAAAGCAAGAGACAATTTTATCTCAAGTGATTGATCATCCTTTTACCTGAGAGGAAGGTGCTAGCGTTCTAAAAATAGCTGCCGAAAATTCGGCAGCGAAGTACACGACACGGCATGGCGATAATGACTGCAGGTGGAAGAATTCTTTAGCTGTACTGAATTTTTATTAATTGAACGGAGAATCTATCGTCGTTTGTAAAATTAATTTAAATATAATACTAAAATAATATAGTTCTGGCAGGGCTTGTTTTATTTATGTTGAATCATTCTCTCATAAATATGTAGTTATATCGAACAAACCCGATATGTAGGCGTCCCTCGAGGAAACGTTTTGGGATCTAGCATTTATCTACTTTGCACTTGACAAATGTTTTGTTAGCGACGTAGATGCCTCCACCAATCACCTTCAAAAATTTTGATCAAAAGTATGGCGATTTATATACGATAAGGATCCTAACATTTTTTAAACGACACTTTGAATAATCTACACATTTTAGTTAAAAATATCAAATTTCCTTTGTAACATATTTGCTTAAAAACAAGAGATAATTTTATCCGAGGTAATAGATCATTCTTTCATCTGAGATGGTGCTAGCGACCGCTGTTCTAAAAATAGCATCCAAAAATTCGGCGGCGGAGTAAACGGAGCGACCGACGATGGCTGCAGGTGCATTGATGGCATCCCGGGCCCGCCACCGGCAAAGCAATCGATAAGTGGGGGCGGGAACTCCAGGCCGACTGGCGACACACAGTTGGCTAAATTATTAAACACCTTACCAAGGATAAAAAATTTTTTAGGTAAGATTCAGGCTTATGGCTTGCTTAGGCTTTTTTCCGAATATTGGGTTCAAATTAGGCATATAGTATAGTTAGGTTGAAAAAAGGAGGCTATTTATAGCATTTAAATGGTTGGGTTGTTAAAATTAAAATGATCTTGCAAGTTTTTGGAAATTTATATGTAAAGAAATTAACTCAAAGTTTATATATGTAAATTTCAAGGAATGAACTACCGAAAGAACGATGACAGATAACAGATACAATGGTTTTCTTCTTATGTGCATTAATTATATTTTCTACTGTTACGGGCAACTAAAAAGAAACATCCGATCAGAAATCAGTACCAAGTACCCACTTACTATTTAACAAATTCATATTTTAATCATTACTATATTCGTTACTAAGAAATGTTATCAACTTTAACAAAAAAAATACATCTCGATCCTTTCATCGGCAACCTGGAACTGGCACATATCATCGAGTTCAGCGTCGTAGTGTCCCGTTAGTATCTCTACTTACAGCTGTTGATTGTGCGTCACGAAATGTTCAGCACTGTATTAAGGACCACCTACGTATGCCATTGTAACATCAATGGATTTTATCGGGGTTGATGAAACACATAAGTAGGCGATGATGCCAGAAACAACATACCTCTAAAGCATTTCAAATATATCCCATTTAGAATTACGTTACAAGTAAATTTAAATTCTAAAATGTAAAATTTTATGAATAATTCCCTAAATATAGGGGGTTACTTTGAATCTGCGAAATTGACTTAAAGAGAAGTAGAATAATCGGGTTGGAATTTTGTTATCGTGGTAGCATACCAGTTCAATTAGGCCAACCATAAATTTAGGACAAGATTATAGTAGAATGTACAATACTAGATACAGAGAATTAAAATTTATGGACCTAATAATCGTGGAAAATAGAAACTTAAAAATAATATCGTGAAGAACATATAAAATAGCTTTAAGAGTAGATAAATATTATGTTCTTAGGCTGACTTATGACAATATAAAGACGCGTCCTCACTCAGTCAACATTGTCGATCGATTTTCTCTATCGACACTGTCTGACTAACAAACTTTCTGTCTCCATGGCTTGGATAGGCGAAGTCTTCTCGACCTATTGGGTGGCAGGGTTAGATAAAGTCATGAAGAACGAATTAAAGCAAAGTTATTAAATATGTTCACTATCTTCAATTATAATACTTCTCGTACATATGCTAGTTATTTATTACCATTTTTCTCAATTTTTAGTTATAATGTTTAAAATTTTGATTAAAACATTCAGTACCCGTATCTCTCTATGAAAAAAACTATTTGTTTAGAAGTTCAAGAAATTCTATATATTAACGGTGTTCAGATAATTCATCAGGATACTTGGAGACAACAAGAAGTCGAAAAATTAATACTTTTTTGCATTTGAAAAACTAATTTTATTGCTAAAAAAAACTTTAATTCCAGTTTTGTGTCTAAACGGTTTGGTTTTTCGATTCTACTAAAGAGAACCTTTTGTATCAGGTATTCTTTTGCCTTTAAAATTACATGTACTTTTTACAAGATCTGCCTGCCAAAACAAAAAAGATATGCCAAAAATTAAATTTCAATTTCAGGTAAAATGTCGGTGGAGAAACATTTTTATAACAAAATGATAGAATTCGTGAAGCGTAGTCCCTGTGCTAAATATCAACTTGATAGTTTAAAAACTAACTGCAATATAATATATCTTACATTCAGAAAATAATTTTGTAATGTCATTAACTTCTATATACATGACTGATATATTGTATATAAAATAGCATTACAGCAGATGAATATGTTAATAAATTCTAAAAAGAAGAACAAGCTACGTCTTCTTGAAGCTAACATGGATTATCCAGCTTTTAAAGGGCAGAAGTCGCCTCTAGCGATGCGTACATTTATGGCAAACAAAATTTAACCTTTGAAAACAACATTAATTTTTAACAAGCAGGAAATTATGGAAGTCTCAACCAGAAACGAATTGAAATTAAAATTTAAACTTTTTTTTAATAAGAATTAATTGGTTAATGAGGCAATGTGCAGTTTAAATTTAACTTACATTACTAAAGTACTTACTACTACTATCACTCTTAATAAACGTTTTTGCTTGTCTAGAAAATACGATTCATCATAAGAAACTTCAATTTTTTTATACAGGGTGGGTAAAAACTGCAAAAATGTTATTTTGCTTAAGATTAAACATACTTTATTTTGAAAGATACGAAAAAAAGTCACTCTTAATAAACGTTTTTACTTGAATACTGAATAGGTGATACTTGTTGTCAATGTCTTTATTTAATGAAGTAATAATAATACGAACATTTTTATTAACATGAAAAGAATACGATAACGATTTCATAATTCAAAAACTCCACCCCCATACTCGACACATTTTTCTAATTGCTTTCTCAAATAAGTGAAAGAATTTCTGATTTCTTCCTGAGATATCGATTGGACAGCCTTGATAATTCTGCCCTTCAGCACTTCAATATCATTTGGTATTGCTGTTGCAAAAACAATTTGTTTTAAACGGCCCCATAAAAACATATCGGCCAAGGTTAAGTCGGGACTTCTTCTAAAGACCAGTACCTAACGTACTGGGTTGCAACGGTTCCATTTGTTGAAAATGTACTTTCATCAGAAAACATGATACATTTATAAAAATCAACATTTCCACTTAAAATTTTGTCTCCTATCCACAGGCAAAAATCAAGTCGTTTCGCGTCGTCTCCCTCTTCCAATCTTTGATTAAAGTGCGGTTTATACGGATACAATTTATTTGCTTTAAGGATCTTCTGAATTTGACTTTTTCACAATTTCCAACTGAGTAACATGATTTCTAAGGGACGTCATATGATTTTCTTCAACAGAATGAAGATCTAAGTGTAGCAGCATCATCATAGTCGTATTTCTTCTTTTTTTTTTGAGGTCGAAAACCGAACCAGTTCTCTTGAACTTTTTTATTAACTTGCAGATTCCCATCCTAGTTATTGGGATTCATTACAAATTTCTCGGTAAATTGTTCCATGACGTAACGGTATGAAACTTGACCATCCCCATAACATTGTATTATAAAAACTCTTTGTTCAGTAGATAGCATTTCTACTTAAATAATAACTTCATTAAATAAAGACATCGACAACAAGTACCTATCACCTTAAGTGTTATTATTATTTTAACTAGGTTCACCAGCCAGAGGTGTGCCAGAGAATACTTTTTGGGAAATAATTTTTACATAGGCAAACCTTTTAATGAATTGTTCTACTTCGGTTTGTTGTGTAGAAAACACATTCATTAAGAGTGACTTTTTTCGTATCTTTCAAAATAAAGTGTGTTTACTCTTAAGAAAAACATTTTTGCAGTTTTACCTACCCTGTATAAAAAAATTGAAGTATCTTATGATGAATCGTATTTTCTAGACAAGCAAAAACGTTTATTAAGAGTGACTTTTTTCGTATCTTTCAATTTTTAGTCCATTGTCTTCTTGGAAATCCCATCCGTGGACATACTGTATATATATATGCTCATGAGTGCCTACACTTAGGATAAGTCCAGTAGCTAAAATGCGCATTATCGTCGAGTGTTACTGTCATGAGCTGGATCATCAACCGTATAGTCCAGATTTGACTCTGACTTGTATGTATTCAGTAGTTTGAGAAAACACCATATTGATGACTATATTAAAAGCTAACATAAACAGAACACAGGCTGAAGTTAAGAGTGTTTGTGTTAAAAACTAATATATTTTTTTAAGAGTATGCTATGACGGATCTTTAAAAAACACATTTTTTATTTCCTTGTTAAGGAGAGAAATTTTCCTAGGTATATAATGTAAATATATTGGCTACTTGTGAAAGTTCACCGGTAACACAAATAGTGCTTTGGCTTCGGTTACTGTAATATTTGCAGTTCTCTTGCCAAGTGGGCCAGCCTTAGATTGTTGTCATCAGATTTATATTCAAATGGGCAAGTTCTTTAATAGAAATAGATGCATTGTTTCTACTGGGTGAGTATTGTTTAAAACACTTGTTTCATTGTTGACATTTTTGCCCTGAAGGGGAGTAATTTTAAATACAGGGTGTACGAAATTAACTCACTTGAGGCTGATGACATTTAACTATTATTTCGCAGTTTCTTACTTAATTCATAAACATTGAAGCGAATTGTAATATACATCAGGTCGATATGTTGTTAATTTTTAAATTTACCATGCACATACGCAATTTCTACGTAAATCCACTTACAGGGTGTTATGGAAATGACTTATTATATTTTATTCGCATCGTAGACCTGAGTAGTTCAGTGCCAAATGGAAACCATGGGGACCTAGCAACGAGCGAAGAGTAAATTTGAATAAAAAAATAGCTGATTTCATATCGGGTATAAAGGAAGGAAATTATTTCTATGAAACCAACTAACTACATTTATCATAACGAAACAGTAAATTAATTTATATTTATTTTGTGCTATTCGGGAAAGACGTGAGAATTGTTCTCTGCAAAATAAATCCCCAATTTCGAAAGTACTAATTAGGTTTACTCAATAACGTCAACGAAAATTTTAAAGTGTACACTAATACTAAGGAAGTAAATTACTTAATCATTTTGTCTTGTGATCATAGGCAATGGTTCAGAAAAGTCGTTCAGCTATTTATTTTATATATTTAATTTTTGACCATACCACACCGCATGTATACCGAAAAATTGTGTTGAAAATTACTTTTCACTGTTGCTGCGAGATTTTCGTCTGACCATTCATGAGAGTTGTGAGTATTATTAATGCCTTGACCGGTTGTTTCATCTGAAAAATTATAAGTCAAAATTTGAAACATTTATACAGGTGGATAGATAGGTGAAATTTTTTAATTATGCTATAACTTGGAAACAGTTGAAAATTGGATAGGGACATTTAACATTATTTTTTCTTCTTTAACTGGAGTTCCTGTGGTTTTGTCCGTTCGTCCCAACTCACCCTACATACATCTAGAAAGTGTTCTCTTACATACTGTGCATCAGTGTATATACGTAAGCAATAATTTTCCAATCCTTATTTCCCATTTAATAAGTTATTTATCACTTTAATTCACTGCACTGTACATGTTATGAATTACTTGCCTCGGAACCTTTCGAAATTGGGGATTTATTTTGCAGAGAACAATTCTCACGTCTTTCCCGAATAGCACAAAATAAATATAAATTAATTTACTGTTTCGTTATGATAAATGTAGTTAGTTGGTTTCATAGAAATAATTTCCTTCCTTTATACCCGATATGAAATCAGCTATTTTTTTATTCAAATTTACTCTTTGCTCGTTGCTAGGTCCCCATGGTTTCCATTTGGCACTGAACTACTCAGGTCTACGATGCGAATAAAATATAATAAGTCATTTCCATAACACCCTGTAAGTGGATTTACGTAGAAATTGCGTATGTGCATGGTAAATTTAAAAATTAACAACATATCGACCTGATGTATATTACAATTCGCTTCAATGTTTATGAATTAAGTAAGAAACTGCGAAATAATAGTTAAATGTCATCAGCCTCAAGTGAGTTAATTTCGTACACCCTGTATTTAAAATTACTCCCCTTCAGGGCAAAAATGTCAACAATGAAACAAGTGTTTTAAACAATACTCACCCAGTAGAAACAATGCATCTATTTCTATTAAAGAACTTGCCCATTTGAATATAAATCTGATGACAACAATCTAAGGCTGGCCCACTTGGCAAGAGAACTGCAAATATTACAGTAACCGAAGCCAAAGCACTATTTGTGTTACCGGTGAACTTTCACAAGTAGCCAATATATTTACATTATATACCTAGGAAAATTTCTCTCCTTAACAAGGAAATAAAAAATGTGTTTTTTAAAGATCCGTCATAGCATACTCTTAAAAAAATATATTAGTTTTTAACACAAACACTCTTAACTTCAGCCTGTGTTCTGTTTATGTTAGCTTTTAATATAGTCATCAATATGGTGTTTTCTCAAACTACTGAATACATACAAGTCAGAGTCAAATCTGGACTATACGGTTGATGATCCAGCTCATGACAGTAACACTCGACGATAATGCGCATTTTAGCTACTGGACTTATCCTAAGTGTAGGCACTCATGAGCATATATATATACAGTATGTCCACGGATGGGATTTCCAAGAAGACAATGGACTAAAAATTGAAAGATACGAAAAAAGTCACTCTTAATAAACGTTTTTGCTTGTCTAGAAAATACGATTCATCATAAGATACTTCAATTTTTTTATACAGGGTAGGTAAAACTGCAAAAATGTTTTTCTTAAGAGTAAACACACTTTATTTTGAAAGATACGAAAAAAGTCACTCTTAATGAATGTGTTTTCTACACAACAAACCGAAGTAGAACAATTCATTAAAAGGTTTGCCTATGTAAAAATTATTTCCCAAAAAGTATTCTCTGGCACACCTCTGGCTGGTGAACCTAGTTAAAATAATAATAACACTTAAGGTGATAGGTACTTGTTGTCGATGTCTTTATTTAATGAAGTTATTATTTAAGTAGAAATGCTATCTACTGAACAAAGAGTTTTTATAATACAATGTTATGGGGATGGTCAAGTTTCATACCGTTACGTCATGGAACAATTTACCGAGAAATTTGTAATGAATCCCAATAACTAGGATGGGAATCTGCAAGTTAATAAAAAAGTTCAAGAGAACTGGTTCGGTTTTCGACCTCAAAAAAAAAAGAAGAAATACGACTATGATGATGCTGCTACACTTAGATCTTCATTCTGTTGAAGAAAATCATATGACGTCCCTTAGAAATCATGTTACTCAGTTGGAAATTGTGAAAAAGTCAAATTCAGAAGATCCTTAAAGCAAATAAATTGTATCCGTATAAACCGCACTTTAATCAAAGATTGGAAGAGGGAGACGACGCGAAACGACTTGATTTTTGCCTGTGGATAGGAGACAAAATTTTAAGTGGAAATGTTGATTTTTATAAATGTATCATGTTTTCTGATGAAAGTACATTTTCAACAAATGGAACCGTTGCAACCCAGTACGTTAGGTACTGGTCTTTAGAAGAAGTCCCGACTTAACCTTGGCCGATATGTTTTTATGGGGCCGTTTAAAACAAATTGTTTTTGCAACAGCAATACCAAATGATATTGAAGTGCTGAAGGGCAGAATTATCAAGGCTGTCCAATCGATATCTCAGGAAGAAATCAGAAATTCTTTCACTTATTTGAGAAAGCAATTAGAAAAATGTGTCGAGTATGGGGGTGGAGTTTTTGAATTATGAAATCGTTATCGTATTCTTTTCATGTTAATAAAAATGTTCGTATTATTATTACTTCATTAAATAAAGACATTGACAACAAGTATCACCTATTCAGTATTCAAGTAAAAACGTTTATTAAGAGTGACTTTTTTTCGTATCTTTCAAAATAAAGTATGTTTAATCTTAAGCAAAATAACATTTTTGCAGTTTTTACCCACCCTGTATAAAAAAATTGAAGTTTCTTATGATGAATCGTATTTTCTAGACAAGCAAAAACGTTTATTAAGAGTGATTTTTTTTCGTATCTTTCAATTTTTAGCCCATTTGTCCTCTTGTAAACCCCATCCGTGGACATACTGCATATAAGGCGTTCAATTAATACATTTTTCTGAACAATTATTATTGCAATATATTTCCTGGAGTTGTTCAGTGTAAAGCGACTTTAAACCACTGTGTTGCGGACCACAGACAGGAGACGGGAAGGTTCTATCCGTTTCCGCTCTAACCTCATTTGATTTTACCTGCGTTGACTTTATTCAGATGAGAAATGACATATATGACAACATTTTTTTTTTCAATGATTCATTCACCTGGATTTATACCTTTAAGTAAAATAACATCACGTATACGTTTAAAGTTTTTCTAAAATATTGACCATCTAGAAATAGAAATTTACTTAATACCTTATTAAGGTAACGGACCCACAAATAGCTTTTTCTGTGTTTTTAACTCTGCGTAAGAATTTATAAAACCTCGTTTATAGTTTAATATCCTTCTAAAGTTTATCAAGACAATGTTCCGATTTAAATAAGTATCGATAATAGGATTAGGGAAGTTTTATAAATTATTAAATTTAACACAATCTCCGATGTCCTAGAAACGAAGTGAAACTCGTTAGTTCAGTTTTCAAAACGGGTGGAACCTGAAACAACCTAAAGGGAACACGAATAAATAAAACGCAAAGGACTTACTTAATTTAAGGAGGATACGACTTTGCTTCACAGTCTTTGAAGAATAAACAATTGACATTCTTAGGTAGATTGTAAACAACTTTCCATAATTTTTCTTTGTCGTTTTTTGTTAATTAAATAAAGACATTATATTGTCTTCGAGCTTTCGGAACGTACTTTAATAAAGCCGTTATTGGAACGGTCGTCTTTCATAGCTGCTTTCACGTTTCACTACCGGATTAACAACTTTCATATTTGTCGTTATTGTTAAATAAAATTATTTTTTGTTTTTCTGTGTTTGTGTGTTAGATTTAAGTTAAAATAGTAATTTATAACTCAATATGGTAAGACTGCCCTAAACTGGATAAAAATATAGACTTTTCAGTCAGGTCCGTCGATTCATAATCAAGACATATCAAACCGTTCAGCTGCAATGAAAATAGAAACAGACAGAAGATAAAAAGAGATGGGGATTCTACAGATAGAATACCAGGTCATTGTTTGTTTCAAGTAATTTGAGCCTTAATAAAATGTTGGTTTTTTAATGAGATACCGGCTGTTCAAGTTTAACTTCCAAATTTCAAGCTGCTTTTGAGATGTAGACATGAAAATTCATAATTAGTGACTCTTGAGGGCGAGTAACTATTCCTATCGTTCAAATAACTTGCGGATGGCGCTAGTTTCACTCTAAACACCCACTATATTACTCCCAAAATACTTTGCGCATAACTTTATTGAAATTCTGATTAAAATTTATAATAGAATGGTAGTTTCTAAAGAAACAGTATATGCTTAATTTATTTTGTTAAATCAGTCCGTTTTCGAGATATTTGTATTTTTAAACAACATTGCATGGAAGTTATTCTTTTCAACAGAAATAATTATTCAGCTTTGACTAAAACCTAGATAACAATATAATGGAAATTATGAATTAGAATCATTCTAACAATTCAAAATAAATAAAATTTGAATATCTATCGGGTTGATCTAACAGAATAAATACATAAAGTTCATAATTTTTCTTTACAAATAACCATTTTATTATACGTTTTAATCAGAATCCCAATAAAGTTACTCGAAAGATATGTTAGGCGTATAGAATGTCAGCGCCCTCTACAAGTTACTTGAAAAACTGAAATATATGCATATTATTCGCCCTCAAAACCTCCAATTTTTACAAGTTTTCTTTCCTATACAGTCTGTTCACAATTAAGTCGGCTCTATTGCTTACTTTCTTATTACAAAAGCTACGAATTCCATTAAATTAGCAAAGTAGTGAAGTTTTTTCGCTGATTATCATGATAATGTCAAAAAAGCAATTGAACGTCAGAATCACGTGATATTGGCAAGAAGGTATTTTTTTTTAAATATAGTGTCCTATATAACCATTTGACAGAGATTGAAATACTGAACAAAATATATCCTTTAATAATAACGGAAACATTTTGATTCAATGAAATTATCCACTTCCTATTGCAGACGGCTGTGAACCAATAACAAGAATTAAATTAATTAAAGAATTAATACGTTACGTTACTACTTTTATTATCAATTGCAAATGCAGTCCCGTGATTGACTGGTCCTTTGGGTCAATAAAATTAATATTTGCTTCCGTTTATAAAAATATATTCCAATCCTTTAAAGGCAGATTATCTCTAGAACTTAAACAACCTAATACATAAATTGCATAATCTCGAATATTCAAGTTTCCAACGGGACCTCGTGAATCGGAAATACGCCAAAGCGAATTAGTGAACCGTAAGCCCAAAGAACTTTTATCAACTGTTAAGTTTTATTGGTCTAGTAAAGAAGCTTCTCTGCTTCTCGAGATATCGAGGGAAAGAAAATGGTTAATAAATTACCCTTTCATAGTGGCTTGAGAATTTTTAAGTCGATTAGATGAAATCTTTATAGGATGGTGAAGTATCTAGGAGCCTTTAAATTTGACTAAAAGACAGCAGAGGGTGGATAATACAGGGTGTTCGGATAATGCAGGAGGTTACTTCAAGAGGTGATTTTACAGGAAAATGTGGGAGATCTCCCGGATATGAAAAAAAAACAAGTGAAAGGCTACTATAAGTTCATTTATCCATTGCAATCAAGTTTCTTACACATAATTTTTGAACCACCAGGTATATTTAATTTTTTTTAAATATGATGTATACTAGGTAAGACCATTCAAATTGGTATCTAAAAGAGTGTCGTGAATTACTAAAATTATTAAAGAAAACATCAAATAGTGTTTTCTTTAATAATTTTATTATGGATTTTTATCAAGTTAAAGCTGAAAATATAAGATTTTTGTGAGTTACTCACAGCTGCAGCGACGGGCTAGCTGTGACACTCATGGCGCCTTTTTTTAACGCCCTGCATGACAAGAACTAGACAACGGTTTTTACATACCTTTAACTATAGACTGAAAATTAAATACTCTTCATTTATGTCGCTAATTCTAATCGTTTCCGAAAAATCATTTTAATTACTTCATATAATTGGCGTATCTCGGTAAAATTGACGTCTCTTTCCGATTATTTTTATTGGAACCAAGATATTCAGGGTGGGTAGCTTACAACTTGATGCCATTTATAATAACTATTCAAAAATACAAAAATTATACAGTTTTTAACATTTTTCTTAAATATTCGTTTTGAAAATAAAAAGACAAACTTAAAAAAATCTGGCATAAAAAATAAAATATCCCAAGACCCCTCTAATATCCATTAAGTTCTAATCAATATCAACTTATAGTAAAAAAAATATTATACTGGCTATTTTTACCAGAGAAATTGAATGTTATATCATTTCTGTTCGCTCAAATACCAATTTTAATGTTAAAATATTTGTCATTCGTCATCGTTATTGCGGGCCGACAATTTATCAAAATACAGAATATTTCGAGGATAAATAAATTGAATTCTTACCACAAATATCTCTATTAAATGGTCTACATAGCGCTTTGGGGAATCGGACTTTCCTTGACCGGGTTTTTAAAATTTTTATAAAATATTGACTCTCTGTTAAATATCCATTAATAATAATAAACGTTTAGCTTGGTTCCCAAGGCAAGCTTACAGGAATTATCCCTATTACATAACTTATGTCAGATCAATTTTCGGATATGGCAATCTCAGATATCTATTAAATAAGATGAACTTGTCTGATAGCCCGCTCGTGTCTATGTGATGGCACAAGCGTGGATGATCTAAACCACTGGTTGTTTAATTGTTTGCATAACCAAAGACCTTCTGATTATCTGTTACAAGAACTGGCTAAAATACATTATTTGTGCATTAATGCTGATAGCCTATTGTACATAGTAAGAGAGTAAGATAGAAGAAAAAAAAAATAAAACATTTAGCTTTGTTTAGAGCTAGCCATTCCTTGGAATGGACATTTAAAGGATAATATAAAGTAAGTTTAATCAAAATATGCGAAAACTAAAGAGAATAAAACGAATCGCAAAAAACAACAAGTCAAAAGCCGATCGAGCAAATGCGCGCGAATCTAAACTCACAACAGTACGCGGATTATTTTGACGGTTGCAAATTGTTTGCCAATCGATACAGTTTGCCCTGCTAACACCGAATTTTTTATCAGAGCCATAGAATTTGGTTCTGCAAACACTTTAAACCAATTGCGCATTCTTCGTGCAGATTGTAACTACTTCCGAGTGCTTACCATATATGTATATAGAATTTAACACTATTCTTAAAATACTCTAAAACGAGTTCGTTGGTCTTCAAACGGCGACGGTTACACTGCATTAGCTATGTTTATGGGTAATATTGACATGCTCTTATGGGAATTTAACCCGCCTCTTCGCATTATATCCTACATATAAGTAGGGCATTGGATTTATCCGAATTGGCTTAAAAGATTATAACAGCGACCAGAAGTACAGTAAATCAAATAAATGTTCAACTGCTGAAAGTTAAACCAGTTTAATGGGTTTATTTTGCCTTTTCTCGCGTAAACAAAGGGGTCGGGAACAGGATTTAATCTCCAAAAATTTTGAACTTATTTAAGTCCTATTTTTACGGCTTATTACTTTTAATGGTATTAACAATTAGGCGCTGAAAGTTGTTATTTTGTAAGAATTCGAATAAGATTTAATAGCCTATTAGGCCTATAGGATCGCTATAATTCGATTATAAGGATCACTAATCTTAACGTTCGTAAACTCATTTCAAATCTTGTGGAAAAAAATTATTAATTTTAACTCCTAATTTTTTTAAATATGATCAACACTTATTCATATCAACAACAATTTTCTTGATTGTGATATACATTTCTTTAAAAAAATTATATTTGGGAAAAAACTGTAAAAAATTTAAATGTTGTTTAATGACTTTCCGACAATTATTTTTTATCCATCGAAAAAGTTTTATATCTCCGCTGGAATTCGAACAAATAAACAATATCTTGTTTGTCGAACGATCGCGCTAGTTGTTGAAGCGTCAGTTACTGCAAACTCTAGGATGAGAGTTCGTAGATTCAAACCCCACGGCCGGTAAACCGATTCGCAATCTGTGGATTTTAGTGGTATAAGTTATAAATCACGTCGTTACTGTGTTACTTTTTTTTATTTCGTATATTTTTGTAATAGCATGCGTCACATTGAGGTGTACCATCGTGCCAATAAAAAACTAGGACAACAAAATTTCTTATTCTCTCCTTGACTACTACGAATTATTTACTGTCGAGTCTGGTAAGAGTAAAATGCCATATACAAATTTTACATGTCAACAAAGATTGTTACTTTTTCATTAACTTGTCAAGCACATTTTTTTTACCACAATTAACTCCCCAGCAAAGGGCTATTATCTACAGTAGGTTGCGAGATGGTACTTTAATTAGGGATATTGCAGGCGAACTGGGAGTAAACAGAAATACCGTTCTGTTAGCAAAAAAAAATAGCAAGGCATCGAACTATTATTAGGAGCAGTTTCAGGTTCCCCTAGAATGTTTGCTAAAGATGAAAATAGAAGAATACTAATTATCAAGAAGTAATAAACAAACAAAAATGTGTTGCTTTGACAAATTTTGTGTTCGTATATTTTTTTACTTCCTGTTATATTTCTTTTAATATTCAGTTTATATTTTAATTTTTTGGCGACTTTAAATATACGTACTTTAATAAAGCATTTGACTTTTTCTTAATAAAAAATACCTAATACATTTAGTTCCTCCATATAAACTTCCGCTTAACTTTATAAAACAAGTAACATATTTTGATGCCACCTCGTATCGCAAAATGCAAACCTTAAATTATGTAATCTAGGTTACTTCCTAAAAGTTAGGTGTTTTTACCTTTACAGCTGTCGAGCACCTTTTATAGTCTATGAGATATGTATTTCCGTTTCCCAGTTTTAAGATTTTGCTGTCCTAGTTTTTTATCGGCACGATGGTACAAAGCAGATAGAAATACCGGGTCCATATGTCTCAAGTCAATGGGTTGTACAAAGTTACAAAATTTCAATAAAACATACAGGATTGCTTAAAAGTAATAATCTAAAATGCAAATCTTCAAACACGTCTTAGGGGCCCGATATTTTTTTAGGACGGACATTAGGAAAAATGATTGATATATGAACTACTAGTATTATTTGGACCGCCCCCATACGCCGCCGAAATATCACCCTATAGTTACTGAGTACCCTGTATAATTGAAAAATAAATTTAATAAAAATACCGAACATTTTTAAACTCACATTATGTCAAGAGATAATGAATTGGATTTAATTTTCGTTTATGAGTGCACACACCATTTTCATTTTTAAAACAGATTTAATCTTTCGTAATTAATTAGGTATTTTAACAGAAAACGTTATTAATCATTAGATACAAACATTAATTTCACATTTACATAGGCATGCGACAGTGACAACTGTGATTTAGAAATTAATTTATTTTATTTTTTATGGTCTGTTATGTTATTTAAAAATATGAAAGAGGACCTAAATCTACATTCAGCGGTATGCAACAATTACGGGTTGTCAGACGTTTTGTTCCGTAAATTGACCATCTTCATTAAATACCCATAGTACGTTCCTGTAACAAACCCGAACAAACCCAATGAGCGAGCAGGAGCAAGTGAGAGCAAGTTCATGTTTATATGAACGCTCACGTGGTGTCGAATGCTTTACAATCCATCTACACCACGTGATCATCTTGCTCTCACTCACTCTTGCTCACTCATTGGGTCTGGACCCGGCTTTTATAGAAATAAAGATGTATCGAGTGAACGAAGAATTCTAGAAGACTGAAATATTGACGCGATTAACTAGCGAGGTTTGTCGCAGAAGATCAATTAGAAACCGGTACTGTATATTTAACCTTTAATTTCGTAACCAAGACAAACGTAAACTTCTCATCTTAACTTGGTTTAAGCTTACAAAGAAATAAAACTTTTGTTTCCCTTAAGTATTTGTTTTCTTTTGTGTAACGAAGTAGAAGAATTATCTTCCTCGAGATTTATTTACCCAATTTATTTACTGTCATTTTAAATGGGGGGGCGTAGTTGTAATATTGTATGGTATTAATTAATACACGTTTGAGTTCAAATACACGTTTTTTTTATCTTAAGCTAGCACTAAAAGGGTTTTTCTTTAACTTTAATTAGAAATAAAATATTACTGTTCAAAAAGTCAAATAATGCAATTGTCGGTATGAGCTCTCGAGGTATATTATTTAAATTATTAATTAGGTACATGAAGCTCTTAATTAGATAATGTTGACATTGGCTGCAATAAACGCACATTCGGCTGTATAATTTGAACTTTTAAAAAAATATAAATTAAAGTTACAGTACCTTTGTCAGTCCATACTTAACTATAACTTATTTAGTAGTTATATTTTAGCTAAATAGTGCCTCTATATTTTATTAAATTATATAAATACCATGTTTCCTATTTTTTACTTTGTTGTCTAATATTATAAGAGAGTTGCAAGCCATGTTATTTTCACTAAATATTACTAATTAAATGTCATATCCTAGAATAAAACGTTCGAGATAATGGTTACCTATCAACGTATTTCGAAAAATATAAAGCTAGTTTTAGCTAATCCTATAGGTGTTATATTAACCAGTAATAAAACCGAAGTTAATGAAATACACAGGCAATGTAGTTTCTGCTTAGTACACAGTTGTTAAATAAATAACCTATTATGCTCGGTATTATCTAGATGCTAGATTGCCATATTATCTCCTAGAGAGGTAGCAGGTATATTGCTGAGAGTAAACTATTTATCTTATTTACTGCTTCTTGCAACACAACTCCTAAATGCATGGGCAATGTGTTTGCCAATTTCGGAGAACTGTTGACCTAAAGGATTGTATAACGAGTTCCTTTAAGATATGCTAGTTGTCAATAGGTCCACATCGAACTTATACGATGATACGATCTTATTACTTAGAACCTAACTTATTACTTATTTCAGTAGGTAATTGATCTTATTGTGATGCCTTTTGGCATGAAATCAAAAACTCCTGGTTAGTATTAAAGGTGCTGACCATGTCCTTTTAAAATATCGAAGATTTAATGCGATTAAATGGTAAGTTTTCAACTGTGGAAAATTAATTTCCATCCAAGAAATAAAAAGTCTATGCTTGTCAGGTGGTATTAATATCAAATACCAATATGGAAAATTATTATTTCCAGACCACCCGATGATTCTTATACAATAAGGACGTATTTTTGTCTACACAGTAGCACTTTAAAATACTATTTCAGATTGAATGGTACTACCAAGAAAAGGAAGCCCTCTCCATTGATAAGATGCAACCACCTGTAGACCGGTTTCGAACTTATTTGTTCTCGTCAGTACAGGGTACGTGTATATACCAATCATCAGAGAGGACTTTTTTATGTTTTCGACTACCGTCGATAGTACGGCGTTAAGTTAAAGTCCTCTCTGATGATTGGTATGTACACCTACCCTGTACTGACGAGAACAAATAAGTTCGAAACCGGGCTACAGGTGGTTGCATCCTATCAATGGAGAGGGCTTCCTTTTCTTGGTAGTACCATTCAACGTGAAATAGTATTTTAAAGTGCTACTGTGTAGACAAAAATACGCCCTTATTGTATAAGGATCATCGGGTGGTCTGGAAATAATAATTTTCCATATTGGTATTAGAAAATTAATTTTTTTCAATTCTTAGGAAATCTGCTTAATGGCTTAGAAACAAAAATATTTTAGGCGCAAAAATTAAAATAAAGTCAACTAAACAACTGTATTAGGTAGGCTATGTCAGGGATACAAATTCCTGCCTATTTATTACATTGTGATAAAGCTTCTTGTAAAGCTCTCATATTTCTTCAACCTGATAAGAAGAAACAATTTATTTACGAAATATTCAGCTAAACGTTAAAGATAAAACCGGTACAAACATATATCAAGACACGTAAAATAGTTCTATTTACAAATACTATTAAAAGTAGACTTTTAACGCTTTTTGTGATTGTTTAAAATATGATTTCATGATACTAGTGTTAAAAATAAAAATAAATATTTTGTTCTCTTTTTATTAAAATTAACATTAATTGTACAGTTAGTGGAACTGCAGAAGGGCTTCCTATTTCTGATTGCACAGTCACTAACATCAGAATAGAAGAAGATGCTTAACGATTTCAACTTTCTCAATCTCGTAATAGAATTGTAAAGGAATTAAGTGCCTTCAGCTTACCTTAAATAAAATAAGATGGTTTGCTTGCATTGTCCCTCTGGGTTCTTATAGGCCGTCCGTCGCGTGGGGCAAATTCGTACCGAGCCGGTAGTACTTCGGAAGTACAGAAAAAGGCACAGATACTAAGGGCGGTATAATTTTAAATAAAATGGGGGTGTATTCGGGTCTGTTTGTTTGTAGACCGAGAAAGTATAGTAAATAAAATATCAAAAAATGTATTATGAATTATAACAATAGCTTAAATTAATAACCTTTTAAAATAAGTAAAGCGTAAATAGAAATATGAAATTATTCATAACAGAAGAAGGTGAGCATACTATTTTGTTGTGTATAAGTCGTTGATGGCTTATTTAAAAATATGTATTTTAAATAAAGTTTTCCAAAAAAATCCTCCTAAATATAGACTTTTTTTATGTACGTCAACATATTTGTAGTATTATTATTGTGTTTGTTTCAAAAATTGATGTCGCCGCTTATTTTGGTATTAACGTGGGCGAGTTATTTTCTATTTTTCACAGCCGGCTTTTTAATTATTCTAAACACAAGACGGCAACGGTTGTTTTTCGTACGTAGCGCCATATCAAAGAAATAAATGTGTTTATTAAACCTTTGAATATCGAAGGTTAAAGAGAAAACGGATCAATGTAAAAATCTAACAACTTATATTGGTAGACAAAAGCCTGGGTTAAATGGATTTCGGTTTATCTCAGACATACCACGTTGGATATCTGTGCGCTACAAAACGAAACGCCCGCTGAAATCATGTCGACTTGGGAGTTGTCGCATTATGAATTGGTCATATCTATCCATCTTTTTTATAGTTTGAAATTTAAAGATTAAACCCTATTTTTAAATAATGGTAAACAATACAGGCGCGCTATATTTCTTTAAACAAATGACGCGATTCTTTAGATGATTTTTAAGTTATATATGCAGGTTTGGCAAAATCTATTATCTAACATACCGGGGCAATCCTAATATTAATTTATAACGAAATACAAATTTCCATTTCATATGTAAATGCTAATACTAATACACCAAGAAGGCTTGGTCGGAAAGCCTTTAAGTTGACTGGGAGCTGATATGACTCACAGCGAGTCGCGACCACATATATATAAGCAGTATATTGCCAATAGGAACGTTCCAAAATACAAAAAAGTGTCCCCGCTATGGGAGATGGCGCGGGCCTATTAAGTTTGCGCAGTATGGCGGAAATTTATTCGATCGCGTCAGAGCCGGCCCGACATTATTTGTTTGTTGTTATTCGTCGCCATCTTTGGTTCTGGATGCTTTTTCAAATTACAGAATAGAAAGTGGTTCATCCACATTGTTGTCGGTATATTAGTGCTTAACACAACAACAATTTTTGCTAAGGAGTTTTTAATTTGTGGTGAGTCGATTCGCTGTTTGGTAGGTTAGTGGCTTGTCGTGGATCAATGCCAGGTATAAAGTATTTCAGGTATGTACATATATACGAAAATATTTTGCTTATCACATTATCCGATCTTCGAAACCGAATTTCACTAAAAAGCTTGTAAAAAAAGAAGAGAGTGTCACTCGTATACAATATAATATATATGTGGTCACTACCTAACCTTAAAATTAATGTATTTTTAATTCGGTGCATTAGAAGCTGATAATAATTCCCAAAATAGTCAATATAGTCATTCATTCTTAATTTTTGGTTTAGCAAAAAGTGGGGTTAAGATATCGTGTCGATAGTTACAAATATTCGGACGGAATTTGGTACCAATAGTTTACACCAATCAGGGCACCGTCTGATCATCATATCGCCAGAAATCGTATGCATGGAACCCTGTCTAAAATCGAACTAATCGAAATTTTGATTGCAATATTTAACTAACCAGTAAAATTTACGTTAAAAAAGTTGAAATCCGGTCCTGTCGAATGTTTACTTTCACAATGAAATTTCCGAAGTGCGCAATCTCACAACGCCCCCTTCGATGCCCATAGCGGGGACACAATTGCAGATGGTATTAGCAATACACTATTATATATATTATATATATGTAGTCGCGACACAGAACTGCAAAGACAAATTTTCAGCCATAGAAATCAGCTTACACGATTTCCCGTTTTGGCCCTTTTTGTGCGGTTTTATACGAGAAGAGTGGCTAAACTACATAGTTGCATAAAATCGTATATTTAGAACAATGTCGCCGAGCGACAGACGGACGACAAAACACGCGTTCATAAAATGGACCTTACAGATACTATTCCGTAACTTAATGATGGCGTGATGATAATATGAAACCAAACTAATGGTAATAAGCAATAACCAGGCAAGTAATTTTCAGTGACCTTAAATAAAAATTATAGGTTAATAAAATTAAGTAGTATTATTGACTAATATATTTAAGCTCTTCCCTGGACAATATTATTTATGTAGGCGGCAATTTATTTCAGAGAAACATTAGTAATATTGACCTTAAGAGTTTCTAGTACATGTATAATAAAAATAATAGCAATTAAGTTGTAAACGTTATAGCCCGTAGTAATATTTATAAATAACATGAACAAACAAAATAATGGAGAACTAAATAATTTACACCTTCATAGGTTTAAACTCACTGCTTGATAGAATATTAAGGTATTTTAAGCTAGCTATGCATGTATACAAGGTGTTTGTTCGGGTTAGAATCACATACCTATATATAAACAGTATATTGCTAATACCATCTGCAATTATGTCCCCGCTATGGGTGATAAGCAAAATATTTTCGTATATATGTATGTACATACCTGAAATACTTTATACCTGGTATTGATCCACTACTTTTGCAAAAATGCACCATGCACTTGTGTCCTTTCATCTTAAACAAAACAACCAACTAACCTACCAAACAGCGAATCGAAACACCACAAATTAAAAACTCCTTTACGAAAATTGTTCTTAGGTAATGAAAGTTTATAAGCACTAATATACCGACAACATTGTGGATGAACCACTTTTTATTCTGTAATTTGAAAAAGCATCCAGAACCAAAGATGGCGACGAATAACAACAAACAAATAATGTCGCTCTGACGCGATCGCTGACGTTGCCTCGATAGCCTAGAACATCGAAGACAGGGTGGGGATTTGACTCTCTTTTACAGATATTTTCATGCAAAGTGCTCGGCTAGCCTTTCATTTCAAGCTACCAAGCTACGAAGCTATCAAGAAATTATTAGATCCATAATAGTTTATAGATTCCATAAAATATATCATTAAATGTATTTTAATGAATTTGTCATCCTGCGTTGAAACAAATCTTCATTAGTTTGGTTATATTTCTTATGTAGTCCCGCTCTTCGCAGCTTGGCCTGGCACCGTTACAACGTACATAAATTTGTCATTACAGTGGCATGGAATTTTGTGTGTTTTGCTAATAATTCTTCCTATTAATTATGTGATGGATCAGAAAATAATTAGAAATAAAGATTTGACGAGTTAAGCAGAAGAAATCATGCAAATATTTACAACGTTTGTAAAGAAAAGGACACTAATAAATAATTACCCATCAGAAGGACATTTTGAGAAAAAAAAAGTAGCTTCGAATTGTTAGGAAGAATCTAACTGCGGAATCAACACAGTGCATTTATTTATTTTAGACTTAATAAATTATTGTTTGAACATAGTTTCCATACATTTTTGTCCTCTCGCTCTTCATACCGAAACATTCAGAAACCATTGGGCAAGTAAGACTTTGCATGATTAATCTAAATTACGTGAACATATATGTCTATGACGTCGCCGCATATTGGATGATTTTAGAGGTTTTTACCTAAGTTTTTTAGACGGTTAATTTAAACGAAAAGCATCCAAGCTTCTCCTATGTCCCAAGTCCCAAGGAGTCACCTGTTTAAATATAATTAATCATTATCATATGACACTGTATACTTACTGTTCGAATACACATTGTTAGGACAATCAGTAATAAAAATATGATTATATTTTTCTAATTAATTAATATTAAATTAAGACTATACCTTAATACACATGAAAAATAAAAGTATTAATATAAATAAGAATATATTGCAAAAAATAACAACTATTTTTGTAATTAATTAATATTAAATAGAAACTTTACCTTAATAAACATGAAAAATAAAAGTATTAATATAAATAAGAAAATATTGCAAAAATAACAATTATTTTTGTAATTAATTAATATTAAATAGAAACTTTACCTTAATAAACATGAAAAATAAAAGTATTAATATAAATAAGAAAATATTGCAAAAATAACAATTATTTTTGTAATTAATTAATATTAAATAGAAACTTTACCTTAATAAACATGAAAAATAAAAGTATTAATATAAATAAGAATATATTGCAAAATGTAATAATAATTATACGCACGTGGAGAAGAGAAACCAGACGAAGGAATATTTCTTTTTTCATTAGAAATTTATTACTTTCTGTTAATTGAAATAAAAGTCAGGTAAATGAAAGAAAACCGTACTTAATTTGAAATTCTAATATATATATAATAATAAAGACTTTTTGGTAACATATAGACTAATTACAAGGCTAAAAAAAAACAAGAAAAAATTACATTTTTGTGAAATTAAGAGAGTCCATAGAAACGAGATTCCACATTTATTGTATCTATCCGAGAACACACTCGTGGCAAGAATACATTGTTAAGATTCCACCAGCAAAATCAAGCTCGGGAATTCTCTTCTTTCTCTCTCTATGGAATTAGAACCTAGATGTGTTGGGCCGACTGCGTGTCGATGTCCATTATACACTATTCTAATAACTATAATAATTATTAATCACGTCATTGAACACAGACAGCAAAAAATCTACTATGAATGATAGAATATATATATCTAATTTATTTTCTATATTTTATTATTCAAATTACAGAATTTTGGTAAAATCCATAATATACATTATATTTAGGTGTCTGTATTAAAAATTAGTGCATTCCAACTAAAAAGGACCTGACGACTCGTCGAAACAATACTCACTAGTTGTCGCCACGAACTGGAAGCAAATATTTTTGAATTTTAGGCATGCAAGGGTTTGGATTGGAATCAAGAACTAGAGAACCAGTTTGAATTCAAACAAATGGTAAAAATAATTTGAAAGTTCAAGGATGTCGGCAGGGAACTCTAATTTTAATTTTTTAAATTAAGTAAAGCTGGCGTTATACGGACGAATTAAAAGGTAACGCTTTATCACCAACTTTACAACTTAATAGAACGTGTCCAAGATAAGGAGGGTCAGTACAGGGATCTCGAAAACCGTAAGAGATACGAGGTCGGTTAAATGGAGGTAAAGTTGCACATTTACGTGCCTAATAATATGTCGTTTAGAAAGTTTTAAAATTCCTAGTAGTTCCGGAGATATCTGTTGGACTAGTTCAATAAATAACAAATACTTTAATAATAAACCACAAATAAGTGAACAAAAATCATTCCACAACAGTAATAAAACGAAGAACGAAAAAAGTAAGGAACTACATAATCAGGTGTTCAAAATGATTTCCGTTATTCTCTAAGCACAAATAACATCTTCTAACTGCAACATAACAGTTTTTTGAGATAAAATAAAACATGCGATAGAATATCAAACTCTTCAGCATTTGTAAATTTATGTTCCATATTTTCTGGAAAATTATTTATTGAACTAGTCCAACATAGGTAAAAATTTAGAGCTTACTTATGAGATATTATTTATAAAATTAGGAGAAATACAGGACCTTCCTGATGTTGTTCAAAAAACCCTCGAAACGTTATTAAACCACAACGTGTCATACATTGTTGCATTCGGAAGAAATAAGCTATCAAATTCCAATATCAGGAAAACAGGATCGTATTTAAAAAAAGAAAGTTGATAATGGCCCTTCGAAGACGACTCGTCGAATTACAAAACAATTAACGCTGTTAGATAGAGCGGAAAAAGTGACAATGCAAAAGTGTAGTTTACTTTAGAATTCGATCTCAAAAAAGCCAGGAAAACAATAAAACGATTTTTCAGAATTTCGGTTTATTCCGGATATCTCCGGAACTACTCGGAATTTTAACACTTTCTAAACGGCATATTATTAGACACGTAAATGCGCAACTTTACCTCCATTTAACCGACTTCGAATCTCTTACGGTTTCCGAGATCCCTGTACTGGCCCTCCTTATCTTGGACACGTTGTATATATGTTATGATCCTTAAAGTTTCTAATTTATCGTACTTAGGCTCCTAATTTGTTATGATATTCTCTCAGTTGATTCCAATAGGACGCGTGTTTTCGGGAAAAAAGTCAGATTTAACGGTAAGCTCTTTGAGCTCTCTTTTTCCGAACATCCTGTATATACAGGATGTTATGGAAATATTATATTTAAACCAGCAAATCCTGATATTAAAACAAATTGAAGGGAAATAACCATAAATTGCGATTTCAATTAATAAGCGAGGTAAGTCACCTTATGTCAAACACGAAAAATCGCATGGTAGGTACTGGCGAGGGATAGCAATAATCTAATAGGGTTCTAGGTCAAAACCTCAAAGTGAATGTTGGCCGGTGTTGCCATATTTACACGTTATTAAACAGTTTAGAAAAAATTCTATAATTTCAACAAATTTTCATTTTTTCATACCTTTTTGAACTATTCTTTACATAAAAATGACGACAAAAAATATTTTACAATACAAATAATCGTAAACGCGAACAATCACGTAGCAATTCAAGAGAAACCTGCATAAAGAAATACTAATGTCATTTGATGAGCACTTTCATAAATGAATGCCTGCTGCACTCCTAATAAAATAATATTCTATTTAGTTAAATGAAATTTATTTACTAGCCATAGACGTCCAGTGTGCGTCATAAAAATTACAAGCCCTTAATAAACTTCGCCAATCATTTGTAAATTTGGACAGAGCCATTTAGAGGACATTAAAATCGAAATAGGTTATGTTATAGTAACTCGATAGTTGTCATAAACTTTATAGCAGTTTTATAAATATTGTCTCAATCGTTCTGTTAATACTGTTAAAGAACAACTTTGGAAATAAAATAGTTTTAATCGGAAGATCTTTATCTCAAGCCATAATAAAAGTCAAATATCATGAACTGTTTATAATAGATGAAGGGTAATGGTAACCTGGAAGAAATTTTGGCTTGGGGTGACAGTAACCAAGTCGAATTTAACACTAAAGAAACCCAGGAAGCAGTTTTTGTCTAAAAATGTTAACATTATAGAACCGGATATAGTCATGGACGGACACGCAATCCCACTGGCTTCATCTATTAATTTAGGAAATATGTTTTGGAATAACCACGTTGTGGCAATCGCCAAGATAGCTTCTCAGAAACTTGGTGTACTCTTCCGAACCAGAAAGTTGTACACACCTCAACAACTTTTGACACTATACAAAGCCCAGATTCGACCATCACTAGACTACTGCTCTCATGTCTGGAGCTCTGCACCCAAACATGCTCTTCGGCTACTGGATTCCATCGAAATGAGGACCATTCGTCTGATCTGAGATCACGAGCTGACGAAGAACCTCGACCTCGAACCTAGAACATCGAAGACAGGTTGGGGGATTTGACTCTCTTTTACAGATATTTTCATGGAAAGTGAATCCAACGTGAATCGCATTTTGCGCACACCCATCACCCCCAGAGTGCCCTAAATAATCTTTCCTATAGTGCTTGTGTATGATCATAAAAAATATATATATTGCTGATTATTTCCAACACCTGTCAGATATACTGTTTCGACCAATCAAATTGTTTCATTTAAACCAGTCACATATGATTATACTGATAAAATTTGCATCTTCCTTACAAGTGGTAAACCGTCTTATTGGTCCACAACATCTTTAAATAGCGTTTCTAAGTAAGTAAGTAAATGTGAAGTTTAGGTTAGGAAATAATTTTTCCAATACATATTCCCTAACCTACAAACCCGAACAAACCCTTTGCGCTTTACCGCTAGGGTTAGTAAAATAAAAAAAAACTATTTTTACAGGAAAAACAGAATCCTTCAAAAAAACTTATCGACGAAACTTCTTTTTGTCTTTTATAAACCCGACAGTATATTCTATAAAATATGAATCTATAAAGCTCTGCACCTTGTCTCCGACACAAACATGTATATAGATGGAATCGATCGATTGCTCTCTGGCCAACGAACTTTGTCGAATTAGAATTTCGTCTGAAATAGAAACAGGTATTGATTTAAAAACTAATTAGTAATGGGAATAAATAACGTATTATTGAAACTATTTTAGATGTGAAGTTAATAAATAATTTGTCGTAAAATCGATGATTAAACGTTGATTTTACTAGTATAATCCATGAAAAAAATATGTAATGGGAAAGAAATTAGAAAATAAATAACAGCTTAGTAAGCTTAGCTTACGATGTCTTATCACCAATTCACAAATGAAGATTTTTTAGTAAACAAAAATAGGATAAAATATGTTAAGTCATTTAAAGAAAAAAAAAACTATATTTTAGAAGAATTGCCTGAAAGAAGTAAATTAATTTCATTTAATAGACTCACAATGTTATAATGACGTTGCTAGTTGTAAAGTTGCTAAGTTGTAAGCAAAACTGATATTTAGAAGTTTTGATAAGAAGAAGACGAATATACGTTTAGGCCAGTGGCAAATATCTGGAACAATGTGTGCGTTTATTGCCAGGTAGACAACATTGTATTAGAAACGTCACAAATGAACTCTCCAATCTATTTTTCAACTCTAAATTAGTAAATAGGAACGTAAAAGATTTTCTTTGAGACAATAGAGTAGGTAGTTATCTTCATTCATCTAGACTTCAACTACATCTTTGCATGGGATACTAGAACACGTAGAGTTCAACGACTTGGAAGAAACTTTGAGTCGGGGTCATCTATCACTAGAATACTTCTATCATGTCTGGAGCTCTGCAACCGATTATAAAAAGGAAAGGAGAGGCATTGGTATGATCGAATAGCACGAGCTGGCCAAGAATCTCGACAGCCTAGACCATCGAAGACAGGTTGGTGATTTGACTTCTTTTATCTGGAGTTGGAAGACGTTATCCTCATGGAACGATCTTCCTGAGATCGTACTTCCCAACGAATATAACTTCCAATGATTCAATACTAACGTGAATCGCTTTATTCGGATGCGCCCTACTAACAGAGTAGCACAGGATTCTTCCTATAGTGATAGTATTTGATCATAAGCAAAAGGAAGCTACCAGAATGTTTTTGATGAAGGCACTAATAGATTGTGAAGTCTTGGTCTGAAGCAAGAACTTGGAACAAATGAACTGCAACCACCGCCAACCTTACATATATATATAAACACAAGCCACAACAACTGTGTTTTGTGACATAGAGATACGTTGAACTATTCTAAAACTTTTTAGTGACTGTTTAAGACTATTGAAAACACACACTGGTTACATGTGAAACCTCTTATATTTTCCTTCCCTAATGTAATCTGGTAATTGTGTTATGCAAATATAATAGATTAATTTAAGAAGATAACCTGTTGGAAAGGAGAGTCAACATGAAACAGCAATTTTGTCTAAGTATGTCTAATGGAGTTCAGGTATTTATTCAAGACATTTACCTACTCCCTTTTGTTAAGTGGAAAACGTATTAACAGAAGGTTGTATATTGTACAACTAAGATAAAGCTGTTATGTTTTAGTTTAAGATATTTAATTTGGGAAAATAGAACAGTACAAAGGTAGACAAATCGTAAATTACAAAGGAAGAAAAAAGAGGCGAGTTATAATAGTTATTTATGATGTTAGTGTTAAAAAAAAGTCATTTTATTTGAGCAAGGAAATTGGATAACGAGCGAAGCGAGTGTTCCAACAAAATAAAAATACTTTTAACATGCGCATCATCATTTGTCTACAAACACTAAAATGAAGAAAAAATTATTACCTAGTCTACCAAATTTAAAATTAAAGCCATAGAATTTCTAAAAAGCGTTCTTGTTTGAATGTATGCGATTTTTGATGGATATTTTGGAAGAAATCGATCGAAATGTGGAAATAAGTAGCTGCCTTTATATTGCTGCCCAAAAAGTCCAAAGAACAATACGAAGTTGCTTATGGAAAAAGTGGTGCGATTTGAAAGGCGCATCTCGAAAATAAAATGAAAATGTATAGTTCGCATATTTCGAAGAGAAATCTAAGATATGGAAGTCTTCATCTCTTTTGTCTCACTACTCAATAATTAAAGCCATATTGAAATTAAATGCTAATATACAACGTGTCCAAGATAAAGAGGGCCAGTAGAGGGATCTCGGAAACCGTAAGAGATACGAAGTCGGTTAAATGGAGGTATTTACGTGCCTAATAATATGCCGTTTAGAAAGTTTTAAAATTCCGAGTAGTTCCGGAGATATCCGGATCCGGAAAAAACCGAAATTCTGAAAAATCGTTTTATTGTTTTCCTGGGTTTTTTTGAGATTGGAATCTAAAGTAAATTGCACTTTTGCATTGCCACTTTTTCCGCTCTATCTAACAGCGTTAATTGTTTTGTAATCCGACGAGTCGTCTTCGAAGGGCCATTATCAACTCTCTTTTTTTAAATACGGTCCTGTTTTTCTGATATTGGAATTTGATAGCTTTTTTCTTCCGAATGCAACGATGTATGGCACATTGTGGCTTAATGACGTTTCGAGGGTTTTTTGAACAACATCAGGAAATTTTGGGATACGGTCCTGTATTTCTCCTAATTTTATAAGTAGCATATCATAAGTAAGCTCTAAATTTTTACTTATGTTGGACTAGTTCAATAAATAACAAATAATTTAATAATTAACCATATTATTAGGCACGTAAATGCGCAACTTTACTTTCATTTAACCGACTTCGTATCTCTTACGGTTTCCAAGATCCCTGTACTGGGCCTCCTTATCTTGGACATGTTGTATATATTAAGAACGTGTAGCTTTTTGAAGCGAATGAAGGCTATGAACCTAAAAAGTCTAGAGATACTAAATTGAGCAGTTCCTGAGAAATTCGTCAGATGATAAGTACCTCATGTTGAAAGTATCCGCTATGGGTATATTTGGTGCTTGTTGCAGATCAGAGCTGCGCCATTTGACAATTGACAACATCGAGGATATGAATTCTGTATTAGTGGTTAACATTACAGATACAAAAACTAATATTCAGCGAACTTGCACTAACACAAATACAAAACTCTTCGGAAAGTACATATCGGACATCGTCTAATTTCTATCAAATATATGAATAACAAATACGCTAGAAATATAGTTGGTATCAAGAGTTTCTGTAAAATGCCTGTTGTTATATCATAATTCATAAAGATGCCATATTCGAAGCTTCATACAGGTAACTCCTTCCGTCGGTCTAATAGCATCTAAGCATATGTGACAATGACAACAAAACTCTGATCAGTGGAACTGCGAAGGGATTAATGTTTCTTGTTGCCGAAGCTGTATCATAATTATTAATATTAATAATAAAAATTAATAAGATTCATATATTTATTATTAACACTAATGTTAAAACTTACTTTCGCTACAAGCGTTAAAAGCCTATTTTGAGTAGTGTTTGTAGATAAAATAATTTATTTTCATTTTTCATTCAGCAGTCTAGTGGCTAACTTGGGAACAGCATATATATTTAGATTAAAATTATAGCCTACCTGTTACAGGTTCTATGTTGATTAATATACAACTTTTATATGGTATTTATGTTGGCAAGAAAATCGATAGAAAATAAAACAAGAATAAACTCCCTTGATAATTTTTAGCTTCTAGGAAATGTTGGAATTGTTACTTGGAAAAGCCATTATTAGAACACGCTTCAATTAACTACAACCAAACACTATCCGTATTTCATTAATTTTTATTCAACCTTAATAACGACAATTCCCAAATGATAATGAAAGTGACATGTGTAAAACCATTGAAAAGACGAACTAATTAAATTTTGCTTAGTTAATGTAGGGTAAAACCATAATAAAATTGTTCTACCCGCAAAAGAAATCTGTAACCCAATTAGATTTCGATCGATTCTTTAAATAAAATAGTAGGATTTGGTCTATATCGAGTAGGGTGAGACGCTTGGGGTTCGGGTTCCATCGCCATCGCACTAGAGTAAACTACAGTGATGCCAGAACACACCGCGTGTCTCGCTCTTGCTTGGATAACAGCCGCGCGCGTATTGATATGTTTAACCTTCAGTATCGTTGGTTAAGTATGTTTCGATACTCGGTATTGGAACGACGTTGCCGAGGGTTCCACGTGCTTGATGTATAGAAATTTAAACGTTTTGTTAGTTGTAGCATTACCCGATTTTTTTTCTGTTGTGAAATAATTCATAATAATAAATGTTTTGATGTGACTTCAAATATGTGTAATATTATCTACTGTTGGTTCTGTTGCAAAACATACTTTTGTGTTTTATTTTTTTTAGTTTACGTTTAATAAATAATAAGGGTTGCGCTAAGTTCTTAGGTCTTTATATTGAGTCTGAGCTAAAATTTAAAGAACATATAGTATGTTTAAATAAAAAAACTAGCGTCTATCTGTTTATGTAGTTCGAGTGGTGAGTAAGGAATTGGGATCATTTATGGCAAAAACAACTTTTTACTCGCTTATTGAGTCCCATTTGAGATACGGTTTTGCCTCTTGGGGTTTCTGCTGTCGAGGATTATTTAGCTCCGTTTTTGTGTTACAAAAGAGAACAATAAGGTACTTGCGCCGGGCGGGAACTAGGGATCATTGCAGGCCCTTATTCTTGCAGATGGGTATTTTGATGTTACCATGCATCTTTATTTTGGAAACTATCTCCTTGGTCCACAAGAAATTTAAAAGTGTTATACCTACCAATATGCATAACACACGTCATGGGAATAGTTTGATTCTTCCAATTCCAAGGAGTACAGTCGTCATTTATGAAAGCTTAAATTTGTATAATCATTTACCTGCTAGTGATAAGTCAATTAATGACATTAAGGTATTTGGTAGGAGAGTAAAGAGCATTTTGAGGTCGAAGGCATATTATAATTTAAGTGAATTTTCTGATGATTACTTCTAAGTCGCAGTGTGTTCTGTGGCGTAGCTCGTGTATGATTTTATTTTTATTATGTAATAAGATTTTAAATATTTTATTTTTTATTAATTCATTTATTCTATTCTTTTAAGATATCTCAGTTTTTGTGTTTATGTTCATATTTATGTTTTTTATATACCTTTGGGTGCTTTGTAAATGAGAATTTATATTCTTCATACAATAAAGTATATTTTGATTGATTGATTGAATTATAAAACGGATTATGTTAAATTAAGGTTAAGGTATTAAGGTAAGAGAGTATGTACCTTAAAATTGTATTTTTGTTTCTAAAAAGTTTGAAAAGAAGTGATAACGCGGGTCAAAGACGTCTTGTTAATAAAAACTGAACACGTGAGTGTGCAATTCTGTGTTGCAATATGACAACACCACCTACAATGCGTTGACCTCTCTTCCTCAATAAATTATTGATTGCGAAAATCGTCAGTAGCGGCCACGTAAATTATCAGATTTCATATAAAGTGTACAGTATTTCGCTTAATAATTCAAAGCGCCATTTATGGTTATTTTTCTTCAATTTATTTTCATCACAGATTTGCCGGTATAAATATAATAAGTCATTTCCATAACATATCTCTCGAGCAAGTGCACCCTGGGGCATTAACACAAGGATGCCTGTAGCCTGTATAGCAACTTTACCATTTTTGTATGTCTTGTATATCCACGTCATAAGAATAAACTTAAAATCAGAAAGTCCAATTTTGTTTCACGTAATTACTATTTGTCTTTGTACTCATTAAATAATCTTTAAATTATATAAATATTTTCCTAATTTGCAGTCATGAAATGAAATTATTTTGAATATGAATCATTCTGATGTGGTTTGAAATATACCCGAACCATTTCGGAAAAACCTTTTGTCAACAAATCCTCGTCGTCTTTGATATTGTAATTTGGGTATTCGGATGTCTTTGTGTTCTATTCAAAAGACAAAGGATACAAAGAACATTATTATTGAATTTTTTTAATTCAAATTATACTTATATTTAGTGATGTCTTTGAAACCAGATCGGGTTCCGGCATCCGGCCTTCTCTTTTAATATCCTGTTCGATCGGATTTTGTACCGGATCCGGCCGAAACTGAATTTAAAAAAATATGTTGTGGAATTATGAACAGAACAACAAATGTGATTAATAATGGGCAAATTATGGGACAGAAAAATTAATTTTTACCCGTTGCTTGCAGAGAGTCCATTTCTTTCAAGATAAAGAGGGCCATCGCCGCCCTCCGAAAGAAGTACTTCTCTATAAACACTTGATGGAGGGCCAGGATGAGTATTTTTTTGCCTTTTTTGATAAAAATGGAAAATTTTCTTCGTGATTGGATTTATTGAGAACGTTATGTTGTTAAAAAAAAATGTTGGAGTCGGTTTCGATATCCGGCATTTTCGAAAAGTGAAACCGGCGGCATCACTACTTATATTATTTTGCCTGGAAAGCCATTTTGTATCCGGGATATTACCTACAGAAGCTGATGGGATTCATTGGGGGGTATTGTTTATTTAGGTTTGCGTGCTAGTGTAAGGCAACATTTTTTTATAAAATAACGATAATTCTCCAGGGATTATGTCCCTATCTATTTTTCCTATTCATTATTGATTATCGTATTTACAAGAGCTTCGAACGAAACAAAATTTTTCATATTAAACAAAAAAAAACCGAAACACATAACAGGTAGATTTTAGATTAAACGGTGTGGTGTGGTTTCGATTTTAATAATTTATTAATAAACGACAATAGCGATTTTACCTATATTAAAAATAAATCACAATGGACTTTTTTATTAACTTTAAGCACATTGCTTTTATATAGGAAATTGAAATCATTCGCGATGAGTGAGTGGCCTACTAAAATATCTCTCGACCTAAGAACTACAGTTGTATTCTACTAACGACTACCAATAAGTCGCTATAGATATGCCTAAATAAAGATAAGGACACAAAGTTTTTTTTTATGATCATGCACAAGCACTATAGGAAAAATCCTTTAGCGCACTCTGGGAGTGGTGCGTGTGCGCAAAAAGCAATTCACGTTGGTTTTGAATCGTTGGAGGTTATATTCGCTGGGAAAAACGACCTCGGGAAGATCGTTCCATAAGGATGAAGTCATCTAGATGAAATAAATAAATAATGAAGTTCGAAGAGTACTAAGCTTAACCACATATGAATGGGCAGCAGTGGTTCGTCGTGTAATTATGCTATTCGCCGCTCTAGGCGGAATTAAGAGGGCAAGGTCAGCCGAGCACTTTCCATGAAAATATCTGTAAAAGAGAGTCAAATCCCCAACCTGTCTTCGATCTTCTAGGCTGTCGAGGCTCTCAGCACGTGGTCTCCAATTAGACGAATGGCCCTCCTTTCGCTGGAATCCAGTAGCCGAAGAGTATGTTTGGGTGCAGAGCTCCAGACATGAGAGCAGCACTCTAGTGATGGTCGAATCTGGGCTTTGTATAGTGTCAAAAGTTGTTGAGGTGTGTACAACTTTCTGGTTCGGAAGAGTACACCAAGCGTCTGAGAAGCTATCTTGGCGATTGCCACAACGTGGTTATGCCAAGACATATTTTCTCCCAGATTGACGCCCAGGAAATTAATAGATGAAGCTAGTGGGATTGCGTGTCCGTCCATGACTATATCCGGTTCTGCAATGTTAACCTTTTTAGAGAAAACTGCTGCCTGTTTTTTTTTTGCATTAAATTCGACTTGGTTAGTGTCACCCCAAGCCAAAATTTCTACCAGGTCTTTGTTGAGGCGTGTTACTTCATGCTGCCCGTCGGCAGCCGATGTTTGTGCATTCAAAGATTAGATAAGTGTGCTATCGTCAGCAAAACTAAATATCGGGTTTTTCGTCTTTACTAGAATGTCGTTAATGTAGAGTAAGAAGAGAGTGGGCGACAATATGGACCCTTGATTGAGGAACACCGGCATTGATGGTGAAGGTGTCTGAGAGAAATCCGTCAATCGCCACTTGCAGAGAGCGGTCCTTAAGAAAGCTAGACAACCATGCACAGAATCGATTGGGCATACCATAGGATCGCAGTTTACTTAGAAGCCCCTCATGCCAAACACGATCAAAGGATTTAGAAATATCCAGTGCAACAGCCCGAGACCCTCCATGATGTTCGATTGCGCTGGGTGACATAGACTAGAAGATCTCATCTTTACATTATTTCCACTTCTATAATACACTCCTGGACTATTCAGCCTGTACAACCAGCATAGATTCTGTATAAACATTATTAAGTGACTATTTGTAGAAAATTTCAGTACTTTTTACCTTTCTTAGAGGATACAACAATAAATCTACTTCCAATCCTAAAAGTACTTGTTATATATTTTACAAATTATAAAATCAAGAAATGTAACAGCCATTATAGTTAAGTAAATCTCTTGGGTTTTTGAACAGGGCTTAGTAATATATTATATTTAAAATATAATGCCTAGACAATAGCCTTGACGTTGATTGTTAGTTAGTCTTAGCTACCTAATTAAATTAGAAAGGGATAGCGCCCTAAATCCACCTACACCATAATTAGAAAATTATTTATAAGCAACCACAAGCACAACCTAAAATTAGGCAAAACCGTTTTAATTTTGTAAACACCAATAACGTGGGAAACTAACAGGCAATCTATTTCTAAAATGAAGGATTTAAATAGCCCATTGACTTTAGGATAAAAGGAGTATTATTTTATGGTAAGTATATGTTCTTAAAAAGACAGTACAGTACAGCAGTATAGGATTACCCTAAGAAGTCATTTGCACGCGGCCACTCAAAACTTTTTTCTAGGAATTGCATGTGTAAGATCCAAGCTACACGTTTAGTATTCTATTTATTATTATATTCCACTTTATACAGGGTGCAATAATACATGATGTGAAGTGATTTCAAATTTGTGTGATATTATCTACTGTTGATTCTGTTGCAAAAAAAAATACTTTTGTGTTTTATTTTTTGATGGAATTTAATTATAAAATGGATTATTTTAAAATAAGATTGAAGGTAAGAGAGTATGTACTTTAAAATTGTAGTTTTATTTATCTAAAAAATTTGAAAAAGAAGTGATAACGCTCGTCAAAGACGTCTTGTTATCAAAAACTGAACACGTGCGTTTACAATTCTGTGTTGCAATATGACAACACCGCCTATAATGTGCTAACCTCTTTTGAACCTCGAGACTGCCTCAATAAACTATTGATTGTAAAGGTCCTCAGGGGCGGCCACGTAAATTTTGAGATTTCATATAAAGTGTATATTTCGCTTAATAATTCAAAGCGCCATTTATGGATATTTTTCTTCAATTTATTTTCATCTCAGGATTTGCCGGTTAAGATATAATACTTTATTTCAATAACACCCTGTATATAAAAAAATTAAAACTTTTACACATTATATATCGAAAACACGGCATTTTATGATATACGTGTATATCAACTTACTTAAAATTGATTCAAGAATCATCATTAAGTAACACTCAGTATAGTAATAATAGTAATTTTTGCATTATTTGGTAACCCTTTTAAAAATGAGAGAGAAATTTTTTTAAAAAAAATAACCAATTAGCGTTTATTGTAAATTGTGATCGATTTTTAGCTTACTTGACGTCAGCAAGTTTAAAATAAACTTAGATATTTATTGATTTGTTTGATGTACAGTACCTATATCGTCTATTTTTAATAACTATGCTCCATTGGTAGACAAGGTACACTTAACTAAACTGTACACATTTATAATATACTTAGGGAGAGTGATTAATAAAATATTGTTTATTGGTGGACACATAATATACAGGGTAGTAACGAACTTATGCGAACAAAATAATAGGAATATAATCTTCTAGGATCGTAAAGTAATCCATAGGACCTTTAAAATGATGTATCGCAAGAGCCCACTTCCTATTCAATTTTTTTCTATCAAGATGGCGCCTGTCCGCGCCATTATGAATTTGAGCACCATGGAATATGCAAGATAGTATAGCTCTCTAATTCCCACTACACTATGACAAGTTGTATTTCACGATTATGTATCGCAAGACGCCTCCTATTTAATTTCCTTTACCAAGATGGCGTCCATCCGTCATTTTGACAGTTAGAACTGTCATTCTTTCGTCAAAAGGTAGTTTTACTTTCAACGATATATCGCACCACCAAACCCAAATTTTCGAATCAAAAGTTAGCATGTCAGAGCGACTACAAATCGAGTCCAGTGGCGGCTCGTATCCTATGATAGAGGAGGTTCACAGGTATGGTGAAATTATTTTTAAAATTATATTTTTGTGTAACGACCAAACAATTACTTTCTAGGCGTTTTAAATGTAGAAAGAAAAAAAGTAATAAGAAAATGCGTTAGGTAAAACATGTTTTTATTTATTTTTTAATTTTACAGAAGGAAATACAACTTTTGGAAAATAAGAAAGGATTTCTTAGTGTGTATAGCTGTCGGATCTTAACGTCTTTTCATTTTTAAACTTTCTAATAAAGTTCCTAGATATACCCTTTGGGGTCTGTGTTAAATTAATTTCGGGTTTAGGTGTTCCCGCATTCTTCACTTCAATTTTTTTGCTCCAAACTCAAAGAGCTTAAGTTATTTCTTAAATATTCCACCGTCAACTATTCATTTTAATTTGGTTATATTATTATAAGTAAAACACTTTTTTACTTAAATTTCCACTTTTTATTTGACAATACGACATGTTTCACTGCACTGCAGTTTCGTCAGGTAATGTACATTTTATTTCAAAGTTATGCCTTATAAGTGTCTCTATTAACAAAAGAAAGATTATTTTATGATATGAAGGTTGGGTATTTCCTATTTCGTTCAAATTATTCTAAGTTATGGTATTTAACAAACGGGGAGAAATATTTAGCCTAAAGTATGTTATAAGTTTGGGTTTTTTTCCTATTATAATTTAATATGATAATGAGGTTCTTTTACATTTTCAAGGTATTTTATTGAACTATTGTGATGGATATTTAAATAAGTTTAATAGAGGTGAATTGTTTAAGTCTATTTGATTATTTAATAACACATTTGCATTTTTAAGTTTGTTTAATTCTAGCGATTCAAGATGATTTAATTTTGAACCTTTGTTTTCTATATGTAGTATTTTGAAATCTTGATTAAAGGAATGGTTTGATTCGATAAGATGATTGGCGTAATTGGAGTCACTTTTGCCGTTTATGAAGCTGTTGTGATGCTCTTTTATTCTTTTTGAGAAACTTCTACCTGTTTGGCCCGCACTTTAATTTGTATACTCCTGATTTATCTTTTTGGTGGGTTTTTGTTTTACTGTTTTTTATGAGTTTTCCAATGGTATTTTGAGTCTTAAATGCTCCATTAATATTAAGATTTTTTATGAATTTACTGATTTTTGTGCTAATATTTCCTATATAAGTTATTATCCGATATGAACTAGGCTTTTCAATTTCTATTGGATATATCATTTTTAGGGCTTTATTGTACATTTTTTGTTTTAATATTTTATCTATCATTTCAACTTGGTATCCATTATTTGTTGCGATTTGTTTAATGAGGTCTAGTTCTTTTTGAAAATCTATTGGAAGGAGGGGAATTGAAATCAATCTGTGGACCATGCTGTGAAATGCTGACATCTTGTGTTGGGTTGGATGGCAAGAGGTGTTATGTATTGTTGTATCGGTATGTGTAGGCTTATGAAAAATTGAGAAAGTGTGTTTGTTATTTTCTTTTTTATGGTAAGATCTAAAAAATTGATTGAGTTGGCTACTTCTTTTTCTATGGTGAATTTAATATTTGGGTGAAGATTATTGATAAATTCTATGAACTGGTTTAATTGTCGTTCTGTACCGACAAAACATGTTAGCACGTCGTCCACATACCTGTACCAATAAAGAAATTTCTTGAAGAGAGGATGATTACTAATAGTGGACTCGAATCCATAAAAATTTCAGCTAAAAGGGGGCTTAGCGGGTTTCCCATTATTAGTCCTTCTTTAGTACTGTAGAAATTATTGTTAAATTCGAAATAATTTTGATTTAAACTTAAAGTCAGGGTTTGCATTATTTCTTGTTTTTTAATATAATTTATTTGTTTTTCGTTTAGAAGTTTCTCAACTAGAATCAGAGCATTTTAACTTAATAAATATATAATATTAAAATATTAAAACATACACGCTCGAATTTCTAACCAGATGCACGAACAGACAACAGCGCGGTGCACACAAAAACTGTGCGTCTTTTCCATGTTAAATCGCCATAGCCCCGCTATCCCCGCTGCCACCCGCCACCTGTTACTACAGAGAAACTGCACTTCTTAGTCGCACGTGCGAGTAAGTCTCGTCATAATCGTCATTTACCTCGACCGAGGCACGGTTGCCGGATCTATACAGTTTGGTTTGACGGGATGAAGGTACGATAAAATATTAGGGAGCGTCGGACTTTATACGATAAATAATATTCAATGAATATAAATTAATATTATTTATTCGTTTTGTTTTAGGAGTGCACGTGCGCATGTGCTCCTGTGGAAGAACTGCCACTGATATCGACGCGGTAAGCTGGTTCCCTTGAAATCGCGAACGTTAATCGTTTAACGTGCTCTTGCTTAATACTGTAACATTTTCGGGATTACATGCATCCTATATAATTGTTATGCACTAAACTGTACACATTTATAATATACTTAGGGAGAGTGATTAATAAAATATTGTTTATTGGTGGACACATAATATACAGGGTAGTAACGAACTTATGCGAACAAAATAATAGGAATATAATCTTCTAGGATCGTAAAGTAATCCATAGGACCTTTAAAATGATGTATCGCAAGAGCCCACTTCCTATTCAATTTTTTTCTATCAAGATGGCGCCTGTCCGACAAAACATGTTAGCACGTCGTCCACATACCTGTACCAATAAAGAAATTTCTTGAAGAGGGGATGATTACTAATAGTGGACTCGAATCCATAAAAATTTCAGCTAAAAGGGGGCTTAGCGGGTTTCCCATTATTAGTCCTTCTTTAGTACTGTAGAAATTATTGTTAAATTCGAAATAATTTTGATTTAAACTTAAAGTCAGGGTTTGCATTATTTCTTGTTTTTTAATATAATTTATTTGTTTTTCGTTTAGAAGTTTCTCAACATTTTCGGGATTACATGCATCCTATATAATTGTTATGCAGTCTACGAATTGGGAAAGCACATAAGTACAATAATCTTTTACATTAAAATAGTTACATTAAATCGATATTTAATTAGCGATTGCCTTATAATATAATATAATTTATATAGAACTAATTGTAGTAGGTTAAAACATAGTTATCTAAAATTACGTTAACAAAGTTTAGATTATTATTTATGCTTTTTAAATTTACAGTAGTAGTAAAGGTAATTTTCATATAAAAATAACAGATGTATATTTATTTTTGACGTGTTATTTTTATGATTAAAATATAAAATATACAATATTATTCTACGCTTTTTGCGTGGCATAAATGAATAATAAAAGGGCGTCAAATTGTACACTTATTATACGGATTTAAGCCGCCTATATAACGAGTTAATAATAAATAAAAATATGTATATTAGGTTGATATTTATAAAGAGAGTATATTGTCGACTTGGGGAAAGGTTAATCAACAATTCTAACTAGACAAATTTGACTGTGACATAAAATGATATAATAAGTTCTTCTTGCTTTCTATCATTATTCTTGATATACTAGGCAGACAACTTTAATTGTACCTGGGTTTATGTCGTTTGCAAAAAAACATTTTCCGCTGTAATTAATATGGAAATCGTGGAAAGAATTGTTGAGGAAAAAAATTATTGCATACGATATTTTCTAGACCGTGAACTCATAAGAAAAATTACGGGAAAAGTTGATAACAATACTGACGATTGACGTCTCTTGGCCAATCATACAGATTATCGAGGGTAATATAAGTGGCTTAATCTATGAAGAAACATGCCCAAACGATCATTGAGTAAAATTACCAAAGAAAGAAAACATTGAGTGTTACAATGAAAAATTTAAGCTATAATTAAAACGACACTCGAGTTATATTTAATAAGATTATGTCCAGAACCTAAATTAAATATTATAACAATTAGAGAAATACTTCTAATATACAGGGTGTTCCAGAATATGTGGGCAATCTCCCAGGTTCAGAACGAACAATTAAAAATAACTGGAGAAGTTCTTATAAATTTTTCTTCCTACGGCCTCCCCTACGGAGATACGGGCCCATAACGGACGTCCCTGGAAATCGTTGGTTTTTAAATAATTTATTTAGTTCTAGGTGTAATTTAATAATTTTTTAGCATAATGGTTAGTAGACGAGTCTCCTTAAAATTCGCCCTTTTAAATACATTTGGCTTATTTAGTTACTAGTTACTAGTTACTAGTTACTAGTTACTAGTTAGTTACTAGGACTAGACGTAATACAAAAATGTTTTTTTTTGTACACCGTGTATGATTAAGGAACGATAATAATATTTTTGGATACACTAAACCTTAAGCTGAAAAAAAGGTACTCTTGATCAATGTCGATAAAGTGAACTATTTTCGAAAAAAATATATTTTTGTTCATATCGATACTAGCTCTCGCTCTCTACTCTAGACTTAAAACCTTTTGACTTCTCGTAAGTGTAAGGTTATGTGGCTAACATTTCAAGAAAACAAGTCGACAACATAAATAGGAAAATACATTGAAAATAAACCGTAAGTATATAATTTTTACTTAACTCCTGCCTTTAAAGTAGTTTAAATCATAATGAAAATCTAAAAAATCTGCATAATTATATTAAAAGAAAAATTCATTCAAACTTTACATTTATTAAAACTCATTCTCGAGTACTCTACATTCTTATAAACGCCTTTTAAAAATGTTGTGGGCCAATGAGACAGTTTTATCACTTAAAACATGAAAACTGTATCAGTACAATTACATGTGAATGGTGTAATTGCAACAATTTAATTGGTCGAACCAGTATATTTTTGACATGCTATGGAAATAATCCTACTATAATAAAAATACTTTAAATTAGAATACTTTAGTACTGTTAAATATTTAATATACAGTGTGTTACTTAATGATATGTACTTATTTTAATGGGCGATTTTGGATCAATTTTAAGTCCAAAAATTTTATATACAGGGTGTTATGGAAATGACTTATTATATTTAAATGGGTGACTCCTAGGGTGTCCTAGAGAAAGTCTACATACTTTTTTTTTAATCGAATATCTAAATACTACGGTACTTTTTACCCACATGATGTCGCGCCGTTCCATCTGGATTCAGTTAGCAACAATGTGGGTCAGTAGAGCATACTAACAGTGTTGTCAGATTACACCGCATGTTTCGCCCTTGCTTGGATACCTGCCGCGCGACTATCTAGTTTCGAGACTCGGGAATGGGATGACGCTGTCAAGGATTCCACGTGCTTGATGTATACGAATTTTATACGTTTTGATGATTTCAAATTTATGTGATTTTACCTATTGTTGGTTCTGTTGCAAAATATACTTTTTGTGTTTTTATGGAATTTAATTATAAAATGGATTATAAGATCGAAGGAAAGAGAGTATGTACCTTAAAATTCTAGTATTTTTTGTCTAAAAAGTTTGAAAAAGAAGTGATAACGCGGGTCAAAGACGTCTTGTTGTCAAAAACTGAACACGTGCGTTTACAATTCTGAGTTGCAATATATGACAACACCGTCTCAATAAACTATTGATTGTGAATGTCCGCAGTAGCGGCCACGTAAATTTTCAGATTTCATATAAAGTGTATAGTATTTCGCTTAATAATTCAAAGCGCCATTTATTTCTTCAACTTATTTTCATCTCAGGATTTACCGGTTTAAATATAATAAGTCACTTCCATAACACCCTGTATACGTATGTCCTAAAATGTATTGTTTTGGATATACAGGGTGTTAAAGTTTTTTTTTGTTTTTATCAAAAATATCGAAGAAATAGTATATTAAGTATTTTAGGACATATAAACTTTTCAAATTAAAATGAATTCAGAAATTACCCATTAAAATATTTACATATTATTAAATAAACCCAGTGATAAGGAGCCATTTCCAATAGTTGCAGAAAATGTTTATTGGGTAATGTAAATTAACATATTTCTCCGATCTTTAATTTATAACTAAAGAGTCCACTTTCTTATTTATTATCATACCGTATTCACTTTGTCTGTAATCGTATTTCTGGCACATGCTAAAAGGGTCCAAACGGCAGTAAAGTATATGGCTTAGTCGGCCTCACCATTAGTTTTAATTATAGTATATTATCCGCATAACCAAAGCTGAACCCTATTCAAACATATAAGCCAATTACCTTAACATAACTCATCGAAATCACAGCCATTCCTCTAGAGATCCTTGATAGAGGGATAACCCACTAGCGGCGATAAGGGGCCCCGCTGTGTTTACCAGATACAAATTTCTCTTCAGAAATAACATGTTTGCTCAATGAACCACATACATGACTTTTTTTTTTAAATGTTTTATTTTTAATTTAGCAAAAGGAAAACTGATAAAATGTCGCAATTATTGTTTACGAAACATTTTTTCGATAATATAACGTATTTAGAAGAGATGGAAATTTTTTGGAATGCCGAGTGGCATGCATATATATATAAACAGTATAGTGCCAATACGAACGTTCCAAAATACAAAAAGTGCCCTATGGGACATGGCGCGGGCTTATTGAGTTGCGCAGTTGAGCAGTACTGTGGAAATTTAATGTATCGCGTCAGAGCCGGCCCGACACTATTTGTTTGATGTTATGTGTCGCCATCTTTGGTTCTGGATGCTTTTTCAAATTACCGAATAAAAAGTGGTTCATTCACATTGTTGTTGGTAGGTATATTAGTGCTTATATACTTTCATTACCTAACAACAATTTTTGTAAAGGAGTTTTTAATTTGTGGTGTTCCGATTCGCTGTTTGGTAGGTTAGTTGCTTGTTTAGTTTAAGATGAAAGGACACAAGTGCATGGTGCTTTTTTGCAAAAGTCGTGGATGTACATATATGTACATATATGCTTATCACATTATTCGATCTTCGGAACCGAATTTCACTAAAAAGCTTGTAAAAAAAGAAGACAGTGTCACTCGTATACAATATAATATATATGTGGTCACTACCTAACCTTAAAATTAATGTATTTTTAATTTGGTGCCTTAGTAGCTGATAATAATTCCCAAAATAGTCAATATAGTCTTTCATTCTTAATTTTTGGTTTAGATAAAAGTGAGGTTAAGAAACATACGATGTCGGTTGAAAGATAAAATAAAGCTCATCGTGTCGATTGTTACAAATATTCGGACGGAATTTGGCACCAAAAGGGCACCGTCGGATCATCATATCGTCAGAAATCGTATGCACGGAACGCTGTCTTAAATCCAACTAATCGAAATTTTGATTGGAATATTTTTCCTAACTAACAAGTGAAATTTACATTAAAAAAGTTGAAATCCGGTCCTGTCGAATGTTTACTTTCACAGGGAAATTTCCGAACTGCGCAAACTCACAACGCCCCCTTCGATGCCCATAGCGGGGACATAATTGGGTTAGTAAAAAAGGAAATTAAATTCAATTTAACTAAACTACTTGGCTATAAACGAATCTATTTTCTATCAGCTAAACAAAAAATATAAAAACTAGTTTATTATTAAGGAAATAATAGCCAAATTAATTTGGATGTGAATTTTTGAATATTCGATAATTAATTGAGGTAGTGTATTAACGACAGTAACAGTTCAGAAACAGTAATCATTATAAAAATACAAAAAAGAAACTCAAACAATACAAACAATAATAAAAGAGCAAAATTAATTAAATAAATACCGTTTTGTTGCCTCCATTTATCCGGCTATATTTATACTCAATATTGTGATAAATGTCAAATAAATTCAATATTTCGATTCTCTCAGGTTGCTTTTAAAAGCTTTAATAAACTTAAACTTCTCCTTTAGAAACCTATAAAATTATTTGTTTTTTAAAAAGGTACTTTAAGTAATCCCGTAATTGTATTAACTGCTCGACGAAGCATAAAATATTTTACATTCTTTTGTTTTTATGGCATTACTGTTATTACTTTAGGGACCTGAATGATTGTAATATCTTATTTGTAATTAATAAGTATCAAAACTAATAATTTAATATTTGTTTGCTGGAATTTGGTTTCCCATAATAATGTCGAATAAATGAAATATACAAGCTGTACCATAAGTTATGGGTCATAGGCCAACTGGAGATACTAGACGGATTAAATAAGCTTTTTTCGAAATGTCGTTCAATTTCTACACTAAAAAGGTATACTTCGCTCGATCTTAATATAACCGTACTCGAGATATTTCCATTTAAATGTTACAATGCATCGAAAAAATTAAAAGTAAAAATGGAAATATCTCGAAAAAGGTTAGAGATTTAAGATCGAACGAACACCTCCTTAGTTTACAAATTGCCCCGAGAATTTTGGATTAAAAATACATTAAGGTAAAAAAAAATCATAGATTTATTAAACCCTGTATACAACGTCCAAGGTAAGGAGGGCGAGTACAGGGATCTCGGAAACCGTAAGAGATACGAAGTCGGTTAAATGGAGGTAAAGTTGCGCATTTACGTGCCTAATAATATGCCGTTTAGAAAGTTTTAAAATTCGGTGGTTTATTATTAAATTATTTGTTATTTATTGAACTAGACCAACATAAGTAAACATTTAGAGCTCACTTATAAGATATTATTTATGAAATTAGGAGAAATACAGGACCGTATCCCAAAATTTCCTGATGTTGTTCAAAAAACCCTCGAAACGTCATTAAACCACAATGTGGCATACATCGTTGCATTCGGAAGAAAAAAGCTCTCAAGTTCCAATATCAGGAAAACAGGAGTGTATTTAAAAAAAGAAAGTTGAAAATGGCTCTTCGAAGACGACTCGTCGGATTACAAAACAATTAACGCTGTTAGATAGAGCGGAAAAAGTGGCAATGCAAAAGTGCAATTTACGTTAAAATTCGATCTAAAAAAAACCCAGGAAAACAATAAAACGATTTTTCAGAATTTCGGTTTTTCCGGATATCTCCGGAACTACTCGGAATTTTAGAACTTTCTAAACGGCATATTATTAGGCACGTAAATACGCAACTAACGCACTTCGTATCTCTTACGGTTTTCGAGATCCCCGTACTGGCCCTCCTTATCTTGGACACGTTGTATGTAACTAGCGCCCCTAATCTGAATTTTAAAAATTTCTACAAATTCTCATTTCTTACTCATAAAAACATCATACCACCGACTTTCAATCCGACACATTGAACCGTTTTCAAATTATCGCTTATTTTCGAAAATAAACTTTCACTTAGAACAATAAACAATTTCGAAAAAACTAATGACTTAATCGGTTTCATGTTTAGCATCTCCAATTGCTCTATGGCCCATAAGTTGTGACACCCTGTATGTAGGATCAGTTAGTTTCATTCTTTTGCAGCAATTTCTTTGCCGTGTATTTGTTCTTTTCGAAATGTTTACTAATTCTAAATAATTCTGGTTTTTATGAAGAACCGAACTGCCACGGTTTTCAATTCAATATCGGATAAATTTCATTTAAATGCAAATAACTGTAAAATTTAATGTATTAACTGAACTGTGCGATTTGAATGTAAGAAAAGTGGCACCCAGAAAAAATGTTATCCCGGTGGATTTAATTTAATTTGACCTTTATCCTCTTACGTAAACCATTATTCCTGATAGAGATTCAGGCATAATAATGAACCTTGTCTATTTGGAAAATTATGTTAAAAAATCGTTTTTTATTTTATTACCAAATATTGTTATTCGGTAAATTATCTATTTCATGATATAATGTGCTTTGAAACAACATGATTTTGATCACCTGCTTACTTTCCCAAGATTAAATTTACAATACCAAAGGGACTTTTGTGACTATTTACTATTTACCTTAACAGGTGAACAGGACCGTACTTCGCCCTTAATGAAATTAATTACACGGCAATATTTTGACACACAAGGACCTTTTACTTACTTCTTTACTGGGAAATAAATAATCTATCTTCTTGCATAAAAGAAGGCCTTCTGGCCATCACTGAAAGGCCACTTAGATTTAATATCTATTGTCCACGTATCGATAGGTTTTTAATATCGTTACATCCCTAGGACTGATTTCGGTTCAGGACGGCCGTCATTGGTTCACATCATTGGTTGGCAACCAAACCAGTACCATTGCCAGCGTGGTTGCCTATATGACGGCGACAACATTGTGTGCAAGACAACCGACGAGCACCTTTAAAAATATGACCGGTAAACCGTGGGCACCAACCCATTTTTTCACTAATACAATTTAACTTTTTATTGCGCACCCCATAAGTGGTACGTATTCATAGTTATAGGTCGGTGGTAACCACAGATTGTATACATAAAAATAATTGATTTGAGCTAAACATTCCTTAGTCAAATGTTGGTCGCTGCTCTAAGGCTATTCATTACTGACCACTGTGACCACCCTATATATAGAGATTATTGGACATAACACAATTTATTTTTTAAGGAAACCAATAGCAAAAATAACGAACTATTCAGACAATTTACAAGAGGTTTCGTAAACAAGAGCGTAAATAAATTAAGAAAAAACTATTTTAATCCTAACCGGTCTGACGTAAAATTAAACAAATTTATATTAATTATTAATTAATTAATATTAATTATTAATTGTGAATTGTGTGAACTCATTGTCCCAGTTCTTCTTAAAAATAAATGTATTTCTCTCTTGCGCTCAAAAAACTTTTTTGTTCGGTAAACATAAAAAAAAACTCACAACTTGATTAAACCTGCCATTATATTAAACTTTCTTGTACTAAATAAATATAAAGAAACTTTGTTTCCACTAAATAAAATTATACTTTTTATCCTAGAAAAAGTTTGTTTGCAATGACAAACTTTATTTTTCTGAAGTAACAATATTGACATTAATTGATTAGATATCATTCTGTGATAGTACATAGTCATAATTCCATGAGTGCGTAATGGCATTACAACTTGAATTATGTACTTTACCTACGATCATATTTATTAATTTTAAAATACAATTAGGCTCTAATATTCTTTTCCAAAATATTTCTCAGCAAACTGTAAAATTGTTAAAATCATAATATAATAACGTGACGTTTGAGAAAAGTTAGAGCATTTGCACACTTCCCCGGAATTTGTGATAGCAGCCGCCCACGACTCTCTTGTTATTCTTTAAAAACTCCATAGTGAAAAAAGAGTGTTGCTACGCAAAGTGTACTTTTGTTTAAAATTTACAAGGCGGCTTATCGTGCGATTTACTTTACAGTGCGTAAAGTTTAACTTACTTAGATAGTAAGTAGCATGTTTTTGCTATTTACGGTAGAGATCGTAGATACAATTTTTTATACTATATGATGAAAGGCTATGCTTCTCTTAGAAGAGAATTAATTAGATGTCAAAGATGACATAAGTCGTATCAAAACTGTTGAGTGTGCAGTTTCCTCGCGTACTATTTAAAAAAAAAACCCAATCGAAGGTATATGTGTGTGTATAACCTTCCACCTTCAAGACACTTTTTACGCCGATTGCCTCTACATGGTAACTTGTTTTGATATTTATCATGTGACTATTCGTTTGGCTGGAATAGTGAAAAAAATGTGTATTGTCATGGAAAACCGGTATTAGATGACGATAATCTTATACTCTTTTGCAAAGTTTGCAGTCAAAATTCCAAAAAATTAATTTTTTCAGAAAAATATCCAGTATTAGTTTCATAAGTTTAATATTCCATCGAAAACCAAGATAATCTATTATTTAAACATTTTTGTTGTTTTTATAAAAATGTATTTGTTAAAATTTAGCTTTTTACCATGTAACTGGGTGTGGCTTTGTAGGAGTTATTGGTGTTTCCAGGCCCAGTATCTGGAAACTATATTTACTATTTATAGTTATTTCTGGAACAATATATGTCTTCTAAAGTTGCTCTTACGAAATAAAAAATAAAAATATTTGGATAATTTATAATTTTTCGAATATTGACTCCAAATTGTAAAAGAGCATTGCATCAAAGTCTAAATACTTCCTTCAGATAAATATCTCATCATCTAATACCAATTTTCGATGACAAAATATATTTTCTTCAATTTTCCAGCCAAACGAGTACTCACGTGACAAATGTCAAAATAAATTTGAAGGTTACCATTATCATGCATACGCAATCGATTCAAAAAGTATTTAAATTATTTTAATAATAAAAATGTTTACCATATGCAACCTACATTTTGCCGGTCACTGTATAATTTTAATAGCTTAATAATATCCTGATCAAAAACTATATTTTTATAAGCGGAGCTATATCGAAAATATTTTAAATTTAAATTTATAGATTGCACGTTCTATTCATTGTTTTCAGTTTCAGTTGTCCTATAATATTTTTACGAGTTTCAGCAAAGTTATTGTTACGACCAACCAGAAAATATAAAGTTCCTGGAGGATTTTACCACCAGAAATTAACGTTTTACTGACCAAGATCGCCAGATCCGATATTGTTTGGATGTCAAGTAATAGATAATATAGTCGTGATTTATTCGAGTTTTTGAAAGTGAATACGCCAGTTCAGAAGTATGAATTTAGATTTTGTGTCGTGTCGTATTGTATGTTACTAGAATAGATTTTGCAGGTCTCCGCAAGCGTTTAGGACACGTGTTGCCATAAGTCACGCCATACGCATATGTTTTCCGTTAACAATTATATATAGGTACGTAAACTAGCAGTGGTGCCAAGATCGTAACGCATTCCTCGACGTTGGCCATTGGAAACTGCCCAAACGCGGCACGGCTTCAGTGCTTCACAGTGTTTTGATTTGTGAAAGGGATACTTCGCGCGGGTCTTATACTCCCACGTCTTTATTTACAAATTTTAAACGTTAATATATTTTTAGTTTAATAAATAAGGCGTTAAAATACTGTTTCTTTTGTTAAATAATTTATAATAATAAATAAATGCTTTGATGTGATTTCAAATTTGGTTGTGTTTCAAAGCATACATTTTGTGCTGTATTTTTTTTATGGAAATTATGTAACGAATTATTTTAAAATATCATAGAGAGCATGTGTCTTAAAATTGTAGTTATAAAAGTTTGAAAAATAACTGACAACTCGGGTCAATGACGTTTTGTTGACACAAAACTGACCTTCCACATTCGTTTGTAAACGCAGGTTTGTTCCGGTTTGTTCTCTTGAATATCCACGAGATTTTTTGTATTGCAAAATATTTTTATGAAAAGAATAATTCAAGAAGGTATGATGATCAAGTGTTAAAATTATAGTATTTTTCTCTAAAGTGCTTGACGTATCAATATGACAACACCTATCAACCAACGAATACTTATAACCAGGAAGAAGGCAAACTGCCGTGTTAAATAATCGAAGCAGACATGATACGGCGACATCCATTATGCCTGGCGCGCACGTGCTTTTCAAATGTCACTTTTGTCCAAATTTTTATTACTGTCAATATTTTAAGTGACATTTAAGTGAAGAAAACATCAAAACCCTTTCATTTGATTTACTAAGTAGAGAAAATCAAATATTAGGATTTTGACATAGGTTTTCAGATGTAAATATCGCTTTAAAATTGTCCTTACATACTTTTATATTATTATTGAACTAGTAACGAAACTAGAAATAAAAAATTCATGGTTGTAATTAGTTGTATTAAAAAATAGGAAATAAATCATAATTTACATAAAATATTTTACCATCTTCAACTTCAAACAAATCAAGGTAAATACAATACTATATGTACCTACAGCTACTAACCAAGTAAATATATGTACCATCATTATGATTATGGGCTTCCAATTTGTTTATTTCGTAGCATACACCTGGCAACATTAGTAATTGAAGTCCTCTTTAATGTTCAGTCATTATGGGATTCTCAATTAAACTATGAAAAGAAAGAATTATTATAATAATATATTACCGGACTTCAAAATTCTGGCTACTGGTTAATATAACTAAGCTGTAAATATTATGTTGTAGCTTTTGACTTGTAGATTGTAAAATTTAAGTAAAATTCTTTAAAAATGTGTTTGTTGCTAGTTTGCGTGACAAGTTTGGGACATAATGGGATAATTTTATAATGTAAAATAACAATAACGAATAAAAATTAGTAAAAAAATATTTCAATCGTAAATTACTTACCTGCAACAAAACGAAAAGGTCCGTTTTCGTGAAAAGAATAGAAAATTAAAAATTATTTTAGAATTTAATGACGCTTTCTCCACCATTTTCAATCACATTATAAATCATGTGTTACTTGATTTTATTCCGTTGCAGACGAAGGATGTTCGGTTGTGAAATAATTTAAGAACGTATGCTGCTCGCATTCTATGTCTGTCTCTGTCAGCATCAACCTTTCCCGCTTTATTAAAGGGATACAAATATAGCCTAGATCAAATCGAACAAACCCGAACAAATACACTCACGTTTTTGACTTTCAGATATAGCTACGTAAGTCTGATATTGATACAGAACGATTGACACAAAAGGATAAACGTATGGAGTAACCTGTCTGGCTGTGACGTCACTTGCACGGTCTACTTATATGCTTCGATCTCGGTCTCACCGGGCTGCTATCAACATCCACTGACGTTTTTTGAGATTGTCATACCACAATTAATTATGCACATCTCGCATCAGTACCTTCCATGTGCATTTTCGTGTTTGACATAAGTCGCCGATTATATCGCTTATTAATTCAAACCATACGGTTTCCATCTCAGGATTTGCCGGTTTAAACACAATAAGTGATTGCCATCACACCCAGTATTTATTAACCATCCATAATCTTCTTTATTGTATATCGACCAACCCATTTCAAATTGATATAACTAGGACAAAGCATACAAGTCGTGAACATTTTTATTTGTTTAGTTGTCAACTATACATTTAATTCACCTATTTTTACTCCCCATTGACGTCATTCATTGTTTGACTTCTTTTGAAAGAAACGAAATCGCATGCTACGTAGTTTTCCATCCTTAAAAAGAAAAAATTACCAGGTAATTTTTTAAAACGAAAGATAAGTTGTATTCACTGAAGCTGAAATAGAATTTATTTATTTAGGAAATCAAGGACACAAACAAACGACCCGAATTTATCTGTTACCGTAAAGAACCGATTTCAGTTAAAACTCGATGTTCCTAGAAAAAACTAGTTTTAATTATCCTGCTTAGCCAATTCTAGATTTACGTAGTTAAAACTTGTAATTTTAGTTAAAATTAAAAATTTTATACTGGTTTAATTGAAAATGGGATTTACTAGTTAAAACTAGTTTTTACTAAGGTAAATCAGTTAAAACTGTCCTAAACTGAGAAAACCTCTAGCCAAAAAGTGGTTTGATATGTGTTGTATGAACTGATGAAACTATAACCAACCTATGATTTATATTGGCTTATTTAAACTTCATTCATATAATTTTCATTTATATTGCTAGTAAATTCATTGTGAAAGGTTTAAATGTAAAGATATTAATAACCCTGAACAGGGAAGAGGTATATTGTACTGTATTTTGTATATATCGTGAAACACATTTTGAATAAAACACTTAAAAAAGTTGTCAAACATAATTTTTTAAAATTTTTTTTTTTTGGCTTTGGCAGGTTTGCCATTCGGCCAGTCGCTAATTGGTTTATGGATTCGATCGTTCAAGCATTTAGATTAAGGTAGTTCAATATAAACTTATTCTCTGACAGGAAGGACACAAGGTCACACTCTTCTCGCTCTGGGCTATCAAACATAACCTGGCGTAAGAGAATATATTTATTGTTCCAGCAAAGTATCATTTCAATCGGTGGTAAGAGTAATAAGTAATAAGAAAATGCGTTAGGTAAATCATATTTTTTATTTATTTTTTAATTTTACACAAGGAAATACAACTTTTGAAAAATAAGACAGGTTTTCTTAGTGTGTATAGCTGTCGGATCTTAACTTCGTCACATGCAACCCTCGTAACAATATTTATACAGTCCACTACTAATACTACTAAAGCCATCTAAGAGCTATCAAGAAAACCGCTACCTCTACGCCATCTACGGCTACGTCATTAAGCGCAATCAAGACGAGAACAATAGTTAACTGTTTTATGACGAGAATGAATCTACGAGCTATCAAGGAAACCGAAAGATGTCCAATACTACTACCGCCATCTACGAGTTATCAAGAAAACCGAATGATGTCTAATACCACTACGCCATCTAGGCGCAACCAAGACGAGGCGGTTTTATGACGAGAACGAATCGAGCCACGAGACTGACAAGTTGGCATTCTTTATATTTTCAGTGTTTTTTAGTTTAAATCCTTAAATAAAATCATTTATCGACGTGTGCTTAAACGTAAAGTCCATGCTTCAGTTCTTAAATTGATCAATAACAGCCTCATTAAGTATGGAATAGCCTCTATAAATTTTTTTCATATATTTCATTTTTAAACTTTCTAATAAAGTCCCTAGATTTACCCTTTGTGGTCTGCGTTAAATTAATTTCGGGTTTAGGTGTTCCCGCATTCTACACTTCAATTTTTGTTGCTCCAAACTCAAAGAGCTAAAGTTATTTCTTAAATAGTCCACGGTCAACTATTCATTTTAACTTAATAAATATATAATATTAAAATATTAAAACATACACGCTCGAATTTCTAACTAGATGCACGAACAGACAACAGCGCGGTGCACACAAAAACTGTGCGCCTTTTCCATGTTAAATCGCCATAGCCCCGCTATCCCCCGTTGCCAAATGCCACCTGTTACTATAGAGAAACTGCACTACTTAATCGTACGTGCGAGCAAGTCTCGTCATAATCGTCATTTACCTCGACCGAGGCACGGTTGCCGGATCTATACAGTTTGGTTGGACGGGATGATAAAATATGAGGTGTTTGCAGTCAAGAAATACTCTGAGTTACTCGATTCAAAGGTTCAACCATTTACAGAAGTAATATCATTAACGGTTTTAGCATTTCCGCTGTGTACAAGTCTCTAAAGATATGTTTGAGATTTAAGCAAGAAAGTTTTTACTCTTAAGCGCGACACCACAATATAACCTTATTTAAATTTATTCTGATAGCATCTTAATAATGAAACTTTGCTCTTCACCCGAACTAATTTATAGTCAGACTCTTGCTTTATCGACTAACTTTGACAAAGTTTAGTTACCTATACAAGTTTGGATTTATCAAATAATAAATTAGAGTCAAAGTTATGTTAATTATTTCATTATAGCTTAATAATTATAAGTAAAGTTTAATTAGTGGAAAGGTTATAGGTCGGTTTCATTTCTATTATCCACTAAGTATATCAATAAAACTATATTTAGTAAAAATTGGAATGAGCTGATTTCACATAACTGTTTAAATTACAAATTTAGAAGTAGGTGCTGGGTTTCATGTTTTTTGATAACTCGTTAAAGAAAAAGTGTGAAGTCATCAGTATATAGTCAGGAACTCTATACAGAAATTATAAATGATTCGATAATCTTCTCTAACGTTCGGCGTGATTTGAAAAAATTTGTGTTGTATTTTCTTTTAAAAGTAAATATTTCATAGGGTTCTTCTTTGAATTCACAGTTGTATAAAAATGTGTTTTTGGATATTTTGGAAACTTTTTCCTGTTTTTATTGCTTTAAACTCAAATCATAAAAATTCTTCTAGTAAAAAAAACATCTTGATTCGATTTAACGGCACAACGCATGAATACGAGGAGAAAATATCTAAAACAGAAATAATGGGGTCTTAAAAACGTCAAAATATGTATAATTTATGTTAGTGAATAAATAAAATGGAAGTTGTATTCTTTGATATAAAGTTTTTATATGCGGGAACACAAAATCGAGGGAAACTTATTTTGGACTACAAAATGGTTAGCACCACGAGTGGTAGTGAATTGTCAAAAATGATATAAATGTAAGTAGCAAGAGCTAGTGAATAAACTATATACTCTACCGTTCAATATATTATAGCGTATGACTCGTAGCTTTTTAATTCGTTCACCATATTGGGATGTATGATAGTCGCTTTCGAAAAAATTCGGGAAATATTATGCTACCTTCAGCTATTTCTAAAATTAAATTTCAGTATTGCCGATTACCTTATTTCTTATTTATTATTGCATCGCTACCTATTTAAACTTTAAAGATTTCATAACTTTACATATTTAATAAATCACCTGCTAAAAATATTCCACACACATATTCTCTATAATCAGCTATTCTGAAGAGAGATTGTGGTAAAGTGACATAATATTAACAAATTGTAAATAAATCATTTGCTAATATATGGTGAAACGAATAAAAAATGGCGAATCATGCCTTATCATGTACTAATTGACACTAAAGAAAACAGAAAGTTTATACAATCGGCAATATTTTTAAACATTTTAAATTTTAAATAAGAAAATTGCCAATATGCCATTTTCTTCTTCCTCTATGTTGTAAACAATATTAAAGTTTTCTAAGCTTATTCTACCGGGTGTTATGGAAATGACGTATTATATTTAAATCGGCAACTCCTAAGATGAAAACAAATTGAAGAAAAATATCGAAAAATGGCGCTTTAATTTAATATGCCCTGTACATGATCTGGCGTCACACCAGCACGCGGTGACACTGGGAGAAAGATAAACAAAAGAACATATGGCGGAAAACGTCAGAATTTTGAGCAGTGTTGTCACTCTTTAGAAAGTCAATAACCGTTTGACAGATTGGAAGTTGTTTATTTTTCAGGGTACATTATTATAAACTTTTACGTTCAGTTCAGCTCGCTGGGAAACAATCTCTGATTTATAAACTTGAACTGACTCGAACCAACTCCGGCGGCGTTTATAAATGGTCAGGTACAAATTCAAATTAGTTTTCGCGTAAATTTGTATGCATCTCATGAACACATCTAGTACCATTCAATCTGAATTAGTATTTTAAAGCTACTGTATAGACAAAAGTAAGCCCTTATTGTATAAAGTTTCATCCGGTGGTGTATTTAAGATCTAAAAATTTCTAGTAACTACACGTTTCAGTCTGTTTCGGGTTTATACGGTCGATCGATATTGTCTTATTTGGAAATATCTAAAAATACAGCGTTGCCACTTTCGATTTTTTATAAGATTATATTCATAAATTGCAGAATTTCCTTCTGTAATATTACTTTCCTATATAATTATTGTCTCGGAAGTGGCACCCGCTCTATTTTTCCGAATATGTACGAAGCATTCGACCTTTGGTTGGACTCGTATATATTAAGACTTAAGGGGAGGTCCTGTTGTTGTCAGCATAATTATTTCATTATTCTTCATTAAAGGATTAAAAATTGTTTTAGGCCCATTAGAAATTAGCGTTATTATTAGTTCTGACTTTCTATTGCGAAATAATTTGTATCCTATCTCCTGTGTGTGCTGTTGTTCTATGTATACGATAGTGTAATTATGCGTTAGTGTTTAGTGCTTTTGTGTAATCTGATAATAGGTGCATATCTTCAAAAAAACTAATTCGAGACTGGTGGGTGTCTGTGTGTTTCTTTAAGTGATTTAGTGTAATTTGTTCTTTTTCACTATGTATTTTTTTCTCTCGACGATATGCCGGTTCCGATGTTCCGAGAATGGAAATAAGAGGCTGAATGGAGTTTAGTGGGTATAAGCTTCAGGGCACGTGATGAACATAAACCTATTCCAATAGAAAAGAGAAATGAAGGTGTCTGTGCCCTGGATTCCTTACTCGTCTCCGCCGCATGGATTTATTTTCTAACTAAGCTAAATATTTATTTTTATACGAATCTAATGTTTTACACTTCCCACACTTCGGCAACATTGCGCCAGAACATGTGTTTATTACACAGCTGGGCAGTGTAATATGATTGTGCCGCGGAGTGACCTGTGGGTTTATGGGTGAATTACCCCACTTTGTAAACGTTCGATTAAAAAAAAATATGTAGCGCTTCTCTAGGACAACCCATTTAAATATAATACATCATACCGAACATAGAGGTTTCATAGGAACTGCATCTCTAAATTTCATTTGTTTTCTCATAGGTTACTTTAAAACAAAAATTTTGTTTGCAAATTAATTATAGGCACTAAACAATATAAATGCATATATCTCCGAAACGGTAACTCTGGGCGACCTGAAATTAGTGTACCTTTTTCACGTAATAAATATGAGAAAAGTATTATTTTCATTAAAAACTTAAATACACGGAAGCACAAAAAAGTTATGACCTAAAAAATCTGCAAAAAATGCCGCAGGCAGCGCCCCCTATGTTGTACATTAAAATTTCACCAAAAAATCAGGTCCTCATCCTAAAAAAATCATAATTGCCAAATTTTGAAAAAAAACCGTTGGTTTCTGTCAAAGTTATTAGAGAAAAACAAAAATGAAGTTTTAACTTTAACAGCCTGTATATCAGTTAATATCAACTTTCGGATATAGGTAAGTATAATTAAATCCTAATATTTTTCCGTAAGGAGTCTGTGGTTTTTCAATGTCCCATTACTTAGCGGACACCCTACCCTGTATAATATCAACAACAATTTTAAAATTTAATTTTTGACTTTATTACAGTAAAGAAGTTTTTATATCTACGATGTTCATGATTTTAATCACGTCCATTAGCTGATGACGTAGTTTTGTCTTATTTGATACACATAATCTTGAAGTGAATCGTATTGTTACAGGTGATGACGCACAATCAATTTATCGCCGGTTCAACTGTATTTAATTTTGTTTGTTCTGGTTCATCATACAAAAATGTGTATAATGAGAAGTTTAAATAACGGATCCGGATATTTCTTGTTTGAATATTATTTGAAACATATTTAGATCATCAATGTCAATATTACAGTCGCGGTTTATATCAGCAGGGCAAGCATTTTTTTGAAAGACAATTTATGGAAAGAAGAAGGAGGTGGAGAGTGTTCATTCTATTATGCCAACAGGAAACGTTAGTTTTGAATATATTTGCCAACAAGAGATACTTTTAATTAAATATTAATGGCGACACATTAAAAAAATGTTTACCGAAATTTGTGAAAATTTGAAAAACTAATATAAATGTGCTCTTAGCCTATTTATATATAGTATTTTTCGTATAAATTTATTTCTGATAGAATCATATATAAATATAATAGTAGGAATCTGGTGAAAAAGATCGGACAAGTTAGCAAACGTATTGTCAATGTAAATCTTATTAAAACTAAGATTTGTCGTAGTGAAATTAATATTATTTTAAAAATGCCGTAGTACTATTATAAATTATTTAAATTTCTATTAATTGGCGGTTGACATAGCTTTACAGGCGTAAATCAAATGAATCTTTCACAATATATTTGCGCTTGAAAAGAAATGGAAACGTGTATTGTTGATGCGATACAGTTTTCTTTATATTATGACCTGGACGATAGCAATAGTCCCGCCTCTTTTGACATTTCATAACATATCTTGATGTCACACTGTGTTGATATAACTAAGGATATATATCTTATATGTCCAATATCTATTTTAGAATTACGTGCCCTCTTCACTTATAAATTACGTGAGCGCACGTATAGACTAAGTAAGGTGATTTAGAGGGTTTTGGTGAAAATAATTCCGTATTTTTATATATAGATACTGTTGTCGTCAATAAAACAAGTAAATACAATTTTAACTTTGCGTTATCCATGGGAGACGACGGGTCATTACTCAACTTACTCCCCCCTCCATCAATCTCATTGGGAACAAGTACTTACCTATCTGGGGGACATCATATTGGCGTTGACCTCGTGGTGAGCGCAACATAAGCTGGGAACTAGCCACGGAGAGTTGAGGAAGGTGCTGCTGGAAGTCAGAAGGAAAATCGTCCGCTGGTTGTTGCTGATCCAGACGTTTTTGCCAGCCGCGGAAGGAGTCTCTAAGGGGCTGCGGCGTGGCCACCACGCACACCACGCACAGTGCAGCGGCGGCGGTTAGCACGGCCTTCATGCCGCATACACGCACCCTAGGCGAGGCTCAGGTGATCATCCCGCCGGACCAAAAACGCGCGTCACTTGTTGCTTTGCTAGGCCTGCCGCCTCCCAGCCCCGACTAAAGCCTCTTCTGGGTCTTTCGGAATATGTCTGTTTATGGCGGGCTGACTATACCGACTAGCGCGGACGCGGACGAACATTGAAATCTCTACCCGTCCGCCCACGCGGCCGCACAACGCCGCCGCGCCGCCACCGCCGCCTCCCATTCACTTCAACACACACACATACACACAAGCCGATTTATCATGTAAATTTGTGTCGCACACTGAATTTTATCGAAAATCTTTTTCGAACTCTTAACGAAATGATTCATAATATGATTCATCTTGACAGACGGATTGTGGACTTGGAATGTCTTTATTGATTTAAATCACAAGGTTGCGACGGATTAGCTTTTCCAATCGTCTTCAGGTGAATACTAAAGATGATAAGACTGATTGACTGATGACACTAATCAGTAGATATGTAGATATTGCAATAAAAATAAAGACAATGCAAGTCCAGTGGCAGCTCGTGACCTATGATAGAGGGGGTTCACAAGTATGGTGAAATTTTTTAAAAAATTTTATTTTTGTGTGCGTTTTTTTTTTTTTATTTTTTTTTTTTTTAAGGTCAAACACAAGCACTATAGGAAAAATCCTTTAGGGCACTCTTGGAGTGGTGCGTGTGCGCAAAAAGCGATTCACGTTGGACTTGAATCGTTGGAGGTTATATTCGTTAGGAAAAACGACCTCGGGAAGATCGTTCCACTAGGATGAAGTCCTCCAGATGAAAGAGTTCTTAAATAATGAAGTTCGAGGTATACTAAGCTTAACCACATATGGATGGGCGGCAGTGGTTCGTCGTGTATTTCTGATATTCGCCGCTCTGGGCGGAATTAAGAGGGCAAGGTCAGCCGAGCACTTTCCATGAAAATATCTGTAAAAGAGAGTCAAATCACCAACTTGCCTTCGAGGTCCGTAACGCGTCCGAAACGCGTCCGAAACGCGTAGATCCTTAGTCCTTACACAAGGAAACACAACTTTTGGAAAATAAGAAAGGTTTTCTTAGTGTGTATAGCTGTCGGATCTAAACGTCGTCGCATGCAACCCTCGTAACAATATTTATACAGTCCACTACTAATACTACTAAAGTCATCTAAGAGCTATCAAGAAAACCGAATGATGTCCAATACTACTACCGCCATCTACGAGTTATCAAGAAAGCCGAATGATATCTAATACCACTATGCCATCTACGGCTACTTCATTAGGCGCAACCAAGACGAGAAAAATAGTTAACTGTTTTATGACGAGAAAGAATCGAGTCACGAGACTGACAAGTTGGCATTCCTCATATTTTCAGTGTTTTTTAGTTTAAATCCTTAAATAAAATAGTTTAAAATCATATCGAGGATCATTTATCGAAATACACAATATTTATCGACCCTAAACAATAGTGCTTAAACGTAAAGTCCATTCTTCGGTTCTTAATTGTAGAAAATTGATCATTAACAGCCTCATTAAGTTTGGAATACCCTCTATAAATTTTTTTTCATATATTTCATTTTTAAACTTTCTAATAAAGTCCTTAGATTTACCCTTTGTGGTCTGCGTTAAATTAATTTCGGGTTTAGGTGTTCCCGCATTCTTCACTTCAATTTTTTGCTCCAAAGTTATTTCTTAAATAGTCCACCGTCAACTATTCATTTTAACTTAATAAATAAATAATATTAAAATATTAAAACATACATGCTCGAATTTCTAACTAGATGCACGAACAGACAACAGCGCCGGTGCACACAAAAACTGTGCGCCTTTTCCATCTTAAATCGCCATAGCCCCGCTATCCCCCGCTGCCACCCGCCACCGGGTCGGACTTATTTAGTTTGACGGTACGATAAAATATTAGGGAGGGTCGGACTTTATACGATAAATAATATTCAATGAATATAAATTAATATTTTTTATTCGTTTTGTTTTGGGGGTGCACGTGCGCATGTGCTCCCGTGGAAGAACCGCCACTGTGCAAGTCTAAAACACACCATTATGTCTGTTATTTGTGAAAATATGACACAAATCAGAACATACTATATTAGGTTCGTTCGCAGGGCAAAATGTATCGATTGCCAAGTGATTTGCAACCATTAGAATAATCCGCGTATGGTACAATCGTTGGTTTGGAACATGTAACATCTACCCCTTCTAGGGGGTTAAATCATGGAAGCGGCAAAAAAATTGGTATTATTTCGATCAATAATTTGAATTATATTTTTACACGGACTTATGCTTTATTTCACTATTACTTCTTTCGGGATTATCATTATTATTATTAAACTATAATACAGTGAAACCTCTCTTTGGCGGACACCTACGGGACCGTCTAAATATGTCCGCCTATTAGAGGATAGAGAGAATAGAGAATCAGATAATATATAAATTCAAAATTATTACTATGTATACAGGGTGTTTCGGGAGGAAAGGGAAATATTTTGGGAACATGTTCAGAAGGTCAAAATAAGAGAAATTAACCCATATGTTTTAATCCGATTCTTAACCGTCTCTGCAATAATCGGTTCTAAAGTTTTTTTTGTAAAGTTTTGGAGTAATTAAGAAGTTTTGTATTTCTAACTCCAGTTTGTAGGTATTTCATTGCTTGTCAATATCTAATTTAATTGACAAGCATGGTTGTCAGTTTGATTTATTGTGAGCGTTTCGACTCGAAAAGAGAAAAGGTTCCATACGTAATGCCTCACACATTCACCCATAGGGAGTATGCTGACATGATATTCGTGTATGGTTTCTGTAATGGTAGCGCATTACGGGCTGTTGATGAATACCGACGTCGTTTTCCAAATCGAAGAGTTCCTAATCGAAAAGTGTTTCAAAAAGTTTTTGCAAATGCTCAGGAAACAGGAATGTTTCCAAGCGTAAGGATTGATTCTGAACCAGCGGCGGGTCTAAATGTGGAAAATGAAGAGAATGTTCTGGATATGGCTGAAGAGAACCCAGGTGTTAGTACGAGGCGGATTACGAAAGAACTTCGATTAGAATCACATGTGGGCGTTTGAAAGACACTTAGAACAAACGGTTTAAAGCCTTTCCATGTTCAACCGGTCCAACATCTTCAAGAAAGTGATTATGGCTTAAGGGTTCAATTTTGTGAATGGATCCAACAAAATCGAGGCCTACATAAATACATTTTATTTAGCGATGAAGCTCAGTTCACGCGCGATGGAATCAATAACTGTCACAATGAACATCGGTGGTCAGATGAAAATCTTCATGCCACGTTTGAACGAAACTTTCAACATCGATTCAGTATTAATGTGTGGTGTGGAATGCTCAACGACCAGTTGTTTGGTCCTCTTGTATTGAATGAGCGTCTTACTGGAGATGGATATTTACGGTTTTTGGAATACCATTTAACACACATGTTGGATGATGTTCCGCTAATTGTTCGACACCGAATGTTCTTTCAGCACGATGGAGCCCCACCTCATTTTAGTTGCCGGGTGCGTAATTTCTTGAATAATCGTTTTCCTGATCGTTGAATTGGCAGAGGAGGACCTCAAGCTTGGCCACCGAGGTCACCAGACCTAAACCCACTGGATTATTGCCTCTGGGGGTGGATGAAATCACTAGTATACGAAACACGAGTAGAAACCGTGGAAGGACTCCACAATCGAATTTTTAATGCGGCAAATATCATTATAAACAATCCCCAAGCAATTCAACGCGCAACACGAGTGATTAACAAATGTGGTGCAGCTTGTATTGAAGTTGGTGGGGGTATTTTCGAAAACATTCTAAATTAGTGAAATTTTGTTGTTTTACTAGTATCTATTGGTGTTGCTTTTGAAACAAAAAAACTTTAGAACCGATTATTTCAGAGACGGTTAAGAATCGGATTAAAACATATGGGTTAATTTCTCTTATTTTGACCTTCTGAGCATGTTACCAAAATATTTCCCTTTCCTCCCGAAACACCCTGTATGTATGTACAAATAAACATAACATAACAAAAATGCACTAGTTTCAGTTAGGATGTAGTACTAAAATAATCTAATAACGTAGTTTGACGTATTTGCGTTTTATACTTGCAATCTAGAAAATGTAATTCCAAGTCTGATAACAATTCTATTGCAGTAGAGTCACCTCTATTCTTTGCATACTCTTATAATTCCTTTATCATACTAATGGCTTGGTGACATTTGTTTTATTACTGCATTCAACTTCTTCATCAGAGTCGTCAGATAGTGATGTGGTTTCAGTTTGGACTACATAATCGGTACGAATGTGGTCACTATCATCTTCTAATAGCACATTGCTAACAATATTAATGAACCCGCCCAAATCATTGTTATCAAATTATAAACTTCCACAACATCAATATTCTCGTTCAGACTCAAAACGCGACATTTTTGTGCCATTGTTTACGATTTTAATCTTAAAGCTCACAAATAAACGCCGGACTGCTGTCGGGGAATCAAACATACTTTCATTCGGCGAAGTCCTTTCGCACTACCACACATACGATATTAGTTGCCGGTCTGTCTTCAGAGAGTTTTTGCACCGTACTTATTCGTCTCCCAAATACTTTAAAAAAATTTTGTCCGTTTAAAGGAGGGTTTTCGCACTCTTTGTATGAAAACAGCAGCCTGTCCGCGTCCGCCCAAAGGAGAGTCCGACCAAGAGAGGTTGATTTTCATGGAATTTCATATACCTACTTCCGAACTATGAAAAAATGTCCGCTTAATAGAGATGTCCGCTAATTAGAGGTGTCCGTTATGAGAAGTTTCTCTGTAATTTTAACATTGTCTGAGTGTAAAATAAATTAAAATTGTCCCATCCTCGTTTACCTTGGGGCCAGCTTATATTATTTCGAATATAGAATATATTTTCAGGCTACTTTAAAGAAGTATTGGTTAGGTATATCAATTTCTTCTGAAAAGAAATAAAAAACAAATATACCTAATGTTATGCCATTTATTTTCCTATTTGTGAAACGTTTCTTTCTCTTCAATATTTATTTCAACGTTACATCAAGTCAAAGAAATTGAATTGTATGGTAAAATCTGGAAAATAAATTTTAAAAATATCATAAATTTCATTTAAAAGTGATATAAAAAAACATGTTTTTAACAAAATGAACGTTCTTCGTTGTTATTATTATTACAGAAAATATTGTTTTGCTAAATAAATCCCATTTTAAATTCCAAATTAATGGAAAACACATAAAATAGCATTAGCTGGATCATCGAAGAGAACAGGCAACAAATATTTTTACCAAATCTTTACAATTAATTTACATGGAAATTACTAAATATAATAGATTTATTGTTTGCATTTCTGAGGAAACCAACAACTTAACGTGGACTCTGAACGCCGATCCATGGTCATAGGCTGCTTCCCCAAGGACTATCAATCATTAATTACTTGTGGCGCCCCTGCAAACATGTCCTCTGATATTTCTTATAGAAAAGGTGGTACACCACTGACATTTTTATGGTGGTGAATTATCCTTATTATTTAGTCTTGATTAAAATAATTGAATTGTAAATTGCTGATAACATAATTTTGTTTTGTGGTGCATCTTATGAGAATAAACGCAAGAGACCAATTTCATGTAGAATGAACCGTGTTTATCAGAAAAATTATCCACATGGAGAAATGCCACTGGCGTATCACTTTTTTTGTAAAAAAATTCAGATATCTTGACAGGAACGCCACTGGTGGTTTTATAGGATAACTTTTCCGACAAAATAAATGTAATTATTTATACAGGGTGTTTCCTAACCTCTCTGAAAAAAATCACCTTATTTTAAGACGAAAATGTGGTATAAAAGTTTTTCGCATGTCGATGGAAATAACGATTGAAAAACATAATTCCATCACGCTGTAGCAAAGAAAATTTTGCCGTTGCGGACATATTATGTTCCTATGAACGATTATTCATAAAATTGCCTAAAAAATAACCCTTTTAAATGCTAGCTCGTTATTAAGGAACTCCCTGTACAATACATACAATCTAGTACCTTCCTATAGTCCAGTAATTCACCTCTGAATAAAAATAAAAATAACGCCGCAATTTATTTTATTTTAGAAAGAAAATTTTCTGTTAAAACCATTGTTAAACGAGTAAATTGGTCATTTATTACCTGATTTTATCTAGAGAGCCATGCTCAAGGGGTTCATTCTTTGGTAATAAAAGAGCAGTTTGTTGGAGTGATGTTGAGAAAGGTAAACAATGATTAATGAACGAAAAATGTTGCAAATGACGTTTGAAACTTATAGAAATAACAATGAACGTTCGTTGTATCAATAAAAAGTACATTAAAACAATAGAAAGTTAATTACAATTTGTTCAAAGAACAATTCTTGTCAATAATTGTACCGATTGACGCGATATTGCTGTTTGAGTGTAAAAATACTGGACTCAAAATTGTTCACTCTAAAAAATGCATTGGTATCTAAGACTAATTTTATATTGCTGTTAAAGTTTTAGCTTATGTAAAAGTAATTTTTAGTTAGCATAACAAATTTTCGTTTTAACTGAATTACGATGAATAAGATGATCTAGTTAACAGAACTAACTCATATTTTTAACTACTTCTTAGTTAACATAATTACAATATCATGTTGAAACCAACACTGTTGTATTAATTAGCTCCCTACACTAATTTACTTAGTTATTGGCCAGATATAATAGTAATAAGTAGCTACGATGTGAGACCTCTCACACCAACTGCCGCCATTTGCTGCTAGGAGATGGCGCGGCGCGCTATATTTTCTCGACTACCGTTGATAATACGGCGTGAAGTATTAGATGTACACCTTCACTGTACTGACGAGAACTAAAGAGTTCGATACCGGTCTGCAGGTGGTTACATTGTATCAATGGAAAAGGCTTCCTTTTCTAGGTAGTACCCAGCCCGGTGAGACCGCTTATGGCGGGGATCGAAGCATATAAGTAGGCCGTGCAAGTGACGTCACAGCCAGGCAGGTTACTCCATGCGTTTATCCTTTTGTGTCGATCGTTATGTGTCAATATCAGACTTTGGGTTTGTTCGATTTAATCTAGGCCATATTTGTCTCCCTTTATTGAATCGGGGAAGGTTGATGCAGACAGAGACAGACATAGAATGCGAGCAGCACACGTTCTTAAATTATTTCACAACCGAACATCCTTCGTCTGGAAGGGGATAAAATCAAGTAACATATAATTTATAATGTGATTGAAAATGGTGGAGGAAGCGTCAATAAATTCTAAAATAATATTTAATTTTCTATTCTTTTCACGAAACGGACCTTCTCGTTTTGTTGCAGGTAAGTAATTTATGATTGAAATATTTTTTTACTAATTTTTATTCGTTATTGTTATTTTACATTATAAAATTGTCCCATTATGTCCCAAACTTGTCACGCAAACTAGCAACAAACACATTTTTAAAGAATTTTACTTAAATTTTACAATCCAGAAGTCAAAAGCTACAATATAATAATTACAGCTTAGTTATATTAACCCGTAGCCAGAATTTTCATAAGTCCGGTAATATATTATTATAATAATTCTTTCTTTTCATAGTTTAATTGAGAATCCCCTAATGACTGAACATTAAAGAGGACTTCGATCACTAATGTTGCCAGGAATATGCTACGAAACAAACAAATTGGAAGCCCATAATCATAATGATGGTGCATATATTTACTTGGTTAGTAGATGTACATATAGTATTGTATTTACCTTGATTTGTTTGAAGTTGAAGATGGTAAAATATTTTATGTAAATTATGATTTATTTCCTATTTTTTAATAAAACCAATTACAACCTTGAATTCTTTATTTCTAGTTTCGTTACTAGTTCAATAATAATATAAAAGTATGTAAGGACAATTTTAAAGTGATATTTACAGCTGAAAACCTATGTCAAAATCCTAATATTTGATTTTCTCTACTTAGTAAATCAAATGAAAGGGTTTCGATGTTTTCCTTGCTTAAATGTCACTTTAAAATATTGACAGTAATAAAAATTTGGACAAAAGTGACATTTGAAAAGCACGTGTGCGCCAGGCATAATGGATGTCGCCGTATCATGCCTGCTTCGATTACTTAACACGGCAGTTTGTCTTCTTCCTGGTTATAAGTATTCGTTGGTAGTACCATTCAATCTGGAATGGCATTTTAAAGTGCTACTGTGTAGACTAAATACGCCCTTATTGCATAAGGTATCATTGGGTGGTCTGGAAAAATAATAATTTTTTTAATATTTCTTTGCTCTTTGTTTAACAATAAAATAGGTAATAATTAACAAACACAACTGTTGAAACAACAATATGATATTGCTAATAATAACTAACTATATTGGTTATAATAAATATTTATTATTTCGGGTACTAGAAGTACTTGGTTGACTTAAGAAGAGTTATTAGTGACTTCAACTAGAATAATCGTAGCAATAAACAAACCCGAACAAACCCGATTCTAAATTTCCTCTTTTCGCCAATTTCACTAAATTTTCTGGATATTGAGACTAAGATCTTGGTATCCTAAACTAGACCATTTTTTAGAGTGTTGATTTGCAACAAGCTTACCCTATAGAAGGTTTGTAGCAATAGCTGATTAAGGGGTGAGGCAGGCGTCTCCCGCTCCGATCCACAGCGTAAAAAAGGGATTAATTATGGCTAACCAAAGTCGATAAATTTGGAACAAACCCGAATTTCTTTTTATAATGAAATCCATAATGAAAAGGTTTTTTTTGTTAAAATTTGAGACATAAAAACCCTAGGGCTATAGAAATACTGATTTACTTAGAAGAAGCCTGGCAAAAATTTAATCACTCAGTTCTATCTATTTAAAAAAATATACATAAATTGGTTATGTATTCAATCTTCTTCTTTCCTTTTCGTGCCGTGCCGTAAATGACCGCTTGGCGTTAGCTACAATTGGAGTTAGCAACAAAGCAGAATAATGCCCCGTTCCTCTTATTGGTAATGATTACAAGTTCTGGAATGACCATCAATAGTATTGTCACGTGGGGGGGTGGAAAGGATTGAATGGTAGACAAGTCTTCCAAAAACAAGACGTATATTAATATTAGCGGGAAACCTGATACATAAATAAACGACACTTTCACAGTCCTAAATTACCATACTTACATTATGTGAACTTAACCAACTATAGGGGCGTAACTTTCTGGCTTGGCGTCTGCACAGTGGCGGGGTCGAAACGTGTATGGGAAGCTCTTATCGGACCCAACTAAGACCGTAAGAGGATGGGTCTCGTAAGATGATGGGTGCCGTCCAAGCTTGTCGATCTGCTATTTATACTGGTCGTCCTTTGTTTAATTAGACCAGTATAAATAAAACAAACCCATGTTTATGTGCAGCTTGCAAAACAAGCTTGGACTAGATTCAAAGTAAAAATAATAATTATTATAAAACAGTTCAAGGGAATTAGGGTGATGTCCTATTTTCGTGACAGTATCATTAGCGCTCATTGAATAATAATAAACTATTTGCATCTGCATCGGTTTGAACAGCTAGTCCATATACAGGGTGTTCATACCTTTTTGAAAAATCTTTCCACAATTTGAAATAACAGCGAAACATGTATGTTTCGGAACACAACCAATAGTAATATCACACAAATTTGAAATCATAACATTTATTATCATAAATTATGTTACATCAGAACAAAAAAAGGTTAATGCTAACCACACACACCCTGTATAAAATTGATAAACATTATTGGATTCTTAGTATATCTAGACCCCTTGTTATAAAGCTCACCCAATCCAGTGGTTGAAAAAATAATTTTAGAATGCTTTTTTGATTTTTCTTTCATGGACTACAAAACTTTTTTTTGTAGTTTTTAATTTATTTCTCTTAAACTACCCAAGCAAACTAAATAACATTTTAAATATTTATAGAGGACAGTAATATGAACCAAAATATGCAATAAAATGCTAGGTTTTGAAAACAATATAACTTTCTGCCACCGTACTTTTGAACCCTGTATAATTTAATATATTTTTAAAATGTGCAGAATGTATAACCATAACTCAACACAAAAGCTTATTATCGACAAATCTTCTCTTCAGGGCATAAATTTACTCCGCGCAATTCTTTCAATCACCCTGTACTGAAATTATATTGGTATAATAATTGTAACCTACCGAAATTACAAAACAACCAATAGTTTTCGTTTAAAACGTACTCCTAAATTGGCGGTTTATTAAATTGGTTGAGATTGGGATTGGCTTGAAACCATGCAATAGGAAATGTTTATAGATTTTAGATTGGTGTAGAGGGAACTTTGCGCTATAAATATCCATGCAAATTACTTAAAAATTACTAGTAATTTGATTTTAAATTTCCGGAAATAACGAAAAAGCTGGACGAATATTCGAAATACTGGCACTGCGTCGAAAATCATTTTATGTTAATTATTCTTTATATTCTATGCGATGTGTATTTTATACCAGATGCTATAAAAGTTTGATATACAGAGTGGTATGGAAATGAAAAATTGAAGAAAATAACGATAAATGGCGCTTTGAATTATTAAGCGAAATATACACTTTATATGAAATCTGAAAATTTACGTGGCCGCTACTGACGACGTTCGCAATCAATAATTTATTGAGGCAGTCTCAAGTCTGAAAAAGAGGTCAGCGCATTGTAGGCGGTATTGTCATATTGCAACACAGAATTGTAAACCCGCACGTGTTCAATTTTTGAAAACAAGACGTCTTTGACCCGCGTTATCACTTCTTTTTCAAATTCATTAGAAAATAAAAACCACAATTTTTAGGTACATACTCTCTCACCTTCGATCTTATTTTAAAATAATCCGTTTTATAATTAAATTCCTTAAAAAAATAATACACAAAAAGTATGTATACAGAACCAACAGTACAGAAATTTGAAATCACATCACAAATTTATTGCACGTGTAACACTTGGCAATGTCGTTCCAGCACCGAGTATCGAAACATACTGAAGCAACGATACTGAAGGTCAAACATATCAATACGTCCGCGGCCGTTATTTAAGCAAGGGTGATCTGGCATCACTGAAGTACTCTAGTAACCTACATTGTTGCTAACTGAAACAGATGGAGCGGAGCGAAAGCATGTAGGCAAGAAGGGTTTTCACCTTCGTAGGTATTCAGATATTCGATAAACCCAAGGAGTCACCCATTTAAATATAATAAGTCATTTCCATAACACCCTGTCCTTGTAAAATGAAAAATAAAAATACTGAATATATTTTTTAATTGGAACGTTTCTATAGCTAATAATGATACTTGGAATACTATAACAGTGTCATCTTACAGGATTCGTCAGAAATAATACTATATTTGTGATTTTGTATTTTTAAAGATTTAAATAGTATCTTAACAGACATAGCGAATGACCCTGTATAACTAACATTGAATTGTAAATTGTAACAACACACTTTAGAATGTAGCTTAAGTTTGTAAAATTGTACATTACATTGTAAATTAACATGACCATGTAAAGTTTCGTACTTAGAAGTTTTAAAGGTTATCATCATTTTCCCGGTGATAATACATAATAAAAATATTTTTTTTATTAAAATACAAATGTACCTTTAACCTTAAATGAAATTATAAATGCGGTGAGGCGTTAAATTTATTTAGTACAGAAACAAGAAAAAATTAATTAAACATTCATAATTCCATGGAAAGGGACAGACAACCTTTACAAAGTAAATGTATAATGTTTTTTCTAGTACGTTACCTAAACAGACGTAAATGAATAAGTATTATAGATAATAAAAATGGTGTTTATTACAAAAATTGTTTATTATGAATTATCGGTGAAAATGAAATAAAAAAGAAATTGTCGATGTAAATTGCAGTCACATACTGATCTATAAATTTTTGTATAAAATACAATGTTTAATTTGAACCATAAGTAATATATTTTACTTAATATTTCTTATTTAAATAAAAATATGCCTCAAATGATTTATTTACTGCAAAGGTAACAGAAGTATTCGTCGACACGACAACCTAAAAACCGACCTATACTATATGGAACTCTATGTTTAGGCAGTGAAAATCAATTGAACTAAAAATAGAAATTAATGGAATGTTTACAGAAGCAACAGTTAATATTTTAGTAGCTTAAGAGTTTCTTAATTTAATACATGTGAATATATTATTTAAAATAAGTAAACATGAAAGTGGTATGGAAAAAATTAGTTTTTATTAACATAGTATACGAGGGTCACTGGAAATGTAGAGAAGTGACCAATGGAACAAGAACTTATTTGATAATTTTATTGTTCAAGCCAAAAATTCCATTAATTGGGATTACTCTATTTCATAAGCAAAAATTATTATTTATTACTAAATAATTATATCGTATTACACTATTTCATTTATTGCAGGTTTCAAATAGTTTTCTTATATGGGATGTTATTAAGTGACTTATTATACAGGGAAATGCCTCGATCTATAGATTGAAAACTATACATAGGAAAATTAAAAAAATTGAACAGTATACTAATGTTGATGGGGGCACTCGATGAGTTCGCCCATTTAAACATAATAAGCCATTTCCATAACATCCTGTATTAATGTATATTTTTCTGGTTTATTAAACCTGTAAGACATGTATTTAACTAAAATTAAAATAAATCTCATTATGCTCAAATGTATTTCAGAATAGAAAGAATTATTGTTTATCTCTGCTAATAAAAAATTAAAGCAAGCCATTTTGTAATTTTATTTTATGCCAATAATTATTTATTATGTTTTAAATGTCAGGTAATATCAAGAACAGTATTTTCTGGTTTAATATACAAAAAAGATTACCTAACATCAACATTATCCTACACAGGGTGTAATGGAAATTACTTATTACATTTAAACCCGCATATCCTGAGATGACACTAAATCGAAGAAAAATAACCATAAATTTTTTAAATTATTAAGCGAAAGTGACGTGGCCGCTACTGAAGACGTTCGTAATCAATAATTGATTGAGGCAGTCTCGTCTCAAAAGAGGTCAGCATATTGGAGGCGGTGTTGTCATATTGAAACACAGAACTCTAAAAGCGCGTATTCCGATTTTTAAAACAAGACGTCTTTGCCCGCATTATCACTTATTTTTCAAACTTTTTAGAAAAAAACAACTACAATTTTAAGGTACATACTCTCTTTCGTTCGATCTAATTTTAAATTATTCCGTTTTATAATTAAATTCCATAAAAAATAAAACATAAAAAGTATTATGTTTTGCAACAGAACCAACAGTAAATAATATCACACAAATTTTATTATTATGAATTATTTCACAACAAAAAAAATCGGGTAATGCTACAACTAACACATTTAAAATTCGTATACATCAAGCACTTCTTAAGGACCGCTCTCTACAAGTGGCGATTGACGGATTTCTCTCACACACCTTCACCATCAATGCCGGTGTTCCTCAAGGGTCCATATTGTCTCTCACTCTCTTCTTACTCTACATTAACGACGTTCTAGTGAAAACTAAAAATCCGTTATTTAGTCTTGCTGACGATAGCACACTTATCTAATCTTTCTCTTTGAATGCGCAAACATCGGCTGCCGACGCACATCTTCGAAGACATCATGAAGTATCACGCCTCAACAAAAGAAAGAAATTTTGGCTTGGGGTGACAGTAACCAAGTTGAATTTAACGCTAAAAAAACCAGGCAGCAGTTTTCTCTATAAAGGTTAACATTACAGAACCGGAAATAGTCATGGCCGGACACACAATCCCACTGGCTTCATCTATTAATTTGCTGGGCGTCAATCTGGGAGGAAATATGTCTTGGCATAACCACGTTGTGGCAATCGCCAAGATAGCTTCTCAGAAGCTTGGGGTACTCTTCCGAACCAGCAAGTTGTACACAACTCAACAACTTTTGACACTATACAAAGCCCATCAAATCATAAAATTAATTTGATCGTTTTCTACTTCTTTGTGTTGATAATCAATAAATAACCAAGCCGTGATTTTAACTGGATCAATAAAATCTTAGCAGGCCAGTGGCGTTACTTCAAAAATTGGGCCCGGGGGCAACAATTTGTGTAAGGCCCCTTTGCTGACTAGATTTGTTTACTTATTTATGCTTGAACAGAGTTTGACAAAATTGCATGCTGACCTCGAATAAAAATTAAGAGATTTTTTTTTAAATTTCTTAGAAATTATTCTTTCAAAAAGTGTCGTAGCGTTTGGGTATTTTTCATAAACCAAAAATTACTAAAACTGTGTCGGAAATATCTTCCAAAACACCGAAAAAAATAAAAGAATTTAACACCCTGTATCTTTCAAACATAGCATCTGCGGACCCATGTTGATAGGAACTATTTGTCTTATTTTTGGGTAAGGAATCACCACACGTGCGATGGCACATGTTTTTTTGAAACACCCTGTATATGCGAAAGCCGATGATAGTAAACTTAATAAGTTTAGAATTAATTAATTAAGATATTCCAATGAACATCGCAACTGCAAATAGGAGATTGTAAGCTTAGGTACAGTTTATATAGAATCGCGTTTGTCCGGGTCTATAAATGGCAAAAACTAGGAAAGTGCAAATCATTTTATTTAAAGTGGAGCTCTTTGCAGTTCCGAGCTGAAAACGAACAAAATCCAATTTTCAAGCGTCAATATTTGAATAAATTAGATTTAACATCTTCTTTACCAAACTCACTTAGAAATAAACAAACTAAAAATGTAATGAAATAGAAAGTTCTATTTAAAAATTTACTTTTTCTACGATCGTATAAAAACTACATTTTTTTTACTCAAATGAATATATAAAATGGTAATTTTTTAAAGAGTTAAACAAAGTAATTTAGCGTCAAAAAAGTGCCGTATCGTGTCATTTTTTTAATTTCTCTCTGAATGCTTATAATATCAATTTACAATGAAAATAACTTCCACGTCATTTCTGCCTGGACGAAGAATTCTTACCTTACAAATGCCAATAATACTCATTTCAATGCGCTCCAGAGGACATAATTAATAAAGCCAATGAAGCAACACAAAGTTTATTGCTTGAAAATTCGAAAGATTTTATTACAAATTACAAAAATTAATTAAAATTATCAATCAATTATTCAATCATTTAATCAATTAATCAATTATTAATCACAATTCAATTACAAAAAGAAACATAATACGTTTATTAAATGGCACTCGACCAAAAGCAAGTGAAGAGTTTCAGCGAACGGGTTTGTTCGGGTTTGTTGTTATTAATATCATCTGCAATTATGTCCCCGCTATGGGCATCGAAGGGCCCAAAGCAGTGAGTTTGCGCAGTTCGGAAATTGACTTGTGAAAATAAACATTCGACAGGACCGGATTTCAACTTTTTTAATGTAAAGTTTACTGGTTAGTTAGGAAAAATATTGCAATCAAAATTTCGATTAGTTCGAATTAAGACGGCGTTCCATGCATACGATTTCTGACGATATGATGATGCGACGGTGACAAATTCCGTCCGAATATTTGTAACAATCGACACGATGAGCTTTTTCTAAACCAAAAATTAAGAATGAATGATTATATTGACTAATTTGGGAATTATTATCAGCTACTAATGCACCAAATTAAAAATACATTAATTTTAAGGTTAGGTAGTGACCGCATATATATTTTATTGTATACGAGTGACACTATCTTCTTTTTTTACAAGCTTTTTAGTGAAATTCGGTTCCGAAGATCGGATAATGCGATAAGCAAAATATTTTCGTACATGTACATACCTGAAATAGCAAATCGAATCACCACAAATTAAAAACTCCTTTACAATTATGAAAGTTTATAAGCACTAATATACCGACAACAATGTGGATGAACCACTTTTTATTCTGTAATTTTTAAAAGCATCCAGAACCAAAGATGGCGACGAATAACAACAAACAAATAATGTCGGACCGGCTCTGACGCGATAGATAAAATTTCCACCCCACATGCTCAAACTCAATAGTACCGCTCGATCTCCCATAGCGGGGACACTTTTTGTATTTTGGAACGTTCGTATTGGCAATATAATGGTTATACCATATATGTGGTTATACACCAATATTTGTTTTTTAATTTCGAAAAAGAAAACTACGATACGATCATAGAATAAATACTTTATGTTGTTTCTTCTACGATCGCTTCAGTTTTCTTTTTTGAAATTGAAACATTCGTTACATAAACAACTATTTTCGTTCCCGATATCTTTTAATTGACTACACTTACCACGTATATAAAAATTGTTAGTTAAAATTTCAACTATTGAATTATTATGAAAGCGTTGTGATTTAAATAAGAAAAGAGAATTTTAATTATCAGCTCCAAAACAAAACATGACTTTGCGAAAGGGAGGCTAATTTCTCTGAAAGCAATAATCTAATGTGTATATTTAATGTTTCTATACAGAAACATTGTCATACGCCGGAATTAAAGACCTCGTGGGAGTTAATAAACACGCTAAAACTGACATCAGAGATGGATATAGAACAAAAATTCGAAACAAAATAAAAATACATATAAACCTCGATCATCATAATTTGTAACACCGAGCCATGGAATCAGAAAAAAAGGGAATGCATGTAGATAGACATGAAAGGCACTAATATGGCCGCATGAGAGTAACTTGTACATACATTTTGATTATAATCATCAATTTGTCCTGCTTTCTTCTTCATCCGTTGATATTAACAATATATTTTTCAATCGTTTTACACACTCTTCAATAAATATATATTTTAAATGTACCTATACAGGGTGTTATGGAAATGACGTATTATATTTAAATGGGTGAATCCTGGGGTGTCCTAGAGAAGCACTACATATTTTTTTTTAAATCGAACGTTTAAAAAGTGGGGTAATTCACCCCTAAACCCACCCGGTTACTCCTCGGCACATTCATATATGATCACATTACATTGCCAAGCTGTGTAATCAACAGATGTTCAAGCCCAATGTTGCCAACTGTGTAAAAAATGTAAAACTTTAGATTCTTATAAAAATAATATTTAGTTTACCTAGTATCCAAATAGAAGTGAATCCAGGTGCCAGTACACTAGCAAGTAATCCAGGGCACAGACATCTTCAGGTGTTTGTTTTTTTTTCTATGGGAAAAGCTTTATGCTCATCACGTACCCTGATGATAATGTGGAACTGCATAATAAGCTTAAACCCACTAAACCCCATTCGGCCTCTTATTTCCAATCTCTCGGAACATTTGCACTAAATCACTTAAAGAAACACACAGACACCCACGAGTTTCCAATTATTTTTTCCGAAGATATGCACTTATTATTAGATTACACAAAAGCAATAAATACTAACGCATAATTACACTTTACGATAACCTACCGTATACATAAAACAACAGCACTATAGGATACAAATTATTTCGCAATAGAAATTCAGAAATAATAAAAACGCTAATTTCTAATGGGCTAATCAAATTTATTAATCCTTTACTGAAGAATAATGATGAAATAATTATGATGATAGACCCTTTCATCCCTTTAAAATAAATAGTCTCGTCTAACTAGCGCGGTTGCCATTTCCGAGACTATCATTATAAAGAAAAGTATTACAGAATCAAATTTTTCATTTTATGAATATAACCTTATAAAACATCGAAAGTGGCAACGCTGTAGTTTTAAGTATTAACCCCAGGCGCTGCAGTCGCGTAAAGAATATGCAACCTGTTTCTCCAAGATCAGCTGTTTAAAATTAGCCGGCCGGTTTCCTACTGTTTTTTCAAGCAGATTTGTGTGTTTAATTGTATGTTAATACTTAAACCCGAGTTTAAATTATTAAGTTATTTGTTCTTTTCGCGACGGCAGTACCTCAGTCCACCAGTTCAATATCGATCGACGGAACCAACGTGTTATTTAGATAATAAGGGCGTACTTTTGTCTACACAGTAGCACTTTAAAATACTAATTCAGATTGAACGGTACTTAGATGTGTTGTGACGCGAAAACTAATGTGATTTTGTGATGTGAGTACTTGGTGTTTTTTATAAATTAAGTTGATTTTAAATAAATCCGAAAAGATAAATAAAATTGCATTTTTTTTTCTAAAGGGTAAGTGGCATTTATAAACTTTTAAGTTGTTCAGATCTGACGGGTGTCGTTCGAATTGAACAAATGAGAATATACCTGACCATTTATAAACTCCGCGGCGATTCGTTCGTGTCAGTTCAAGGTTTATAAATCAGAGATTGTTTCCCAGCCAATTTAACTGAACGTAAAAGTTTATAATAACATACCCTGCAAGATAAACAACTTGCAACCTATCAAAAGGTTATTGACTTTCTAAAGAGTTAACCCTGAAGATATGACAACACTGTTGACATATGTTGCTTTGTTTACCTTCCTGACAGGGGCACAACGTGGTCATTTTTGGTTTGACATGAGGTCATATATAGGGCATATTAAATTAAAGCGCCGTTTTTGGATATTTTTCTTCAATTTGTTTTCATTTCAGGAATTGCCTATTTAAATATAATACGTCATTTCCATAACACCCTGTATATTCTTTGAAGTATTATTTTATGATTTGATATTTGATCAACTAACATTTTACGACAAGGTGAATTTAAGAAATAGTTCTGGTAGCGAAGAAGTTAAATTGAAAGGAAAAAAAAATTAAAATATTTTATCAATTTAAATATTTGAAATACCTTTGGACCAAAGAAATGTAGATATATTTATCATTATTTTACATGTTTTAAAAAAGCAAACCTTTATAATCAAACGAATACATGAGTCTAAATAAACGTTGGAACTCCAAAACGAAAATAAATTAAACGAAAATTTCGAAAGAAAAATACAACGAAACAAACAATATGTTTTTCCAACGAGAGAAAGCATACATTGTGTTTTAATTGTATAGCATTATTAACAAAACAACCTATTTAGTTTTGAATAATTTCTTATACGAACGGGTGGATCGTAATTTAATTAATACTGTCAACGGTATTAAAAATCCATGGATGTTACCAAATAGACCTTATTTTATATTTTTTATATGCTCAACCAACACACTTCATCTATACAGAGCGTTCCCTAATAACATGCTAATATTTAAGAAAGTTATTCCCGCCTTTTAAACGTGTTTTAAATTTCTTACACATTTTTTAACTTTTTAATAAGACTTTTTCCCAGAAAACTTTTTTTAATTGGAAACATATTTGCTCACTCGGGAAAAAAGATTGAGTACTTTTTTCTAACAATTTGATAGCACACATCCTTACGTCAAGTTAAAAAAGGAGAGATAATTTATTAAAGATACCAGCAGCCCGGTGAGACCGCTTATGGCGGGGATCGAAGCATATAAGTAGGCCGTGCAAATGACGTCACAGCCAGGCAGGTTACTCCATACGTTTATCCTTTTGTGTCGATCGTTCTGTGTCAATATCAGACTTTGGGTTTGTTCGATTTAATCTAGGCCATATTTGTCTCCCTTTATTGAATCGGAGAAGGTTGATGCAGACAGAGACAGACATAGAATGCGAGCAGCACACGTTCTTAAATTATTTCACAACCGAACATCCTTCGTCTGGAAGGGGATAAAATCAAGTAACATATGATTTATAATGTGATTGAAAATGGTGGAGGCAGCGTCATTAAATTCTAAAATAATTTTTAATTTTCTATTCTTTTCACGAAAACGGACCTTCTCGTTTTGTTGCAGGTAAGTTATTTATGAAATATTTTTTTACTAATTTTTATTCGTTATTGTTATTTTACATTATAAAATTGTCCCATTATGTCCCAAACTTGTCACGCAAACTAGCAACAAACGCATTTTTAAAGCATTTTACTTAAATTTTACAATCCAGAAGTAAAAAGCTACAACATAATAATTACAGCTTAGTTATATTAACCCATAGCCAGAATTTCGGTAATATATTATTATAATAATTCTTTCTTTTCATAGTTTAATTGAGAATCCCATAATGAGTGCACATTAAAGAGGACTTCGATCACTAATGTTGCCAGGAGTATGCTACGAAACAAACAAATTGGAAGCCCATAATCATAATGATGGTGCATATATTTACTTGGTTAGTAGCTGTACATATAGTATTGTATTTACCTTGATTTGTTTGAAGTTGAAGATGGTAAAATATTTTATGTAAATTATGATTTATTTCCTATTTTTTAATAAAACTAATTACAACCTTCAATCTTTGAATTCTTTATTTCTAGTTTCGTTACTAGTTCAATAATAATATAAAAGTATGTAAGGACAATTTTAAAGCGATATTTACAGCTGAAAACCTATGTCAAAATCCTAATATTTGATTTTCGCTACTTAGTAAATCAAATGAAAGGGTTTCGATGTTTTCTTTGCTTAAATATCACTTTAAAATATTGACAGTAATAAAAATTTGGACAAAAGTGACATTTGAAAAGCACGTGCGCGCCAGGCATAATGGATGTCGCCGTATCATGTCTGCTTCGATTATTTAACACGGCAGATTGTCTTCTTCCTGGTTATAAGTATTCGTCGGATACCAGTTCATGACATAAAATACAACAAGAGCAAACTGCTTTGCATTTATCTAGGTACCCATGACGCCAAAATACTTACAAACAAAGGAACATAATTACAAATATAAAATCTGCCATCATTTGGTTCAGAAGTAAACCATTTTGGGGAGGTCATAACAATCTAGACGAAAAAGATAAATTATTTAAAGTGTCAAATAGTGACGTATGGGGTGTCGCGTTGAATTTGGAATGATGTTCTGAATCGATACAACTAAAAATATACTGGATATTCTATTTAAAAATCCAAAGTTGAGGTAATTTCCGGTTAAACCAGAAGTGCCAAAATGAAGCCCGTCATGTCATAAAATGCAAATAATATCAAACGTAAACCTTTCAAATGTTATAGCTGTAATTTAAACATCAATAAAAAAGTTATAGTGGTGAGCGTTCCACCTAAAACACCCGGTATATTAAAAAATTATCCTTTACAGAGCAATCTAAATATAACTTTCACTGTTGAAAACTTTTTCTCTCACAAAAAGAGTATAGATAAACAGATAACGATATTAGGTGAATTTTGTCAAAACAAGCCAATACTCAAAATTAACAAAGTTGAGTTTGATGCTTTTTAATTTAAGTTTAAAAATACTTTTTAATTTATTAAATCTGTTTAAGAAGTAGAACAAAATAATTAAAATTTCTTTGGAAAAGCACAGGTACTTATAGACGGGTTTTGTATTTTTGCGGAACAAAGAAAAATAAAGATCGAACAATTTGGGTCGAACTAGTTTCACTTAAAATAGGTAATTTTTATTAAATTGTGATATTTCTTGATATATTATATAAAACATTGCGTGACTATCTTGTCCCATATACAGGGTGTCCGGGAACATGTGGGAAATCTCCCGGATATGAAGAAAACACGTGAAAAGAATACTATAGGTTCATATAAACTTCTTTCGTATCGGCCTCCTCTTCGGAGATATGGGCTCCCAAAGAGCAACAATGGAATCAAGTTTTTTACACATAATTATTGAACCACCTTGTATATTTCAATTATTTTTTAATATGATGTATACCAAGTAATACCCGTCAAATTACTACCCAAGAAATTGTTGTGAATTACTCACAGCTGCAGGGACGGCCTAGCTGTAACACTTATGGGCCCATTTTTTTTACGCCCTGTATGATGAGAACTTTGGACAATGTTTTTTACATACCTTTAACTATTGGCTAAAAATTAAGTACTCTTCATTCATGTTGCTAATCCTAACCGTTTTCGGATAAAACGTCATTTTATTTACACCAGTCCCCTAAATTCTCACGGGTTAAATATGAAAAAGCGGAATTTTGAAGGTTGAACATTATTTGATCGGAACAAAGATGTATCTTTTACTGAAATACGCCAAATACATGATGTATATGAAATGCCGTTTTTTCGAAAACGGTTAGGATTAGCGACATGAATGAAGAGTACTTAATTTTTAGCCAATAGTTAAAGGTATGTAAAAAACATTGTCCAAAGTTCTCATCATACAGGGCGTAAAAAAAATGGGCCCATGAGTGGTACAGCTAGTCCGTCCCTGCAGCTGTGAGTAATTCACAACAGTTTCTTGGGTAGTAATTTGACGGGTCTTACCTGGTATACATCATATTAAAAAATAATTGAAATATACCAGGTGGTTCAATAATTATGTGTAAAAAACTTGATTCCATTGGTGCTCTTTGGGAGCCCATATCTCCGAAGAGGAGGCCGATACGAAAAAAGTTTATATGAACCTATAGTATTCTTTTCACGTGTTTTCTTCATATCCGGGAGATTTCCCACATGTTCCCGGACACCCTGTATATTTTATACGTAAAAATTGTGTGTCGTTTGTCTTTAAATTATGGTAGGATAAAGTGCTGTAAAAGAGCACGCACAAGAATTTTTGAAAGCAATAAAAAATTCTGTAATTTGAATTTTAAGATGTTTATGGTATCTTGCTAAATATAACCTTTCCTTAAGAATTAGTTGATTGTTTGAATTGGTTCGCATATCACAAGATTGTAAAGTATCAAGTTTCTTTGCCTATTATTTTAAAAATGTCGTAATGCGAATAGAAAGTTATATCGAATTCATTGGCGGTTCTTTCACAGGAACACATGCGCACGTGCACCCCCAAAACAAAACGAATAAAAAATATTAATTTATATTCATTGAATATTATTTATCGTATAAAGTCCGACTCTTGCTAATATTTTATCGTACCGTCAAACTAAAAAAGTCCGACCCTCTTTAATATTTTATCATCACGTCAAACCAAACTGTATAAATCAGGCAACCGTGCCTCGGTAGAGGTAAATGACGATTATGACGAGACTTGCTCGCACGTGCGATTAAGTAGTGCAGTTTCTCTGTACTAACAGGTGGCGGGTGGCACTGGGGGATACGGGGCTATGGCGATTTAACATGGACAAGGCGCACAGTTTTTGTATGCACCGCGCTGTTGTCTGTTCGTGCATCTAGTTAGACATTCGAGCGTGTATGTTTTAATATTATATATTTATTAAGTTAAAATGAATAGTTGACGGTGGACTATTTAAGAAATAATTTAACTTTGAGCTTGGAGCAAGAAATTGAAGTGAAGAATGCGGGAACACCTAAACCCGAAATTAATTTAACGCAGACCACAAAGGGTAAATCTAGGGACTTTATTAAAAAGTTTAGAAATGAAATATATGAAAAAAAATTATAGAGGGAATTCCAAATTTAATGAGGCTGTTATTCATCAATTTTCTACAATTAAGAACCGAAGAATGGACTTTACGTTTAAACACTATTGTTTAGGGTCGATAAATGTTGTGTATTTCGATAAATGATACTCGATATGATTTTAAACGTTCGTTCTCGTCATAAAACAGCTAACTATTGTTCTCGTCTTGGTTGCGCCTAATGACGTTGCCCGTAGATGGCGTAGTGGTATTAGACATCATTCGGTTTTCTTGATAATTCGTAGATGGCTTTAGTAGTATTAGTAGTGGACTGCATAAATATTGTTACGAGTGTTGCATACGACGAGGTTAAGATCCGACAGCTATACACACTAAGAAAACCTTTCTTATTTTCCAAAAGTTGTATTTCCTTGTGTAAAATTAAAAAATAAATAAAAATATGTTTTACCTAACGCATTTTCTTATTACTTTTTTTCTTTCTACATTTAAAACGCCTAGAAAGTAATTGATTGGTCGTTACACAAAAATAAAATTTAAAAAATAATTACAACACACATTTAAAATTTTGCAGCTCGTAGCAGAAATGAGATAATGGAATGAATCAAGAAACAAAATTTTTAGAATACATCAAAGATGACAAGAAATAGTATTGTAAATAAAATTATGCACCTCAATTTGCCTACAGGGTGTTTTCAAATTATGTTAAAAACAATAGTTTGATGTACTCCTGTATAATATAGCCTAAAAATGTTACTTTATAAAATAATTAGGGAAAAACACAATAAATTGATCTACAAACTGATAATAAAATCATGAAAATCGCATAAAAAATAAAAAAGTTATTGAATATCAAATTTCAGGGTTGCGGAATTTTGTTCCGGCAAGTGTATTTACAATGCATGTAAAGAAAAGGGGACTAGTATTTAAATAATAATACAAGGAGAAAAAACATACATTTGAATTTTCAGGAAGAATCCAACTGCGGAATCAACACAGTTGATGAGTTTATTTAATAGTCCACTTAATAAATTATTGTTTGAGCACGCCCATGGTAAGACGCTTCCTAGCATGGTTTTTAAACATTTTCTCCCCTCGCATTTCATACAGAAACGTTAGGATAAAACTGGACAAACTATATTTCCCTATGTCGCAGAATTATAGCGTTCCCTATGTCTGACCTATATTTTCGTATTGCCGGTTGCCTAAAATGCTTGCATATAAATAAAGCCGTAAAGCCTTTCACTTTAAATTAAGGTGTTATCATGGTAGCATAGACCGGCAGACTCATAAATTTTATTGCCCACCTGCGGAGATATTAAATATTTTAGTATCACAGTGGCGTCCATAGAATCAATGCTGTCTGAAAAGTATAAAACAATTATATTAAAATATTACATGGAACAACCAGTGGCGGCTCGTGACCTATGATAGATGGGGTTCACAAGTATGGTGGAATTATTTTTAAAATTTTATTTTTGTGTAACGACCAAACAATTACTTTCTAGGCGTTTTAAATAAAGAAAGAAAAAAAGTAATAAGAAAATGCTTTATGTAAAACATATTTTTATTTATTTTTTAATTTTACACAAGGAAATACAACTTTTGGAAAATAAGAAAGGTTTTCTTATTGTGTATAGCTGTTGGATCTTAACGTCGTCGCATGCAACCCTCATAACAATTTTAATACAGTCCACTACTAATACTACTAAAGCCATCTACGAGCTATCAAGAAAACAGAATGATGTCCAATACTACTATCGCCATCTACGAGTTATCAAGAAAACCGAATAATATCTAATAATACTACGCCATCTACGGCTACGTCATCAGGCGCAACCAAGACGAGAACAATAGTTAACTGTTTTATGACGAGAACGAATCGAGCCACGAGACTGACAAGTTGGCATTCTTCATATTTTCAGTGTTTTTTAGTTTAAATCCTTAAATAAAATGGTTTAAAATCATATCGAGTATCATTTATCGAAATACACAATATTTATCGACCCTACACAATAGTGCTTAAACGTAGTCCATTCTTCGGTTCTTAATTGTAGAAATTAATCTTTAACAGCCTCATTAAGTCATTAAGTATGGAATGCTCTCTATAATTTGTTTTTCATATATTTCATTTTTAAACTTTCTAATAAAGTCCCTAGATTTACCCTTTGTGGTCTGCGTTAAATTAATTTCGGGTTTAGGTGTTCCCGCATTCTTCACTTCAATTTTTTGCTCCAAACTCAAATAGCTAAAGTTATTTCTTAAATAGCCCACCGTCAACTATTCATTTTAACTTAATAAATATATAATATTAAAATATTGAAACATACACGCTCGAATTTCTAACTAGATGCACGAAACAGCGCGGTGCACACAAAAACTGTGCGCCTTTTCCATGTTAAATCGCCATAGCCCCGCTATCCCCCGCTGCCACCCGCCACCTGTTACTTCAGAGAAACTGCACTACTTAATCGCACGAGCGAGCAAGTTTCGTCATAATCGTCATTTACCTCGACCGAGGCACGGTTGCCGGATCTATACAGTTTGGTTTGACGGGAAGATAAAATATTAGGGAGGGTCGGACTTTATACGATAAATAATATTCAATGAATATAAATTAATATTTTTTATTCGTTTTGTTTTAGGGGTGCACGTGCGCATGTGCTCCTGTGGAAGAACCGCCACTGATGAGGACATGTTTTTCCCATAATATCTCTTTTCCAACATTTGATGATGGAACTCAAGAAACATCCATTCTGAAATTGAGGCTATGCCGATGGCTGTCAATAAGTCTTTTTCAAATTCGTTTAACTTTTACATGAATGAAGTGAAAATAGCGGTGGTCACTTAAAGCACACTACATTCCGTTAAATAATCAGTTTCTTTTGAAAGTTTAATGATTAAAATACTTAAAAGTCACATATCTTGAGAGAAACAAAACAAAAAATGAGTTGTTGAATAATCAAAATAGGTGGGTCCAGTACCCATAGAGTCTCAGTGTTTTATAGTACCAGCGCCAGTGGCTTCCAAGCTATTTTTCTTGAAATAACCATTTATTTTCGATTTTTTGTGTTATGAAATATCGATAAAATGATTCGTTTTAAGGATAATTTAAAATCCATTGTGAATAGACTCGTCTTACTCGGGGGGTTTGTGGGAATATGATTGATTCCTACTGAACTTTTAAAATAGATGCCTGCAAAGCTTATTCAGAAATAGGAATTCCCGAAGACTGGCAAAACTGTCTGTAGCGTTTTCGGTGAAAATTAATTCATCTACGTTTTTATGTCGACTTTGTCAACGAACTTAGGGAAAAATTATTTTCCTCTTTAAATACCGCACGCTACTGTAATATCCCGAGCTTAACATGCATGTGAGACAAAATTTTAATTTACCCTTTCTAAATTAAATTTAAGTCGCGGTTTTCAAATAAAATTAGTGTCGTAGGAATCCAACAAATTACAACCGTAGTTTGAACAGTATAACAAAAGAAAATTTTATTAAGAAAAGTTGCCCGAATGTAATAACATCGCTCGATTATTAAAAAAACTACTCGAGTTATAAATTCAAGCGAAAGTCGTCGCTCGTTCCTTATTGGCTTTCACTCGATACCCGAGCTCCGCTTGACGCCGACTGAAATGTGCTGCTTGCCAGTGTGATCGATTGAGGTAAAAAACTGCCCGTATATTCGAGCAGTTTTTCGCTCGATAGGAAATACTACTTTAATTATAAATTCATCTTTGCCTTTCACTTGATACCCGATTATCGCTCGACGTCGCGCGCCACCCGTAATGTACCGATTGGCAACGTTCTAGAAGGCTGACATGACATATCTTTTTAGTACTTTCTTTTGTTTATTTTTTAATAGATTATCAATTAGGATTTGTTTGTAGCCACTGTTTTTTGCTAGCCGTTTAATTGCACAGAGTTATTTATCAAAGTTTCCTTTATTTAGGGGAAATGTATCCAATCTGTGTAGGAGACTGTGAAATGTAGATAATTTGATTTTCCACGACTGTTCCGATTTCTGATGTATGACTGTATCTGTTGTTGTTGATTTCCTATAGATATCAAATTCTACTTGGCTATTAATTTTTCTGATAGTAATGTCTAAAAAATTAATCTTATTATTTTGCCGTCTCCATTGTGAATTGAATATTTTTATTTATCCTAATAAACTTGAATCCATTAAAAAGAAATAAGTTTTTGAATTCTAAAAATTATTTTCGCCCTATTGTATCTGATAAACGAGATAATTTAGTTAACATTATGCAATAAGTCATTTGTTAGAGACGAAACATATTTTACCATCTAGCCGTATTCGAAATAACTTGCATAGTATCATTTTGAATACACAAAGATCCCCCATTCTATTTAGAGAAAAGTAGATTATGCCCGTAGCTTTCAAAGTTGCATGGAAATTGTATTCTTGCTATCATTTCCGTATGTTGAATTTTGAGATGACATTTTGCGCATTAGTACGGTAAACTTTGAATGATAATTTACTTGTATGAAAATGGATATGCCACACTCAAGGAAAAAGTAGGAGATATATCGCGTTCTTGCATAATTTAAGAAAATTCACACTTCTTTAAAAGGGACACTAAATAATATCATTGGGATTTCACATTTTATAATCATTTACCTTGTTTTATTAGAGCTGCTGAAGTGCATGTGGATAGATAGGATAGTGTAGTAGGCATAGATAAAGCCAAATAAGCCTGGCTTTTTTACCAATTACCCTCGAAATTGGCATAAACATCACAATGCATCATAAAAATCAAAGTAAAAATGGAAAATACAGTGAAACCTCTTCTGGGCGGACACCTACGGGACCGTCTAAATGTGTCCGCCTAATTGAGGTGTCCGCCCATGGGAAATTTGTTATTACGTAATATGTACATGCAAAATTATTACTATGTATATGTATGTACATATAAACATAACATAACAAAAATACACTAGTTTTAGTTAGGATGTAGTACTAAAAAAATCGAATAACGTAGTTTGACGTGTTTGCGTTTTAAAACTTGCAATCTAGAAAATTTAATTCCAAGTCTGATAACAATTCCATTGCTGTAGAGTCACCATACTCTTATAATTCCTTTACCATACTAATGGCTTGTGATAATTGGTGACATTTGTGTGATTACTGTATTCAACTTCCTCATCAGAGTCGTCAGATAGTGATGTGGTTTCAGTTTGGGCTACATAATCGGTAGGAATAGGGTCACTATCATCTTCTAATATCACATTGCTACCAATGTTAATGAACTCGCCCAAATCATTGTTATCAAATTACAAACTTCCACAACATCAATAATCTCTGTCAGGCTCAAAACGCGACATTTTTCTGCCATTGTTTACGATTTTAACCTTACAGCTCACAAATAAACGGCGGACTGCTGTCGGGGAATCACACATACTTTCATTCGGCGATGATAGATGCCTGTCTGTCTTCCGAAAGTTTTTGCACCGTACCTATTCGTCTCCCAAATACTTTTAAAATTTTTTTGTTCATTTAAAGGAGGGTTTTCGCACTCTTTGTATGAAAACAGCCTGTCCGCGTCCGCCCAAAGGAGAGTTCGCCCAAGAGAGGTTGATTTTCATTTAATTTCATATACCTAGTTCCGGACTATGAAAAAATGTCCGCTTAATAGAGATGTCCGCTTATTAGAGGTGTCCGTTATGAGAGGCTTCACTGTATCTCGAAATCGATTAGAGATTTGAGATCGAGCAAGTATACCTTTCTAGTTTAGAAATTCCCCTTCTTTGATGGATTAAAAATACTTTATAACAGGTAGGAAAAAAATCATAGATTTTTTAAATCCAGTGTACGTAACCTAGCTCTAATGCGAAACTTAAAAAAAAAAATTCTTATTTCTTACTCCTAAAAACATTATACCGCCAACTTTCAATCCGATACATTGAACCGTTTTTAAATTATGGCATATTTTCGAAAATAATTTTTTACTTCCAACACCCTTGTATTTCTATAATGAGAAACATTTCGAAAATCTTATATGACTTAGTTTAAGGGTCCAAGAATAGAACCATCTGGATCTCCAGAAGTCAAGCGCATGATGAAGAAAATAAAACACGACAGCAACACAACTCAGTTGGCATAGAGAATTTGTAAATTTAAAACGTATTCCTCTTGTAATTCATATATTTCAAAATATATTCTTCTGGTTCCTTTATTCTTTTGTTATTGCGCTATTCCGACATCGTATATTAACAATTTGAAAATGGAAAACCGGCAACTGTAGAGGTAAAATAACATTTTTGCCTTCTCAATTTGTATTCAAAACACGTGCATTGGCTATTTTTGTCCTTTTGTGATTACATGCTTCAGGTTGCTCTATTTCAACATAATATAAAATAATGGGAGTCATCTTTCAAAAGGACAATTCAATAAAATATGTCTTTCATCTATCACTGTCTGCTGCAAAAGATTTGTGTATTCATGGAACGACGTCTCTGACATTATTCTTCGTTCAGTGATTTTTACAGGTAATAGGATGTAATAATTTTGGACTTTATATTTTAGGAAAGTTAAGGCACTGGCTTGTTTGGTAATTTCGTTCCTACTTACAAAATGGGGTAAAAGAATATAAAGTTGGGCCAGGTAAAGACAGTACAATTCCAGTGTATTAGACGGAAACAATATTTTTTTTTTATGATCAAACACAAGCACTATAGGAAAAATCCTTTAGGGCACTCTGGGAGTGGTGCGCAAAAAGCGATTCACGTTGGTTTTAAATCGCTGGAGGTTATATTCATTGGGAAAAACGAACTCGGGAAGGTCGTTCCACAAGGATGAAATCCTCCAGATGAAAGAATTCTTAAATAATGAAGTTCGAGGAGTACTAAGCTTAACCACATATGGAAGGGCGGTAGTGGTTCGTCGTTGGGGTGCAGAGCTCCAGACATGAGAGCAGTACTCTAGTGATGGTCGAATCTGGGCTTTGTATAGTGTCAAAAGTTGTTGAGGTGTGTACAACTTTCTGGTTCGGAAGAGTACACCAAGTTTCTGAGAAGCTATCTTGACGATTGCCACAACGTGGTTATGCCAAGACATATTTCCTCCCAGATTGACGCCCAGCAAATTAATAGATGAAGCCAGTGGGATTGCGTGTCCGGCCATGACTATATCCGGTTCTGTAATGTTAACCTTTTGAGAGAAAACTGCTGCCTGTGTTTTTTAGCATTAAATTCGACTTGGTTACCCCAAGCCAAAATTTCTTCCAGGTCTTTGTTGAGGCGTGATACTTCATGCTGTCTGCGAAGATGAGCGTCGGCAGCCGATGTTTGCGCATTCAAAGAGAAAGATGAGATAAGTGTGCTATCGTCAGCAAAACTAAATATCGGATTTTTAGTTTTCACTAGAAGGTCGTTAATGGAGAGTAAGAAGAGAGTGGGAGACAATATGGACCCTTGAGGAACACCGGCATTGATGGTTAAGGTGTCTGAGAGAAATCCGTCAATCGCCACTTACAGATACCGGTCCTTAAGAAAGGTAGACTACCATGCACAGAATCGACTGGGCATACCATAGGATCGCAGTTTACTTAGAAGTCCACGATCAAAGGCTTTAGAAATATCCAGTGCAATAGCCCGAGACTCCCCCCCCCCCACCCCCTCAACCCCCGGGCGCGGGTGGGGGTAAGTTAAGATTTTCAAATTGAACCCCATAATACAAACAACTTTTTCCACGGGCATTTTTTAGTACAAGACTTCCAGTGAGTTTTAGTAGATGAGTGACATATGTCAAACTAAATTGGTATCTTGGCTCATATTCTTATTTTAGTGCAATATATATATTAGAAAAGAACTCATCGATAGCATGTTCACTTCAAAAGGTTACGAAAATTGTTATTTTGCTAGTATCCTCGCTATATTATCTGCAAAATTTAGAAAGAAAATGAATAATGATTTTTCCCTCGTAACTTAATTAATTTTAAAGTAGGTATATAATTCAAGAGACCTAGACAAACATGCAAGGAAAATTCAATATTGTCCTGTTTTATTTAAGCTTTGCTCGAATAAAATATGGTTTAAAATTAAGAATTCCTGTTTTAATGCAAAATTTTAAGAAAAATAACACAGAATAATATTCTACGACGGAAAAAGTTTCAAATTATGTCAGAAATATTTATATAAATGGACTTTATTATTCGGTGTGAACTTTTTTTGCTTTTAAATTCTGCAATTTTAACGAAGAACTATTAACATTTTATTTTAAGATGTTTTTTAAATTTCTCTTTTAAAGCGTATACAACAAGTAACCAACAGAAAACTATACAGCGTTATATTTTGGTAATTTCTTTAACAATCGCTCGAACACGTTAATTTTATTATTGAGCGAGAGGCTTTTGTTTGCTATCGCACTTCAACCCTACGGATATTAGCGGATAATGCCACAAATTTTGAAAGACATAGGGAGTAAGTAGCACGTCATTTTAGCATTTTAGTTATCGAAAAATTTGAAATAGACGAATACAACAAGGTCGTGATCCTGATTCTTTTCTGGTATAGGCAATTGCATTAGTTTGTTCATCTATCTACCTACATCACATAGTGCGACAAATTTCAAGGTTCCGATCAAGGATTTCATTGGACTATTCTCCAGGATTCAGTAGTGGCAATCCAGGAAAATACCAGAATCGATTATCAAATAGGCTAGATTAATTCCTTATATATTTCTTATTTAAATTTTTTCTCTCTCATTTTTCTCATCTCTTCAATCAATAATTGCTATTTTTGTCTCAAACCCCAAATTCATAATATTATATTAAGATACAAGTTTCATAAGACATTATCTTAGAGCACGCGTGTAACTTAGAAAACGACCCGCGAAGCGAGAAGTTTTCTAAAGTACAAGAGCTCTAATTGTCTTATGAACCGTCTATTGTATAATACTTTTTCTATTTGGGTCTTTAAAGTCTGAAGAATACGGTAGAATTTTGCCATTTGAATTAATATTTTCTTTTTGGGTTGGCACTACTTTTACACTTTCATAAAATGTTACAAGTATCAAATATGCCATGATAGAATCAATTGAACACAACAAAGCTTCTTGCCATCCGTCATAATTAAAAATAAATTTAAAGTTGATAAAAATGAGTCAGGAAGAAAGTTGTATTCCGTCAGAAATACGAGAAATTGCAGAAAATAATCTAGAAAAACTTTGGTAAAGAATATGCAAAACTTTGAGTTACGGTGCGGGCAGAACAAAGTTCAAAATATTGAACAAAATAATAAATAATAGTATTGAACAAAATATTGTGTCGACACAGAATCTGACAGGAATAATAATTAATGCCCAGGAAATGTTTACAGTAACTATAAATATGTATATATAAAGTTATTTGTATAATACTATATTGAATTATAAATAAAAATTGTACTTTATTGAATAAAACTTTAGAAATAGAGCATAAACTGGAAGATATTTCTATTATTTTTAGGTTATGTTGTTTTATAGTTGTGATTAGAAATTAGTTGACGGACATCATCAGTATGTTATATATTTCCGCGTATAGGTATTTCAGATAAATATCTAGTAAAAATGATCTATTTGCAAGGTTAAAGGTTAGCATTTTAAAGTTTTCTATAAAATTTTTTTGTCGAATCCATAATGCCCAGAAAACTAATTTCAACGAAATCGAAGTAAGCCTAACCCTACTTGCTGCCAACATAAAAAAATAAAATTTCAGTTTCAGTGTGTGGCAGGTTATTCAATTTTTTTTGCATTTCATAATGTAGCCATTATGAAACCCAAATAGAAAAAGTCAGTTAACGGTTAATATGATCTGGCCAGCTGACGATAACCAATCTAATGAGAATATTGATACTATTGAAATGAAACATGTTGAAGAGCAACTAGAGATTTTGTTTTGTTCGTCTCTCTAATTTTTTTACACATATTCTGCAATATCAAAGCCTTAGGACATATTAAACGTAGTTAATTTCGTAAATACAATTTTTTTTTCCTTTTAAAACAATTTAACTATGCGGAAAATTATGCTGGATCCGGCAGTATAAGCAAAGCAAAATAGAGTTTGTAAATTCAAAGAAAATATGAGGCTCCTCGATGTCCTCGGGCATCAAATGTTCGCTTCGAGCAGAAGATTACGCAATATTTTAAAACTAATATTCGTTGAATTAGTGGTTTGTAAAGTAACCAGGCGTTAATGAATTGTGGGCATTAGTGTACAGGGTGGTCTATTTATTATGGGCTTAAATTTTTAAGTCAGAAACTGTTACTAGAGAAGTTATTTATTCTTATGGCATACTTGTATACAGAATAGAAAAGTCTGTATATTAAGTAATTTTTGTATTTCTCATCAGACCCTACATTTATTTTGTAAAGCATAAATCAATTACTATTTTTAAGATAATTGATTTTGTGAAATAATTATTTCCATACCTTTTTTTTGAATCATTGTCTCGTATTTTTTTTTAAAAGTTAACAAAGGTGGGTCATACTATACGCGATACTGTATTATTACGAGACAAGAAAGTTACGCATATGGTTTGGTTAATACAGGGTGTTTCAAAAGCATGTGCCATCGTTAGTGTGGTGACTCTTTACCCAAAATAAGATAAATAGTTTCTATCAACATGATATTGCAGATGCTTTGTTTGATAGATGCAGGATGTTAAAATTAAAATTTTTTTCGGTGTTTAGAAGATATTTCCACAACAGCGGAATATGTCCTTAAATGGTTACCGTCTTTCCTGATAGTGAACAAAATATACATTTTGAGCCATTTCTTTGATTTTTCCACTTTCAATATAACCTGATACCATATCAAATTGTTCAAAATGTTTCTAGGTTATTTTCGCAAATGTATATGTAAAAATGATACTGACGTTAAATATTAATAGTGAACATAGTTGTTTCTAGGATATTAGCTTTTGTTTCATGGTCTACTGTGGTTTAAATTAATAAAGTTTAAATAAATCGCCTAGGATACCAATATCATCCCTGGTTTATTATATATTTAAAAGGATAATTTAAAATAGTATATTTTTAGATTAAAATATAGAGGGTTAGGTACGATAACTTTTTTACCTGACCCCGTATACTTATTCTGAAAACAGCAGATTATTCAACAATCAATATAAAGAAACTTCTGTATAGAACATTTTTCTGTATCTCTTTTAACTAAGAAAATATAGGGTAATTTTGAAATTGTCAATTTGTTGATTTTCCCCCGTATCTCTTAAGCGAGCAAAAATTTTCAAATTTTGATTTTCCCTTTTAAGTTTGACCAAAAAAGAGCACATGACATGACACCTACATTACTATTTTGATAGCACTAACAATTACGGAGATACCCTATAAAAGTGTCGAAAATGGGGCACCCTGTACATACAAATTATTCTTGTAACTTTACAAAAACACACATCTCATATATTTTCATAACTTTATGTAAGGAGCAGAAATTTGTAATCGAAATAAAAAGACAAAAAATACAAAAAGGTTTGTTTACATCTTCAATTTATTTGTTTCTTAACCCTCTTTAAAATATTGCGATTACTTTTTATATAGCTACCGAAGAACGTAGACAGACAGATTTTAAATTTTAATTTTTCTTGTACTTTTGTTGTTTAACTTGTTAGAAATTTATTTTACTGTTCCTTAATATTTATTCATTGGTATAGTCGTTCGAAAATATATTTTCGCCATAACTTAAAATGATGGGACGATATTTTAAATCGTTAGAGAGAGTGGGCGAACCAGACTTGCAGGCAGACGATACTTGCATGGGCGTTCTCAATGAATCGAAGTAAAACATCATTACCAACTTTTGATTTTTATGTTGTTTACTACGTTTGTAATAGGAAAACCAATTTTAATCTTATTGCCTTGGATATTTGACCCAAAAAAAATCGTTCTGTAAACAGTCGAGGAAGTGTAATCAAACTGTTAATCTCAGAGTAGATATTGACAAATGTCGCGTCCCCTGTTTCACGTTCACATATAGACGGGTTTTTATATTCCTATTAAACCTGAAACTCTCCAAATAGTATTAATTTTGTGTAGGTATTTCGACTGTGACCAACTTATTCACTATTTTTTTTTTATCTTAAACTCTCTCAGTTGTGCTTTCACCTTGTTTGTTCGGGTTTCGTAGTTACAAAAATCCAGGATGGCCTGTTTGGAAACGGTTAGTATCCGAAATTGATTTGAACTTCTATGAGTAAGAAATTAGAATTTGTAGAATTTTTTTAGTTTTATATTATGGGCGTTTTACATGTGCGCTAGTTTTAGATACACTGGGTTTAATAAATCTATGATTTTTTTCTTACCTGTTATTAAGTATTTTAATCCACAATTCTTAAAGGAGGACAATTAAATTATATAAATCTTCTTGACCAGTGTTCTTTCTTCCACAGCAGGCCACTGCCTATTTTATTTTTTTTTTGATCAAACACAAGCACTATAGGAAAAATCCTTCAGGGCACTCTGGGAGTGGTGCGTGTGCTCAAAAGCGATTTACGTTGGTTTTGAATCGTTGCAGTTTATATTCGTTTGGAAAAACGACCTCGGGACGGTCGTTCCATAAGGACGGAGTCCTCCAGATGACAGAATTCTTAAATAATGAAGTTCGAGGGGTACTAAGCTTAACCACATATGGATGGGCGGCAGTTGTTCGTCGTGTATTTCTGTTATTCGCCGCTCTGAGCGGAATTAAGAGGGCAAGGTCAGCCGAGCACTTTCCATGAAAATATCTGTAAAAGAGAGTCAAATCCCCAACCTGTCCTCGATGTTCTAGGCGAGTTCTTCGTTAGTTCGTGGTCTCCAATCAGACGAATGGCCCTCCTTTCGATGGAATCCAGTAGACGAAGAGTATGTTTGGGTGCAGAGCTCCAGACATGAGAGCAGTACTCTAGTGATGGTCGAATCTGGGCTTTGTATAGTGTTAAAAGTTGTTGAGGTGTGTACAACTTTCTGGTTCGGAAGAGTACACCAAGTTTCTGAGAAACTATCTTGGCGATTGCCACAACGTGATTATGCCAAGACATATTTCCTTCCAGATTGACGCCCAGCAAATTAATAGATGAAGCCAGTGGGATTGCGTGTCCGTCCATGACTATATCCGGTTCTGTAATGTTAACCTTTTTAGAGAAAACTGCTGCCTGGGTTTTTTTAGCGTTAAATTCGACTTGGTAACTGTCACCCCAAGCCAAAATTTCTTCCAGGTCTTTGTTGAGGTGTGATACTTCATACTGTCTGCGAAGATGTGCGTCGGCAGCCGATATTTGTGCATTCAAAGAGAAAGATGAGATAAGTGTGCAATACTAAATATCGGATTTTCCGTTTTCACTAGAAGGTCGTTAATATAGAGTAAGAAGAGAGTGGGAGACAATATCGACCCTTGAGGATCACCGGCATTGATGGTGAAGGTGTCTGAGAGAAATCCGTCAATCGCCACTTGCAGAGAGCGGTCCTTAAGAAAGTTAGACAACCATGCACAGAATCGACTGGGCAGTTTACTTAGAAGTCCCTCATGCCAAACACGATCAAAGGCTTTAGAAATATCCAGTGCAACAGCCCGAGATTCCCCATGTTGCTCGATTGCGTTGTTCCAAAGATGGGTGACATAGGCTAGAAGATACAATTAGAATCAAGTTTTATTTTCTGCTTTATTGTAAACAGTCCGCAAGAAAGTATTAATTATATAAGAAAAAGGTTCTAGACGTCAAAAAATATATTGTTATAGAATCCAGTAGAAATTCCGAACATTTAAGCATTTCTTCTTAGATTTATAACGAAATATTTGTACAGATTTAATTAAGTTTCATATTATTACTTACCTTTCTATATGAGCAAAACATTCTCGAGCAACAGTGTAAATTGCGGCAAGAATCCCTTCCAAAAATCGACACGATGCCGTAGGACCTATAAAATAAGATCGCCGAGGGAGTTCTAAAAATAGAACTTGTCCCTGAACAAATTATATCGAGAGAGATAATCCTCTACATAGAGAAATGGAATTCTCCGAGATAAAATAATTTATTGCCAGGAAATTTTATTCTTTGTCCCAACAATTTACAGAAGGCAGTAATTTAACATCGGTTTTTACTTTGAATTTGCGAAATTGACTTAAGGAGAAGTAGAATAATCGGGTTCGTATTTTGATATCGTGGTTACATATCAGTCCAATTAGATAAACCATAAACGACAAAAAATTTAGAACAAGTTTACAGTAAAATGTATAATACTTATTATACCAGATAATTAAAATTTACTGGTCTAATCGACATTACCAATCGACTTGTCTATCGATACTCTCTGATCAACAAGATGTCTGTGTCATTTGCGTGGATAGGCGATCTGTTGGTCGATAGTGTCGATAGCAAGGTCAATCGACAAAGTCGACTCACTTAGGATGCGGCCTTAGTATGGAAGAACGAATTAAAGAAAAGTTGATAGGTGTAGTCACTATCTTCTAATTTTACAACTTTTTATATAAATGTTAGTTAATTTTTTCCATTTTTCTGATATCTTAGTTCTAGTGTTTTAAATTTTCATAAAAAAATTCGTTACCCTTATCTATCTACTTCAAAATACTTTTTCTTGCTTCCACTTGACAAACTGAATTCCTGCTAACAAAAACATTGACAAACTCGTAAATTATTGATTTCTTGACTTTTTATTATATAGGGTGTTGAAAAAAGGTCGGTACCCCGGAATAACTCCGGTGAATCGCATTGCAGCGGAAAATGTTTAGGGAAAAAGTTGATAGTTTGCAATTTGAACCACCCCCCCCCCCCCCCCCCCATTTTCCGCTGCAATGCGATGCACCGGAGTTATTCCGGGGTAACCGATCTTTTTTCAACACCGTGTATAATTTACCTTGCCTTTATTTTAACACATCGAATCATCTCTCCTGTATCCTGACGATTTAACGAAACACCATCTATATGTATTTTTTTATGCATTATCTGTATGAAATGTATTTAATCCAGAATTTGGAGTGGATCATTAATTAATTTCAATAAAAATCCTAAGTAATCTAGCGCTTAGAGTTTAAAAAGATGGCTGTTTAAATAAATGTTTTTTTTATGGAAATTTCTTTGTCTTTAGTTAGTGGTAATGCAACATTATTTTTGCTATAAATATAATTTATCCATAAGATCACAGCAGTCTGATTGTATATCAGATGGTAGTGCACAGGGTGAAAGTCAACTGATCAATTTGAAAAATTGGTAGATTATGTAAATGAACTAGACACACACTCCCTTTTAAAAATATTTTCAACTGTGCTGCTGCGTTTACTAAAAAATTATTAGCAACTTTGATAATTTGGAAAACATTTGTTGAGTTTGTTCGGGTTTGATATTTTTGAAATTTGACAAATTAGCGCGCAGAAATTTTGTTGGGAGTCGGATAGTAACCAGAGGCCTTTCACTCTGTTCAAAAATATAGTACAGGGTATTTCAAAATACAAGTATTTCGATTGTTTTGAAAAGTGACGTACAACGTTTGTATTTTTAGACAGTGGTAGCATTTTTTGAATTATCTTTATGTTAGATATTTTCTAACCCTAAGCTATTCAAAAATTATCAACGCAATAGTACTTTTACACGAGATACACCAGCACACAAACAAACACCATATCCGTTGGTCTCTTTTCCAGAAAAATAAACTCAACCAAAGTCCCTTAATGAGGGTCCAAATCAAATCCCTAGCGCAACGTCAGCTTCATCTAACAGCCACGTATATTAGTTGGGGCGTGTAGTTTTAACAATCCCCATTCCAGGAATTGATTCGATTGCATATTGTTTCAATTAATTAACCAAATGGTTGTAAGTGAATTAAAAGTAGGCATATTTTTAAAACTGTTTTCTTTGAACTATATAATATCAATGATTGGACTTTATTTTCCGAAATAATCAAATAGTTAAAGAAACATTAGTCTGGCCTGTACAGGTACGGGGTGTCCCATTTTCGGCACATTCTTCTTTATAGTTGTTTATATTTATACGTCTTATACCACCAGACCATGGCTAATTTATTAGAAATAAATTTAAAATTTTAATAGCTATTCTAAATATTAAATTGATTTATATAAAACGTGCCAACATATCATAATTATATAAATAAAAAGCATATTATAAAAACGTGATAGGTAAGAAACACAGAGATCGGACAAGTGTTGACCATTTGCACTTGTTTCTAATAAATTGACTAAAAAACCGCAACACTATCTGCGAAAATAACTCTAATACCCCAAGTGTGTGGAACTGTACACACTTCTTTGAGACCTAGCTCTAATTTATATTGTCTCATCCACACTATACATTTCTTGTTATTAAATCAGATAAAATATGGTACAAATAACCATGCAGATAAGACTCTTAACCTGACTACACGAACTCAAGTTTAATAAAAAAAATATACCTCATTGGTATTCTAGAAATACAGCCAATACAGAATGTTGTAGAAGTAAAATAACTATGAAACAAATGTTAATCGGTGCTGAAAAGACTAGCTAGAACGTAGTATATGATAAAGAAGTATTTTTTTATGAAGTAGTCCATCTAAAAGTTGAGCGAAATGATGAAAAGAGGTAATTGTAAAATAAAACAGGAAAGAAAATAAACTTCTGATCCTATAAATTATTAAGTAAAACGAACGTGAACCCCGATTGCAATATATTAGCTTCGCCCTTTTTAAAATGTCGTTATTCTATGGAGATTGGAAATTTTCTTGAAAATCCGATTCCATTTTCAGAACTCTTATTCGTCTTATCCCATGGGTCTTTCGTTGCGTTGATTTTGGGAAAAAGATTTTTGACCCAATTTACTTTATCGGTTTCCTACGTAATAAATATAGTTTGTACCCACCTACACGTGTACCGGGTGAACATTTTAATTCTATCTTGGTTTGCAAGTTTTAAGGATGTAGTTATTTCACTCCTACATCCACTACAAAACAAAAACGCTTGGATTTGTTAAACAGATACGTCGAGACCGTTAATTAATGGTACATGGAAAAACCACAGACTCCTTACGTAAAAATATTAGGATTTAAATACAGGATGTTATGGAAATGACGTATTATATTTAAATGGGTGACTCCTGGAGTGTCCTAGAGAAGTGCTACATATTTTATTTTTTTTAAATCGATCATTTTAAAAGTGGGGTAACAAACCCTCTTACACATATATCACCCAGGCCATATGACAATGGTGCCAAATTTAATGTAAAACTGAAATTCCATATAAAATTATAAAAATAAATTATTTATCTACCTACTTGTATTTATCTTTATACCTAAAGAGCGAGGTAATCCAGGCATACACACAATCAGTTTTTCTTCTTTTTCATGGGAACACACCTGGAAACACTTTATGTACACACAGTAATAGTGAAACAGAACCGATAGTTAGCTTTTAAAAATACAATAATACAGATTATACTACAGATTATTAGATTTTATTACACGCGACGAAATCTGACATCCAGAAGAAACAATCGGTCTTAAACTGAGCAAATTGGTTTCGTCAATAAAAACAATATTCAAAGATAATTTATGGACTGGGAAGATACACGCGTAAACCGAAATAACAGAGCGAATTGCTGCGACTATGTTGGTTATCGACGAAATACAACGTATCCGGCCGCTGGTTGGTCTTCAACTAACAACCCGCAAGCGTGCGGCGCTATTCGAACACTTCCGCTCAGCCGTTGTTAGCCGTCAAACATTCTTTATGTTTGTTGTGGTTGTTTAAAACATTTTTTGTCGTAAAGTATCTTAAATTAATTGTACAATAAGGTATTACAGAATGGGAAATTGTTTAAATTATTTATTTTGTGTAAGGAGTTTAAGGTACATATGACAACACTCGCTTTCTGTTTTGCATGTATCGCAGTGCCCCACAGGTGTTTTTCTGGTTTCACGTCAGGTCACTTTTACCTCTGAATGAATTGAAAGCGCCATTTGTGGGTATTTTTCTTCGATTTGTCTTTATCTCAAGAATAGCCGGTTTAAATATAATACGTCATGTCCATAACACTCTTTATACTTACCTAAATCTTACAGTTGATATTAACTGAGATACAGGATGTTAAATTTAAAACTTCATATTCGTTTTTCTCTAATAACTTTGAGAGAAACTAACCTTTTTTTACAAAATTTGGCAATTATGGTTTTTTAGGACGAGAGATTGTTTTTTTTTTATGAAATTTTAATGTAAAATGTAGGGGGCTGTCTGCGGCATTTCTCGCACATTTATTATGCCATAACTTTTTTGTGCCTCAGTGTATTTAAGATTTTAATGCAAATAATACTTTTATCATATTCATTACGTAAAAATAGTTCAGGTTACCTGGAGTTACCGTTTCGGAGACATTTACATTTAAATAAATAATACATAAATAAATAAATAAATAAATACATAATAAATAAATAAATAAATTGTTTAGTGCGCTACACTACTACCAGTACTGCTACAAAACATAATTCTATAATTTGGTGATTCTATTTTTAACATAACAAAATGTCTTTCTTACCTTTCGACTATGATAACGTTTAATCTTCAAATTCTCTTTCCAACAGCGACCAGTGTCGAGTGCTACCTAAAACAATATCATTTCTCTGGAAACCGCCCTCGGCAATTTCACACTACCAAGCTATTATTTCTTAATTGCAAGAGCTGAATTAAGATTTATGAAAATTACATTTTTCTTGTAGTAACTTTGCTGCACTTAATGTAGCAATAACTTTATTGCACCAGAAAATTGCTAGGAAATATTGAGAGAAATTTTATACTTTGGTTCGAATCCGGAAAAAGTTATTTTAATTAAATATGTAAATACATTTTTAATTTTATTTTATAAAGAAGTTTTATTGCAGATTAACTATACAGGGTGTCCCATAATTAATGGGTACACAGGAAAACTACAGATTCATTGGGTAAAAATACTGCGATTTTGCCATACTTAGTTTAGTTCAATAGCTGGTAATAACCGAGATACAGGGTGTCCAAGTAAAAATTTAATTTTCGATTTTCTAAGTAACTTATTTCTGAAACAATATTTTTCCACAAAATTTTGTGACTAAGGTTTTTTGCTACAAGGAATTTGAATTCGTTGATATCTTCTTTGTCTTGGAATTTTCACTGAAATAAGCTAGTAGCGCCGACTCAGAACCAGGATTTTGAACTTTGTTTCCCGTTGTTATTTGAAACAGTTATATGCCTTGTCATATCTCGGGCGGCTTTTAGTTGGCAGAATAAGTTTCTTCTACTATTTTTGCTGCTTCTTGAATTTCTGGTGGAGTAGCAACAAAATCAAATTAATCATCTGATAGCATTTTTCTGTTGTTAAAATAATATCTTGTTTAGTGACATGGAAACCACATTCAAAAAATGATATTTGCCATCTTGATGTGTATTATTTATTACTTACGTTATTTTACCATCTGCGGTTATTAGAAATTTCTGTCTAATTTTCAATGGAAAAGTCAAAATGACATTTATCATTTATTAATAATTTTAATTCAAAATAATAAGAAGTGGATGGTAGATGTGGTTGTAAATAAAATAGTATACAAACCTCGTTGGAAAGTTTCATTACTGTCTCGAGATTCAGTTAAATCTCTACCAACTCTCTCGGCAGGAATGAAACATTTTCCACCTCGGTACGTAATATACTATTTCTACTCCCACATGTATATTTTCTGTTTCCTCCATGATCTACAGAATTGATCTAATGTCCATTTCAGTTAATAACTGAACGGATATAATTTCATATCCATCCTAGTTAGATGAAAATAACCAATCACAGTTAGAATTAGAACAAACCCGTACACAGGTAACTGTTCATTTTTAATAGTGCATAATCCTGTCAAAGCAATTATTGTCAGTTCTATAAGCTAATACAAAATTCAAATACGTCTAGTCCCATTAGCTCAGTGGTATAGCTCCCGGTTTTCACGAACAAGCGCCTTCGGCGTCGTGCTCAACTTATGTTGTCGTGCTATATGGACATCATATAAACTCTTGTTGTACAAAGTACTATTTCAACACCGATGTTGAAAAATTTCAGAATTACATCAATGTCTACGATGAAAAATCCAAAAATATTTTACTAAATGTGCGATAAAGCTTATTCATTTAATTATAATATATGTAAACTGTACTTGGTTATTTTATATGTTTTTTACTCGGAAAAATAAAATTAATATTTGAAATTACCTTTTCCTTACACCGTCGTGATCTTCGCCTCAGGTAATGAAGCAATAACTTTGTTATAGCAGTGAAATTGCTGGGAACTAGTTAAGCATACCTAAGCAATTTCAGCTTTTACTACTTCTTGGTGTTTAATATAACTGATTTATACAATCTAATTGGAACTTATTATTACTATTTTTTTTAAGAAATTTCCATTTGGTTGATTCTGAAACCCCTGTTTGAAAAGTGGATGGTGGTCGGAGAGCGAGGAAAAAATCAAGTGCTTAAAAAGGGAGATAAAAAGCGTTTCCCTTCTAGAAAATTGAAAAACTTCCATTAAAAAATCACGTCAGTGAAAAGAAGCCCAACAAGATATTAAAAAATTAATGGAATACTTTGACGCGTCTTCGAAAGAAGCACAAACTTTTTACAAAAGTATGTTTGTAGACAGTCAAACTCAAGATAAGGATAACATTCAATCCGAATATCCTGACGAAGAATTTTTGTTGTACAATGTTATATTTTAATTAGAAAGATAGACAACAACATTTATTCATACTTTCATTCATTCATTTAGTCTACCTAAAATTTACAAAAGTGTTAGTTTCATTGATATTTTATTATATTATAGAAATTTAAATTAAATAAGTATACAAGTTTATTTAAAACTTACTAACTACCGTAGTTACCAAGTTTTGCAAAAATTTGATATATTTGATTTTAATTTTTGTATACAAAGAGGTGTTGAAAGTACCTAAATTTCTGGGACATTATTCGAATGTACAAAAATAACATTGATATATTTAATTTTTACAGAATTTATACCATCAAAGGTTAAATAATTAAATGCATTTCCTGTAAAATTTCTTTCTGTAGATGTCGAGTTCTGGAAAAACGCCCCTCAATTATTAAGCGAAATATACACTTTATATTAAATCTGAAAATTTACGTGACCGTTACTGACGACGCTCGCAATCAATAATTTATTGAGGCAGTCTCAAGTCGCAAAAGAGGTCAATGCATTGTATGCGGTGTTGTCATATTGCAACACAGAATTGTGAACGCACGCAGTTTTTGACAACGTCTCTGACCCGCGTTACCGCTTCTTTTTCAAACCTTTTAGAAAAAAAACTACAAATTTAAGGGTACATACTCTCTTACCTTCGATCTTATTTTAAAATAATCCGTTTTATAATTAAATTCCATAAGAAAATTAAACACAAAAAGTATGTTTTGCAACAGAACCAACAGTAGATAATATCATACAAATTTGAAATCACATCACAACATTTATTATTATGAATCATTTCATAATAGAAAAAAAAATCGGGTAATGTTACAATTAACAAAACGTTTAAAATTAGAATACATCAAGCACGTGGAACTCTCGGCAACGTCGTCTCATCACCGAGTATTATAACATACTGAAGCAACGATACCAAAGGTTAAACATATAAATACGCATGCGATGGTTATCCAAGCGAAGGCAAGACACGCGGTGCGATCTGGCATCACTGTAGTTTACGTTAGTGACCTACATTGTTGCTAACTGAAACCAGTTGGAGCAACGGGAGAGCATGTAGGCAAAAAAGGGTTTTTACCTTAGTATTTAGATATTCGATTAACAAAAAAAAAAGTATGTAGACTTTCTTTAGGATACCCAAGGAGACCCCATTTAAATATAATAAATCATTTCCATAGGCGCAAGATATTAATAAAAAAAAACATTAATTAAAGTAAGGCAAAAGATTGTGTTATAAACTAATCTTTCGGCCCATTGGGGCAAACAATTCGAAACCCATTTTCACCTCAATGGTCACGTGAATAAACAAAATTTCAGAATTTGGGGCACCCAAAATTCAAGAAAAATTATTGAACATCAAATAAACCCTCATATATGCACAGTATGGTGTCGAATAACTCCGAAAAGAATCATTGTAGATGTATGCCAATAAGCCAAGAACCGTCCAAAAGCTTATGGCCGATATGGGACCTGTAATTCTAACAAAAGTTATGGAGAATACTCTGAAAAGAGTACGTCAGGTCGAGGCAAACAATGGGCACCGTCTGAAAGATATTATCTTCAAAACATAATGTGAACATATTTCCAAACTAAATTTTAGTAAATGAAGAAAAACGTTATTCATTAAATAAATCATAACGTTACTTATGCAACACCCTATATAATAATGGAACTGTAACAAGTTTTACACGAGTTGCTTCCCAGTCGCATCAGCCGTAACATAATACAAATTACACGAAAATCATTCTCTCTCTGAAATATCACAACAAACTTTAAGGATTATTCCTATAATTACTTGGTACATAAGGCACGGATTTAATTTTATAATTAATACAAACAACCTTAGAGTAATTATTAACCTATAATTAAAGATGAAACTAAACTTCTAGTTTGTTTGCACGTGTATCTATCTATATACAGGGCGTCAATTTGAAAACTTGCCACCCCGAGTATCTCGCTGTCGGTAAATAATATTAAAAATCGGAAACAGACGTCAATTTTATTGTGACCACTATTAACGAATAGTTGCATTTGCAAATTGTGGTTTTACCCCCTGAGAGGGGTACATGTTACCATTAAAAGGACGGAAAGGGGTTAAGTAGCACAACATTATAAAGGCCTTTTAAATCTTTTTCCAATAATACCATAATTTATTATTTTTTGAGTAGACCTGTGAACTACGGACCCCGAATCGTTCTACTGAAATAGGAGTAAACACAATAATGTTCTGTCTGGAGCTGGTCTAGATCTCTGCACCCAAACATACTCTTCGGCTACTGGATTCCATCGAAAGGAGGGCACGAGCTGACGAAGAGCCTCGACAGCCTGGAACATCGCTTTGAAGGCACGAGGCGAATTGTATCTTCCCTTGCCGTTAAAACAATACGTTGAGTGTCCTCCCGTAATCGGTACGCGGTACAACGATAATCAGAAGAAAGAGACTGCACGTGATCGGGGTCTATACTTCAATTTTCTACGATGAAAAACGGATTTTCCCCCCCTATGAGAACGGTACATTTAAAAAAAAAATTTTAACGAAAGATGTCTAAATTTTGTTAACAACTCGAGGAAAGTCCATCATTTTTTTCTATATTAAGCAGTAAGAAAAAATTAAAACTAAAAATCCTCCGAACAAAAAAATATAGACTTTCCGCGAGTTCTTTTACAAAGTTTTTTATCCTTTGACATTTTTTCTTAAAGCAGGAAAAAACGCTTGGAAAGAAAAGTCGTTTACAGGTACTCCGGAATCCTGTTAATTCCGCCCAGAGCGGCGAATAGCAGAAATACACGACGAACCACTGCCGCCCATCCGAACAAACCCGGCCTTCCCGAGGTAGTTTTCCCCAACGAAGAAAACCACCGACGATTCAAAACCAACGTGATTCGCTTTATTCGCACACGTACCACTCCCAGAGTGCCTTAAAGGATTTTTTCTATAGTGCTTATAATAATAGTGATCATAAAAAAAATATTTCTTTAAATAAATAATAACCTTAAAACTATAAATCTCAGTGGAGGTAATTTCTTGGAAACTACTACACAAAAAATAATGCATTATGATATTATTGCAAAGCAAACGACCTTTAAAATAATGTACCACCCATTTAAGATTTTAAGGGTAACATCTACCCGCCCATCGATTTCGGGCTTCGTATATTGAGAATGACATTCCGATAATAAAAATAAAAATAGTCCCTGTATAACATTTGCCGGTTCTCGGCAAATCAAAAGGCATTACAAGCAACTCGTAGTGTAAAGAAATATAATTTTAAATAAAGAAATTGATTTTTACTCATTTTCTTATTTTCCTTCCGCATTTTCGATCCACTGAGTGAGCCAACCCCAGTGTGACCTCTTCGTTTAACAATCAAATGCATAATGGGTCAGAATAGCGTTTACGATTGCCATTGATTGCTGCCTAGACGACTTAATGGAAAATTCCTCTTTAAATTATTTAAAGCACGTATTGTATTGGAAATTGTATACAACAATGTACCGAGTTGAGTCTGCTACACAAATTTAAATCTGAATTGATTGGAGATTTTCGCATATATGACGTGTATCGATATAATCCTTATGGATATACAGGGTGTTTCTTAATAACATGCTAATATTTAGGGAGGATATTCTTGGTTCTATTTTCAGAAAAAAGCTACATATGAACATATGTCCTAAACGTCTTAACTTTTGAGGTACAGGGATTGGGAATTTCATATTTTTTAATAATTTATCTGCTGTTATTAAATTATGTATTAATTATTCAACTGCTTTTGAGTAATTAATACATCAATCTATAAACAAACAACGTGACAACGAACAAACCCGATCAACTACTGTCGCTGAGGAGTACGTTGGTGATTCCGAAAAGAATAAGATAGATACTGCAATTAAAATATAGAGTTCTATAACACCTCAACCAGTTAGTACATCAACAACATATGTGCAACAAACACAAAAAGGAACAATAAACTTGCATAATTCAGTCCCACATATTCAGTTTACTGATTGTTCAAACTTTACAGTTAATTTTATTAATAAAGAAAATGTGTAATTACAAATTTTTTTGGCATTGTTATAGGTAACTTTACTATCAAGTTTTTGAATAAACTGTAATTGAAGAAAAAGTAATTCGGAAATAAAAATATAAAGTTATGAAGTTCTTTCTCTGTACTTGTATCTTAGTATTTATTGTTATAGTCGTAGATAAAGTATACTATTCATCTTGCGATAATGGTCATAACTTAGGCAGATCAAGTTTGTAGCACAAGCCGCAGGCGAGTGCTGTAATTCATCACATTACCGCTCGTTAAATAATATACTATTGTACGTGACAACAAAGTAGAAACCTGTCAAAACTGTTTATGTTTACAAAACAAAATCTGCTTATACCTACTAGATGCTTTTTAATCTTTGTTAATACCTAATTTCATAACAGAGTGCAAATTAATGAATTTAATTTTTTTAAAAGAAAATTTTAAGTTAAACGACAAAAAATCAAGGCACGACATTTGCTCAGCAAGGAACGATCAAAAATAATTTTTAATTAAAAAGAATACCATTCTTTCCTTCAAGAATATCGAAGTCTATTCCCACACGAACGCCACTGGTCGGAATAAAAAACATGTTATATAGCATAAAATGCCTCTTGATGAAAAGACGAAGTACGAAGAAGTATCAAATTTCACCAAAAAAAAAACTAGAACATCACAGATATTAATAAAAAAAAATATTTTCTTGAAAATCTTTAACACCCTGTATGAACCGATTTTCAGAAATCGGTTTCCTTAACCTCCTGACACAAATCATTATTTTAACCTGCATTCATTATTTCCTTGGCACTTCTCTATATTCTCCTACACCACCGTAGATAAGAGGTACAGGGGGACATAACCCCCCCCCCCCCTCCCAGAAGCCACCTAACAAAGCTATCTACGGCACTGCTCTATTAAATAACTTTAAGTTGGAATATGAAATAATAATCAATCTACTGAATCTCTGGAAATTTTGAGTTTTGTTCCACCACAGGAAAATATTTTTTGTATAGTTACGTTGCAAAGTTATTTATTGTACCCTATAAATTATATTTTAGTCCCTTTGCTATCGCTTTGTCAAAGTGGTTGCCGCGCGGTCGTTCCGCAATAGTAACACTTATCAGGAACAGTAAAATGACAACCCGAGATAGGATAACAAAAAGAAAATTTCTTGCAAGAATTTAGCACAAAAATAGCTATTTGTTATGTTTTATGTTCATATTTCATGAAAACTTAAAAGGCGGAAAAAATCACGAATGCTATATTTGAATATCCTACTTGGGATTTATCTTAGCTTTATTTTATTTAAGAGAATAAAAAATAAAACATATGTTTCTTGTCTGAATTACCTTCTTTATACAGATAGATGATGACATTATTATGAAAAATAGAAGGATATGAAAGAATATATATTTTCTAGTACCGTTCAGCTAAATAAAATATTAATAAAGAAAATTATATTTTGTCATATTCTGATAAAAATAAGATAAACTTAGTAACGTGAAATCGTTAGAGATCGAAGCTATACAGGGTGTCCGGTAAGTAGGTGGGAAGTGGGGGAATCCCAGTCAGGTGGGGAATTCCGGTCACTTGAAATGCTACTCGGTTTGTTCAGCATCGTGCTACTATCTAACAATCAACGTAAAAAGTTAAATGCTGTGATCACCACATTGTAATCTACAATTGAATCTCAACGTATTTGCTCTCTTTTGGTATAACTTTCAGGTGAATCGAAGGAAACATAATTACAAAAATAAAAAAAAATTTGGCATGGCCTTATATCGTACTTTCCCGGATGTAATTGGTCTAATGATTTCTGCGTTTGTAGCTATCTAAAGCACGAGGTTGAATTTTAGGTATAGGTTTTTATTGCAAGCAGCTCTCGGGTAATGCTGGTCAAAACATTGGGACAATACCAGTCATGTTTTATTTGCGAAGAATATGGAAAATGGGATGAGCTTGGGTATATCGCTTTACGATGTGTGACCATTGGATTCATTAATTATGCAGTGGATGGGTCACTCCTGAAAACTATAAATGCGATATTTGTTTAAGAGACTAGGACTCTTACTGTTCTCTTCTTTTATTATTTTTTTCAATTTATTATTATTTAGATGAACTTAGTAAAAGGCTTAATGATATATTACTTTATTATAAATGTATGTGCTTTATTTGTTTCTTATTTTTAAAAAGAAAATCATATAGTAATTGTTTGGTTATATTATTGTAAGTAAAACACTTTTTTACTTAAATTTCCACTTCTTATTTGACAATACGACATGTTTCACTGCACTGCAGTTTCGTCAGGTAATGTACATTTTATTTCAAAGTTATGCCTTATAAGTGTTTCTATTAACAAAAGAAAGATTATTTTATGATATGAAGGTTGGGTATTTCCTATTTCGTTCAAATTATTCTAAGTTGTGGTATTTAACAAACGGGGAGAAATATTTAGCCTAAAGTATGTTATAAGTTTGGGTTTTTTTTTTCTCTATTATAATTTAATATGATAATGAGGGTCTTATACATTTTCAAGGTATTTTATTGAACTATTGTGATGGATATTTAAATAAGTTTAATAGGGGTGAATTGTTTAAGTCTATTTGATTATTTAATAACACATTTGCATTTTTAAGTTTGTTTATTTCTAGCGATTCAAGATTTAATTTTGAACCTTTGTTTTCTATATGTAGTATTTTGAAATCTTGATTAAAGGAATGGTTTGATTCGATAAGATGATTGGCGTAATTGGAGTCACTTTTGCCGTTTATGAAGCTGTTGTGATGCTCTTTTATTCTTTTTGAGAAACTTCTACCTGTTTGGCCAATATAAGTTTTTGGGCAATCCCCGCACTTTAATTTGTATACTCCTGATTTATCTTTTTGGTGGGTTTTTGTTTTACTATTTTTTATGAGTTTTCCAATGGTATTTTGAGTCTTAAATGCTGCATTAATATTAAGATTTTTTATGAATTTACTGATTTTTGTGCTAATATTTCCTATATAAGTTATTATCCGATATGAACTAGGCTTTTCAATTTTTATTGGATATATCATTTTTAGGGCTTTATTGTACATTTTTTGTTTTAATATTTTATCTATCATTTCAACTTGGTATCCATTATTTGTTGCGATTTATTTAATGAGGTCTAGTTCTCATAAAGTAGTAATTGTTTGCTAAAATATAAAAAGCATTAAAAACTACCTGACTGGAATTACCCGCAGGGTGAGGGAATACTGGTCAATGGCACCTCATTTCTCAGGTCCTGACATCTCCTTTAAGGTTAATTATTTTCATTTGAATGGGAAACCACGATCTAGTGGATGAGTCAAGCTATCTTCTACTCTATTTACTTATTACTTATACATAATCTAGCTTAAGTGACTGCCATTCCCCCATTCTCCTTTACCTCCTAATCACTCGGGAGCATACAGAGGAGGTCAAAACAAACCTCATTTCTCATGGAAAAAATTCCTAAAGTACCCTTTGTGGCCAGTATGCAATGACCAATTGTTTTCATAGCACACTGGAATAAATTTGATGTTTTGAGGAAATACATTGATATAGATATAGAACAGTAACTACTCTTTATCAAGAACAACTAATTTATCATTAACTTAAATAAAAACATACAAGGTGTTTTATATGCCAAGTTTGAATTTTTTTTTTTGATTTGCTGAAACTATTGTTATATATATATAGCTATTAGTTAAAAAATATTGTTCAGTTCAAGAGCTAAGGTAAAAAGAATATATGGATCGTTTCATCACCATACAATTGCTAAATAATTACAAAACCTCCAGATATCTCAAAAACTGAGTCAGACAAATACATGTTCTATAAAATTTGAATAGAATTTGGAAACATATACGAAAAATTACCTTGTTGTATTTAGAAAACACAGGTTGCCGGTATAACCGGAAATGACAGGAATATATCCATATTTTAAATAAGCCCTGAGTTTCAGAAAGATATGTGCAGCAATTCTCCATACAGTTCTAATGCAAGCTCGTGGTGAATCACCCTGTATAGTAAACTACCACCTGACAAGCACATAGATGACAACGTATCACCGATGGAGTTTATCAATAAAGAAAAAGATGCATAGGATAGCGATTACAGTTTTGAAACTTAAATTTCCCACTCTCGAATAGCTCTTCGTAGAAATGTACGCCAAATTACTATAAAAGTTTTGAACCACAAAATTACAAAAGTAATTTCGTTCCAATCTATTAAAAAGGCTTTATCTGTACGAAACTACAGCTATTTTTAAGTTCTCACTGCTTTATTTAATTATTGTACTCTATGCGGCTCACTCAATTTATTGCACTTTTAACACATGCTTTGATGTGTTTAAAAGCATTTTCCTCGTGTCAGTTTCAGTTGCACAGCCATTGTGGCAGAAAATGCTTTTATTAACACGTATAAGGACGCTTTTGTCCCACTTTTGACCTATAAAAATGGAATAGAAATGGTTTGACCAAACTAGTTTTTATTATTCATTTAGTTATATAAGTTGGGTTATTATAAAATGATATATTCCCCTTTTAAAAGTTGGATTTTAAATCTGGAAATCAGTATGTCAGGTTTCATAAAAGTATGAATTATTGCAAATTCCGAAAGATGCTAAATAGTAGGTATAGAAACTTTCTATACAGCATGCGTGAAAATATATTGGCACCATACGGAAATAGTATATTACGTACCGAGGTGGAAAGTGTTTCATTCCTATCGAAAGAGTCGGTATTCAATGCTGAGGACCACTCTATCAATTAGGGAAAAAGTAGACATATCTAAAAACGCAAAAATATTAGCATTTTTAAAAAAGTGTGATCGTATATTATTTTGAGATATCGATTTTTTAAAAAATTACAAAAAAATAATTTACTTTCCACCCGGGGGGAAAGTAAAAAACGTCATCTTTCCACCTTTCAAAAATAGATGAAATGTCATTACATGCATGGTTGTAAATAAAAAAATTTTATCTGCGATTTTATAAAAAAAAGGTTTTTTCTTAATCTCGAACAGCGTTTTCGATTTAAATCCTTAAGGTGGCTACACACGATCCGGCAAGTCTGTCAGTTGGGACTGAACAGTCCGACTGAAGACCGGTGACCGGTTGGACTGTTGACCCTCCAAACGTTCAGGCGAATTCACTAGTTTCAGCCATGACACCTACCGATGACGACGCCCTAGCGCTCTTTGGATTAGTAATCGCTTTGGATAAAAAGAAAATAAAAAAGAAACGCAAATTATGGTGTAAAGATTGGTTAAAAAAAAGAGACACGTATTCCCATGTAAATTTGCTGAGTGAATTAAAACTGGCACCAAAGGACTGGCACAATTATTTACGTATGGATGAAGGTATTTATCTGCAGCTTCTTTCATTGGTAGCACCTTTAATAGAAAGAAAAAATACAGTAATGAGGAATGCAATCCCACCCCATGAAAGATTGACTGCGACTTTAAGGTTCTTAGCAACCGGAAGAAGTTATGAGGATCTGAAGTTTTCCACTATTATTTCACCTCAGGCTTTAAGTTATATTATACCTGAAACATGTGAAGCGATTTGGGAAGTTCCATACAAAGATTACTTAAAGGTAAGAGAAAATTTTTATTTACACAAATATTATATTTATTAAATAAAAAATTACAAAATATGAACATTTATTAATATATTAAGTAGTAGGAAACTGAGAAAAAAATGATGCAACTGTTTGTTCGTTAGATGGCGATGATTCCAGTGGTTGAATGTCAGCTTTTGTGATTGAGGGAAAAATGCTTGTCTTTGATGTTGTTCTTGATTAGATGCTGCTGAAGAGGGCCGAGAACTTGCCCCGCTGCAATACGCACTAGTTGAATTAGTGGGAGAATACACAGTATGAAAACTATTACGTGAGTGGTAACTTGAAATGGGAGAATGGTGGGATGGTGGTGTATATGCCAGTTTATGAAACGTGGTTAAAGATTCACCCTCAGCGTCAAATAATACGTCATTGATGAATTTTTCTGCTAAGCGTCTTTGCTCACTGCTTAAATCTCGAAGTTTCATGGCCACGTTTTTACCAAATATATCATACCGATCCTCTATTATACGAGGTTGCTTAAAATTACTATTTACGGTCGCCAATACTTCCTTGGTTAGGTTGTTTTGTTCACCATGTGCCCGAGAAGATTTTGGCGTCGGCCTATGTCTAAACTGATATTCTGATTCTGAAGGTGTTTTCGTGGAAGCCTGGGTTTCATCTCTAGAACCTTCATCTTGTGAATCTTTATTTGCATCGTTTGAATCGTCCTGTAACAAAAGATTAGCAAGAATAAAGCATGCAAAACTTGGTTTTGTTATACAAATATATATAGTTTGTATCCAGAAGGTTAATACTTTTTTACTGTAGTCAATTTCATGCCTTTTTTTCAGTTTCCACGGACAACACAAGACTGGAAAAATATTTCTAAATATTTTGAAGAACTCTGGAACTTTCCCCATTGCCTAGGAGCAATGGACGGAAAACATGTGAGCATCATTCCCCCAGCTGGAAGTGGATCATACTACTATAATTATAAAGGTCAACATAGTATGGTATTATTAGCAATAGTTGATGCAAATTATCGATTTATAATGTGCAATTTCGGTACGAATGGCAGAGTTTCAGACGGTGGTGTATTACAAAACACAATTTTTTTTAAAAAACTCCAAAACAATGTGCTGCAAATACCTAATGCCGAAAACATTCGAAATACTTCCAGAAAACTACCATACGTGTTTGTAGGGGACGACGCATTTCCTTTGCGGGCCGACTTAATGAAACCTTTCAGACAGGCAGACCTAACTTCTAGAGAAAAAAAAACGTACAACTACCGCTTATCAAGAGCAAGACGTATTGTGGAAAATGTATTCGGAATAATGGCAGCTCGATTTCGGATATTTCACACTTCCATTAATTTAGAACCAAGAAACATTGAAACCGTTGTAATGGCTTGCTGCGTTTTACATAATTTTTTGATGGCTAAATCGTCAAAAACATATGCCCCTCCAGAGTGCTTTGATTATGACGACATAGAAGAAAGTGTTACAAATTTTGGGTTCAACTCCAGAGATTCCAGTATGTGTGGATTACAACGAAGAACATGTGGAAATATTACTAATGCAGCAAAAGAAGTTAGGGAAGGTTTTATGAGTTACTTTGCACACGAAGGTGAACTTCCTTGGCAACATAGGTTTATCAATTAAAAACTCATTAGCTAAACCTTAGTCTTTGACATTAACCTCATTGTTTTTACTTATATTGCGTTTTGTTTCTGGCTACTGAATTATTGTGATTGGTTTTTGTTGTTTCATAAAGTAAATTAATCAAAGACACAAGAGTACCTAATAAATATTTGTTTTACTTACCTCACTTCTGCTATGTTCGTCGTCAGAGATGTTACTTCGAGAGTGTCGAGGAACTTCTTGGTCTTCCACAAATTTCAGCAAATCAAAGTACCAAAGTTTAGGCTGGTAAACTTCATCGGCGCCTGTCCCCGTCCTCATTGAATCCTTGACTTTCTTTGACTCCTTACGAAAACTACTTCTTAAGTTGTTAATTTTCTTAAGAATATCAGCTTTCGTGCACTTTTCCACCAATTTTAAGTACGCCGCATCTTTTTTACCACGGTCGTGATAACATTTTGATTTCACTTTCCACAGACAAGGCTCACTGCGATAAATAGCAATGAACTCCTCCAAACACGTGTTTTCTTTTTCACGAGACATTTTTATATTTTTAACTATCCTTTAAAATCGTCGAAAAAGTCGATTGCGTTAAATGCACTGAGAACTTTCCTAAACTGATGACTTGTCGACCTGACCATACACACCGTCGGGTACGCCTGCGCCCTCTTCAGATCTGCCGGATGGACGAACGTATTTTTGATTTTTTTCCGGTCGCCTGAACAGTCTCAACTGACAGGCGCACCGGAGCATACACACGTCAGGCAACCGTACTTCAGTCGGACTGTTCAGTCCCAACTGACAGACTTGCCGGATCGTGTGTAGCCACCTTTATACTTGTTACAGGCTTCTGTAATTTTCCTTTAATTCATTTATTGGTTAATAAGTGGCATGTCTAAGCAATTACCTTTGAAGAATCATTGACGTTTATTTGCACACTTGATTGTTTCATAGGCGACTTTAGGTCTTGGACGTTTATAAATACATTACCTTACCTTTAGAAATAATGATGTTTTCCATATTTTCGACAATAAAACACATTATTTTATTTTTTTGGCATTGATTCTTAACAACTATTTTCTAATAGTTTATGTTACTTTGCACTTGGCATTTTAGCTTTATTGTTTGTCCACTCTGTACGTTCTATTTGTGATTTTTTTGACGAGCAAAACTTTTTTTAAAAGTAGTTTTTTTCCTAAAATCCCACACATAAAATTTTCCCTATGGTGGATGATGTCAATATTTTTACACACACTGTATAGTTGGGGATAAAACCGTTTCCATCACTAGACTTATTCTTAGTTTTTTTATTTAAAATGGATCAACCTCAATATTTTTGTGAAGACATTTAAATACTGGGTTTGTTTCTAAAATTAATAGATTTATTTAAAAAAATTAAATTATTTGACAACCCGTATATGACCCTGTACAATGAAAATCCACCAACACCTCGTAGCTGTGGTACACAGAAATTGGGTTTACAGCCTGGTGGTAATTATTCTGTTTTCTACCGGGATCAAATTTCAATATTGCATGCGGTGTATAAAATAATTACATCACATAGGTAGACAACCCACGCTACGTGTTGAAGTCCCAATAGGGTGTACATTTAAATTAACCGGAAATATATTGTTTGGATATAACCGATGTTGTTGCCAAAAATACTGGAAAGTCTATACCTACTCTATAGTTTCATAACGTCACAGGAAGTCCATTTTCCTCAACCACTTAATATAATTTCTATGGTACAGGTGTAGACAATTTAAATTCTTCGGCGATTTCAAACCGGGGAGGTAAGGGGATATTAAATTATTCACGACGATTGAGAATGATCCATTTGTCTTTCATCCACACGCGTCGTGGACTTTTGCGACATTTTAAAATTTTAAATAAGATTCTTTAGATTTTGCCTTACTTTTGAATTTTGGAGACTAACAAAAAAGTAAAATTTGTGTAATAAGTTCCATACCTCTTAACCCTACTTTTGTGATAAATTTATACCAAAAACAATTTCTCTCTATTTCGGCACTTTACCTACTACTACCCCAAAATATAATGCCGTATTTCATCATAGCTTCAAAATATGCGTGATACTAAATCCTAATAGCTTGACCATTCATGTATGTTGACACTACCCTCATGCCATAGCCCACAGTACCAAGCTTCAAACATAATGCGTTTGTATGTGATTCCCAAGATAAAAATTCATTTATATTAAGACCCAAAAACTTTGTTTCTGTTTCCCTATTGAAGGTAGCTTCTCCAATATGAAGGCTGGCAAGTAACTTTACTTTACTGTTTTTGGGCCTGAACACAATTATGTTTGTTTTTTCTTCATTTAGTACTAGATTAAATTAAAAATTACCTAAACCAGTTTTTAATATCTATTAGAGCCGTTTCTGCATTATTATTAATTTCCTGAAACACGGTACCCGGTACTAGTAGGTTCGTATCATCCGCATATTTTGATATTAAAACAGTTTCATTTGTTACATAGAGATAATTTATATAAATTATGATTAAGATTAAGATTCCACCAGCAATATCAAGGGCGGGCATTCTCTTCTCTCTCTAGAAGTTCAAAGTAGGACGGAAGACAATGTTACTACGACGGCACGCATTAAGAAGGTACAATTAACATGGTAACAGAGACATTTCAAATATACTGTTTAATGAACTAGTTCTGGGAAAAGGGATGTTATATTTTATAAAAAGTAGGAAACAGTTTAATTACTGCTGGCGTACAAAACCTACTACCCGGAAATTAAATGTAACCCTTTATGACGACGGATACGGAAAATATCATAACAAAGATATGTATAGAATCCGAAGGGGCATATTTTTACACTATCGTAAAATAATCAGGATGTTCAAAAATTAATTAAGGTGCAAGACAAGGTTACGTTTTCCAAATGAGAACATATATTTTATGGTAAATTGATAAATTCCAGGGAATAAACCGTTTCAAGTTGCTGTATTGTTCAATGATGGTTACCTAAAATAACATATTTTTTAATTTAAAACATCCTGGATTTTGCAATTCATATTACTTAATTTTGGCACAATCCATAATATACACTCGCCGGCACAAAATTCCGCCACCATGACATTTTGGTGAAGTTTGATATTTTATAACTATTGTATTGTCTATGCGATTTTCATGATTTTGTTATCAGTTTGTAGATCAATTTATTGTGTTTTTCCTTAATTATTTTATAAAGTTTTCGATTATGCTATATTATACAGGAGTAAATCAAACTATTGTTTTTTATCATAATTTCAAAATACACTGTAGGAAAATTGAGGTGGATAATTTTATTTACATTACTGTTTCTTATCATCTTTGATTTATTCTAAACATTTCGGTTCTTGATTCATTCCATTATCTCATTTCTGCTGGGAGCTGCAAAATTTTAAATAGAAAATGTATGTCATGGGCATTTCTATCGAAGCACACACCAATCCTGTTTTTGTTGAGCTCTAATCGCCCACCGTTAGATTGAGGAAATCCTCCAAGAAATTGTTGTTCCATTTGCTCCTTTCATTTGGAACCAATTTAAATTAATCCATGATAAGGCTAGACCTCACGTTGCACATGTAGTGAGCGAATATCTGGATGAAGTTGGACTTCGAAGATTAGAATGGCCCGCATATAGCCCGGATCTCCACCCAATCAAACATCTTTGGTATCAACTTAAAAGGGCCATTTGTCGTCGTCCTGTACAACCATAAACCTTACAAGACTTTCGACTGGCGCTGACCGAAGAATATCTGGCTATCCCTCAAGAAAGGAAAAGTAACCTTATTCGTTCGATATCACGGAGACTGCAAGCTGTCATTGCTGCGAGAGGAGGAAATACACGATATTAAAATTGTTTTTGTTAATTAACTTGATGATATACCTAGTGTTTGTTTTTCTTAATAAAAATAGGCTTCAAATCAGCGTTTCATTTAAAATTTTGCATCTCGCAGCAGAAATGAGATAATGGAATGAATCAAAAATCGAAATGTTTAAAATATATCAAAGATTACAAGAAATAGTATGTAAATAAAATTATCCACCTCAATTTTCCTACAAGATATTTTGAAATTACAATAAAAAACAACAGTTTGATTTACTCGTGTATAATATAGCTTAATCGAAAAATGTTACTTTATAAAATAATTCAAGAAAAATACAATAAACGGATCCAAACATAAACTGATAACAAAAAAATCGCATAAAAAATTAAAAAGTTATAAAATATCAAACTAGACCAAAATTTAAAGGTGGCGGAATTTTGTGCAAGCGAGTATATATTATATTTAGGTACCTATCTATATTAAAAACGGTATTGTAATCCAACTAAAAAAGCCCTGACGCCTCGTCGAAAAAATACTCACTATCCCAACTGGCGCAAATATTTTTGAATTTTGGCACGCAAGGGTTTTGTTCGGAATCAAGAACTAGAAAACCAGTTTGAATTGGAACAAATAGTATAAGCAAAAAATATAATAAAAGTATAATAAAAAAAAAAAAAATTAGACAGGTTAGGAATGTGAGAGGGGAACTCTAGTTTTCATTTTTTTGAAATTAGGAAAACTGGCGATATCTGGACGTATTAAAATGTAGCCTTTTATGACCAACTTTACACCTTAATATACTATATCTTACCAGATTGATCATTTAATTTTCTCATTTTTCATACCTGAGACCTTAATTTATTATGGTAATATCTGTGTTGATTCCAAAGGATGCATGATTTTAATATAAAAAGTCAGATTTACCGGCTTGGTGGTGAGCTCTTAATCAACAGCATTAGCGTGTTCAGTATATTATTTAAATTACTAATATCAAAATTAATAATAAAACTGAAATTAATGATAATGATATGGTACCTACGAAACGAAACAACCTCTATATATCACCTGTAATAAAGTAATTTTTTAATATTAAATAATAATATATTTTACAGTTCCACCATAATAATATATTATTATTTGATATTAGATAGCCATTAGTACTTTGAATATGATGGTTATTTCTCATTGTCAACTTCACACTTCTATAACAATAATTGTGCTTCTTTTATCTAAACTTTCTTCTGATTATTTGTTGGTTTATTTTTTTTTGTAAAGCGTTTTTGGTAGATTAAAAACTTTAAGCATTTACTTAATTCAAAAAAATAAAAAACAATTATTCTTAGTTTTGATATTATTCAAGTTAAGTATTATTTTGTTCAATTTTTATGTTTTAGGGGAACAATTTATTTTCAGTCGAAAAATTGAAGAAGAAAATATGTCGATAATTATTTTTTTTTAAATTTGAGAACTAATATGGAATATGTAGCAGTTAGGGTACTTGCAGAGGTGGAGGTTGGTTGGTTGGTTAAAGGCGGGGGTCGGTTTAAAGGCCCGAACTTCAAATCACTGCAGCCTTTCGGCTTATTGTGTACCCCGATCTTGTTAGAAGATGTTTGTTCCTTCTATGAGGTCCAGTAACCTTCTACCAAGCTTGTCATGTGGGAGGTTGTCACCACGTTGTATGTTCCCGAAGGCGGTTTCGTCCTCGTCGCCGCAGAGTCTACATTCAATGGATCCGTTGTTCAGCCCTATCCGTTGAAGGTGTTTTCGCAAGTGGCAGTGGCCTGTTAGCAGACCCATCACTTGTTTCAACTGGGGCCGCGTCAGGGTTAGCAGCCCATTCGATAGTATTTTCGATGGTTTTCCCATTACGGCCCGTGCGTGTATTATACCAGGTAACTCTTGCCATCGAGATAGGTGTTGCTTTTTCGACCATCTATCTAATGTTGTTTTTGTTGCCTGTTTTGATATTCCAAAGGCCGGTTCAGGGCCCCTGAGACTTTGGGCAGATCCGGCTCTCGCTAGTTCATCCGCCTTTTCATTCCCTAATATCCCGGAGTGACCAGGGGCCCACAAGAGTTCCACCTTGTTCCCCCTGGCCGTCAGTACTTTTAGGTTGGTATGACACTCCAGTGTAAGTTTTGAAGTAAACCGATTGGAGTTCAGAGCCTTAAGAGCAGCTTGACTGTCCGAAAGAATGTAAATCTTTTGGTCGTGATAGCCCTTTTCAAGATTTTGTAGTACGCATGCTTGTATGGCATGAACTTCCGCTTGGTATACTGTGGCGTAGGTCCCCAGAGGAATGCTTATGTCCATCCTGGGCCTTTCCCCAAATATACCTGCGCCCACACCGTTGGCGGTTTTTGATCCATCGGTGTACCAAACTAGACCCGGGCCGGACCGGGGATGCACTGTTTGTTCATTTATCAAAGTTCCAGTCAATCTTGAACGGCTATGTGAAATCATATGTTGCTTTCATACGGTCAGATTGCATATCCAAGAGCTCATCGTTGATTAGATCCGTGGCTCTTGTGTGTCCAATTTTTATGGGGTGTTGTGTCCATTCCTGTGGTGGAGGACGAGGAGTGATGATTTTACATGTTAAAATACAGACAACTAGCAAGTCAGGTAACAAAAAGTAAAAAATTTCATACTTTTCAGTTTACCTGAAATTGAAATTAAATTTTTGTGCATATCTATTTGAAAACATGAGATGACCTAATAGAAAAGGTACTCTTTAATCCAATCAATAAACCGCACATATTAGGAGAGGAATTAAAGTTTCTGTTAGCAGAAATCATCAGATTTTGAAATGGAACACAAAAAGTGTTGAGTTTTCTACTTTTGTTATATGACTATAACATGTAGAATAGCCTCTTCAAGTGTCCTGATGCATTGCCCATTCACCCCGTATATAAAAGCTAGTAGCACATAGACCGTTTCGTTCAATCATCAAAATTGCATTAAAATAATCATCGGAAGATTGAAGTTGTGAAAGTATGAACTTTTTTTATTGATTTGTATTTAGGATTACATGATCTTAAAAAAAAAATTAAAATATCATTACAGAAGCTGGTATATTTGCTTCCGTTTTTTTTCGTTCATGTCAAATAAAATAATTAAGAATATTAAAAGCTAAATATAATTAATGAAAATGTTATGATGATACGAAATAGAATACCCTTTAGGAACCATAAAATAATATTTTATTATTGACTAAATTTTATATTACCGCCATAATAATATACGTTAATATTAACTTGATATTAAGGGTTTTAATACTTTAAATATTATGATTATTATGCAATCGTTAACCTCACACTTTTACGATAATTATAGGAATTTAGTTCTTTACATGTTTCTACTCGCGTCACTTGAGGGTTCTATACTTTATACCGGGTGTCCCGCTAAGGTCGACGAGCGGCGTTATCTCGATAACTACAGCTTTCGCGAAAAACCAATTAATTACAAAAAATTATTTTCAACTTTTACCGTTAGATGGCGTATTTTTAATTCAACATCAAAATATGATAATTACTCTTAAATCAATAGTGAAGGTATATCACGTTGTCGTGGTCATATAGGCAACCGCGCCGGTATTGGTGCCCGTTTGGTTGCCAACCAACGACGTCAATCAACGACGACCGTCCAGAACCGAACTCAGTCGTAGGGATGTAACGATATTGAAAATCTATCGATACGTGGTCAATAGATATCAAAATTTATTCAAAACGTGGCTTTTCAGTGATAGCAATAAGGCCTTCTTCTATGCTATAAAATATATTGTTTTGTGCCTAGTAAAGAAGGTCTTGATTTGCCAAAATATTGCCGTGTAATCATTTTCATTAAGGGCGAAGTACGGTCCTGGTCGCCGGTTAAGGTCAATAGGTTATCAGTCGGCATTGCGCATGACATCTGACGATTAGCTTTGTTTACATGCGCGAGGCCATAAATTTATCACTTTTGCTTTTAGAGTTTGGCTATCCATAGATATAGGTCGGTGGTCGCATCAAGATTTTTATTTTTTTTTTATAATCAAATACAAGCACTATAGAAAAAATTCTTTAGGGCACTCTGGGAGTGGTGCGTGTGCGAAAAAAGCGATTCACGTTGGTTTTGAATCGTTGGAGGTTATATTCGTTGGGAAAACGACCTCGGGAAGGTCGTTCCATAAGGATGAAGTCCTCCAAATGAAAGAATTCATAAATAATGAAGTTCGAGGAGTACTAGGCTTAACCACATATTAATGGGCGGCAGTGGTTCGTCGTGTATTTCTGCTATTCGCCGCTCTGGGCGGAATTAAGAGGGCAAGGTCAGCCGAGCACTTTCCATGAAAATATCTGTAAAAGATCAACATTCCCAATCTGTCTTCGATGTTCTAGGCTGTCGAGGTTCTTCGTCAGCTCGTGGTCTTCAATCAGACGAGTGGCCCTCATTTCGATGGAATCCAGTAGCCGAAGAGTATGTTTGGGTGCAGCGCTCCATACATGAGAGCAGTACTCTAGTGATGGTCGAATCTGGGCTTTGTATAGTGTCAAAAGTTGTTGAGGTGTGTACAACTTTCTAGTTCGGAAGAGTACACCAAGTTTCTTGGCGATGGTTGTGCCAAGACATATTTCCTCAATAGATGAAGCCAGTGGGATTGCGTGTCCTACCATGACTATATCCGGTTCTGTAATGTTAACCCTTTTAGAGAAAACTGCTGCCTGGGAGTTTTTAGCGTTAAATTCGACTTGGTTACTGTCACCCCAAACCAAAATTTCTTCAAGGTCTTTGTTGAGGCTTCATGCTGTCTGCGAACATGTGCTTCGGCAGCCGATGTTTGTGCATTCAAAGAGAAAGATGAGATAAGTGTGCTATCTTCAGCAAAACTAAATATCGGATGTTTCGTTTTCACTAGAAGGTCATTAATGTAGAGTAAGAAGAGAGTGGGAGACAATATGGACCCTTGAGGAACACCGGCATTGATGGTGAAGGTGTCTGAGAGAAATCCGTCAATCGCCACTTGCAGAGAGCGGTCCTTAAGAAAGCTAGACAACCATGCACAGAATTGACTGGGCGTCCATAGGATCGCAGTTTACTTAGAAGTCCCTCATGCCAAACACGCCATGCCGCCAAAATTTTTACCCGCCAGATCTCGACTTGCTTAAGTGGATCCCGGAGTACCTCTTAATGAGTTTTCTGTTTTGGGAGAAGAATGTTCAAGGAAAAATTTTGTAATCCAACTAAAATTGGAGGAAAGTATATATTTTTTTTTTGTTTCGGAAGATTTTTAGATCTAATTCTATTTACTGTTCCATGTAGGGACTTTCCTCCAATTATTAATAAAATTTAGACATCTTCTGTTCGACATCGACAGCGTTTTCATAATTTTCAGTGCTAAAAATTGAAGTCTAGATCCCGATCACGGTCGGGATCTCTCTTCCGATTATCGTTGTTTCTGTCGGCGTACCGATTACGGGCGGACACTCAACGTATTGTTTTAACGACAAGGGAAGATCCAATTCGCCTCGTGCCTACAAATCGCGAAATGAACAGGGGTCAAATCGGGCCGACTCCGGCGTCCTCTTAAGCATAAACATGACCCGGCTGTCTCAATATCTTATGACCCTGCTCCGACATTCGATTAATGGATGTTCGTTCCATCATTCCATTTTGTTTCCATTCATAGTTTACATTCCATTGTAGCCAGCGCCACTGGCTAAGCGAGAAATTCGGCCGAAAATGAATCTTAGCCGCATTGTGTGGGTGTTTAGTGACGCTGTAGTCGCATCGATCGACCGCTCCCTCTTTTTAGACCTACCTGTGGATATTCGCGGAGCACGGTGGGCGAATATTTTGAAAATTGAATTTTCTGGCAATGATTTTTTAGTATTCGGAATCATTATTTAATTTTAACCATACGTTATCTCTTGCTCTGATGTCGTCCAACCTAATGCACCTTATGAGAAATCTAAATCTTTTCTAGCTCATTGCAAGGTAACCAGCGGCGGCTCGTGACCTACGAGAGTGGGGGTTCACAAGTATGGTGAAATTTTTCTAGGCGTTTTAAATGTAGAAAGGAAAAAGTAATAAGAAAATGCGTTAGGTAAAACATATTTTTATTTATTTTTTAAACAAGGAAATACAACTTTTGGAAAATAAGAAAGGTTTTCTTAGTGTGTATAGCTGTCGGATCTTAACGTCGTCGCATTCAACCCTCGTAACAATATTTATACAGTCCACTACTAATACTACTAAACCCATCTACGAGCTATCAAAAAAACCGAATGATGTCTAATACCACTACGCCATCTACGGGCTACGTCATTAGGCGCAACCAAGACAGCCTCATTAAGTTTGGAATACCCTCTATAAATTTTTTTTCATATATTTCATTTTTAAATTTTCTAATAAAGTCCCTAGATTTACCTTTTGTGGTCTGCGTTAAATTAATTTCGGGTTTAAGTCTTCCAGCATTTTTAACTTCAATTTTTTTGCTCCAAACTCAACGAGCTAAAGTTATTTCTTAACCACCGTCAACTATTCATTTTAACTTAATAAATATATAATATTAAAATATTAAAACATACACGCTCGGATTTCTAACTAGATGCACCAACAGACAACAGCGCGCGGTGCACACAAAAACTGTGCGCATTTTCCATGTTAAATCGCCATAGCCCCGCTATCCCCCGCTGCCACCCGCCACCTGTTACTACAGAGAATCTGCATTACTTAATCGCACTTGCGAGCAGGTCTCGTCATAATCGTCATTTACCTCGACCGAGGGACGGTTACCGGATCTATACAGTTTGGTTTGACGGGATGATAAAATATTAGGGAGGGTCGGACTTTTTTAGTTTGACGGTACGATAAAATATTAGGGAGGGTCGGATTTTATACGAAAAATAATATTCAATGAAAATAAATTAATATTTTTTATTCGTTTTGTTTTGGTGGTGCACGTGCGCATGTGCTCCTGTGGAAGAACCGCCACTGAAGGTAACAGTATTCAATATCGCTTCCTTTTGAATTATCCCAAATTCTTCCTTGAGCATCTGAGAGATCCAATCAAAAACAAAATTCCAATAAACGTACATACTTCTCTTTCATCCGTTGATCTAGCGTCCCTCTCCCTTTCCCGTTCAAATTTATTTTTCATCTTATTTATGCATATGTTGGTTGAAGTGGTTATTATTTGAATGACAGTGTCATTCAGAAAGAGCTTTAGACAATTAATTTCAGACATTGCATTTCGAGCATCACGTTTGGGTCCAGGCAAAAGTTTTATAATATTGCGGGAACGAACACGTACTTGTAAATCATTTATTGTTTTTTCCATTTAGTAGTTTCATCTTTTCCTAAGTAAAAAATTTGTTTTTGAATCGTCTTCGTCTGATGATAAATCTTGGTCTGAAACTTCGTGCTCACGCTCTGATTGATGATAACTAAATTGCACATTGTCCTCTTCTACTTCGTCTTCCTCCTCTTCATCTGAAGGACTTTCTTCGCATCCGGACTCTTCCTCATACCATTTCATCCAAACGTCTGGGTCTCTACTTCCGACCTATCTCTTTTTAGTTGCAGACATATCTGTTTCTAAAATAAAGAAGAAAATGTGAATAAAAACTATAATAAATATCAGGTATACAAAGAAAGGGGCTCAAAAAACTTCAGCGTGAAACGCGAAAAAATTAAATATAAAGATTGTGTCACGAAAAATAGATATAACTTAATGACTGCAGTAAAAGTACCTGTGGCGATCCCATTATCTATGACCGTTTGTTATTATTATATGGAAAGGACCGGATTGTAATAATTATAATTAAATATAGGCACATCAGGTAGGTTAGGTTGCTTAATTTATATTTAAATATCTTTTTGTAGTAAAATTTGTTAGTTTTTATTTCTTGCTGAAAGAGTTTAGTTGTATTACCGATATTATTTTAACAAACGTATAAAAAAACAGTATGTGGCGTCCATGCAAAAACATTGATGGTGCTTCTTCTAGTGTTGCAGTGAAGAAAATGCATTTATCTCTCGATGCTAGGGAAATTGGAAAAAGAGTATATACTTCTTTACTCAACACTATCTATAGAATGACATTATAAATGTAAATAAATATGACTAGTAATATTTAAAAAAATGTTATTTCATTTGATTACATTAATATAATCATCATATCATTACTTGTTTTCCTTAGTCCGTCCCTTCATACTTCACTTGTTTATTGCCAAGCTCTTGTCGATACAATGGGACCGACCCAGGAAATCATTAAGTCGTATCCAAATTTCGTGAAATGAACTCTACTCACTTTAACTACTTTATGATACTAGAACAATGTGTGTAAAAAAATAAAAACAAAATATTACTTAACTAAATATAATTACAAAAAAGTTTGCGAATTTCCGTGTCGACTAAAAAAGCTAACACGTTTAGTCGCGTGGTATACGATTGTAGACCAGTCATATTTGGTTGCCTCTAAATCAATCAAACACACTCTTCTACTGCATTTGCCATACTAAATACGTTTTCTGAAATATTAACGACAGCTATTGAAGGCGACGGATAAACAAATCCCTTTGCAATTGGTGAGTAGTTAAAGATGCGTGGTCTACGATTGTAGATCGCGCGACTAACGGAGGGTTAAAATTGCTCAATAAACTGCAGAAAAAACTACATAGATTGGAATTGTATAAACAAAAGTTCAGGTCGACAAATGCATCTGTGTCTCCGACGTATCGGTAATGAAGGGTAAGCAATATCGTTTAAAACATGGTCTAGTCATGGGCGTGCTATTATTATTTTAAATAATGTAATAAGAATAGGAAATTCTTCAGTAATTGCATTTTATTTTTGAAGGTAGGTAACAATTTTTATCAAGGTTTAAAAAATTACTTCTTACAAGATGTAAATTTTTTAACATCGAAAAAACAGCTACACGATTAATTGATTAATGATAAGTTTTCAGTTTTGGTCGTATTAACGATATTAATGTTCATTTCTAGCTTTCGCTTAAGTGGCAATTTAAATACAGGGTGTTATGGAAATGACTTATTATATTTAAACCGGCAAATCCTGAGATGAAAAGAAATTGAAGAAAAATAACCTTAAATGGCGCTTTGAATTATTGTACGAAATATACATTTTATATGAAATCTGAAAATTTACATGGCCGCTACTGAGGACGTTCGCAGTTTTTTTGAGGCTGTGTTGTCATATATTGCAACACAGAATTGTAAACGCACGTGTTCAGTTTTTGACAACAAGATCTCTTTGTCCCGCGTTATCACTTCCTTTTGAAACTTTTTAAAAAAAAAAATACTACAATTTTAAGGCGCATAGTTACTCTCTTACCTTCGATGTTATATTCCGTTTTATAATTAAATTCCATAAAAAATAAAACACAAAAAGTATGTTTTGCAATAGAACCAACAATAGGTAATATCACACAAATTTGAAATCGCATCATAATATTTCTTATTATGAATTATTTCACAACAGAAAAATAATCGGGTAATGCTACAACTAACAAAACGTTTAAAATTCGTATACATGAAGCACGTGGAACCCTCGACAGCGTCATTCCACTCCCGAGTCTCGAGACATACTGAAGCAACGATAATCGCGCGCGGCAGGTCGAAACATGCGGTGTGATCTGACAACACTGTTAGTATACTCTAGTGACCAACATTGTTGCTAACTGAACCCAGATGGAACGGCGCGACAGTATGTGGGTAAAAATTTTGTTTTTTACCAGGTGTATTCATTATCACAAAGTTCAAAATTTTAAAATAAACACCCTAAAAAACGACACAATGAACACTTATTTATAAAACACTATATCACTATGCGACTGGGTGGTTACATCGATCAAATATCGGGCATAGACGAACAAGCCCGATGGCCCATCGGGTGTCTCACGAGATGCATGCGCTATCAACCAAATGTTTGGCTATCAAATTAGCTCTTGTAACAATTGACAACACACGATGTTGCCATATTTTTAGATTAAAATTACTTTAATCAATAAATTATATTATTTTGCATTTAAATATCAAAATAAACAGGTATGAAAATTTTAATAACAGATGAAAATTAATAATATTGAAAGTATAATAGAATATTGGTTTCTTACATACATTTTACAATTTATTTAAAAAAAAAAAGTTTCGACTAATTTTATTTTGCACCACTGTGCGACATTGGCTTGTTGCGTCGCTATTCCTATCGCGGGCCAAGGTAAAACAATATTAACATCGTGAAGCTAAGAAGGGTGGGTAGAGAAAATGCATCTCTGCCTTGTATTTTACACCAAATATCCATGTTAATTATATTAGCCAACTAATTAATACCGCTCGGGGGTCATCATTAAAGTTTCTCCGCGTGAAAATATACAGTGTGAGGTTTAAAAGTGCAATTTTCTGACAGAGAATCGAATTATCGGAACTAAATAAATACCTTTCCATTTGACCTTTCAAATTTGTCATCAGCCAAGTTAAAATTTGAAGAGGTGAGGAGTAAATGTCATAAATAAAAAAATATGTAATAGTATATTATAGGTGGAAAGTATTTCATTCCTGTCGAGAGAGCCGGTTCGCACCTCGGTTAACTAGATCTCGAGATAGTAATGAAACCGTTCATCGAGGTTTGTATACTATTTTATTTACAACCACATCTAATATCCACTTCATATTATTTTGAATTAAAATTATTAATAAAAGATAAAATGTCATTTTGACTTTTCCATTGAAAAATTAAACAGAAATTTCAAATAACCGCAGGTGGTAAAATAACGTAGGTAATAATACACATCAAGATTGCAAATATCATTTTTTGAATATGGTTTCCATATCACTAAACAATATAACAATAGAAAAAATCAGATGAGGAATTTGATTTTGCTGCTACTCCACCAGAAATTCGAGTAGCAGCAAAAATAGTAGAAGAAGATCTTCTACCAACTAAAAGCCGCCCGAGATATGACAAGGCATATAACTGTTTCAAAGAATGGTGTACGGGAAACAAACTTCAAAATCCTGGTTATGAGTTGGCGCTACTAGCTTATTTCAGTGAAAATGTCAAGACAAAGAAGATATCAACGACTTGGTTACAATATTCAATGCTGAGGACCACTCACTTTATCAATTAGGGAAAAAGTAGATATATCTAAACACGCAAAGCTATTAGCATTTTAAAAAAAGTGTGTTCGTATACTATTTTGAGATATCGATTTTTTTTTAAATTACAGAAAAACAATTTACTTTCCACCCGGGAAGATAGATGAAATGTCGTTATTACATGCATGGTTGTAAATAAAATAATTCCCACCTCCTTATAGGCATCCTAAAATTTTAATAAAATATTTCCAGTCATTTTTCGAATTTTAGATTGTAACACTTCTCACCCGGTATATTGAATACTATAAATAAAGCCTCGATATATACAGAATGTAACCGATTCGTTGTTCATCATTGTGATATCGGGAATGGTAATCGGGACAAAGTTGCATAATTATGCCTACATATGATTAATATCCAATTTTCTTTTTAGCTGAAAATACTAGATGAATTTGAGGTTATACGGCTCAATCTAGCTTGATGTCTTTAGATACTACTATATTTTATTTGCTTTAATGAAGGATTGCATAATTGGAAGGATTTAATGTAAATTATAAATTATCATCTAGTTACTAAGACTTGAATTGCGTATTCGATTTGGTGGGGTCACATTTCCGATTATGTAGTCCAAACTAAACCCACATCACTATCTGACGACTCTGATGAAGAAGTTGAATGCAGTAATCAAGCAAATGTCACCAATTATCAATAAGCCATTAGTATGGTAAAGGAATTATATGAGTATGCAAAGAATAGAGGTGACTCTACAGCAATGAAATTGTTATCAGACTGGGAATTACATTTTCTAGATTGCAAGTATAAGACAAGACTCAAATAAATGGACCAGTAAAGTAATCAAATGGAGACCTAGAACTACAAAGAGAAATATTGGTAGGCCACAGAAGAGATGGATTGACGATGTCAAGAAGGTGGCGGGGAGAGGCTGGTTCAGGACAGCACAAGACAGAGAAGCATGGAGAAATATGGAAGAGGCCTACGTTCAGCAGTGGACAAGTGAAGGCTGAGAAGAAGAAGAAGAAGTATAAAACGCAAACACGTCAAACCACGTTATTAGATTTATTTTGTACTACATCCTAACTAAAACTAGTGTATTTTTGTTATGTTATGTTTACTTGTACATACATATACATAGTAATAATTTTGCATTTACATATTACCTAATAAACAAAATTCCCATGGGCGGACACATCTATTAGGAGGACACATTTAGACGGTCCCGTAGGTGTCCGCCTAAGGGAGATTTCACTGTAATTGTAAAGTCAATTCCGAGTTGAAGCAGGTTTGGCATTTGTAACTGTTCACAGAGACAAAAAGCACCAACCAGTTACTCGTCCACACCCGAACATCCGTAGAACGAAATGTGCAACTGGTTGGAACCTATTAACTCCACTTATAATACACTCTTTCCATTATATAACAGAAAAAAAGCAACATTACCATATTTTCCGCCAAATTCGCACAACCTTAAATTTACCTTTTAAATCTATCAATTACATGCTCTTCCTGTCTCTTCCACCTTGTAGACAAGGAATCCAATACGAAATTTTCCTTTAAAAAAAACACATGAAAAGACCTGAAATTGATAGTCTCGGCATTGGTAATACTGAAAATGTTTTGGAGCGTTTATTACCGTTTTTTCGTAAGTTAAGAAAAGCTGACGACCTTTAAAAGAAAAAAAATCATTAGGCGGGAATTTAATTGGATTGTATGGTTCATTACTATTCATTATTACCGCATTTGATTATCTACACGAATATATTTCGTAAAAGAAAATAATTTCAAACCTAAGTAATATATTTATTTTAAATTCAATAAACCTGCTTAGGTTGTCAACAAGCAGGGCTTTGAATATCGAAAGTTAAAGAAAAACGGATCAATGTAAAAACTTATATTGGGAGCCAAACGCCTGGTTTACACGGAAACGCCCGCTGATACCACGTCGATTTAGGAGTTCATCGCATTAGGAATTGGTCATACCTATCAGTCTTTCTTATAGTTCGAAATTCAAACGACAGGGTGATTCACGACGAGCTTGCATTAGAACTTTATGGAGAACTACTATACATATGTTTCTGAAACTTTAGGTTTATCGATACGTTCTGATCCTGTCATTTCCGGTTATACCGGAAGTGGCTGTCAACTTTCGTTTTTTAAATACAACATGGTAATTTTTATTATATTTCTCGATTAACCAACCAACCAAGCAAGCAAATTTTATAGAACATCTTTTTTTCGAACTTTGTCAGTTTTTGAGATATCTGGGCTTTTTGTAATTATTTGCCAAATGCATGGTGATGAAATAATCCACAATATTTTTTTACCTTAGCTCTTGGACTAAAAAAAAAATTCTCACCGAATAGCTAGGAGATTATAATAGCAGAAAATGTACAGGATGATCACAATTCAAGGTTCATTGTGAAAGAATTCAACCATTAAAAACTTTCTTTCAAATGGAACACCCTGTATATTTGTATTTAATTTGATGACAAATTAGTTGTTCTTTATAAATAGTATACCTACCTATATCAAAGCATTATTTCAAAAAATCAAATTTATATACTATACACGGTGTTGAAAAAAGGTCGATACTCCGGAATAACTCCGGTGCATCACATTGCAGCGGAAAATGTCTGGTGAAAAAGTTGTTTGGTTTTGACCCCCTCATCCCCCAGGCGCGGGTGGGGGTAAGTTAAGATTTTCAAATGGAACCCCATATTTTTTATTGGCGTATCGTGTTCTCTAACCAAAAATAAACATTTTTGTTATCCGAAAAGTTTTTTTATTCTCGCCCCAATCCAGTTTTATCCCGGAAATATTATTTTTCTCTGTCTTGTCCTAAAAAATGCCCGTGGAATACAAACAACTTTTTCCCATACATTTTCCGCTGCAATGCGATGCACCGGAGTTATTCCGGGGTAACGACCTTTTTTCAACACCCTATATACTGTTTATTCAAGTACATTAGGTACTATATACTAGTGTATACTGATGTCTACACAGGAAAATTGATTCATTGCTTGACAAAACAACTTTCAAAAGCATTTTTTCATTGAATTTATAAATGAAATGCAGTTGATTATTTTAAATCATTTTGACTTTTAATGGTTTAATATTATTTAAAAAAAAAAATGAATATTCTCTACGGCTTTTTATTTTGAATATTGTATTTCTGTTAATCATGAACGGTACCTCTGACAAGAAAAATGCAAGAGATCCAAGTAGAATTGACCAGGCTACTCAGAAAATATATCCACATGGAAATATGTCAGTTTTAGTAAGATAATGAATGAATAATTTCAACACCCTGTAGCAAAAAATGATTTTACTTATCGAAAGGATTTTCCCCCCATTTTCATTTATAAGAGAGCCATAATAAAAGCTGGAAATATTTTTTAATTTAGCCAAATATAAAATAAACAGTAATTTTGAATTTGGGTTAAAAGCCAGGAAAATGCGGCAGCTCCCCGAGTTCTCTTACGTCATTCGTACAAGGAGAGGGTGAGAATTCCCAATGTAAGAAGGACCAAAAATCTTATAGATCTGACGTGTTTTCCAGTTAAATAAGGATTATTAACTTTAAAACTTAGTAAATACTTAATTATAAGTATGTGTAGCGGCTCTTGTGGCTCCGAGCGTGTTTAGAGCCGGGAATTCTAGGACTGGACTAGGTGGATTTTAGTGCTATAAGTCATGGCGTTACTGTCAGGCGTCCTGCAAAAAATAGGGAAGAGTGGAAAATGTATCATCCCTATTCACGCAGATAACCAGGCCGGACAGGGCGTATCGTGGGGTATAGGTGGTATGTACCCACTCCCCAATCGGTGGGTCATACTACAATTCAAGAAACCAAGGGTTGATAGTTCGTGGGGAGCAGCGTATGACCAAGCATCATGGTTCGGTGTCCACGTTAAGCTGTAGGTCCTTGTACTTGCAAGAAGGCAAAATTGCTTGAACTAAGTAAAAAATTTGATTTGTATATACGCAATGACCTATCAGTTTAAATTTAGAACTTAATGTAGTTAATATAAATACAGGGTGTTATGGAGATGAAACAAATTGAAGAAAAATATTCAAAAATGGCGATTTAATTTAATATGCCCTGTACATGACCTGACGTCCAACCTAAATTAAGCACGTGGTGACATTGGGAGAAAGATAAACAAAACAACATGTGGCGGAAAACGTCAGTGAATTTTGAGCAGTGAAAGACTTTAGAAAGTCAATAACCGTTTGACAGATTGGAAGTAGTTTATTTTTCAGGCTACATTATTATAAACTTTTACGTTCAGTTCAGATCGCTGGGAAACAATCTCTGATTTATAAACTTGAACTGACTCGAACCAACCGCCGCGGCGTTTATAAATGGTCAGGTATGTTCTCATTTGTTCAATTCGCATGACACCCGTCGGAACTGAACAACTTAATGCCACTTTACCCTTTAGAAAAAAAACTCCAATTTTATTTACCTTTTCGGCCGTATTTAAATCCAACTTAATTTATAAAAAAACACCAAGTAGGTAATCCAAACAAAAACCGGCACAATAACCTCACAAAACACAAAAACAAAAGCACACATTCATATTAGTTTTCGCGTAAATTTGTATGCATCTCATATGAACACATCTAAGTACCATTCAATCTGAATTAGTATTTTAAAGTGCTACTGTGTAGACAAAAATACACCCTTATTGTATAAAGTTTCATCCGGTGGTGTATTTAACATCTAAAAATTTCTAGTAACTACACGTTTCAGTCTGTTTCGGGTTTATTCGGTCGATCGATATTTGGAAATATTTAAAAAGACAGCGTTGCCACTTTCGATGTTTTATAAGATTATATTTATAAATTGCGGAATTTCCTTCTGTAATATTACTTTCCTGTATAATTATTGTCTCGGAAATGGCAACCGCGCTATTTTTCCGAATATGTACGAAGCACCCTTGGTTGGACTCGTCTATATTAAGACTTAAGAGGACGTCCTGTTGTTGTCGCCATAATTATTTCATCATTCTTCATTAAAGGATTAAAAATTGTTTTAGGCCCATTAGAAATTAGAGATTTTATTATTTCTGACTTTCTATTGCGAAATAATTTATTGTATCCTATCTTCTGTGTGTGCTGTTGTTCTATGTGTACGATAGTGTAATTATGCGTTAGTGTTGAGTGCTTTTGTGTAATCTGATAATAAGTGCATATCCTCAAAAAACTAATTTGAAACTCGTGTGTTTCTTTAAGTGAGTTCACTTATTTGTGGCTTATTATTAAATTATTTGTTATTTATTGAACTAGTCCAACATAAGTAAAAATTTAGAGCTTACTTATGAGATATTATTTATAAAATTAGAAGAAATACAGGTTGCATTCGGAAGAAAAAAGCTCTCAAATTCTAATATCAGAAAAACAGGATCGTATTTAAAAAAAGAAACTTGATAATGGCCCTTTGAAAACGACTCGGCGGATTTCAAAACGATTGAAGCTGTTAGATAGAGTGGAAAAAGTGGCAATGTAAAAGTGCAATTTACTTTAGAATTCGATCAAAAAAAAAACCATGAAAACAATAAAACGATTTTTCAGAATTTAGGTTTTTTCCGGATATCTCCGGAACTACTCGGAATTTTAAAACTTTCTAAACGGCATATTATTAGGCACGTAAATGCGCAACTTTACCTCCATTTAACCGACTTCGTATCTCTTACGGTTTCCGAGTTCCCCGTACTGGCCCTCCTTATCTTGGACACGTTGTATACTTGAATTAAATTATGGCGATGTATCGATCGAAAAACATTTATTTAAACGAATTGCGGTAGCATTTAAACTAAGTAAATATTGGCAAGAAAATCTATGTTATTGTTCAAATAGTGTTTTTTATTTTCTTTTATGATATGCTTATTTTTCACTTGTGGAAGCTTAACATTCATTCGCCATCCGGTCAAGTAAAATGTTGCCATAAATAATTTGTGGAAGAGGTAAAAATGAACCGACAATCGATTCATGAACAATAAAAATCAAAAAAATGCTTAATTTTTTAACATTACAATAATGAATGAAGCACAATTGTATTTATTAAAAAAGAAATTGTATCTATTAACAATTGCATTGTTTTTAAACGCAAGCCAGGAAGATAGAGGCAATAAATATTTGACAGTTCATCTATTCATTTTCATGTCTCTTAAAACATCTTATCTGATTCCTTAATAGCCAATTGAAAATCTGGCCCCATGTTCTATATTATTTAACACAGACAAAATTCCCTAACTTGATTGGTGACTATATTACATGACTCTGATGTAAAGCACACTTCAGCTACGTTCCGTTTTAACAGATGCGAGCTAATAAATCAATCAGAACTATCTTTTCCATGGTCGTGCAAGATATGTAGATACTGCGTGTACATTTAAGGCTTGTAGAATATTTTAGACAACTTAAAGGTAAAAAGTGGTCTCTCAATGTTTAAATCTAAAAAAACAGGAGTAATGTCATATCAATAAAAGTTCAAATATTTTGTTTGGTAGTTTTTCTATACATTTTTACCTCTTGCTTGTCCATATAAAAGTTGAAAATTATATGTTTATGTAAACTGAGATAAGAAACTCTTAGAGTTTCTGCAAAGTTGGAGGTACCTATACTAGAGAACTTTACATAAAAGAAGATATACATCAATGGCTCTGTCAGATCGGAGTGTCTGTCTGCTAAGTTAAAAAAGTTTTTAGATGTGAAATTTTATAACAATATAAAAAAAGTGTGGTTACTATAGCACCCTTAATAGTAGAGTATGATTAGTATAGAGGGAATTACGCAAGGAAATATCTCGATTTTATTTCCTAAATGTCTCGTTTTATATTAAAAATTTCTTGAAGGTCAAATAGAAGATCTACTCTAACATTTTCTTGTTAATATACAGGGTGTCCGGAAGCATGTGGGAAATCTCCCGGATATGAAGAAAACACTTGAAAAGAATACTATAGGTTCATATAAACTTCTTTCGTATCGGCCTCCTCTTCGGAGATATGGGCTCCCAAAGAGCACCAATGGAATCAAGTTTTTTATACATAATTATTGAACCACCTGGTATATTTCAATTATTTTTTAATATGATGTATACCAGGTATGACCCGTCAAATTACTACCCAAGAAACTGTTGTGAATTACTCACAGCTGCAGGGACGGACTAGCTGTAACACTCATGGGCCAATTTTTTTTACGCCCTGTATGATGAGAACTTTGGACAATGTTTTTTACATACCTTTAACTATCGGCTAAAAATTAAGTACTCTTCATTCATGTCGCTAATCCTAACCGTTTGCGAGAAAACATCATTTTATTTACACTGAGTCCCCTAACTGCTCATGGGCTAAATATGAAAAAGCGGAATCTTGAAGGTTGAACATTGGATCGGAACAAAGATGTATCTTTTATTGAAATACCCGAAGCACATGATGTATATGAAATGCCGTTTTTTCGAAAACGGTTAGGATTAGCGACATGAATGAAGAGTACTTAATTTTTAGCCAATAGTTAAAGGTATGTAAAAAACATTGTCCAAAGTTCTCATCATACAGGGCGTAAAAAAAATGGGCCCATGAGTGTTACAGCTAGTCCGTCCCTGCAGCTGTGAGTAATTCACAACAGTTTCTTGGGTAGTAATTTGACGGGTCTTACCTGGTATACATCATATTAAAAAATAATTGAAATATACCAGGTGGTTCAATAATTATGTGTAAAAAACTTGTTTCCATTGGTGCTCTTTGGGAGCCCATATCTCCGAAGAGGAGGCCGATACGAAAGAAGTTTATATGAACCTATAGTATTCTTTTCACGTGTTTTCTTCATATCCGGGAGATTTCCCGGACACCCTGTATAGGGTCTCAAAACTTTTTGGAACTATACATTACTGGAATCCAGGCATATCCGCACTCTCAAGAGTAGTAAAAAAAAACATGAGAAACTAATCAATCGCAAAACTATAATCGCAACATATGACGCCCTAATATTAAAACAACCAATCGACTAATGTCAAAACGTAGTATTAATAATAAAATTTCAAAAATTTCAATTTTCGTAGTGGACAAAAATGGAAACCCCTTAATGGAATAAGGGCAAGGGCGGATTTATAGGGGGTAGAAGGGGTAATTCATGCCCTTGATTAAAGAGGCCAATATCTTAAAATGATTGATTGATATAATGTATTTATGTTCATACACAAATCATTTTAAAAAATGATGATATTTTAACAAAAATAGCAAAACGATAACAAGAATTACAGAACTCAAATATCTAAAGACTCATATGATAAAATTTGTTTACAGTATCATTAATAATCCTCAACCAACACATTTTTATCAAAATTAAGACATTTTGCAAAATCGATGGTTTTTAAATTTAATAACCAAAATAAACAATATTTTCTCGCGGCTCGAATACTTCTATTAGATACTAATATAATTGGCCGGGCAATGCTGGTCATCTAAAAGCGTTAAAAAGATACTGAATTAGATAGAGGACAGGGGTGATTAAAAACGCCTCACACAGAGACCCTACAATTTCATCTCGGTTTGTCGCATGATTTTTCAGTTACAGTTGCTTAAAGAGAGTGTTTTGATTGATTTCCGAAAAATTGAAAAACATTTAGCGCCGATAAGTTATTCGATATCTTTTCAAAATGTAAATTATCATTGCAGAATAGAAAGGAGAAACACTCCAAACAATGGAAACACGGAAATTCCTCGTATACGGGGAAGTCAATGAACATTAATCCAGTTGGAAAGATCATTACGTCGGTTTTTTGGGACACAAAGGATATCATTACGTTAACTGAAACAAAACAAAAAATCTTAAGAACTCCCAGTTGTAGCAAAAAAAAGTGCTCTGACCCAGCCAGGGGGGGGGGGGGGGGGGGGGGGGGTTATTATTGCAGCTTTCACATTGTTTTATTAGATGATTTATAAGGCTGGTTATAATTTAATGTGAAAAATATTTCGATCTCCTCATTCTTTTCTCGAATGCAATCTTAGAAAGCTCTCTTGCAAGTTTCTTAGTAAAAGCAGAAAGTTAATTCTCTCGTTACCGGAATATAAAAAAGAATACAATATGCAACAAGTACGGCCGTTCCTGCGAAGTTCTGGAAAACTTTAGCGATTAATTTTGCACGAGCACTGCCTATTTAGAAATTGTGAACACCTAAAATTTCCCCCGAGAATTGTCCATCGAACTTTTTCGCAAATAAAGTAACGCGATTCGCTTGTTTTTATTGTGTTTTATGTTTAGTCGCTTAAAAGTTTTGACGTCAGAGAACGTAGGCTAAACAAAGGCGTTGCTCGAATTTTTCCATTATTTTTTATAAAGAGAAAAGAGTAATATATTTCTGATAAAACGCTAAATATTATATAAGTCCAGAAGTCGAAAAACAAGGTGTGATGCCAATAGAATGAAATTTAAGAAATTGCCCCTTTAGTATTCAGTCGATGTAAGTTCTTTATTTCCTTAATAAATCAAGAGAATTGTTTCATTACTATTCTTTCCATAATTTGGGTATTGTAAACTATAAGATTCCTTGATTTTCATATAAATTTTAGGTTTATTGGAAACTTTAACTCAAATGGATGCAATAAAAAATTGTTGGATAAACAACTTCTTACAGAGAGAGAAAATATAAATTATATAAGTTGTATATCTTAACTATAGTACAGTGTGATTCACGACGAGCGTGCATAAGAACTTTATGGAGAACTACTGAATATATGTTTCTGAAACTTTGGGGATTTGGGTTTATCGATATGCTCTCTTTAACTAAAATATTGACATGTTCCTGTCATTTCCGGTTATATTGGAAGTAGCTGACAAGTTTCGTTTTTTAAATACAACATGGTAGTTTTTATTACATTTTTCGATTAAGCATTAAATACTAAGCACATTTTATAGAAAATGTTTTTGTCAGACTCTATTAGATTTTGAGATATCTGGACTTTTTGTAATTATTTGGCAAATGCATGACGATGAAATAATCCATATAATTCTTTTACCTTAGCGCTTAGACTAAAATTTTTTTCTCACTGAATAGCTAGAAGATCATCAAGTCTCAAAAATATTTCAAATTCGGCATAAAATGTACAGGGTGGTCACAATTCAAGCCTCATTGTGAAAGAATTCAACCATTAAAAACTTTCTTATTTTAAATGGAACACCCTGTATATTTTTATTTAATTTGATGGCAAATTAGATGTTCTTTATAAATAGTATTTACTGTCCTATACCTATATCAAAGCGTTTTCTCAATAAATCCAATTTTATTCCGAAAATACTATTTGTTCAAGTGTGCTATGAAAACAATTATTGTACTTAGGGTACTGATGTCTATACGGAGGAAAATTAATAATGACGGCAATATTTTCTAGTGTGCTTTGACAAGAAAAACAATTGTCTTATATTTCTTGGCGTATTTTCAAACTGTCGATTATTCTGTTACTAAAAAATATCACGCTCCGGATTTTCAAGTGAAGATTTTTTAAATTTATTTACGGTTTATATTTAGAATGTTGTATTTTCAAGCAATTAATCACTTTTCCTCCGTATATACATCAGTATACAGCCCCTAAGTATAATTGTTTTCATAGCACACTTGAACAAATAGTATTTTTGGAATAAAATTAGATTTTTTGAGAAAACGCTTTGATATAGGTATAGGACAGTAAATACTATTTATAAAGAACAACTAATTTACCATCAAATTATATAAAAATATACAGGGTGTTCCATTTAAAATAAGAAACTTTTTAATGGTTGAATTCTTTCACAATGAGGCTTGAATTGTGACCGCCCTGTACATTTTATGCCGAAGTTGAAATGTTTTTGAGACTTGATGATCTTCTAGCTATTCGGTGAGAAAAAAATTTTAGTCCAAGCGCTAAGGTAAAAAAATTATATGGATTATTTCATCGTCATGCATTTGCCAAATAATTACAAAAAGTCCAGATATCTCTAAAACTAATAGAGTCTGACAAAAACATTTTCTATTAAATGTGCTTAGTATTTAATACTTATCGAAAAATGTAATAAAAATTACCATGTTGTATTTAAAAAACGAAAGTTGGCAGCTACTTCCGGTATAACCGGAAATGACAGAAACATGTCAATATTTTAGTTAAAGAGAGCATATCGATAAACCCAAATCCCCAAAGTTTCAGGAACATATATTCAATAGTTCTCCATAAAGTTCTAATGCACGCTCGTCGTGAATCACCCTGTATAATACGCATTTGCTATCGTTAATACATACATTACTGCAACTACTAAAAGCTAATTTAATTTCAATTATTACGAGATAAAGATCGTTACACGCTTCAGTATCGTTAGATCCGTGAGAGGGTCACGTATTCGCGAGGGGTTTCATTGAATTCCTACATGTTTGTGTACGAATTTTAAACGTTAAGTATTTTAATAAATAAGGTGTAACATTTATATGTTGTTGCACTATTGTATATCCGTTCTGTGAAATAGTTTACTTTCATGCGCAGCGTTTTTGAGTGTGACGGTGGGTGTTTGTGTGTATTACAAATTTGTGTGATATTACTATTCTTTGTATTGCAAAAGAGCAAAAGAGCAAAAGAGCTTGACGTGACACTTTTAAGATTTCCAACCTTAAGATGATTCCGTAGCTACACGCATTTACAATATTCTTAATAAATGTTTAGCTATTCCAGCCATTGATATTAGAGAGAGAGACCATCACCATCAGTGGGCGACTGATCTGGATTATTAATTGCTCTTAGATGAAGAGAAGCTAAATTTCGGAATATAAAAAACTAACTTTTTTTTAAAAAAAAATTTTTTTAGAATTAATTATAGAATAGTAAAAAGTCAATATATTGTTGCTAAATTAAAGAATAAATAATTTAAAAATATACGTACAAGTATATGACGAAAAAATGACTTTTTAATATTCTTTATTTAATTTCTAAAAAGTTTTAAATGCCGAATTTTTTTCTTAATCGATTAATGAACCCATCAGAAGAAATCTCGTTTTATATGTATACGGAGTCCACTTTAATATATTATGTGAAAGTTTAGTCTATGCGGCTGGATTATCCGTTTACCATAATTCATTTTTTTCTTTAAAGGCTGTATCCGTAGGGAAACTAAAATATCATGATATACGAAAGAAATAAAATTAGTAAAATACTGAAGTTGTCTCAGTTTTATATCATTTCAACCCCACAACAGCTATAAATTAACCCTTGTCAAACGTCGAACATCGTTCCTTTTAAGCAAATTGGGAAGATGGAAATATGGTAAGATATTTTTATGCCTTTCTGTAGTAAAATAAGGTTATTGTGATTATGTGATTTAAGAAAGGTTGAAATTCTATTGGGATTATAGCGTTTCGTATATATGCGGCAACCACAGCCCAAATTTCATTTGTATTTTGTAGACAGTTCTTGAGATTGGCGCATAACAACCGATATAATATTTTACAAATTTTTTAAATTCAACTACCCTTACTTGTTTTGTTTATACTGGCTGTATTTTTTGCTGATCTTATATGACGAACATCAAGAATAATTCATTACTTCTTTGGTCTACTATTATTAATAATTAAATTTAAAAAATGGTTTTGTTTTGTAGTACAACTTCATCTTGTATGCTAAGTGTATACAGGGTATTATGGAAATGACTTATTATATTTAAAGCGGCAATGAAAAATGAGATGGAAATAAATTGATGAAAAATATCCATAAATGGCGCTTGAATTATTGTGCAAAATATACACTTTATATGAAATCTGAAAATTTTCGTGGCCGCTACTGAGGACGTTCGCAATAGTTTATTGAGGCGGTGTTGTCATATATTGCAACACAGAATTGTAAACGCACGTGTTCAGTTTTTGACAACAAGACGTCTTTAACCCGCGTTTTCACTTCTTTTTCAAACTTTTTAGAATCAAAAAAAAATTACAATTTTAAGGTATATACTCTCCTACCTTCGATCTTATAATCCGTTTTATAATTAAATTCCATATAAAAATAAAACACAAAAACTGTTTTGCAACAGAACCAACAATAGGTAATATCACACAGATATGAAATCACATCACAATATTTCTTATTATGAATTATTTCACAACAAAAAAAAATCGGGTAATGCTACAACTAACAAAACGTTTAAAATTCGTATACATCAAGCACGTGGAACCCTCGACAGCGTCATCCAATTCCCGAGTCTCGAAACATACTGAAGAAACGATAGTCGCGCGCGGCAGGTATCCAAGCAAGGGCGAAACATGTGGTGTGATCTGACAACGCTGTTACTATACTCTAGTGACCCACATTGTTGTTAACCATAAAAATGGCTTAGTCAAATTATTATTTTGTTTACGTCAGGTAGGTATATGAACCTAACTAGGAAAACTAAACTTTTTTGCCATACCAGTAGAAGTACGTGCAAAATACCATGTGTAAACTGTCAATGACCATTTTACTGTTAATTGCCAGTATATTTCAAACTTTCAATGTAGAGAAACAGCTGCCCAAGTGTTTATTTGCGATATTTTTAAACTGTTGAGCTCAAGTGCAAAGCCACAGAGTACTGAGATTTAGGTCATATAAATTAAAAGCTGAAATATTAGATGCAAAACAAAATCTATTTTTAATAAATAAAAATAAATCTATTAAATTAAGCTTTCAATATTGATAGTCAAAGAATTAAGTAATTATTTTGTATTATGTATCGGTTACGTTGTTAAAGTTTTAAAGTATCTTCCCTCGTTTTAAAGACCGTATAATGGGCCTTTATAATCGTTTCTATTTACTTGAACCGAACCTTCAAAAGTGTATTATCATTCAGTGGCGGCACTAATTTGCCCCCCCCCCCCGCAAATTATTTATTGGGTTCCCTATAAAATGATTTAAAAAGTGACCACACTATTCTTTTTTTAATAACTTTATTGTTTAAAATTACTTTTAAGCCAAATTTCCAGGAAATATTTACAAAAGTATAATATCTCGTAAAATTAATTTAAAAATACATAATAAGATCGAATAATTAGAATATCATACAGGGCAGGTTAAAATTAGAAGTTACTTTAAACAAGTCGCAAAAAAACTTTTTTCTTTCCTCAAATAATTTAGACTCACAAGCCCCCCCAAGCAATTAAACACGAAAATACCATAAATACCGGTTTGACTAATACGACTGGATATTACTTTACGTAACTTTTCCTTGTATGATCCCCCAAAACGAAGTTTGACCCCCAAACGGAAGTTTTGGATCCACCCTGTTAAATCTTCTTATATTCTGACCAAAAAATATGTTAAGAGATTCTTTGATATTTCACTCGATTAACCATTTATAACTAATTTTCTGACCAAATGTTTCTAAGCAGTTAATAACTGAATATCACAATGTTTAGTCATCCGTTAGCCATGGAAATAATTATTGTATAAAATGAAACATAAATGATATTTGAATAAAAGAAATGTATTTCAGCTTACTAATAATAATAATCTAAAAAAAAAGTATTTTGAAAATTGTTCAATGCATTTCTGTAAATTGTATTTTCCCTAAATTGAACCATTGACCAACACTTCAATTAATTTTGTTTGTAGATTAGTATATTACTAGTAAGTTATTCTTTTGATGTTAATAATTCTCAGTGTGAAATAATTCTTTGAAAACTTAGCACCGCCCTACCGCCAAATAAGTATAAAAAATATTATTTATAAATAACAAGTGCTGTATTTAGACCGGTTTGCTGTCGCTCCGAAGCATCTATTTCGTTGCGATAGGGATACTTTATATTTTAAATTCAATTTCCTTAAATTATTTGTTTAGGAATAGGAAGTTTTGCATTCAATTAAAAATATTTACGGTGTCATAAAAACTTTAAAACGTTGTAGTTGTTAATTCCTTGTTACTATAAACATTATCCAGGACCCATTTTCCTGTTAGGTCCGGTGGGTCTGGGCCTGGGGCCCCACTTTCAGAGGAGCTCAGCACTTGGCTTGCGCGACACTAACTTATTCAACACAAACAAGACAAAAACTTAACTTATTTGCAAAACGAATAGGTTCCTAGGCTTTTTTATTACAAAAAAAATTGTAAAGGTTCTTAAAATCTAAGGCGATCGACAGATGTGTAGGAACTCCTTTTCTTGATGATAGTATAAAATCATAATAAATTAGTGTTGCATAAGAAAAATACACTTTTTGAAGTGGCGAAGGCCCTCGCATTCCGTAACGGAAGGCCATTTTGGCCCGAGGGCCCCCTGGACGCCTCGGCCCCCCCTGCGTTGCATGGTCTTGCTGCATAATAGTTCCGCGCTTGTTATCATTGCTGCAACGAAGTGTGCTGAGCGAAGTATTAAAAGCCGTATTAGAGTCGGCAATTCTTCTCTTGCGCCTGCAATGGCAATTATAATTGCACGTATTCATATGCGCAGTAAACCGTTCTCGATCAGTTGGCGCATTGCCAACAGTCAGAACAACAGTTGGTACTGTCGAAATCCCTAAAATACCCCCAGAATTAGAGATGGGCGAACCTGATCGTTTCGATTACCAGTTAAAGCAGCTACTGCTACTTACAAATGGCAGTTCAAGAAAGTTGCGACGAATTAGCAGTATATATGCTTAATAAATAAAGAATGTGAACTGCTAATTTAAGTACCAGTTAGTTTAAATAGCCATTAGCTGTTTCGACTAAATAATAAACAGTTAAAAATAACAGAATTATACCCAGACTTGTAGCGGCAAAGGCAATTAAAATGGCGCACGACCCATTTCTGGCAATGCAATACTAATTGCGCCAGCTGATCGAGAATTGCATTTAATTGTCGCAAGAGTAGAATTGCCTACTGTAATACCGATTCCATTCTCGCATTGCGCTCGCAATGCAAGAAGTATTATTGATCGAGAATGGTATACGTGCAATTATAATTGCCATTGCAGGCGCAAGAGAAAAAATTGCCGACTCTAATACGGCTTTAATGCAGGGGTGGCCAAACCGCGGCACGCGTGCCATAGCATGGCACGGCGGATTTTAACAGTGGCACGCGAGGATAAATTGTAAATAATAATACTGTCGTTTTTAGGAACTTTGTCAAAATCCGTAAATCCCTACTCATGCGCTCCTGAACACAACAGCATCGGAAAGCACAATACAACGATGCAGTTTTTTAATGGATTTTGGAGAAAAAGAAATTACTACAAAAGTCAATAACGCTCCGAACTCTGATTCATTCGGTGCAAGGCTTGATGATTTTCAAAATTACAAATATTCACAAATATTTTTTCAATTACTCTCGAAGAAGTTAATTCTTACCTACCTGGAACCCAAATCAAAATTATTGACCTAAAGCAGCATACTACACTGAAGGGCAAACATAAGGAACTTATTTTATCTGTAAGTGATCCATCCAAATTATAATATATTTTGGAAATTTGTACAACACAATTTTCCAAATCCAAATGTATACGATTTGGCTGTCACATATTCTTGTAGGTTTGGTTCAACATGAACTAATGGTGATGTGATCGAGGGGGGAATATAATAAAATCTATGAAAAACGACATAAATGAACTAAGTAATATACAGGGTGAGTCGGGAGGAACGGACCAAATTTCAAGAGTGTATTATACACGCGAAAACAAAGTAAAAAACCCATATGTTCTTATCGGATATTCATTTGTTTTCAAGTTATAGCGCAATACCAAATAAAGAAAAGTTCATATATTAACGGTTTCCTAATCATAGCGTTCTTTTAATAAATGTTCAAAAATACCGCCATTGACTTCTAAACATTTTCTGCTTCGTCTACGAAGGTTGCTCTTCTAATTGCTTCATTTCTTTAAAATTGGCTGCAGTATTTCTAATACGTCGAATTAGTGCATTTTAGTGTCCACTTTTACTTTGTACACTTCATTTTTAAACCAAGCCCATAAACAATAGTCTAGTGCTGTGAGGTCTGGAGATATTGGAGGCCAATTAATAGGACCACCGCGACCAATCCAACGCCCTGGAAATGTTTCGTCTAAATGTTGCTTGACCTGACGAGCAAAATGTGCGGAAGCTCCATCGTGCTGGTAATAAATTCGCCTTCTGATATTTACAGGAACATCCTCTAGTAGTCCTTGTAACTCATGTTGTAAAAAATGTAGGTAGTTGTCTCCTGTGAGGCGATTCTCCAAAATGAAAGGGCCAATTAAATAGCTATCGAGCATACCACACCACACATTAACCGAAAACTTATATTGAAAATTACTTTCAACTGTTGCGTGGGGATTTTCGATTGACCATACATGAGAGTTACGAGTATTATTAATACCGTCACGGGTGAATGTTGCTTCATCTGTAAAAAGTATAATATGCGATACAACACGATGATTATTATTTATCCACCGACAAAATTCAATACGATTAGCATAATTTTCCGGTTCTAGGTGCTGTACTCTCTGTACATGGTATGGATATAAGCCTTGCTCGTGGAGTGTGTTTAATACTCTTTTTTGTGAAATGCCCAATTGAGTACCAATTCTTCTTGAGCTGGTCGTTGCATCTTCTTCTACTAAATCCAGAATATTTTCTACTTCTCCTAAACCTTGTCGAGTAGCTCGTTCAGATGTAATGTTGGCACTGGGAAGATTACCATTCTCGCACAAATTACTAAACACGTTTCTAGTCGGATGTCTGTGATGTGGATACCGTTGACGATATTCTTCAACAGCAGCTGTAGCACTGCCATTACAGAAACCATAAATAAACACCATATTTGCATATTCTAAATTTGAATAAATATTTGGCATTTTGTATCACTTTAATCACTCAAACTTGAAAATAAACGTTTAATTACTGCCACAATAGACTGATACATTGTCAAGACAACATCGGTGTCAAATAGTTTAGAATCCTGAGCATGGCATACTCTAATTATGTGAAAATTTTGATAAAAGTGGAACGTAGAAAAAATATTGGATATTGCGCTATAACTTGAAAACAAATGAATATCCGATAAGAACATATGGGTTTTTTACATTGTTTTCGCGTGTATAATACACTCCTGAAATTTGGTCCGTTCCTCCCGACTCACCCTGTATAATACCAACTGTCTGTTAAAAGTTGTGATATAGATAGAAAACATGCACACCATATTAACCTTACAAAAAATAGATAACAGCACATTAAAAAGTCCTCTTCTATGTGACAGAAAGAAACATTTGTACCACATGGAGGCTTGTGATGCTAAACTTTTTCCTACTTTTCTTCTTCTCTTCATTCAGCGACATTAGAAATGTATTCTACAATCGTTCCGCATATTTTTTGTTCAGCCGACAGATTCATAGTTCCGCAACTTTTAAATTCGATTTTATTTATTCCGAATGTAAAATCCCACTCATGTGTATTTTTTAAATTTGACATTACTAAAGTGCCTAAATTGGTAGCTATAAAAAATTCAATGACCTTTTAACTAACCAATTATCTGAAACAAAATTGGAAACTTTTTAATAAATAGCTACATTTGACATATTTTTAAATTGTTTCTGATGCAATTTCGATGTAATCTTTTTCATTATTAACGCGGGGATAGTTTAATATACAGGGTGTCAATTTAAAAACATCCCACCCTTAATATCTCGGGTTTGTTCGTCCAGTTAATAAAATTAAATTTCTATAAACATATTTTCAAGCCCACCATGCACCCATTAGTAGAGGTCAACGGTATATTGTAAACTATATCATATTCAAATACCCTATAATCTATTATTTTCCATTTGGGTTTCATAATGGCTACATTATGAAATGCAAAAAAATTTAATAACCTGTCACTTTATGAAACTGAAATTTAATTTTATGTTGACAACAAGTAGGGTTCGAATTTTAAGCTTACTTCGATTTCGTTGAAATGAGTTTTCTAGGCATTATGCAATCTGAAATACCTATACTCGGAAATATATAACATGCTGACGGTGTCCGTCAAATAATTTCTAGTCACAACTATAAAACAACATAACCTAAGGATAATAGAAATATCTTCCAGTTTATGCTCTATTTCTAAAGTTTTATTCAATAAAGTACTATTTTTATTTTCAATTCAATATAGTATTATTCAATTATACATATTACTTTATATATCCATATTTATAGTTATTGCAGACATTGTATATTCCTGTCCGATTCTGTGTCGACACAATATTTTGTTCAATAGTATTATTTATTATTTTGTTCGATATTTTGAACTTTGTTCTGCTGTTTTGCATATTCTTTTTAAAAGTTTTTCTTGATTACTTTCTGCAATTTCTCGTATTTCTGACGAAATACAACTTTCTTCCTGACTTATTTTTATTAACTTTAATAGTATTATATTTATTTGTAATTATGACGGATGGGAGGAAGCTTTGTTATGTTCAATTGCCTCTAACATTTTATTAAATTGTAAAAGTATTGCCAACCCAAAAAGAAAATATTAATTCAAAAGAAAAAAAATCTACTATATTTTTTAATTAAAGACCCAAATAGAAAAAGTATTATAAAATACACGGTTCATAAGACTCTCTTATGAAACTTGTATCTTAATATACTATTATGCGTATAATTAGACAATAAACAATTGATTTCAAATCCTAATTTTTATTGAATTATACGTTGCATAAATAAACTATTGAGAAACTATCAATTTGCTTTTTTATTACATAGAAGTAGAATGTTTATTTGAAAGTACTTACTAAATAGACGATTAAAGTGTAGAACATTGTTAACTGAAAATTATTGACTTGTTTATAATGTCCTTGCTTCGAGACCGTTAAGTTTAAAAAAGTAAAAATAATGATAATTTATAATTTACGATCTGAATGAAATTATAAGCTGTGGGAAGCTATTCTTGGCTAATTATTATTTAAAGATATTTTTACCAATTAAATCTCTAAATGAATGTATTCCGTTATACGAACAACTAGACGGCTCCACCGACTTATAACAATGGATACGTACAACTTATGGGGTGCGCAGTAAAAAGTTAAATTTTATGAGTGAAAAAATGGGTTGGTGCGCACGGTTTACCGGTCATATTTCTAATGGTTGCTCGTCAGCTCTCTTGCGCACAATGCTGTCGCCGTCATATATTCAACCCCGCCTGTTTGGCTGCCAAACAACTACGTGAACCAGCGACAACCGTCCAGAACCGAAATCAGTCGTAGGGTTGTAACGATATTAAAAATCTATCGATACGTGGACAATAGATATCTGAATTAAATCTAACAGTACCTTTCAGTGATGGCCACAAGGCCTTCTTTTATGCGAGAAAATAGATTGTTTATTTCCCAGTAAAGATGCGCCAAAATAAACTCATGGACAGAATTAACGCAACATCATAAATTTCCCATATTTTTTATTCTATTGTTTTTCTGAATTTATGATCCGATTTGAACGATTTTTTTTGCATTGTAGGTTGTTAATTTTCGATTTATACTGGGTTTACTAAAAATGCTATATTATTTTCCGAAAATTCGTATCACTCTGTGCAGTATATTAGCAACCGAAGCATATTGCAGTTGATATTAAACGTTAGGTCCATCTTTTCCCAACATTTTCTTCTTTGGTTTACTGCATTATCTCTGTTATTATATGAGATTTCAAGATTAAAATACTCATCGGGCAACTAGGCATAAGAAACGAACGTTTCCGAACAGTTTTTTTTATCAGTATGGCGAATTTTATTTGACCTTTGTAACTTTAAAACACAACATCTGCTGACACATCGCTTGCAATGTCAGAAAAAGTCCATAGTCTACTTGAAAACATTTAACAATGAATGTGTTGAATATTAAAGTCTATAAAAACATATTACGCTATAAAACGGTGTATCTCCTTTAATAACAGAGATAAAGAAGTAAACCCAAAGAAGCAAATGTTGGGGAAAGATGGACCTACCGCATAATATCAACTGCAATATGTTTCGCTTGCTAATATACTCCACAGGAATTTTCGGAAAAAACATAGCATTTTTAGTACACCCAGTATAAATCGAAAATTAATTTTTTATCATAAACAGCGAAAACTATGACATTGTCAATGAACCAACCTACAATGCAAAAAAAATTGTTTAAATCGGATAATAAATTCAGAAAAAAGAATAGCATCAAAAATATGGCAAATTTATGATGTTGCGTTAATTTTGTCCAGGAGTTTATTCCCGTGTAATCATTTTCATTAAGAGCATTAACTAATACTAACACGTAACAAACTTAACCTTACTTTTTGTCAGTTAATTGTCAAATAACCGTTTTCGACTACAGTAACAACAAATAACTTGGCTCAGAGCTGGGTGTGACAGTAGATAACAAACTTATCCTTAATGTAACTTAGTGCAAAGTTATGACTTTAAACCTTTAGCCGCAAGCGGGAGCCCGTGGCGGTAACCTTAGTTTATTTCGTGGGAAGTTTTAGAGCAGCCCAATTCTTTGAACTATTTATAACCGAATATTTTTGATTTAATTACCTTAAAAAAGAAAATATTGCGGGCGGAAACATGCCTATCAAATGAACATTTTTATGACGAAAATATCGAAAATATGTCAAATTGGCCAGGCTAATCAGAAAAAAATATCAACATGAAAGAATGTCAGTTTCTTATAAAAAATATTATAAAATATATTTGCAGGAATGCCACTGGTTTTATGATATATGGTTTGATATCCTATTAACACACACCAAAATTGAAAAAAATATCTAAAATACTTTCAGAGATATTAAAAAATAACGATTTAAAGAAAAAAAAGTATATTAGAACGTCATTAAAGAACACCCTGTATACATATTGACCTCGTTTATCAAAACAAACTTATTTAATAAAAATATAGCAGACGCCCGGATGAACGATAAACTTTTGATATTTGAAATACCTATACCCTGCAAATTTTCAACAAATTAATCCACACTGACGCAAGCCGAATTTATAAGCTTAAATACAGGTAATAGGAAGATAAATATTTATTGGAAATATGTTCGTGGTGAAAGCGTTAGTCACGTGTCCTTTGTTAAAAATGTTTAATATGTGAACTTTGTAAAATCAAGCTTAAATGCAAATGAGATTACACAGAAAAAAGTAAACATTGATCTTACAAATGATTTTAGAATATTAAAATTTAATAAAAATTTTAAATGACTTAGGCCATGGCAATGGAGTTGCTATCGTGGTAGCGAACGACCTAAGGTCGGAGCACGCGCTCTGGCACATCTCAATTCCATGGTATGATTAACCTACATTACAGTTTTTAAGCGAACACATTTATGTGATTTTAGGGGTTTTACCTAGGTCTCGATCTGAAAAAAAAGTAATAAGGCATTCTCTAGGACACCCATACAATGAAATATAATATACCGTGTGTATATGTAAAAAAGTAAAAGTAAAGTAAAAAGTTTGAGGCAACAAAATACGATCATTTGCAAAACTATGTAATACAATTGAACTTACATCGTGCTTATGGCTATTGAAGGCTGGAGAATTAAATTATGCTTATTAAATACAGGGTGTTATGGAAGTCAGGTATTATATTTAAATGGGTGACTCCTGGGGTGTCCTAGAGAAGCGCTACATATTTTTTTTTTAATCAAAGTTTAAAAAGTGGGGTAATTCACTCATAAACCCATAGGTCACTCCTCGGCACAATCATATGATCATATTACCCATGCCCAGCTATGTAATCAATAGATGTTCAGGCACAATGTTGCCAAACTGTGTAAAAAATGTAAAACTTTAGAATCTTATAAAAATAATATTTAGTTTACCTAGTATCCATATAGAAGTGAATACAGATGCCAGTACACTAGCAAGTAATCCAGGGCGCAAACATCTTCAGGTTTTTGTTTTTTTTTCTATGGGAAAAGCTTTATGCTCATCACGTGCCCTGATGATATAAGCTTATACCCACTAAACCCCATTCGGCCTCTTATTTCCAATCTCTCGGAACATTTTCACTAAATCACTTAAAGAAACACACACCCACGAGTTTCAAATTAGTTTTTTTGAAGATATACACCTATTATTAGATTATACGAAAGCATTAAACACTAAACAGCACTTAATTATTTCGCAATAGCAATAATAAAAACGCAAATTTCTATGGGCCTTTAACCCTTTAAGTACTAAAGATAAAATGAAGCAATTATGTTGACATATAGGAACTACCCTTTGAAATAAATGGTCGTGTCCAAGGTGCTTTGTTTGTGCACATTTCTAGCTCGGTTGCCATTTCCGAGACTATAATTATACAGGAAAATAATATTATAGAAGGAAATTCCGAAATTTATGAATAAAATCTTATTAAACATCGAAAGTGGCAACTCTGTATTTTTAAATATTAACCTCAGCCGCTGCCGTCGCGAAAAGAACAGGCAACCCGCCCGATTTCCAAAATTAGCTGTTTAAAGAAGCCGGCCGATTTGCATACGCGTTATCGGTTTCCTACTCTTTTTATCAAGTTAATTATAATTCTAAGAGCCATTTAAGGTTGTTTTTCTTCAATTTATTTTTATCTCAGGATTTGCCGGTTTTGTTTAGAATGGACTGTATGAATTAAATTAATCGCATAATGAAATATTCTCGTTAAAACAGCTTAACTTTATTTAGGAGCAACATTTATCTACATATTATTTGACGGCTAATGTCAGAGTCCTTTTTTTCATTGTTGTCAGTTCTCCGCACCTGATCCGTTACCTTGCTTACACAAAGGTGTCTTTAACATGCCCCCAGCCTTGAAAGAATTGACTTTCAACATTTTAACTGTTTATTGGCAAAGGACAAATTTTTGCCAGTGCGCGTCGAATCACTCCGTTAATTGTTCGAATTGAAGCGACCCGGCACACACCATCGTTTCCAGGATGTAAGTCTATTATGAGACCAAGTTTCCAGTAAGTAGGAGAGAGATTGTCATCCTTTATTAATACCATAGATCCTCTTCTAATTTCGGTTTGGGTAGTTTTCCATTTTACTCGTTGTTGCAGCTCGGATACGTACTCCTTCGACCATCTGCTCCAGAAATTCTGACGCATTTGTTCCAACAGCTGATATCTGGTAAGACGTCCAACAGGTTGCTGTGTTACGTCTGGTTCTGCGGTAGCTGTTATTGGTCTCCCAATTAGGAAATGGGCAGGAGTTAAAGGAGTTATGTCGTTGGGATCGGATGAGAGAGGTGAGATGGGTCGGGAATTAAGTACTGATTCAATCTGCGCAAGCACAGTTGTCATCTCCTCAAAGGTTAGAATGTTATTACCGATTACGCGTTTAAGATGATGTTTACATGACTTCACACCTGCCTCCCATATTCCACCGAAATGGGGTGAATACGCTGGGATAAAATGCCACTCTATATTTTGAGATGCGCATGACTCTGTAATTTTTTCTTCGTTTTCATTAATAAACTGACTTAAAGCTTTCATCTGGTTATTTGCGCCTTGGAAGTTACTACCATTATCAGAATAAATTTTAAGCGGTTTTCCACGCCTCGCTATAAAACGCTTTAATGCCAGAAGAAACGTATTAGTTGTAAGGTCGGAGACAAGCTCAATATGAACAGCTTTGACTGCAAAGCATACAAACAAAGCTACATAACATTTTGAGGTTTTACAACCTCTTCCCTTTCGATCTTTGATTGTCAAAGGTCCGGCATAGTCAACTCCGCATATTTTAAAGGGAAAACCAGCGTCTAATCGATTTTTTGGCAAATTACCCATAATTGGGGTTGTCGTTTTCGGGTTAAATCTAAAACATGTAACACATTCGCGAACGGTCGCTTTTGCAAGATTTCTTCCTGAAACAGGCCATAATGATTCGCGTATTGAACTAAGTAATAACTGTGGGCCAGCATGTAGTAGTTTTACGTGTTCTGCTTCAAAAATCAGTTTGCAAAGGCGATGTTTAGAAGATATAATAAGAGGATGCTTCTTGTCATATAAGTATTGTGAATTTTGTAGTCGTCCGCCTACTCTTAATAATCCCTCATTATCAATGAATGGATTGAGATTTAAAATCTTACTTCTTCTGTCTATGTCTTTTTTATTTAACAGCGTATTGATTTCATTAAAAAATGAATCCTTTTGTGATAGACTAATTAAGAATTTATACGCATTTTCTAATTCGTGAACCTTTAGAATACCGTTTTCGTGTACGCGTTTTAAAAGTCGAGCTTTATATCTAAATATGTAAGCCATGGTCCTCACAAGTCTGATCAATGAAGAAAAGTTATCAATATTTACTACTGGCTCTTTGCATTTAACAATTAGTGTTGTATTCACGGATTTAAATTCGGGTAAGTTTTCTGCAACTGTTATTTCTTTCGGCCAGTTTGATTCGTTTTGAACTAGCCATTGTGGGCCACGCCACCACAAATCACATAATTTTATTTCAGAAGGATTTACACCACGGGACAGCATGTCTGCTGGATTGTCTTTTGTTGGAACGTGACGCCACTGGCAATGACTGGTTAATTCTTGAATTTCCAATACTCGGTTCGCAGCAAATATTTTTAATAAATACGGTTCTGTTTTTAACCACCCTAATACAATCGTCGAATCTGTCCATAATGTAAGATTAGAAAATGAAATTTTAAGTGCATTCTGGACTGTGTTTATAAGTTTGGCTAAAAGATGAGCAGCGCATAATTCAAGCTTAGGTATGGTGATTACCTTTAATGGAGCCACCTTTGATTTCGCGCATAAAAGTTGGACATAAGCTTGTTTGTTTTCGTCTATAGAACGCAGATACACGCATGCACCGTATGCTTGTTCAGAGGCATCCGAAAAACCGTGAAGTTCTACTAATTTTGGGTTCCGGCATGTCACGTGTCGCGGTATTCCTAAATTGTTTAAGTTTGCTATTTCATTTTTAAATTTAAGCCACGCGGTATGTATGTTTACAGGAACCGATTCATCCCAGCTTAACTTTTCAAGCCACAACTTTTGTAAAATAATTTTTGCTATAATAACACATGGACCCAGGAGGCCAAGCGGATCGAATATTTGCCCGATACATGAAAGAATTACGCGTTTAGTAACTCTTCCTTGCGGTGTTATTGGTTCAATTCTAAATGTAAAAGTATCGGTATTACATGACCACCTCAGACCTAACGTTTTTGTATTCTGATCTCCAAATTCAATAATATCTTCTGAGCTAGCTGTGGCTTGTATGGCTTCCAACACCTTAGAATTATTAGAATGCCATTTACGTAATGTGAAACAACATGAAGATAAAATTTTAGAAACTGTTAAACCGATTTGTACCGCTTTTTCAATGGTATCTGCTCCCGTAAGCAAATCGTCGACGTAAAAATCGTTTTCAATTATGTTAGCCGCGTCCGGGTAAATATTTGTATTATCTTGTGCTAACTGGGTAAGACATCGTATAGCTAGAAACGGCGCAGAAGCAGTGCCATAAGTGACTGTGCTTAGTTCGTAAGTTTCGAGGTTTTCATTTGGGTCACTACGCCAATAGATGCGCTGTAACGCTCGCTGTTCGGGATTAATACATACTTGCCGGTACATTTTTTCGATATCGGCCGTAATAACAAACGCATGAAGTCTAAATCGTAAAAGGATATTCACCAAACTATTTTGAATTGTTGGCCCTACCATTTGCATGTCGTTTAACGAGACGCCTGAACTTGTCGGCGCCGAGGCGTCGAAGACTACACGAAGCTTGGTTGTGACGCTTTCCTCGCGTAGTACTCCATGATGCGGCATGTAGTAACAGAACTTGTCTTTATTTGTGTTAGTTACTCTATTCATGTGGCCTAAAGCCTTATATTCGTTCATGAAATTTAAATATTTCTCGCATAAGTTATCATTATTTTTTAGTTTGCGTTCTAAAGCAAAAAACCGTTTTCTTGCTTGTTCCTCTGAATCGCCTAACGTATTTATCTCGTTTTTAAAAGGAATTGATACTACAAATCTACCACTAATAGGATCGCGCTTCGTGTTTTCTATAAAGTGTTGCTCGCATAAGACTTCTTCCCTTGAATATGGTGATTTAGGCAAACACTCTTCAAGTTCCCAGAATTTTGCTAGCTGGGTTTGAACTTCGTAATTTAACGATAGGTTGCAGTGCGTTTTATTATTTTTATTGCTCGTTTCTGAGATACAACCCGAAATAATCCACCCGAATGTCGTTTTTTGTAAAATTGGTAGTTTTGGCCCGAGTTGTATTTGACCAATTGACATTAATTGCCAAAATAAATTAGCACCAATTAGCAAGTCTACAGGTCCAGGCTTATAGAACTCTGGATCTGCCAATATAATGTTATTCGGAATATGTAACGTGTTAATATTGATAGGAGTACTCGGCTGCGCCGCGGTTATTTCGTTTATGATCAAGCATGATAATCTAACAGAATATGCAGTATGTTGTGACTGCAGAGTAATTTCGCATCTTTTAGCAATCTTAGAAGCAGAATTATTTAGACCCATGACAGTCATATTTACGTTTTCGGTATCTAGATTTAAAATATCGCATAATTTTGACGTCATGAAACTAGACTGTGACGCTGAGTCTAATAGTGCGCGTACCGTATATGTTTTATTATTTTTACCGACTACCTGTACTAACGCAGTAGCAAGTAAAACGTTTTCGTATGACAAATTACAAGTTGCAAGGGACAATTGTTTATTATCAGAGGCAACCCCGCTTTCCGCATTATTTTCGTTTTTATTTTGTTGCCTCTCGCTGTAAGGAATGTGAAGTAATGTATTGTGTCGACCATTACATTTTCGACAGTTACTTAGCCTGCAAACATTATTAAAATGCCCGTATCGTAAACAATTTACGCATAATTTAAGCTTTTTCGCCTTGTCGTTCCGATCAAACGGAGATAATTTTAGGTATTCTGCGCAGTTTCGAATAAAGTGGTTCTTTTTACAATATGCGCATATGACCTTGGCTTGTGAGGAGTTTTCATTATCTGAGGTATTATTGTTATCACTGTTATAAAACGCCTTTATTTTAAACTGCCTGTTATTGTTATGATTTTGAAATTTTGGTGCTGGTTGTTTTAACTCTAAAGTTTCCATTAAATCAGCTCTCGATTTCAGAAACGTTTTTAAATGTTCGAGTGTAGGGACTTGTTTGTCAGATCTATATTTTTCCCAGTCTCGAGCAGTTGCGTTATCCAATTTAGAAGCTACAATGTAAATAATCAATGTATCCCAGTGTTCCGTGGGCTGTGATAATTGCTTTAAAGATTTTAAATGTTTTGATACTGAGTCAATGACAAATCTTAGTATTTTTGAATCTGTTCCCTTAACCTCTAAATTAAATAATGCTTTGACGTGATTATGAACAAGAAGCCTCGTATTATTATACCGTTCACACAGTAAATCCCACGCCACTGTGTAAGTTGACTCACCAAAGTCGATAGATGCTATTACTTGGGAAGCATTACCCAAAAGTGAAGCTTTTAAATAGTGAAATTTTTGAAAATTACGAAGCGTATTGTTTGTATGCACCAAAGAACTAAATGTTTCTCTAAACTCCAACCAATTTTCAAAATTGCCGTCAAATGTCGGTACTTCAATTGGTGGAAGTTTAAATGCGCTTAAGTCAGTATTCACAAGTAATTGCCGACTATGATGGCTACTAGTGCCACTTGTGTTTTCGTTTATCGGGCTTAACCTCGAGAGTAGCTTTTTACCCCGTGAAATTTCATTATAAAAAGTTTGAGAAAACTGCTCACGTTCAGTATAACTCTGGACTCTAATTCTAACTGAACTTCATCAAACTCCTGAATTATCGCGTATGCCTGAGTAGAGCGCGTTTCTAAATTTAAAAAATCGTGCTCTTCAGTCTCTATATTATCGTTTATGTATTTGCTGTCTAATAAATTTAAATAGTTTATAAAATGAGTTAGTTTTGCTTTAATTGAGCCGCGTTTACGCTTTAGATTTCTAATTTCGCTTTCCGACATCTTTTAAACAATAGTAAACAAGCAATTAAAACAGTATTTTGGGTAAAAATGTGCTTTTTAAATCGCTTGATCGCATTCGCATTCGCATAGAAAATGACAACAGTGCCTGAACAAAAGAAACAGTACGCATATATGGACTTTCTCACCCAACTGCACAATCTACCGCCTTCTGTTGTAGTGTTGTACTTCTGGAGCCGATTACACCTTCAGCTGGCTGGTAGTCTGGCCTGTCTTCTCTGGATGTTTCGATTATCGCGGATTTTGCACTGTTTTTAATCGTATCGCTGGTATTATCCGTGTCGATGGATCAAATTTATGTTTAGAATGGACTGTATGAATTAAATTAATCGCATAATGAAATATTCTCGTTAAAACAGCTTAACTTTATTTAGGAGCAACATTTATCTACATATTATTTGACGGCTAATGTCAGAGTCCTTTTTTTCATTGTTGTCAGTTCTCCGCACCTGATCCGTTACCTTGCTTACACAAAGGTGTCTTTAACAGGTTTAAATATAATAAGTAATTTCCATAACATTGTGGGGGTCACACTTTTCAGGGTCTTTAGGAGCTTCAGTTAATTTTGTAGGACTTTTTAATAAAAAATATAAAATTCCAGCCGGTCTTGAATGGTACCTATATCTATACACATTGAGTTAATGCAGGACGCCGACATATTTCTAGAAAAAAACAATCAGAAAGCCGGGCCTTGTGGACGCCGCTTGGTTATAGGTTAATTTTAAAACGAAAAGTAGGAGACATATTTATAAATAATTTATATATATTTTTAGATTTATACACACCATGCTAACTGTAATACAGTGGACCGAAGAGCCAATTTATCGACAAAACGTGGGGTTTTTTTTTCTTAACACTTAAGCTCGATTTTTAAGCTTACTTTCAAAATGTCATTGATGAAAATTAGACATTTTTTTGAAAAGAATTCAATTCAGTTAATAACGAGGAAGGAAACCGTTTTTAATTACAACCATGCATGTAGTGCTGACATTTCATCTATCTTGGAAAGGTGTAAAGTTTTTTACTTTTACTTTCCAACCGGGTGGAAAGTAAATTATTTTTTTGTAAAATCGATATCTCAAAATAATATACGGTTTGTTGTGTGAACACACCAACAACAACAAATTTAATGACAATGATTTTTTTTGATTTTTTAAAATAAACCTTTTATAAAAAACAAAAATTTAACATAGTATACTTTGTTTTGCTTTTTTAAAAATGCTAATAGCTTTGCGTGTTTAGATCTGTCTACTTTTTCCTTTATTGATAGAGTGGTGCTCAGCATTGAATATTGTGACCAAATCGTTGATATCTTCTTTGTCTTGGCATTTTCACTGAAATAAGCTAGTAGCGCCAACTCAGAACCAGCTTTTTGAACTGTCTTTCCCGTACACCATTCTTTGGAACAGTTATATGCCTTGTCATATCTCAGGCGGGTTTTAGTTGGCAGGAGATCTTCTTCTACTATCTTTACCGCTTCTCGAATTTCTGGTGGAGTAGCAGCAAAATCAAATTCCTCCTTGCTGTTGTTAAAATAATATATTGATTAGTGACATGGAAACCATATTCAAAAAATGATATTTGCCATCTTGGTATGTATTATTACCTACGTTATTTTACCACCTGCGGTTATTTGAAATTTCTGTCAAATGGAAAATTCAAAATTACATTTATCTTTTATTAATAATTTTAATTCATTTAGGATTATCCCTCTTGTATCGCTTTAGATAACTATAATGTTTTCATCTGCAGTGACACAAAATTCATTATTTAATACCTAAATATATTTCCCCCCACCCCCTATATTGACCGTGACACATCCTCCCTCGACTGGGGGTCACGTCACCTACGTTGAAAACGACGCTCTATAGATAAAGAAATAGTTACAGTTTGATGATAAAGCAATGAAACAAACTCCAGAAGCGTATTGTACACTTGATTTGCTTACAATATTAATTTGAATTTGAAATGAATAAATTTATGGAAAATACTTACTTAAATTTTTACAAAATTAATTACAAAAACTAATGGAGGATGTTCCAGTAAACAACAAAATCCAACCGTAGTATCAGCACGATTCGCTCATCAGGTCAACCAACATTTGGACGAAAAATTTCCAGGACTTTGAATTGTTCGCGGTTGTTCTATTATTCTCTATTATTTTCAAACTGCGCTTAAAATTGTAGTAATCAGTATTACGCGGATGATACTCAATTGTACATTTCCTCTTCAAAGGAACATATTTTCGAAACTTGCGACAAACTAAATGACGATTTTGAGAGACTAAGATCTCTCTGTCTAAAGCATTCACTGCTCTTGAACCCTAAAACATGTTGCTTAATGCTATTCGGCCCGAAAAATGATGCCACTAATATAAACAATCAAATCAACATCAGGATTGACTCAAATACTTTGGAGATTAGGGACGGTGTACCCCACAATCTCGGGCTTGTATTTGACAGTTCACTAAGGTGAGACAAACATGTCGCAAACTGCATACAACGAGCCTATGTCAGAATAAAGTTAATTTACTCTAATCATCATTATTTGTCAGTGAAAATTAAGGGGATGCTGTGTGACTCTCTTGTGCTCTCTGTATTCGACCACGCAGATGTTGTTTATGCTAACTGTTTGACTCAAATGCAGAAAAACAGAATATAGAAAGTTCAGAACTCTTGTCTGCGGTTCATGTACGGGATTCGCAAGTATGAAAGTTTTATTTATAAGCTAAATGAAGCGGAATGATTGAGTATGGAGGGCAGAAGAAATGCCCACTCGTTTTCTTTTTATAGCAGGATTATCACTTATAAAACTCCCACGTCTGTATGAAAAGATTGTATTCCATTCTCAGGTGCATAATATTATCATCCGCTCAAGAAACCTAATTACGCCGCCTCTGCATAGGACAACGCTGTTTGAGAGAAGTTTTACGTACAATATAGCAAATATGTTCAATTATCTTCCAGACAGTTTAAAGACTATGCATCCTAAAAAACTTCGCCGTCACAGTTTTAAGTATTATTTCAACAAACAAAACAAAAAATATATCTAGACACTAGAATAGCTATGGCTCAGGTCTATACTGGTCATACTGAAGAGTCTCATCTAGCGTGTTCGTATTCTTGCAGAGTTCCTGGTGTACCAGTTTTGCCACGTTGTCGTGTCTCGGTAGGTATTCTGTTGGGGCTAGTATGGTGCATCCTAACACTATATGGTCTATGGTTTCCGATTTATTATGGCATAGCCGACATTTATCTGCCTTAATGGATGTATCTTTGATGATATATTTGCGGTAATTGAGGGTTGGTATCACTCGGTCCTGGATAGCCATCATGAATCCCTCTGTCTCAACAAATATGTTATTATTTTCTAGCCATGCATTTGAGGCTTCTGTATCCACGTGCTCGGTGTTGAGTTGAGCTGGATATCTACCATGTATCTCTTTAGCCTTCCATTGTTGAATCCTTTGTTGGGTGTTGTTTATCTCTGTTAGTGGTTGGTATTGTCGATCGGCTAGGTTTAAAGGGGTGTACCTCCTATCTGCGTTCGAGAGGTTTAGGTGATATGCTGATGTGTCACACTTATCATAGAAGAACTTCCGGAGATTTTCTACTTGCTTCTGAAATGCCTCTTTTAGGTCTACTAGGCCTCGTCCCCCTTTGTCCCTTGGTAGGTAAAGTCGGTCTATGGAGCTTTTAGGATGTCTCGCTCCGCATTTTGTAAATAATACCCTAATTGCTCTATTTAAACCCTGAATGTCGGTGTCTGACCACTTGATTATTCCGAAGCTATATGTGATGGCTGGTATCGCATAGGTATTAATTGCTTTCATCGTATTTATTGCTAAGAGCTGGGTCTTGAGGATAATCTTAACCGTGGTGAGCAGTTTATTCTTTAGTATCTCTTTCATCTTTTTATGTTTAATACCTCTTGCTTGGTCCAATCCGAGATATTGATAGCTTTCTTCTTTGGCCATACTAGCTATTCGTTTTTCGGGATCGAACTGGAATCCCGGATGTTCCGTCTAATTGCGCCAATTTTACACTTGTCCAAACCGAACTCCATCTTAGTGTCCTCGCTGTATCTTTGTATTGTTTGTAGCAGTGTGTTTAGACCCCCTTTTTTGCGGATATAATTTTAATATCGTCCATGTATGCTAAATGGTCTATATGTTGACCATTTTGGAGTTCAAATCATTTGTTCCTCTTATTTAACATTCTCGAGAGCGGTGCAAGTGTCACACAGTACCATAGTGCACTTAAAGCATCGCCTTGGAAGATTCCTCTTCGTATATGGATGGTGCCTATGTGGGTTTGCTGTTTTCGGGTCTGTATAAGTAGGTTTGAACTCCATTGTGGCATTAGATAGTGCAGCAGTTTTGTTATTGCTGGGCTTACTTTATAAGTTTTAACCACTTCGACTAGAAGAGAGTGTGGCACACTGTCAAATGCTTTCTAATAATCGATATATGCGACGTGTTTGGCTTCCTCGCTTACAATCATATCTATTGTGAGCTGTTCTTTGCTTCCTCGGCTGCCTCTCCTGCATCCCTTCTGCTCTTCTGAAAGTATCTTATGATTATCTAGATGTTGGTCTATGTGGTTACATTATTATTATTATTATTTAAACAAAACTTCCTGTACTTGTGACCTATAATTAAGTTGAAAAGTATTTCTGGATCTGATTCAAAGTGAGGAATACCACAGTCACAGTGTGACGAAGGACCGCCCTTCGACGAACTAAATCAAAAATAATGAAAAATAGAAAATATATTTCCTTTTTTTTATTTTTTAAACGTAAGAGGATATTTTTACCTAAAGTAATTGTTACTTCCATTATTATTAAGATACCCTTCGGCAGATATTTAAGATACTTTTAGGGAGCTAATTAAACGCCTACGCTTTTCAGAGGCAATTTGATGGCAAAAAATAAATATAAAATATAATACCTCTCGTCTGGATAGAATAGAAAAAAATAAACCTTCCTTCAGGTAGAATGTAATTTGTTTCGTAATCTTAAAAGCAAACAACACGAAATTAAGAATTTCTATTTTCGCTGAGCAAAAATTCATTGTTGATCAAAATGTCAAAGTGTAAAGCATGCCAGTAAATTAGATGAAGGCCAAGGATCTTACATCAAGGAGGATACCACTTTGTTCACAGTCTTTGAAGAAAAAACAATTCACATTCTTGGATTGGTTGGATTGTAGACATCTTTCCAGAAATACAATCGGGGCGCTCTGAAAATCAGTATAATTATTCTTTGTCGAAGAAAACATCTTATAATTAAATAACACCGTGTATAATGCAGTTCATATAAATATTTAATAAATCTTGATTCCTCACAAAAAGTTATAATACAATAATTATTAAAAAATGGATCCAAAAACCGAACCAAAATAATATCCATATTTTCAGAATATTTTGGCATATTTCTGCATATTTATCCATATGCATGCAATTTTGTTTGTTTTTAACTTCAACTATTATGACAAAGATTCGGTAAAATGGTAACAAGGTGTACTGTCAAGATATGTACACATCGAAAAAACATACAAGAACAAACATTCGTTCTTGTTCACCTTGTTTTTTTGTGTTCTTTGTTCATTGTTCGTTTTTCTGTCTAAATAGACGCAAGAAAACATTTGTTCACTCTTGTTCCACTAGTTAGATCACCTCTTTCTGTACGAATAGACAATAGTAATTATGGATGACCATGAACAAAGTCTATTTGCGAGTGCGGCGTTTATTATCTTGTGTGGTTTACTGAAAAATAATTAAAAAAAGAAGGAAAAGGCCTTGGTGGCAATATACAGTGAAAGTAGTTTATTGAAAGACTTACAACTAAAAGAACATTCCGACGAACAAATATCCCGTCTACACCAAAACTAGATAAACAAAATTTCTCTTTGATGTACCGACGTCTCCTCGAACATGTGTGAACAAGAAGAAACAAACGTTTGTTTGCTATATTTACCGTCCACATAGAACAAATGATTGTTCTTGTATGTTTTTTCGGTGTGTACATACCTTAAAGGAATACTTTGTAGTGAGAATGGCCGTAGTAGAGTCGGCAATTCTCCTCTTACGCCGGCAATGGCAATCATAATATTCATACGAAGTATGTCGTTTTCGATCAGCTGGCGCACAGTCAGAACAGCAGTTGGTACTGTCGAAATCCTTAAAATACCACCAGAATTAGAGATGGGCAAACCTGTTCGTTTTGATTACCAGTTAAAGCTACTGTTACTTATAAATAGCAGTTCCAAAAAGTTGCGGCGACTTATCAGCACATATGGTTAATAAAGAATGTGAACTACTAATTTAAGTATCAGTTAGTTTAAACAGCCATAGCTGCTTCGGCCAAATAATAAACAGTTAAAAATAACAGAATAATCCATCTCTACCCAGACTTTCTGGCAATGCAAGAGTAATTGAGTCAGCTGATCGAGAAGGGTGTACTGCGGATGATTCCGTGCAATTTTAATTGCCGCACGAGTAGAATTGCCTACAGTAATACGGATTCCATTTTCGCATTGTATTCGCAACGTAAGAAGTATTGGACTAGCTGATCGAGAACGGTGTACTGCGCATGATTCCGTGCAATTATAATTGCAAATGCAGATGCAAGAGAAAAAATTGCCGATTCTAATACGGCTTTAAGGTCAATTGAACCTAACCGCGCGTACTATAACGGGATTTTCTGCCCGCTTGATTAGTCTGGAAATATTTTTAACCGAAGTTTAAACCACTGTGCCCGCACCGTGTCTCGGGCATTTGACACACGCGATCCCGGGTCTCAATCCGTACATTTTCGACTCGATTACTTCTTTTTGATCAGCGTACTGCGAACATGAGCGGTCCTTTCAAACGCCGGGCTTCCTTAAAGACCCTACCGCCTGTCGGGGGACTTCGAAAGACCTCGATAAGGCGACATTCTTCGACGGGGCTTCCCATCAAACCCTTAGCTCTGTCCCAGCAAGAGGTGCCTTGGGACGTCTTGGATCGGTGCATTTTGCCGGTAGTTTGCTGTCACGCTGCCGCGTTTTCCCTTAGCTCGGTGTTGAACCTTTTACAAGTGTCCCAAGTGACTACGTTTACACTGTTCGTGATATTTACTATAGTGGTGTTAGGGTTAGTGTTCTTTTACCATAACTTGAAGGTAAGCATTAGAGCTTATAGCAACAGTTATATAGTGGTTTTATACCACCACCTATGCCGCAACCTGTTCCGTTAGATAAAAATGTTTCATGTTTGGGAAAACGTATCTTCGTACCGCCATTCCCAAAGGGGCTCTGAACCTCGGACATACGCAGCTCCGCCAAGGGCTATCAGCCCTTGGCTTCTCGCATTGAGGAATGGCCTATCGATTGGGTAGTACGTACCGTCCCCCACGAGATATCCGATATCACTCTTCTCTATTTTTTGCATGACGCTGGATAGTAACGCCACGACCTATACCACTAAAATCCACCGAGTGTAAATCGGATTACAAGCCGTGGGGTTTGAACCTACGAACTCTCCTCCTTGAATCCAGTAACTGTCGCTTTAGCCAAGTAGGTTTTAAAAGATACCTTTTTTGTTTGGAATTGAATGATTAATTAATAATAAAATAATTGTTTCGAATATATCAGTAGCGTACCTACACCACTTGATGTATGGTTTTATATCATAATAGTATATACGAGCGTTTCTCAAACTGGGGTCCACGGACCCCCTGGGGGTCAGCGAGCAACTTCTTAGGGGCCCGCGAACCAATAAGTGAAAATAAAATGTCACAAAACAAAATATCGTAATCGACTTAATGCTGAAATAAATATACACGGCTACAGCTTATCTTCAAATAAAGCCCTACATAAAGTAGATGCGTGAAAGTAGAAAGCAGTATAGTTGTTGCAGAATTATGCCGTTGACTCTTACTGCCATAAATAAAGTACCTGATTAAACCCTGTTGTATACGCCTCAACCTCTTCAAAGCTCAATAAATGGGATCAGGGCCGGCTTGAAAATGTATACCACACCACATGATTTATTTTTATAATTTAAAATAAATAGATAGGTATTTTTAGTTTATGTGCCTATAATAAATGTAAAATAATGATAACAATTAATGATAATTGAAAATAATATAATTTAAAAATATAAGTATTAGGATAACAAGTGCAATAAAAATTAATTAGATTCTAAGAAACTATTGATAATTTATTCAAAATTTTACTTTGTATCACTATCACTATCTTGATCTAAGCCTAAACTTATAATTAATGGTTGAACATTTGTAATCATACAATTGTAAGAATTTTCCACCTTAAGTACATGATGTACACAGTTTTTCCAGCTGTCTGCAGAGATTTTTCTTACTTCGTTTTTAATTAATTCTATTACAGATGCATTTAATGTAGGAGAAATATTATTTCTCCTAATATTGGATTTTAATTGGTGCCATATTAGCTCAATAGGATTGAATATACAATAGTACGGAGGAAGACGCAACACTGTATGTCCATTTTCTGCTGAAAGATTGTCACACTGTAGTCCTTATTTATTTTAAAACCTTTTAATACTTCTAGCAGTACTCATTTTTTGTAAGTTTCTTCAAAATATAAATCATTTTCAATCATAAAATTTTGAATTCTGCTTTTGTATTATTAGAATTGGGAATGATTTTTGCTTGCCGACTATGATAACTAGCATTGTCCATTACAATGACGCTATTCTCAGGTATATTTTTAAGGAGTTTATGTTTAAACCAATATTCAAAAAGTTGTACGTCGGTATCTTGATGGTAATCTAAAGAAGAATCTGCTATGTTTTGCAATTTGTAACAAACCCGTTCTCTGAACCAGCATGTAATATTGTGATTCTTTTGCCTTTATTTGATGGTGCCTTGGTATAACATTTTTTGGAAGAATCATCCCAACCTTTTCTTGGAGTGTCATGGGTATCGAACCATGTTTCGTCAAGGTAAATAATTGGACGATTTTCTTCTCTAAATTGTTTAACAGTTGTTAAATATTTAAGTCTCCATTCCCGTAAACGTTGAGATTCCATTAATGTTTGTCTTTTATCAATGCTTCGGTATTTATTCATTATTTTACGAAATATTTTCCTAAGGCTTGAAAGGCTACAAGAGATATTTGTTTCGTCTTTAATCAGCCGCTCTTTGAGGGAAATCAAAGTGGGTACAGTTTGTGCCTCATACATTTATTAAATCTTTCTTCTTAATAAATCCATGTCATTTCCGTCAATGCTTCCAAATGTGCCAGAATCACTCCGATTTTTTCTAGGATTAACAGGTTTAAGTACTATGTCTCTTACCGAAGATAAAGGAGTTTTTGTCAAAGTAGACGTCTCTGCTAAAGCATCTATCGAATTAAAATTTCTACTCAACAACGATTGATACACATTTTTAATTATTAGTTTGGCATCGGTAGATAAATGTTTTCTTTTAAAAATAACACTTGAAGATGCCCCCCTATCAGCACAATTCCAAGACGCCACATTCTACCACTAATAAGCCTAACTAAAAATTACTCGCCGGAAAACCACTAAAGATTAAAATTATTAAAAATCACTTTGTATTTATATATGCATCAGGCATAGGTATAAATTGAATTTGTATACCTGGTCCGGCTTGGCTCGAAAAGGTTTTAAATTTTGTGATTTCCTTATTTATTTTAAGGTCGAAGGGATAATGAGGTTTTATTGCAGTCAATAGATCAAAGTATAATTCTGCAAATACTATACCATCCATCTTACTAGGGTCCATTTTATGCACGCGATTCTTGTCGCGGCGTTTCCGCCCATAAGAGCAATGTGTTATGAAAACGCGGCGATAAGAATCACGCGCATAAAAGCAGACTAAAAGAGCATAGGAACAATGTCTTTAGAAAATGCTCCGATTTTTATCGCGCAACACAAAACATCGTGGCTCTAATAATAAAGGAGGTTAGCAATAGGGTCGACTTAATCGAAGCCATCCTATATAGCACTGTAGAGTGTCGATAAATGTATTTTTGCAAGCTCTCAAATTCTTCTATCAATGATCTAGAAATTATTGTAAATATTTTTCAAGAAGATATAACCAAAATGCAAAATGTAATGATGCCATTCTACAGTCTACTCTATCTCCCTCTCCTTTCTCCTTAAACAAGAAACGAAATTTGTTGAAATTAAACGCCAAAAAAATTCATACAATGTTTATACATTAATAAAAAATTGATACAAAGTGTCAGAAGTCAGATGGAACAGACAAAGCTCCAGGAGAGTATTGAATACGTGAAAATAATGTAAAATAACTAACACGTACTTGACATAGCTTACGCTAAAACAAATGAAAATCGATTAATAAGTACCAATATGTGAGTTTCTTAGATTCTTTTCACGTATACGAGGACAATACCAATGCCTTCTGAGGGAACTTACCCACTAAAAGATATCTACAATATATTTCTTCTAGTCTCAATGTTGTTCCAAATACGTATCCAAATACCATAGATGATGACACAAACACCAATATTTACTTTAATCGATGAATTGTATGTTAATAAAAGAGTAGACTCTAGAGGAAAAATGTAATTGGTATAGTTTCCAATGACAATTCACTAGCTACAACCATTTTAGCTTTTATGATATATTCGGCTTTTGGAAAATTAGTTATTCCCAGTACACAATATTAAAGGTATTCAAATGGTACCAGTCACAAAAAATGTTATTTCTTTAGTACAAAATCGTGGCTTTACTGTTGTAGATATAATAACAGATAACCATAGAATTAATCCGTTAATATTTTCAAATTTAACAAATAATTTAATCGTTTTTCCAAATCCTAATGGTCCTTCCTGGTAGTAAAGTATTTGTCAGTTATGATTTTGTACATATATTTAAAAATATAATAAATAATTGGCGCAATCTAAAAAATTTAGATAACACAGTTCTATATCCCGACTTTGAAATTTTTAATGAGATTAAACACGCAAAATTTCAGGACATTAAAAATATTTATAATAAAGAAATAAATCTGGTAACAAAGAAAGAATACAAACTTAATCATAAAACAGTCTATCCCAACAATCTCGAAAGGCAAAGAGTGTACTTAGCAGATAGTATATGTGAAAATTCTACTATCTCTTCTTCAAAAGAATATAATTTTCATGACACCGCCAACTTTTTAGAAATTCATTGGTGGGATATTGTAAATAAGGAACACGGGGAGTTTAGTCAGTAAGAATCTGACTACAGGGTGTCTATGAAAGATTACCAAAAAATACTGTTCATACATGTTCTGCGTTTCAAATTTCATTCCATTTCCAAATTCCCATTAAATAACATTTGGCAACAGCGCATCGCTGGTCTCGTCACGGCCTGTAGTGCAGACGGTAATGACAATACGCTGCTGGAGTTTAGTGCGTTCTTCCAGACTCACCCTGTATAACTTAGAATTATTAAAATGCATACGACTAATCCACACAGACGTTTACATGATGACAAACACAAAAAAAAATCGTTCATTAAACCAAGATTTTAAAAAATAAAATTATTTGTCAAATTCTATTTTAGAATAGATCTGTATTGTATCCAAGAGCAGTTATTAAGCTATTTTTGCTTGCCGTGGTTCATTTACACCGTTATTTATTGTTTCAGTCTAAAAACATTGTCGATGCTGTTGAGAATTTAAAAAATTTTGGCATCTCGCTACTAGTTATTAGGCAAATATTGTTATGATAAATATAAAAATAAAAGTTATACTTGCCAAGTACATTATATCTAAAAGGTCATTGAAGCTTCGACACCGGTATTCTCTATCGCTGCCCATAAATAATGTCCTTACCGATCTTCTTCAACATGTGCAATATTTTAAGAAATAATATTTGCTATATTTTCTTCTGTTATTTTAGTTTAGATTAGCTCATCTTATTTTGCCTAATACAGATACCAAAATTCTAATTCACATTGAATTGCAATATCAAAATTGAACAGGTTATCAATAAGTGTAATCGATTTTTAGGATTTATTATAAGAAATAGTTTAAATTTTAATAATCCTCAAACAGTTCTAAAATTATATTATGCGTTTATATTTAGTAAACTTGGTTTTGCATCGGTTGTTTGGAACCCTCAGTACGCGGTTTACCAGCGAAGGCTGGAAAGTATTCAAAACAAATTTTTACGGTTCTTATCACGAAAAACAGACATAGCTATAGTCAATAGCAACTATAAGCCTATAATGGAAAAATTTTCTGTAATGCCACTTACTGAGAGACGAGTGGTTTCCGATGTAGTTATGATCTACAAGTTGGTGAACGGTCTTGTTGATTCGCAAACGCTAAGGTCAAAGTTAAGCTTTAATGTTCCGGTTAGGGACTTAAGGCTTCAAAATACTTTTAATATTCCACTCAGAAACACAAATTCTGGAAAAAACTCTCCTCTCTGTAGAGCGACTAGAGCATGTAATAGGCTTTCTTTAAGGATGGAAATGTTCGATATGTCTATAATTAGATTTAAAAAATGTGTAAAATCAATGCTATAAAGGTTCATAAATTTTAGGTTAATATAATTTAATGTATACTTAATTTAAGCATTAATAACTCCCACTAGCCAATACCACAGCGTGGATGCTATATTGGGTTCAGTGCCTGTTGTATCCCTATTTTGTAAATAAATAAATAAATCAAGAAAAAGAAGCATTTCCTTTTGTAGGATGCCATCACATGTTGGCATTATTCATTTGTTTATCCTTATTGTATAAAAGATATTAAGGATCGTCTGGTGGTTAAGAAATAATTTCTCTATCCATATTTATATATGTACACAGCTGAGTGTACACATGAGCCAAATATTGACACTTATCACCCTTTTTTCTTGTTTCTTTTTCCTAAAACGTTCTTGGTAATTCACCGTCTTGCCCACAAGCATTTAAATTTTATTAACAATTGATATGTGGATACTGGAGAACAATATTATCACCACCATCTAATCTCAATTTTCTTAAAGAAATAAAACACACAATTAATGTAATTTAGTTATTTCGTTCAATTTTTTTTTCATAAAAATTACTTTTACAATATAACATTCCCTGAATGCCATCGTAAAGGTCTTCTTAGTGCAAAAAACATTTTTAATTAGAAGAACTTATATATAAATTCGTAATAACGTTACCGGAAATCTTTGAGCACGTGTTTGACAGATTCATATGCGTCGTATAAATTTGAGCAGGTCTAGCCCATCAGACAGTATTGTATTATTTGTCAATTGTTGCATTCAATTTTAAACTATATTGCAACTATAAAGCATGATCGGAGAGAACTACCAGTAACCACCAACCAAATATTGTCATTCTTTACTTAAATCTGTTCTTCAAATTTTTAAAATGTCAATAATTTATTGTAAAATACTATTTTCCCAAAAGATATATTTTTTAAAGTCCTTAGAAAATTTTATGATATAAAATTCTAAAGCAAGTAAATACAAAACGGTCAATATGAAAATTAATTTGCAATAAAAAAAATTACATTTTGAGCTGGTAGACTTCTAAACATTAAATTTAGTTGTGACAAGGGAATGGGGATCTAATATGAGAAAAACGATAACCGTAATGATTATAAGGAAGCCGTTATAGAAACTATTAGATGAAAATATTTTTTAAGGAAGATGGATTGGGACGTGTAATGCATAATCTATATCTTCTCCAAAATTAATCAATCCATCTAAGAAATAAAAAGCCTATGCTTGTCAGGTTACAAGTAAATGATGTAGCGTTTGAAAATTTTCTAATTAGTACTAGTACGTAACGAAATTTCCAAATGGACCCAAAAATGGGCAACAACACATAAAAAATTAAATATGCTAATCAGTGATGAAGATGAATGATTGGCAATCTATCTCGCAGATCAACAGCAGTAAGCCAGTTATCTTAAAATGACTGGTCATGTGAACGTAAACTCCATCAAACCCTATTTCCAGTTAGATTCAGTATTTCAGAATACCTTTTATAACGAAAATAAGAAAAAACTAGAGCTTTAATAGAAGAACAACCATGGACATCTTCGCATTAGCTTCAAATATTATATTATTTAATAATAATATTATTAAATAATAAATAATATTATTTCGTATATTAGCTAGGTGTTTTTATATTTTCTATAGTAAAATTAAAAAATTGTTTACTCACTTTGATGTTTTTGCTTTGCTTTGCTTCACCGCTAGTAAGAAAATGGGCGCCTCTCGTAGCTTTTTATTCAAGTTAGTTAACTTTTTTAGTCAATCGATTTAAATGACTAACAAATAAATCTTAATAGCGATCTTGTGAATCAAGCTCTGTGTCCGATCAGTCAAATTGGATAATATTTCACGATATGTACGATTCCTGTATGTTCGGGTGAATAAATAGCTCTAAATAAATTAGTGGAAGCCGTGGCATGTAAAATCCAAAAATTTATTTGACGGCAGCATAAATAAATAATGTCTTAATTAATATATATTTCAAAAAGTTTGTTAAGATGTAATATTATTACTTTTTTAAAAGTTTTCTTTGTACCAGATAAATAATACGAAGACAAATTGAGACGTAGTGACATCATAAATAGGTACCTACCCATGAATCTAAGAAAAACTGCCGGTTTAAACGCCCCTCCCCATTTAAGATTTTAAGGGTAACATCCACAACTCTCTGGGAGTTAAACGATGAAGGCTGCCAATATTTTTTACAGCGTCCCTTTTCACAATAAAACATACGTGGGTTTGTGGTGATAGAATAAACAATGTGCTGTTTTGTATCTCTTGCTTGTATATGTATATATATAGACATAATTTTGGTCAATGTGGCACCATTTATGGGTGAAAATTGTCTTTCCGGCACCCAATTTTACGTTCCAGCACCCGACTTCGGGTGCCGATACGTTCTCAGTGTATAATGACTCCTATGATCTTAAATAAGTATTGGAAGCTTCTCCTGAAATTTTTGGGTTGGTGCCGGATAGACAATAATTCTGAACGAACATATTGATTAGTTCGGTCGTCTTCCGATGGGGGCGCTGCGGTTTTATACAAGTGTATATAAATTTGTAAATATAACCAAAGTGGCACATCCAAATATTTTTGCGTTCTAGCACCATAAATTTGGCAACGCCGATTTGCTTCTAAATAATATGCAGTGGCAGTGGATCATTCGGCACTTGTATGTATGATGCGAAATTATAATATGGTGTTAGTAAATAGGTTTTGAATACGTTTAACTGATTAACTCACTCACTCCTTCATCACGATGTAGTTCAAACTAATTGACATAAGAAGCTGAAATTTGGCATATATTTTTATTTTAGGAAAAACGGGACAATGGTCTGATTACGCTAAGTCTATGCACATAAATGTACAGGGTTATCAATTTAGTGTGTCTCACTTTTAAGAGCGTATAACTTTCTTGTATCTTGAGTTAGCGCGTTAATTCAAAAATAAAGATGTAGAATTTTTAGCCAAGTTATTATGAGTGTTGTCAAAAATTACAGTAGGTGTGATAATAATATGTCAGACCGAAAAACAATTATTATTTTTTTTTTAAATGGGACACTATGTATCAGAAGCGCATTAGATCCGATCTCAAAAATATAACACACATACGCATTATTTTCTTCAAGTGAGTTGTAGAAAAATAATTTTATTAACATTGGAATAACTAGAAAATAACAAAATTTTATAACATTAATTTAATAACTAGAATTATATAATAATTATTTCATAATCTATGTTGCTCCATTTTCGATACATTTACGAAACACTTTTACAATGTGACTATTAATTTTTAATAAAACTTCTCTAGTTTGAATCTGAAGGATGGCGTTTTCAATTCTAATATACAGTTCATTCAACGAATAACATGATGTATTATAAACAATATTTTTAATATAAACCCAAATGAAAAAATCGTTAGGTCTGGGCTTTTCTGCGGCTATTTTATAGTACCCGATTTTGCAATCCATTGACATATTTTGCGTTTAAATATGCAGTTACTGGAGCGACACTGTGTGGCGGCACTCCATCTTATGATGCCATATTAAACTTACGGTTAGAATGGGTAAATTATCTAAGCTAATGATTCAGCCGATACTTGGTGGAAATCCATAACTAATATTATGACAAACAATAAAATTACGTTATATTTATTTTCCACTATATTCTTAAAAATGACATGTTTTGCTTCTTCAGGTTGAGAACAATCTTAAAATATTATTAAAGGTACAATGACGGTATAGGGTGTAGGAGATGTAATAATAACAATGGGATTTTCCAAATGGTCGGTATAGTGATTATATAAATTATTTTATAGGTTTATTTATACAAGTAATTGCGGATTAGTTAAATTAATTTAACAAGGAGAATTGTTAAGGTCTATTTGATCATTCAGTAAAACATCGGTATTTTTAAGTTTATATATTTCCATGGATTCTAACAGATTAAGTTTTATGCCTTTGTTTTCAGTATGTAAGATTATAAAATTCGAATCGAAATTATGCTGGTTCTCTTTTAAATAGCTGGAATAATTAGAATCTGTTTTATTTTATGTAACTATTATAATGTTTTTGTATTCGTTTGCCAAAATATCTCCCTGATTGGCCAATGTATGTTTTCGGATTATCTTTACATTTTAGTTTATACACCTGATTTTCTATTTTTATGATTTTTAGTTTTATTATTTTTTTTATATATTTCCCTAAAGTGTTGTTAGTTTTGTAAGCTACCCTTAGGTTGAGTTTATTAAGAAACTTACCCACATTTTTACTAGGTTTTCCAATAAATGTGAGAACTTTAAATTTATATGCTGACGTTTTACTCTTTGGGAAAACTAAATCAATAGTTTTTTTGTAAGACTTTTTCTTTAAGATTTTGTTAATTAAATTCGAAGAATAACCATTATTGACTGCTATTTGTTTAATGATATTTAGTTCTGTATGAAACTTATTTTTGTTAAGTGGGAGAGTTAGTAATCTATGAATCATACTGTGGAAAGCTGCTAACTTGTGTCGTATTGGGTGACTAGATGTAATGTAATTGTAATGGATAGTTGTGTCTGTATGAGAAGATTTGTGGCAAACTGAGAAAATATGTTTATTATTTTCTCTTCTTACAGTTAAATCTAGAAAGTTAATGGAATTCTGGTTTTCTTCTTCTATTGTGAAATTGATATTTTTATGTAACTACTGATATATTCGAGAAATATTTTTAACTGCCTTTCCGTTCCGAGAAAATATGTTAAGATGTCGTGAACATACCTGTGCCAATAAAGAAACTGTTTAAAAAGAGGGTGTTTACTAATTTTACTTTAAAAAAAATTCATAAATATTTCAGCAAGTAACGGACTGAGTGAGTTCCCCATAATAAGACCATTTTTACTTGTATAGAACATATCGTTAAAGTCGAAATAATTTTGTTCTAAGCAAACTGTAGGAAAACTGATTATCTCTTGTTTCCTTATAAAATTGACATTATGTAAAGTAAGGAGTTGTTCGACCATAATAATTGTTTCGTCTATAGGTTTCTTAATAAACTCAACCTAAGGGTAGCTTACAAAACTAACAACACTTTAGGGAAATATATAAAACATAATAAAACTAAAAATCATAAAAATAGAAAATCAGGTGTTTATAAACTAAAATGTAAAGATTGTCCGAAAAAATACTTTGGAAAAAGAATACAAGAACATTATGATAGGTACATAAAAGATAAAACATATTCTAATTATTCCAACCATTTAAAAGGAAACCAACATAATTTTATAATTTTACATACTGAAAACAAAGGCATAAAAACTAATCTGTTAGAATCAATGGAAATAAATAATCTTAAAAATGCCGATATGTTACTGAATGATCTAATAGACCTTAAAATTCTCCTTTGTTAAATTTATTTCACTAAGCCGCAATACTTGTATACATAAACCTATAAAATAATTTATATAATCACTATACTGACCATTTGGAAAATCCCATTGTTGCTATTACATCCCCTACACCCTACAACAACATTATACCTGTAATAATATTTTAAGATTGTTTTTCGTTAGATATAGGAAAATATTCATTCATTCTCAATCTGAAGAAGCTACAGTGATAGCGAAATATGTCATTTTTAAGAATATAGTGGAAAAGAAATATAACTTAGTTTTATTGTTTCTCATAATATTAATTATCTAAGCGATCGTCAATTTCCTCCTGCAGCATATCATTCAAATACCGTGGGCCAGTTAAGGAACCTTCGAAAATTGTTGGGTTCATAACCCGATCTCCAATTATTCCGCAAAAAACCCTAACGCTTTTTTGAGGTTTGAGTTTATTCTTATTGCGTCCATTATATATCTACAAAAATGCAGCCTATTTTCCTATTGCTCAGGCGTTAATTTTTGCACTCTTGTAGGCTTTTATGGACGGAACTTATATTTTTTTAAAATCATTTCTACTGAACTATACGATATAAGCAGCTCTCGTAGTATATCGGATATAGATTTGTAGGAAATTGTCCGAAAATGGGCTAATGCGTTCATTTCCATTTCTTCCGTAGTTATTGTTTTTTCTTTATATCTCCAGTCTAAAAAAAATGTTTTCTTCAGCCGATAAAATATTTTTTTGGAAGGAATCCGTCTATTGGGGAACTGAAGCCTATAATTCCTAAGTGCTAAAGGTTGCACTGCCCGTTTGACGAAAAATATGAAACATAAAACCCTTTTCTCCCACTGAATAATAATATTTCATATTAGTTGGTTTTTACATAGAAAATAACTTTTCTACAAAATTCGACACGATTAATAATGCTGAGAATAACAGACTGAAATATAAATAAAGATAAAATCCATAGCAGTTTCATAGCTGTCTTGATGCTTTTTAACAATAATATATTTTTACATATTTTAGGCAATGCTTGATGGAATGAAGAAAATAATGCATATGTGTGTTCTATTTCTGAGATCGGAAGAAAAGGCGCCATCTAATGCGCTTCTGATATATAGAGTGTCCCATTTAAAAAAATAATAATAGTTGCTTTTCGGCGTGACATATGATATCTACTGTCATTTTTGACAACACTCATAAAAACTTGGCTAAAAATGCTACATCTTTGTTTTGAATGAACGCGCTAACTCAAAATACAAAAAAGTTACAGGCTCTTAAAAGTAGGACAAACTAAATTGATGTGTCAAAAAAAGGTACTCTAAACTAATTATGATTATTTCGTTAAGACTTATATTCTCGTTTCTTAGGTTCAAGACTACGATGGTCCGTCATTCAAAAAATCTTAATGAAGAGATATTTTAAAAAACAAATAAAATCAAAGAAAGAGCTTTAGAATTAACATTTACATTGTTAAAATAATTTTTTATAGAAGGCAGTGGGTTTAAATTAAGATATAACATTTAATGTTAAGTAACATTTCAAAATTTCATTTTACTCTAAAATAAAAATTAAGGATATTTCTGTCAGACAAATTAAAAATTTTCTAATTTTATGACCACTTTGTACATGCTATTTCAAGTTTTAATAGTCTAATATTATTTTTACAGAATGCAGATCTTTTTATAAAGAGTAACTTTTTTTCCTAATTAATAATACATTTTTTTTTTTAAAGTTTCTCATATGTACAGAACTTAGGCGAATACATGAATATTCCTAAGGTGTCACTTTGACCTGTAATATCACAAGTTCATATAGTTTGGTGTCATTCTGACGAAAATTAACGAGGGTGTTATTCGGGAATGTTCGGGGTGCCACTTTGACCTGTAATATCACAAGTTCATACATTTTGGAGTCATTCGGACAAAGATTAAAGACGGTGCCAATACGCGGTCCTGTTGATAATTTTGTTTTATATGTATAAAAGAGCAAAATACTTTGGCAACGCTGTAGGGTGCCAGTTTTACCAGTAGTATCACAAGTTCATACATTTTGGTGCCATTTAGGCACTACTTATATGGGTGTCAATATAGCAACATGTGATCCATTTTATTTTATACGTATAAAAGTGTGGGTGTCAGATTGGCCTTGGTTATGTGGGTGCCATTAAATGCAAGGAATACGTCTATATATACGTATTTAAACGTTTTGTTAGTTGTAGCATTTACCCGATTTTTTTCTGTTGTGAAATAATTCATAATAAGAAATATTGTGATGTGATTTCAAATTGGTGTGATATTACCTATTGTTGGTTCTGTTGCAAAACATACTTTTTATGTTTTATTTATTTATGGAATTTAATTATAAAACGGATTATAAGATCGAAGGTAAAAGAGTAGGTACCTGTAGTATTTTTTTTCTAAAAAGTTTGAAAAAGAAGTGACAGTGTGTTGCAATATATGACTACATCTCCTCAATAAACTATTGATTGCGAACGTCCTCAGTAGCGGCCACGTAAATTTTCAGATTTCATATAAAGTGTATATTTCGTACAATAGTTCAAAGCGCCGTTTAAGGTTATTTTTCTTCAATTTATTTTCATCTCAGGATTTGCCGGTTTAAATATAATAAGCCGTTTTCATAACACACTGAATTATACTATACTCTTAGCATTTCAGCACATTATCTTATTTTTTGACCATTCTGTACGTTACATTTGTGATTTTTTTTGTGGATTAGAAGTTTTTAACGTAAGCAAAACTACGTATGAAGAATAGTTTGTTCCTAAAATCATAGATGAAGAAGTTTTCCGTATTCTATATGGTGCTTATATTTTCACACACGCTGTATATTATTATTATACCAATGGTGTGACCAGCCCGGTGAGACTGCTTATGGGGGGGATCGAAATACGTAAGAAGGCCTTGGAAGTGATGCTAAGCCTACTCTGCTCTATACGCTCACAAGTAACCTACATTTATCTATCTGTTTCACTCTATCATTTAAGCGTCAATATTAGACTTACGTAGAGTTAATATGAAATGCCAAAAAGTGATTGTTTATGCAGGCGACTTGATCCTGGTCATATTTGTCTCACTTTACTGAATTACGGAAGGTTGCTAACTTCCTTCGTCTGGCGGGAATGAAAATCAAGCAACATCTGATGTGATTTAAAATGGTGGAGAAGACGCAGCATCTTTAAATTTTAAAATAATTTTTAATTTTCTAGTCTCTTCACGAAAAAAGTCATTTCCTTTTTGGTCCAAGTGAGTAATTTGTAATTGAAATATTCATTTAGTCATCTTTACTGAGAGTAAGCATCAATAATAATTTCTTTTCCTAAATCATATGGGGCCATAAAATAGGCTTGGATTTGAAGCGTGAAATATTTGTTCGGACCTAGAGCCCAGTTGAAGATGGTAAAATATTTTATGTAAATTTTGATTTACTTCCTATTTTTAAATAAAACTACTTACAAGCTTATTTCTGAAGTTTAATTTTTCATTTATAGTTACGTTACTAGCTCAAAAAATTATATAAGAGTGTGTAAGGATTATTTTTAAGTAATATTTACAGCTTAAAACATGTCAGAATCCTAATTTTGATTTTCACCACTTAGTAAATCAAATAAAAGGGTTTTGAATGTTTTTTGTTGGTTAAATGTCACTTTAAAATATTGACATTAATAAAAATTTGGACAAAAGTGACATTTGAAAAGCACGTGCGTTTGTCAGCTGATGCCAGACGTAATGGATGCCGGGTTTGTTCGTTTGTTCACACCTGCTTCGATTTGTTAACACGGCTGTTTGTCCTCTTCCTGTTTATAAGTATTCGTTGGGTGTCACTCTCTCATTTCTAAGGGATGTGCCGCCACTGAAAAAGAAAATGAGTCATAGTAATTTATCCGCTGGTAATAAATCCGTTAATAATATGGGAACTTTCGAAAAAATTTCAACGAAAAATAAAACACCACTTATATTGGCTCCTATTCCCGCTATTAAAAATATAAAAATGTTTCAGTTTTGACATAGATTTTGGAAGTTCATTAATTTAATAGACAAACAATGAACATCACAGTTGAGTAATATATTTAATTAAAAGCTGTTTATGTTGGCACGGTCCGTTTAAAATAAATTATTTAAATTTAACTGAGTTATATTTGTAATTGGGCAAATAGCACATTGTTTTCAACATTTGTTTAATAGTTTACGATAAAATGTAAAGGTTTTATACCACCGGAACTGAATCTGCATCTGGTATCCGGCGATTTCGGCTTCCTTTTTCAATCCGGCTTGGCCGGATTTGATGCCCGATTATTATATATTGTGTAAAAAACTTTATAGTCTCTGATTTCTTAATTAGATTAAAAGAACAAAATTATACTAATCTTAACTTTGAATAAATACATTGTTCCAAGAAAATAATAAATCCCATAACCTAACCTCAATATTTATAGACATGGAGTTACATATTGTTAATTTGTTAATTATGAAAGTTTTATTCGGGATTTGCTTAAACCAATATTACAATTATTATTAAAACAAATATAATTACATAAATCACGTTTATTTGGCCTGTATGGATACTATATTCTTGATAATTGTAGAAATTGAAAATTTCTACTTTACACAAGCAGTTATTATGCTTAATAGGCTGCCTAACAATTCTCTATTACTTGGTTTTTATATTTATCGTAGAAAGGATCCCCCACAATTAAAAAGAAGGACAAATATATTCCAGTTCAATTTTCTTGAGCTGGACAACCCATAGTCTAACCACATATATATTAACAGTATATTGCTAATACCATCTGCAATTATGTCCCCGCTATGGGCATCGAAGGGGGCGTTGTGAGTTTCCGCAGTTCGGAAATTTCCTTGTGAAAGTAAACATTTGGCAGGACCGGATTTCAACTTTTTTAATGTAAATTTCGCTGGTTAGTTAGGAAAAATATTGCTATCAAAATTTCGATTAGTTCGATTTAAGACAGCGTTCCGTGCATACGATTTCTGACGATATGATGATCCGACGGTGCCCTGATTGGTGCAAACTTTTGGTGCCAAATTCCGTCCGAATATTTGTAACAATCGACATGATGAGCTTTATTTTAACTTTCATCCGACGTCGTATGTTTCTTAACCTCACTTTTTTCTAAACCAAAAATTTAGAATGAATGACTATATTGACTATTTTGGGAATTATTATCAGCTACTAATGCACCAAATTAAAAATACAATAATTTTAAGGTTAGGTAGTGGACCACATATATATTATATTGTATACGAGTGACACTATCTTCTTTTTTTACAAGCTTTTAGTGAAATTCGGTTCCGAAGATGCGATAATGTGATAAGGAAAATATTTTCGTAGATATGTACATACCTGAAATACTTTATACCTGGTATTGATCCACGACTTTTGCTACAAAGCGCCATGCACTTGTGTCCTTTCATCTTAAACAAAACAAGCCACTAACCTACCAAACAGCGAATCGAATCACCACAAATTAAAAACTCTTTTACAAAAATTGTTGTTAGGTAATGAAAGTTTATAAGCACTAATATACCGACAACAATGTGGATGAACCACTTTTTATTCTATAATTTGGAATAGCATCCAGAACCATAGATGGCGACGAATAACAACAAACAAATAATGTCGGGCCGGCTCTGACACGATCGATAAAATTTCCACCCTACTGCGCAAACTCAATAGGCCCGCACCATCTCCCATAGTGGGGATACTTTTTGTATTTTGGAACGTTCGTATTGGCAATATACTGTTTATATAAGTATATGTGAGTCTAACTGGCCAACGGAATGTCTATTTGGACTTCCCTGCGTAATTTAGTGAAAAATGCAACCCAGACACGTGTCCGTCTAGCCGCTATAGTTCTCTCTGTTTAATAGTAGGGTACTTTTGATAAGAAAATTAGACCAGAATTATTATTTTTAGAAAAATAATTATCATCAATCATCAAACGTCAAATTAAATATAAAATTTGCCAAGTCAAATATAGGCCAAAGTGATACTATTTTTGCTCTTGTACTTGTAACTACAATTTGAACCACTTCTAGATCTGAAAGAATTAAACGAATTAATGATTCAAATAAGTATTAATTATTCTTGCCTCGCCGAACAATCAATAGTATTTTTTTTAATACGTACAATTTGCAAGAAATATTTTCACCTGGTTAAAATCTCGCACAACGGCTCCGGTGACTTGGTCGAAGCGGCAGTCACTGAGCACTCTAGGACGAGAGTTCGCAGGTTCAAACCCCACGGCCGGTAAACCGATTCCCACTAGGTGGATTTTAATGGTATATGCTAAACGAGGATTGATAGCCTTTGGGGGAGCAACATATGACCGACGATCGTGGTTCGAAACCCACGGTACGCTGTGGGTCCCCTCGGCGGTAGCCCTATCAGACGAGTGAAGAAGAGGAGAAAATTTTAAAAACGTTTCCCAAAGCAAACCAGGTAAACTTCGATAATACAAATTTTATTATATCAATATAAACTTCGAATATAGCTAATGCGCTTCCATCAAGCTGTCTGTCTAAGATGTCTGTCATTTTACAGGTATCTATTGAGTTATTTATACGTGCCTCTACATAATAGCTAAAAATAGTACATCATCTATATTTGATGGCGTTAGAAGTCGAAATAAAACTTCAAATTGATAGGAACTGAAAATACCGACAATCTACCTTATGCGTTAAGCTTGAACTTGACAGAAAAAAATTAAAATTCATAATTAAAAATCAAGAACGACAATCCATGTTTGTATTTTACTGTAAGTTAAGTAAATTTGTCTCACGAGGCCATTTTCACTATACAGAGTCTTCTTTAATGACGTAATTATATGTGAGAGTCTTATTCCTTAAAGCCGTATTAGAGTCGACAATTTTTGTCCGTTCTCGATAAGCTGACCCATACTGCTCGCATTGCCGGCGCATTGCGAGAACGGAATTTTAGTCTTCCGGCAATTAAAATTGCACGGAGCGCAGTACGCCGTTCTCGATCAGCTGTCTCGCATTGCCAGATATGGGTCACGCGCCATTTTCATTGCCATTGCCGGTGCTAGTCTGAGTAGAGATGGATTATTCTGTCATTTTTAAATGTTTATTAGTTGGTCGAAGCACCTATGAACAGCTAATGGCTATTTAAACTAATTGGTACTTAAATTAACAGTTCACATTCTTTATTGAGCATATGTACTGCTAATTCGTAGCAACTTTTTTGAACTGCCATTTGTAAGTAGCAGTAGCTGTTTTAACTGCTAATCAACGAACAGGATTGCCAATCTCTAATTCTGGGGATATTTTAGGGATTTCAACACTACCGACTGCTGTTTTGACTGTTGGCAATGCGCCAGCTGATCGAGAACAGTTTACTGCGCATGAATTCGTGCAATTATAATTGCCATTGCACCGGAAATTTTTATTGCCGACTCTAATACGGCTTTAAGATAGCAATATTGTTTAAAACATGGTCTAGTCATGGGCGTGCTATTATTTTTAAAAAATGTAATAAAAATATGACGTTCTTCAGTAATGGCATTTTATGTTTGATGGTAGGTAACCATTTTTATCAAGGTTTAAAAAATTACTTTTTATTAGATGTAAATTTTTCAACATGGAAAAAAACAATTACATAATTAATTGATTAATGATGATTTTTCAGTTTCGGTCGTATTAATGTCCCTTTCTAACTTTCACTTAAGTGGCAATTTAAATATATTGATTTGTGATTCCTCTTCACATACCCTATAAACATTTGCAATCACTTCAAGGGCCTAACTGAGAGGGTTTTTACCAGGAGTGTACTTATTAATTATCACAAAGCTAGGCAAACTATGGCCCTTTCTATCACTAGGCAACAAGGTGGGTACATCCACCAAATATCGGACATCGCCGAACAAGCCCGATGGCCCATCGGGTATCTCACGTGACGCATGCGCTATCAAATTACCTCTAGCTACCTGTAACCATTGTCAATGCACGATGTTGCCATATTTTTAGATTAAAAGTACTTTAATCAAAAAAAATATATTATTTTTCATTTAAAAATCAAAATAAACAGTATGAAAAGAAAGTTTTAATAATATTGAAACCATAATAGAATATTAGTTTCTTATATACCTTTTACAATTTATTTTAAATGCGTAAATATAATTTTAGGATTTTATCAGTAAGAGATTATTAAATTAAAATTTAATATATGTGGCATCATTGTTAATCCCAAAAAAGTTTTTGCCCGCATCTCTTTCGTAGCTACAGATAAACTTGCCGACCTATACATTCAATATTTATTGTAAAAGTGTGTAAGATTCTCTTGAAATCATGCCCATGTTTTATTTGAAATTTGCCATTGCTTTAGCGGTGGCATGCCATCCTTAATCTGTCTAAAAATAGTTTTCATGAGATTCATCAAAAATATTACCCACTAAAACTTCAAGCCACAGCAGTAGTAGATGTAATAATAATAAATTACGAAATTACAAAGAATATATTAAGAGTGCTATGTTTATTTTTAACCGGTCTGGATTTTTTAAAACTGAAAAATAGATATATATTAATATACTTGAAAAGAAATTTATAGTTTCTTGTTTATACCTGGGCGATTCTATGCCAAATTAATATCCTTGGTTACAATAAAAATATATATTTAACGATTTCGGTGAATCAGCACTAAGAAATAATTGTCCTATTAAACATTCATAAAATACAAAATTTTATATGTTTTGGTTTTATCGGCGAGAAATATAAACTAAACTATTTTTTATGTTCAGTTGATAGAGGCTATCAAGCATTGAGTTGGCTGTCGCAATTTCCAGAAACAAGAAAACATCTCATAGCGATCAATGATGCTGATAATGCCACGAATGGTGAAATGTTTCTGGATTTTGGGAAATTATTATGGGTGTTCTTGCACCGATTATTTTTAATCTTTATATTAATGACGCGGATGACGAGGAATTTACCTCGGCAATGGGAACGATAGTGTTTTATTGCAAAATTGTAATCGAAATTTGAATAGTGTGTTATTTGTCTGTTTGAAGGTTGTAATGGTGTTTCTTGAATAATAGAAAAGTTTTGGACTTGCATTGTCTTTATATGTTAAATATCACAATGTTTCAACTGGTAAGTATCTCCAGTCGTCTTCAGGTGAATACTAAATAAGAAAAGTAACTACAGGTCTATTTATACTAGCTATGTGCACTGAAGCATAATTGAGATGGGTGCAGTCGTGCGTTCAGTTTTGCGCGATATTAGTAATTCTAAGCTTACATCTACTTAACAAGGGCTTCCAGATATTTCTTAAATCTAATGAAGGTTTACTAAAACAGTCAGGGTTCTGGTGTATGGTAACAGCTTCCTTGAACTTCCTCCAGTGTGGTTCTTTGTGCAGGATTTCGGCTTCTGTCCACCTGATGTGATGGCCGTGTGTCCAGGCATGGTCAGCTGCACCTGATTTTCCGTTTCTCCTTTTTGAGTGTTGTTTATGTGTTCTTTAATCCTTGTTTCCAGTGGCCGTAGTGTTTCCCCAATATATAAAGAATATCCGAGAGAAATAGAAGACTAGGACAACGATACAACATCAGAACGGTATTCAGCTCGAGAGACACCTTAAGAAGCCATCTAACGAAGACGAAACCAACTAGCCAGAAAGATAGGAAAAACTGTGTCTACCAGATCCCCTGCGAATGTGGCCGATCGTATATTGGGGAAACACTACGGCCACTGGAAATAAGGATTAAAGAACATATAAGCAACACTCAAAAAGGAGAAACGGAAAAATCAGGTGCAGCTGACCATGCCTGGACACACGGCCATCACATCAGGTGGACAGAAGCCGAAATCCTGCTCAAAGAACCACACTGGAGGAAGTTCAAGGAAGCTGCTACCATACACCAGAACCCTGACTGTTTTAGTAAACCTTCATTAGATTTAAGAAATATCTGGAAGCCCTTGTTAAGTAGATGTAAACTTAGAATTACTAATATCGCGCAATACTAAACGCACGACTACACCCATCTCAATTATGCTTCAGTGCACATAGCTAGTATCCTCATATATAGTTACTTTTCTTATTTAGTATTCTGAAGACGACTGGAGATACTTACCAGTTGAAACGTTGTGATATTTAACAAATAAAGACAATGCAAGTATAAAACTTTTCTATTATTCAGTGTGTTATTTGTTTTTGTCTAGATTCACTATTTCTCAATAATACGAAAACTAATTACATCCGTTTTCACAATTACCAGGATCATAATAATTTGGATACAGAACTGCTTATAAATAATGAAGAAATATTAAAAATTAATACCTACTATAAAATTTCTAGGAGTGCAAATTGATGAGCATCTGAACTGTTTGCGCGGCAAATGGCAACTATAATTGCACGAAGTCATGCGCAGTACACCGTTCTGGATAAGCTGGCGCAATTAGTCTTGTATTGAAATGGTTCGTGCGCCATTTTAATTGCCATTGCCGCTGCAAGTCTGGGTAGATATGGAATATTCTGTTATTTGTAATTGTTTATTATTTGGCCGAAGCAGCTATGGCTATTTAAACTAACTGGTACTTAAATTAGCAGTCCGCATTCTTTATTAAACATATGTACTGCTAATTCGCCGCAACTTTTTGGAACTGCTATTTGTAAGTAGCAGGTAGCTGCTTTAACTGATAATCAAAACGAACAGGTTTGCCCATTTCTAGTTTTGGGGGTAGTTTAATGATTTCGACAGTACCAACTGCCGTTCTGACTGTTGGCAATGCGCCAGCAGCAAGAACGATTTACTGCATTGCAGGCACAAGAGAAGAATTGCCGACTCTAAACGGCTTTAATTAATATTAATAATAAATATCATTCCGAAAATTAATTTTAATATTTTTAGTAAGAATAGTATGAGAATGAATGAGAATTTCAGTAATTTGAATAAAAAGTTACTTTAATTATTCTAATTTCAATATTAGCAATTATAGTAAAATAAAGCTACTTTTTTCGTACCAGTACAATAAAGTACCATCTCATGCCCTCTAAACTGATGTATAATAAACTGACCGATACTAAGCAATTGTACATACAATCGATTAATAAATGTGTCGAATTTGAAAGGTAATTTTAAGTAAAAATAACCATCATGAAATAAAGAAAAGAAAATAGTTCCTGGGAGTTAAAGTCATGCAGGATAAACGAGCAAAAAAATGTTAAACTAAGTATAATAAAAAAATAATAATCTAATATCATATAGCAAACTTTTTGCCAGAATCTGTAAGTAATCTGTAAGCTTTTTCTAATAACACCCTGTTTTTTCAGATAACGGCAGCAGGAAAAGCTGTCCTAGTAACAGGATGCGATTCCCGCATAGGGACCGGCCTCGCGCGGTATTTGGACGAACAGGGCTTCACAGTATTCGCCGGATTCCAGAATGCTGCCGAAAGCCCTTTGGCGGAGGAATTAAAGGAAATTTGTTCGGCGAGGCTGCACGTCTTACAACTAGATGTCACCAACGAAACACAAATTCTAGCAGGATCGTTGAGTGTGGTTGAGAATTTGCCAGATGGCGCTCCCGGTCTGTGGGCTGTAGTTCATGCTGCATCGTGGGTGGCTTTGGGAGAAATCGAGTGGATTCCACCACAGGTAAAGTTTATTATTCTATTAAAATTTTTTAATGACATCAATGAAAAATTTAAGCATATTATATTTTCTAAAATTGTTATTAAAAATGTTTTATTAACGTCTAGAACTAGAACCCGCATGATGGGAACAAAATTTTATATTTTTACTTTAGTAGGGGAGACCGAGGTGATTTGTGACAGAGTAGAGTTGTGACAAATACGATTTCTCGGAATCTATGGCCGTTAGCGAGCTGACAACTGCGCACGATTGTTTGTTTATAGACGCGCTACTTGACGCAGTACGCGCCAATGGCCCACGACAAGCGGTTGCGTGATTACGACGTCTGCATGAAAAAAAACAACCGAAAAGTAAATTTTTTATAAAATTTTTGATTGTATTTATATCATGATATATTACATTCACGTGGTTATGCCATTTTTTCTTATATTGTGTGGGTTTGGAGTTTCAAAGCGTGGCATTGTCTTGCTGTGTTTGCATCTTGTTTCGGAATTACGAATTATTATTCTGAACAGATCCCGATTTTTGGCACTTAGGAAAGTTGTGACAGCGTGTCACAACTCTCCTATTAAAGGCTATTTTCTGAGTAGCTATTTTACACGTATTTTGCAATGTTTTTTCTGTTTTTTCTGTTCCTGTTCGTTTGCTTTGGTCAATTCTTACAACCTCAGTTTGATTTAATGATGTCATAGTTACTTATAAAAGATTTACTGTTATGTTAATGTTTCATGTTATTGTAGTTCCTACAATTATGCCTAATGATAATTAAAGTAATTTTATGCAAAAAAACGTGTGTTTTATGTATAGTTCATATAAAAGTAATTTTATCTATTAAAATTAGTCTAAATACACAGCTGTCACAACTTACCTTCGTACCTGTCACACTTTACCTCTGTGTTAGAAGAGTTGTGACAAAGGTAGTAGTTTCAGTTTTCGTGGATTTTCTCAGAAACCTTACAACTTTTATTGACTTTGATGACTGTTTTTAAAAGAGGAAGGATTGAGCTATTTTGCGGCATACAATTCATAATGGTGTTATATTTGTTTATTGAGATAAGTTCTTTTAAGTAAAAATTGTCACAACCCTCCTCGGTCTCCCCTATAAAGATATCGTTTTTTTTCTCGAAGTTTTAAGTCTGAATTTGTAAATATGTAAAAAGTAATTCATCAAAGAGATACTGAATTAAAAATAAAATAAATTCCCCATGTGGTACTAGTATTTATTTTCATAACATAGCAGACTTCACTTTGACGTGTGTGAAGTAAATAGATATACCTACCGGGTCCATATTTCAGGTCGGCGGTTTTAATTTGTTTTTTGGGAAGAAACTTAATTTTAAAAATTGTATAGATCTTTTCCATTTCGTTATGAATAAATTTTCATATATTACTTTATTATTATTGTGCGACAGGCAGAATTTACGCAACATATAAGAACAAATTTCTTTTTCTTAATAAAAATCAACTAAAGCCGCAAACACACTATTATCACCTCACGTGAATTCACGTGTTATCATATCGGCAAAATTGCACATGCTGTAACGGCTTAGAAACAGACTACGTACACTGCAGATCATTTTTATTACATATTTTGTGTTTGTTAAGATCGCAAGTGAACCTTGTAGCCTTCTAGCGTTAAACTCTGACACAGTATTATCACGCGTGCCGAAAATGTAAATGTGCAGAAATAAAATTGTGCTGTCAAGTATGACTTGCCGTGAGCTGCATGAGGTGACTATAGTGTACTTCTAAACCTATTTATAAGCACGCATAATATTTCGGGTATGCCGTGACATTGCGTGATAATAGTGTGCTTGCAGCTTAAGAAGCATAATTGAAGTAATCGTTTTAGTGTAGCTCACAATGTTTTATTATAAACATTACCTCATTCACATTATAAACATCCCTATAACCCTTTGACTTGTTATCGACAATGAATGGGTAAAAACTGAATGAAGTATTATTAGTTCTATTCAAGTTTCGTGAAAATTAATTTGATCCCATTGTGTTACCCATTCGATTGTTTGGTGTGGTTTCCGACAACAGGCGAGTGAAATTACATACAACAGTTCCGACCCTTTTAAGCTGTTATACTGTTATAAATTATCGGGCAGTGTTCCAATAAGCTGTTTAATAGCATGTCAATATTAAGACAAATAGTTGTCGGATAATAATAAAATATTGAACAGGGAACAAAACAGGTAAGCAGGAGATAAAATAATTATTAATTATCACTAAGTGACACCATGTATAGATACATACAGGGTGATTGATGATGGATGGCCTATTATATAGGCGTTTAAGAGGAACTGTCAACGAATGCTCTCTCTCTTTTAAAATTGTTTTAAGCCATGCAGTGGTGCCGCATCTACTAGAAAGTACGGTCCGGTCCGGGCATCTCCTGGCGCGGCAGCAGATGAAACGATTCAAGCAGAATGACCAATCGGCTAGGTTCGACTACTGGGATTATATTTGTTTACCGGCCGGGAGGCATCATATAGAAGCTATAGAAGCGTAAAGCCGGAAATAAATATATTTGGTTGAACTTCAATTTGCACTTTTTAAAAATATTCATAAATCGGGATTTTCAACTTGCAAATAGGAACGCGGAACAAATCGGGATAGTCCCGTGTAAATCGGGACTTCTGAAAACCCTGCATACACCATCAATCACTCTGTATACTCGAAACTGCAGGGTGTTATGGAAATGACTTATTATATTTAAACGCTGAAATCCTGAGATGAAAATAAATTGAAGAAAAATAACCATAAATGGCGCTTTGAATTATTAAGCGAAATATACACTTTATGTGAAATCTCAAAATTTACGTGGCCGCTCCTGAGGATCTTCGCAGTCAATACTTTATTGAGGCAGTCTCGAGGTTCAAAAAAGGTTAGCGCATTATAGGCGGTGTTGTCATATTGCAACACAGAACACTTGTTCAGTTTTTGACAACAAGACGTCTTTGACACGCGTTATCACTTCTTTTTCAAACTTTTTAGAAAAAAAACTACAATTTTAAGGTACATACTCTCTTACCTTCGATCTTATTTTAAAATAATCCGTTTTATAATTAAATTCCATAAAAAAAACACAAAAAATGTTTTTCAACATCTCAACAGTAGATAATATCACACAAATTTGAAATCACATCACAACATTTATTATTATGAATTATTTCACAACAAAAAAAATCGGGTACTGCTACAACTAACAAAACGTTTAAAATTCGTATACGTCAAGCACGTGGAACCCTCGACAGCGTCACTCCAGCCCCAAGTCTCGAAACATACTGAAGCAACGATAGTGGCGTGCAGCCGGTATCCAAGCAAGGGCGAGACACGTGGTGTGATCTGACAACACGGTTAGTATACTCTAGTGACCCACATTGTTGCTAAGTGAATCCAGATGGAACGTCGCGACAGTATGTGGGTAAAAAGGGTTTTTACCTTAGTATTTAGATATTAGATTTAAAAAAAAAGTATGTAGACTTTCTCTAGAACACGCAAGGAGTCACCAATTTAAATATAATAAGTCATTTCCATAACACCCTGTATAAGGACAGTAATAACAAACGGATCCTCACAATATGTGCGCATAACTCGGAAACAATGAGAGATAGACACCTGAATGATTGAAATAGACTTTATAATACAACAAAAATTATTCGAAAATTTAAATGAAAAGAGCTATAAATTTCAAATTTCTCTCACACTACCAAAATAGGAATAATAAAACTTAATATATTCGATGTTATAATAAAAAAAAGATTTCCCTCTTATGTTCCCTTTTTATGTTCTGAAAAATATGTTCTTTAACCGACCTATTAAGTGACGTCTATGATAAAGAAACAAGTACTTTATCTATTTTACCTAAATTTAATGATCTGAGGAAGCTCGCCACAAAAACATTAAACAGTAAGCAATAAAATGGACTGGCACAGTTAATTATTTGCACTAACGGTACTTGATTTTCAAAGAGACTAATAAATTAATAATATTATCCGTCAGAAGGCATTTTGAAAAAAATTGTTTTTAATTTTCAAGTAGCGTCCAACTGCGGAATCAACACAGGGCCAAGCATGGTTTTATATATTTTTCTCCCCTTCGCTCTTCACATGGAAACGTTCAGAAACGTCTGTACAAACATAAAATACCGATATATTAAATACCTTAGCTTTTACTACCTCGTCAAAACCTCCGCAAGAAAAATAAATAAATTCAAAATTTTCCCTTTCAAATTTTAAACAATTGTACATTTTATTCTAATATTTTATTACTTTTATGGGTATAATAAAAGTATTATGGTAGTAAATCTCCAGTGGCATGACCTAGTTAAACTTTTCCTCAGCAAAAGTAATGCTCGACGTGACTAATAATTTTATTATAGTAACTGTGTGAACTTAGTTTTACCAATGTTAAAGCTTACTTGTTCTATAATATTTTACATATTTCATAGAGTTATGGTTGGCAGGGTTGTTTAAAATATAATCAGTTTATATTGACATACAAACCTATTTTCCATATACACTTATAAGAATTTATTTCGACTTAAAATATTATTTATATACTATACGATATTAATAATATTTTGTCGTTCACAAGCGATCTTATATTAATCGGCAAATATACTTTTTAGTCAACTGTAAATTATGACACTGTTTTACGACGGACATTTTAATCGTAACAACTGTACTGGATATTTTTGTATGTTCCGCGAATATTTCTAAGCAGGTATATCAAAAGCTATGCAGATGCGGGATGCATTAGGTTGGGTAAAGAGGAAACAAAGAAAAGTTATAACGAATAGTGCCAAACTTTTAGGTTTAAAGAGTTTTTAGTTAATTAACCCTAAATTAACGGCCACCGCGTAATTTGAAATACCGAGGGACTTATAATCCGAGGCAAGTTAATTTGGAACTTCTAACTTCGTTACATGCAAACTAAAACTTTTAGCATGTACAATTATTCGTGAATCATTACTAATGTTCATTTTATTTTTTCTGTTTTATGAAAATTTTAGGTCAAAATTCAAATAATAACTTTCTGAACCGTGGTTAATATAATATTTTGCCACTACTAAGCTGTAAACAAAAATTAGCTGTAGTTATTAATTTATTAACTTGCATTATGGCTCTATTAATGATTTCACTCAAGTTACCTATGATTTGAAGTTTCAAAGAATATTGTTATTTTATTATAATTTGCAGTGATCGGGTTGCCTGCTATCAACAGTTTGAAAGTTTGTTTTGCCAGAGGTCTCTATTCGTCTTCGACTCGGGACATTTTGAAATTTATTCGCGATAAAACAGGTCTTGGAATTTAATCCCTTGTCTAAACAAAATGTATTGAAAAAATAATGCCTGATTGATCTATTTCACAATAAGGGAAATAATTATGAATATTTTGTGTATTTTTATAATCTAACACAACAGTTGAATGAAACCAATCTACATAAGTTTAACTTAACTTAAGCATTTTATGTTGATTTTAGACGTTAACAGAGATCGATCGGAATAATTATTCGCAATAAAACTTTTGCAATTAAGGTTAAACCAATGATTGATATTTAAATTTTGTTTTCTATATTTCCGTTTATAAAGTTTAGCGCATGGCTAGTTAATCAGCAAAGTCAAGATGAAGAATAACTTAAGCTTTTTAAGTACAATATTTTCTATTAATATACAAACCTAAAAAAAAATTCCTGATAATCTAATCACTTTCATTTTACATGTTTTATATTTCCACCGATTGTTAGGCTACAACTATGAACCGCGGTGTTTCCAATTTAGTTGTTGTCTTTATACAAATTTATTCCAAAGGACTTATTAGGAATTTGTAATGATAAGATTCATTACAAACACATATTACATGGTCTTTCACTCTTCCCTCTCTTATTTTGCTAGAACGTTGTCTCTCACAGCAGTGGGTTTGGTGCAAAATATTTATAAAAAGACGAATAGGTATTTATAAGGAATCCTAAAAATGTCAAGAAATATTTTTACTAAGTTAGTAAGATTGATAAATTCATCTAAATTATTGTTCTGGGAAATCTACGATACTGGGTTACTTATATATCGTGTCATATTGTTTGAAACTTCTAACTCATAGCGCTACTATAATAGAAATTATCTAAATTATTTCTCTATTATGTTTGGAAACAAGAAATAGTGCTTTAGGTGCAAATGTTACGTTTGGTAATAACCCTTTGGTAAAAGCAAATTAAGGTTAGGTCGATGGTTTTAGCAAATAAATAGCAGTCGTTAGATATAACTTTAATTCATGTCCTTAGGAGCATTTTGTCAAGTTATATAATTCGTAATTTATCAACGAACCCGTATTCGTATCACTGAAAAAAATTACAGTTAGGCTGTTGAGGTTCTTGGTCAACTCGTGGTATCCGATTAGACAAATAGCTCTCCTTTCGATGGAATCTAGTAGCCGAAGAGACCTGAGAGCAGTATTCTAATGATGGCCGAATCTGGACTTTGTATGTCAAAAGTTGTTGAGGTTTATACAACTTTTTGGTCCGGAAAAGTAAACTAAGTTGCTGCGAAGCTGTCTTGGCGACTACCACAACGTGGTTATGCCAAGATATATTTCCTCCCGCATTCACACCCAGCAAATTTATAGACGTAGCCAGTGGAATTGAGAGAAAATTGCTATGTGGGTTACATTCGACTTGGTTACTGTCATCCTAAGACAAAATTTCTTGGTTCAGGCGTGATAATTCATGCTGCCTGTATATGTATTAGAACAACTTTATTTAAAAATTCTTACGATTCATTCGAATGGTTTGCGGTATATTAGACTGGAAGACCCTATTCTTACTTTTCTGAGAAAATATATTATGAACCTGGTTATCACATTAGATCGTATTTCTCCAGCGAACCAAATACTTTTTCAGGAGTGCTGGTTCAAGAAAGTGGCGCATTAGTGATAAAGAAGACGCCGTTTATTAGTCGTAATTGAAAAATGGATTCTCTGATAGGACAAATTAGAAATTCCCGGCATTCACTACAATAAATTTCCTCTTTTATTTTTAAAAATACTTCCACTAACTTTAGGAATTGCAAAGTTCTCGAATGGAAAGGGCGTATTTTAAACGAGCAGACTGAGTGAAAATTTAATTTTCTCTTTCGAATTAGCTAAAATATGGCAATGTTCTTGGTTTTAAATGTATAATATTACTCAAAAGAATTCTCACCGGTTTTGTAAGAATTACACCTTACACTATTTACGTTTGAAATACGCAACTCGTAAGTAGGCCAAATGTCAATAACCTCTTGACTTTTAGTAATTGACTGACTGATTTTTTAATGTAATTTTATTTAGGCCGCACACATACACTTACCTTGTCGGTCTTATTTAAAAATTAGTGTCAATTTCTATAAAAACTTATACAGCGTTTTAGTAAAGAAACCAGCACATCACCGCAAAACTTCACATGAACAATGGCCATCATAATGCACAAAATTCACTTGGAGACATCGTTTCTATTAACATTGGCTTGTCTCACTTTTGTTTTTAATTAAAAAACACATTGTGAAATGTAAATAATATTTCTTCGAATTAAAAATGGCATCTGGCAACTAAAACCAAAAAAACTGAAGATGTATGTACCCTGGATTACTTCTTAGCGTACTAGCACCTGGATTCACTTCTATTTGGATACTAGGTAGCTAAATATTTATTTTATAAGAATCTAAAGTTTTACACTAACATTGCTTCAGAACATCTGTTTATTACACAGCTGCTCAGTGTAATATGACTGTGCCGAGGAGTTGTGTTTGGGTTTATGAGTAAATTACCCCACTTTTTAAACTTTCGATTTCAAAAAAAATATATGTAGCGCTTCTCTAGGACACCACAGGAGTCACCCATTTAAATATAATACGTCATTTACATAACACCCTGTATAACTCTTGACAAGTTAAAATTATAGGAAAGGAAGGCTCGATCCTTTCCTAAACCCTATACAGAAAATTTTCTAAATTTATCAATGTTAATCTTGTTAATCTGTTAATCTTTATCAATGTTAAGATAAAATCTATGTTTAAGGTAAACCCTAATTCAATTTCCCTTTATATCGGGTTTATACAGAATATGAGGGAATAGCGTATTGCCTAATAAATAACCAACTTAGTTTTCTTACCAGTGTTCCTTGAGAGGTTACAAAACCGAGAGATTATAATTAATGGCATGCAATTTAAAACTGGAACTCTCTTAGAGAATGTTATGTTGCTATTTGGCTCTTCCCCTATATTTTCAACCACGAGACGCCACTGGTAAATATGTAAGAAAAATTATTTTCTAACTACCTGACGATACATTATACAATAAGTATTAAGAAATGTTATTCTGAATTATAAACAAAACTTGTCGTATATTGCATAAGACAGTTCGATATCATACTGTAGTATTCACCTGAAGAAGACTGGAGATGTTCACCTGTTGAAACGTTGTGACAGAAATAAATAAAGACAATGGAAGTCCAAAATACGCCCATTACTCGAGAGAAAGAATAAGAAATAGAACTAAAAAATCAAACTTGTTTTTATATTTTTTTAGAACAAAAGTTTAAATTTCTGTTTTGTCTTTTTGTTCAGTTTTTTGCTTATATCTTCGGACACAATCAATAGTGTCATCAATTTCCAGTTCATATGTAAAAAAGTATGCGACGTGGTGAACGTGGTGGTTTTAGTTTGGTAATACCTCGGTTCTTCTTATCTCATGAACTAGAAAGCTTTTCTCGCTCCATCCGACTGACTAATACACCAACAAAACTTTTAGTTAGACAGTCGTGCCGACTGTGGCGACGCTAAACGGCAACGTTAAATCACAGCCCCACTAGCTCTATAATCTATTCATGTTACCAATTCAGAAGAACAAAACAAATACAGGGTCGCATTAAGAACAATATAACAAACAGTACAATCTCGAACCGTGCAGGAATAAACCTGAAATATAGTCCACACTGAACTTGGACCCTGAAGTTTTATCGCCGATTTACCAATAACAATAAGTTTATACATCAAGCACGTGGCTATCGCGCGCTGATTTTATCCTTCTGAATTGGTAAAATGAATAGAGCGTAGTTCCTAATGGATTTTCAACGATATGTACATAAAGACTAAAAAACTGAAAACATAAAACTACAGGGTGTTATGGAAATGACGTATTTAAATGGGTGACTCCTTGGGTGTCCTAGAGAAGAGCTACATATTTTATTTTCTTTAAATCGACCGTTTTAAAAGTGGGATAACAAACACTCTTACTCACAGGTCAGTCCGCGCTACTGTACAACGTTTCACCCAGATCCAATGGCAATGTTGCCAAACTTAATGTAAAACTTAAATTCCATATAAAATTATAAAAATAAATTATTTTCTACCTACTTGTATTTATCTTTATGCCTAAAGAGCGAGGAAATCCAGGCACAAAACAAATAGTTTTTTTTTTCTTTTTCATGAGAACACTCCTGGAAACACTTTATGTACGCACAGTAATAGTGAAACAGAACCGATAGTTAGCTTTTGAAAATACAATAACACATATTATACTACAGATTATTAGATTTTATTACACGCGACGAAATTTGACGTCCAGAAGAAACGTGTCGATAAAAACAATATTCAAAGATAATTTATGGACGGGCAAGATACACGCGTAAACCGAAAAAAACAGAGCGGACTGCGGAGAGTGTATTGGTGATCGACGAGATACAACGTATCCACCGCTGGTTGGTCTTAAACTAACAGACGCAAGCGTGCGACGCTATATGAAACTAGTTCGCTCAGCCGATGTAAGGCGTCAAGAGGTCATTGGCATTTGACCTACTGACGTACGTGGCTATTATTATTCCATATGTTTTTTCGGGTTGTTTAAAACAGAGTCCGTCGTAAATGTTATTCAATTAATTGTACAAAAAGGTATTACAGAATGGAAAAGTGTTTAAATTATTTTATTTTGTCTAAAGAGTTTAAGGTGTACAATATGACAACACCGGCCAGAATTCCTTGATTGCTTACATGTATCGCAGTGCCACACAGGTGTTTTTCTGGTTTGACGTCAGGTCACTTTTACCACTGACTGAATTGAAAGTGACATTTATGGGTATTTTTCTTCAATTTGTCTTTATCTCAGGAATTGCCGGTTTAAATATAATACGTCATTCCCATAACATCCTGTATAATCAGCAAGCATTTTCGTTGTTTTCTAATTAATTCCTCTAATAAACTGTTATTTTCAGGTTATAAAGAAAGCAACTGACATAAACTTCTTGGGACCTACGCGAGTTACTCAAATTATGCTACCCCTAGTTCGTCGCGCCCGAGGCAGGATAGTCTATATGACATCAGGACTGTGCAGGGTGGCTTCTCCCGTTAAAGGAATTCACTGTGGACTGTTGGCAGCTATTGAATCAGAAGCTGAATGTTTAAGAAAGGAACTGAGGTAATTTAAACAATAAAATTCAGATCCGTATTTAAAAAAATTAAGTTGTTCATGATGACCAAAGAACGAAACGCATTAAAGATATGATGATGGAATCTTGTGGATAATAAAAAGTAACAATGATGAAATGAAATTTATTTTTGGACATCGCTGAACAAAGTCAGGAAAAATAAAAACCCGAAACATAAATTTTAGATTTTTGCAAATATTTAGAAAATTTATTTAAAAATATACCAAGCGAATAATAAAATAATATTAACATTTAAAATTTTGATTCCCAGAAAAATTTATAAATATCTGGCAAAGATCCCGGTATATACCTATACCTACTACTTAATATTTTAAAATCTAAAATTAAATTTTTATGCCGAGGCAGATATCACTTTAGCTTAATCTATAATATAATAAAATTGTTGGCATCGAATGAACGACTTTTCGGTTACATCATTGCTAGATTATTTTTGGACATTTTAAAATATCCTTAAAATAGTTTCTATCTTAAATTATATGCCCTTACTATAAAATAAAAATAATATTAAAGGACTAAACTATTGAAAACAAACATAAAATAATGAAAAATAAAAGGCCTATTTATTTTTCAGGTGGTATTAATATCAAATACCAATGTATGGGAAAAATTGTTAGTTCCCAGACCACCCGATGATGCCTTATACAATAAGGGCGTATTTTTGTGTACACGGTACACCTTAAAATACTAATTCAGATTGAATGGTACTACCAAGAAGAGGAAGCCTTTTCCATTGATAGGATGTCACCACCTGCAAACCGATTTCAAACTCTTTTGTTCTCGTCAGTACAGGGTAGATGTACATACCTATCATCAGAGAAGACTCTATATTTCACGTTGTATTATCAACGGTAGTCGAGAAAATACAATACGCTCTTATTGTATGTATCGTCGGGTGGTCTGGGAAATAATAATTTTTCCATACATTTGTATTTGATACTGAAAAATAAATAGACTTTTTATTTTTGATTTAATCAAATAACGTCTGTTCAGATTATGTGGGACTGTGGCACTGCGCGTTATATTTTCTCGACTACCGTTGGTAATACAGCGTGACGTAGAGGACACCTACCCTGTAATGATGAGAACAAAAGAGTTCGAAACCGGTCTGCAGGTGGTTGCATCCTATCAATGGAAAACGCTTCCTTTTCTTAGTAGTACCATTTAATCTGAAATAGAATTTAGAGTGCTACTGTGTAGACTAAATACGTCCTTATTGTATAAGGTATCATCTGGTGGTCTGGGAAATAATAATTTATCCATACATTGGTATTTGATAAAATAATGGGTTATATTAACAATTCAATTTCTCAATTTAAATTTAATTCTTGTAATAACGAAATGACGGGCCAAGATATCATTTATATGACCACATACGGCAGCAAGAAATTCAAGTCGCTGCGGACTTACAGGGTGTCCAAAAAAAAAAACAGGAAAATTTTGAAAATTGGACATTGGTGTGCTGATGTTGGTAAATAATATTTTCAATACAACGTCAACTTGCTTATTTTAAATGGAACATTATATACATTATTATATTTTTGAATCCTACGAAAGATGCTAGCCAGATTTCGTATATAATGTCCTATATCTAAGTCTACGCATCTTTGCCATATTTGAGGTTTTATGTCCAGAAATGACGTTTGCAGACTTTAAAGTAATTATTGATTTTTCCTATAAGAAAGTTTTTATTATTTTTATGTCCTTCAACTCAAATTATTTCTAAAACTAATAGGTTTAGCCATATGACATGTTCTATAATTGTTGTTTAGAATGTTTAGAGGAATCAGAAAATGTGATCAAAAATGGGCCATTCCATTTAAAAAAAAATGAAGTTTCGGTTACCACGACTTTTTGGGCAACCCTGTATAATTACAGGGATCTAAGTTTAATAAATTTCTTTAAGACCAACAACTTTTATACAGAAAGTTTTTTTATATTGTGCACCATTTTTGAAATAATTGACTGTTCCGGGACTTTTTACACACTGTGTATATATAACCATTATATTGCCAATACGAACGTTCCAAAATACAAAAAGTGTCCCCGCTATGGGAGACGGCGTGGTACTATTGAGATTGCGCAGTAGGGTGGAAATTTTATCGATCGCGTCAGAGCCAGCCCGACATTATTTGTTTGTTGTTATTCGGCATCTTTGGTTCTTGATGCATTTTCAAATTACAGCATAAAAAGTGGTTCATCCACATTGTTGTCGGTATATTAGTAACTTTCATTATCTAACAACAATTTTTGTAAAGGAGTTGCTTATCATATTATCCGATCTTTGGAACCGAATTTCACTAAAAAGCTTGTAAAAAAAGAAGAGAGTGTCACTGGTATACAATATAATATATATGTGGTCACTACTTAACCTTAAAATAATGTATTTTTAATTTGGTGCATTAGTAGCTGATAATAATTCCCAAAATAGTCAATACAGTCATTCATTCTTAATTTTTGGTTTAGAAAAAAGTTTACATCAATCAGGGCACCGTCGGATCATCGTATCGTCAGAAATCGTATGCATGGAACGCTGTCTTAAATCGAACTAATCGAAATTTTGATTGCAATATTTTTCCTAACTAACCAGTGAAATTTACATTAAAAAAGTTGAAATCCGGTTCTATCGAATGTTTACTTTCATAAGGAAATTTCAGAACTGCGCAAACTCACTATTGCCCCTTCGATGCCCATAGCGGGGACATAATTGCAGATGATATTAGCAATATAATGGTTATATATATGTGGTTGATAAGGACCTGCTTCAATAGATTTATTATAATATTTTATATATTATTAATATAGTAACTACAAATTTCCGGAACAATAAGATTGAAAATGACATTAAGAAAACTGCAACTACATTTTCAAATGGAAACCCCCAAATTCTATAATTATTTTCTATTTAGCATATTTAACAATAAGGGTAAGTTTATATAAGTTTATACAACGTGTCCAAGATAAGGAGGGTCAGTACAGGAATCTCGGAAACCGATAATTTTCAAATGGTAAGTGACAGCTTAATACATTTCTTTAGCATTTAACCGCTTTTCAATGCCGTGATAGCAAACTGGGAGAAAAAAAAAATCCGCAGCAAAATCTATTTTTAATGCTAATTAGAAAATAATTATAAAATTTGGGGGTTTCATTTGAAAATGTATCTTATATTTAATTTATTGTTTGAGCACCCTGTATTAATAGATTAAAAGTACTAAATCTGCTAAAGCACTATTACTACTAAGGCAGATCCTTTTCAACAAGAAATCCAACTCAAATTAAATAATATAGGCTTCCTTATAGGAAAAATTAATAATCATTTTAAGGTCTTCTGACGTTATTTAGCTAAACCCTTAAATATGTCAAACGCATTGATATTTAGGTATAGAATTCAAAAATGTAATAATATATAGCCTATTTAATTTAAAATAGGTACATTGATACCCACTTATGGTATAACCGGGATTGCCACCATATTGAAAATATTTTAGCCAACTTTAAAAATTTATATATGTTTTCATGTGTATGTTTTTCATATATATATCGAGGCGGTGCCCGGTGGGATACCCTGTATATCCATATGAATATATTCTCATAAAATAATATAATGACATATACTCTAAAATATTACCACCTCGCTAAATAATACCCTGTAAGTTTGTCAACTTTCTGTACACTTTGAAATTTTAATCTCTGCCCCACAAAATCTGAACTGTTTTATTTGTTAGACAGCGAGGGATCGTTTTGACCTTTAGTGGGCGTAATGTATTTATTTATTTTTCTACCTACACAGAATTCGAAGGAATGTATTTTTATTTACCCGTTTTATCTTGTTTTCCGTTATTTTTTAAGAGTTATTTTCAGGAGAGGCTTCCAATTTAATTTAGATCTCCAGAGTAGACACATTATTTCAGTTTTAATCAGAGCCATTGCCGGAAAATGAGTTGTTTTTGTTTATTCGTCAAACAAACAACAAAATTGTTTTTGTCGGTCTAGAAATTTTCTCGACTTTAAGATCATAAAAATGAATTTCCGTTAATTTATTTTAGATCTTTCGTGTTACAAGAAAATATAAGAGGTCCATATTTTTATCACTGAATAATATAAAAATATTAAATTATAATTAGTCCATTCAATTATTATATGTATACATAGTGTTACTTAATAATATGTACAGATTTTAATAGATGATTCCTGGACCAATTTTATGTCGGAAATTTTATATACATGTTCCTAAAATGCTCTGTTTTCGATATGAAGGGTGTTTATTCCGGTTTTTTTTTCCATTGTTTCTTCGAAAATATTGGTGGCATAACATATTTTTTTGTTAAAATTGTTTTTTTGAGGTACAAAGGTGTAGTTTTATGATATAATAGTCTATAACCAATCTCCAACTGGTTTCGACATTTTTGATTAAAACCAAAAAAAAAAAAATCTTTAACACAACTTTCGACAATTATTGTACATGAACGCTTACATTTTATGGTGCACCAAGTTTGTTCGAGAACTGGCATCGATACCGATCCAAAGGGAAACCCCTTAGTGGCGTATGTGAGTCGGAAAAACCCCGAAAAATCGAAATATTTTCAGCCGGAAAAAGAGTACCTCCCCCCCCCATTTTCGAGGATACTGAACACGATGCGGCGTCACAATTTCTCTTTGGGGTTGCACAACCCCTTAAAATGGCAAAAAACCACCCCCCAGAGGGGTTAAACGCCCTTCAAAAGGTTTCCATGCAGAGAAACACACTTTCCCCCGTTTTCGAGAATGCTGAGCACGGTGGTGTTGGGTTTGCACGGGTTTGTTCGACCGTCCGACCCCCCCCCCCCCCCAGCCAATACTCGCCCCTGAAAAGGATAGGATCCTGAACACGATGGCGGAGTCAGAATTTCTCTTTGGGGTTGCGCAACCCCTTAAAATGGTCAAAAACCACCCCCCCAGAGGGGTTAAACGCGCTTCAAGAGGTTTCCCTGCAGAGAAACACACTTTCCCCGCCGTTTTCGAGGATGCTGAGCACGGTGGTGGTGTTGAATATCACGTCCGACCCCTTCCAACCGCTCCACAAGCAATACTCGCCCCCGAAAGGGGTGAATTTTTTTTATATATTAGCGGGACCTGAATGAGAGACCATTGCAACAAAAAGAAGTACAACTATTTTCCCCGTTCTCAACATCCTCGAAAACGGGGGGGGGGGGGTATATACTTGAAAACCGCTTATACTTGATAAAAACAATTCACCCTTTTTGGGGGCGAGTATTGGTCGGTGGAGGGGTTGGAAGGGGTCGGACGCGATATCCAACACCACCACCGTGCTCAGCATCCTCGAAAACGGGGGGGGGGGGATATATATTTGCCGCTGATACTTGAAAAAGACTCACCCCTTTCAGAGGCGAGTATTGGCCGGTGGAGGAGTTGGACGCGATATCCAACACCACCACCATGCTCGGCATCCTCGAAAATGTAGGAAGAGGTACTCTTGTTCCGGCTGAAATTATTTCGATGTTCGCCCGACTCACACACGCCACTACCTGGCGAAAGACGTACAAGTGGACGTCATTTATGTAAACAAAATAAAGTCCAAAAATCTAGGCAATCTTGATGCAGTCTAAAAACTTCATATGTATAGAACCCACCTTAATGAAGTGTATTTAATTCAAAGAAGAAAGATAATAATAGCTTTTTTTCGCATAAGATTTTTTAATGTTGCTTTCAACAATTAAATAGATATTTCATTTAATTTATTTGCTATCATGGCATACGAATGAACCCCACGTGGATCTCCACGTGAGGAGGAATATTTTAACGGATAAATACGTACTAAACAAGGCCACACAAGTATACAAGTTGCATAATTTCAGAGTTAGAACTCGGAATTCCGAGATGCAACTGGAAATTTGGGTGTAAAAAAAGTTTAAAATTGTACAATATTACGTAATTTCATCATTAATTTAAATTATGATCGTCCTTTCTAAACATTTATGTTGGGATTGAAAATATCTGACATATTTTGAAGGTATAGATCCTAAGGGTCAAGGGTCGCCTACGAATATGTTGTGGGTTTGCGGTACAAATTGCTAAATTAATTTAAGATAATTCGAGATACGGACCTTGGGTTAACAAATATCCATTCCATTATTTCTAAGTGCCATTAGTTGCCTTCGGTAATGATTATTTAAGTAGACCTTGTATAAAGAATAATTAATTAAATGTCTTGTTAGTACAAAGTTTAATTAACCAACCTTTTCGTGGCCTTGTCGGGAAAATACTTCTTGCTACGGCAACCGACATCATTATGAGGTCATGTGTTAATTTTAACCCCTATAAAAAAATACGGTTGTTCTTAACTTTCAAATTTGCCGACACGTTTTGCACCCTTATTTGCCTTTAAGTTTCTGATGGTTGAACTTGAGCTTTACTTTAAATCTTCATGTGTCTGTGTAATTGAAAATACCTTCCTTAATAGCGTACTAGTATGTCTGAGTGTTATTCTTTAATACGCCTTAAATTTTTGGCTATATACAGAGTGATTTACGGTGGATGGAACGTTAGACGTTTCTGGAGAACGAGAGATCAGTTGGCGTTGCCGCTTCTACCTAAAACCGGTGGCAACATCGTTATTTTAAATGGAACTCCCTATATATTTATACATTTTCAGGTTCTAGCATTCTATTTCTGAGCAACTTTTATCAATACTTTCCTATACCTATCTGTTGCCGTTTTTTAGTTATTAATTAATTTTAATTTTTTTTTAACGAAAACACGACTTAATAAATAATGGTTTTCTCCAAACTCTAAAACATTCCTAAGTTAAAATGTTGCGTACGGTTTAAAAATGCCTTTGGGTATTTGCTTTTTTGGTCATATCTGAGTTCAAGCATACAGAGTGGTCAAAAATAATTATTTGTAGGTTACTTGAAAAAATGCCCGAAACTTGATTTTTTCAAATGGGACATGTATATCAATACTGATTTGGAAAGATGATAAAAGTAGCTTTCTAAAAATATATACTTATACATATTTAACTCTTCAAGTTTTTGATTTATAAGCATTTCTATGCAAAATTTTGCAAAACATATAAATATCAACGACTTTAGTAGTAGGAGTCCATGAAAACAATTGTTAGTCTCCATGACAACTATATTTTTAGAGGAAATGTCATTCCTTCATTTGTAATTTTAAGTTGGCGGTACAATGGGAGATATTAATAGTTACTCAAATGCAATTATAATAAATTTATTTATTATACATGGACAGTGTGATAAGATTATAGGCAGCACGTGTTTAAAATTTAATGAAATATATCCAGATTTATCAAAAATGAATATTAAGAAATTTACTCGAATCCAGAACAATTTCAGAGATTTTGGTTCAGCATTAAAAGCACCAAGAAATTGGCCCAGACCAGTGACTTCTAATGAAGACAACGAAATTACCGTTTTGGCATACTTTCATGCATATCCCCACTGTTCCATACATGGACGAAGAAGATTTGGGCATTACATGTTCATCTATATGCAAAGAATTTAAAAAAATATAATATGCACGACTATAAGTTTACTACCGTTCAAGCTCTTAAACGTCAAGATTTTATGCAAAGCGTCGAGTTTTGCGAAATGTTACTAACACATACACAGGAGGATCCAAATTTTTTAAGCAAAATTATATGACCGACGAGTAAAAATTTGCCAGAGAAGGTATTTTTAATCGACGTAATAATCACTATCATCTTTCCAAATCAGTATTGATATACAGGATGTCTCATTTGAAAAAATCAAGTTTCGGGCATTTTTTCAAGTAACCCACAAACAATTATTTTTCGACCACTCTGTATGCTTGAACTCAGATATGACCAAAAAAGCAAATACCCAAAGGCATTTTTAAACCGTACGCAACATTTCAACTTTAGAAATGAAAAAACATTCTAGATTACCGAAAAAATTAATAGATTATATTTTTTATCCACCATAAAATGACAAAATAACGCAAGATCATGCCAGTCGATTTCTACACAAATAATTCCATATTTTATTTAAAAATCTAGCGGCCCTAAAAAAGTATATTATGTTGTTAGTCCGATTAATTATTTGGTGTAAGCTGATTACGGTAACTGAAATATATCCTTACTTTATAACATAACTGATTTAATAGACTGAGTGAGAAGACTCTAAAACATGTGGTTTGAGACTTCAAAGGTGAATTAATAATTTTCCATCATCTTCCATCAGAAATGTATTAAACTATTACCCCATATTCGATATGATCGAATCGACATTCGATTCGCCTGATTTCCATTTTGCGCTTTACATATGCCGATATTCGATGAGGATGACACTATCATAAGTTATTATTCATGTTGGATAATCTCTGTGAGTTATTATGCTTATTTATTTACACACGTATCTACAAGGCGTCCATTTAGGGTGTAATCTTCGATATCTCGTATAATAAAATCGATGGCTTGTCAGTGATGGCCACGAGGCCTTCTTTTATGCGAGAAAATAGATTGTTTACTTCCCAGAAAAGAAGGTCTTGATGTGCCAAAATATTTGACGTGTAATCATTTTCATTAAGGGCGAAGTACGGTCCTGTTCGCCGGTTAAGGTCAATAGTTTATCAGTCGGCATTGCGCATTGTTTACATGCGCGAGGCCATAAATTTTTCACTTTTGCTTTTAGAGTTTGGCTATCGATAGATACACGGTGTTATGGAAATGACGTAGTATATTTAAATGGGTGACTCCTGGGGTGTCCTAGAGAAGCGCTACATATTTTTTTTAATCGAACGTTTAAAAAGTGGGGTAATTCACCCCTAAACCCACACACAACTCGTCGGCACAATCATATATGAACATATTACATTGCCCAGCTGGGTAATCAACAGATGTTCAGGCACAATGTTGCCAAAATGTTTAAAAGTGTAAAACTTTAGTTTCTTATAAAAATAAATATTTAGCTTACTTAGAAGGTAAATCCAGGACGCGATTAAGGAATCAAAGGGACAGACACTTTCAGTTCTTTTTTCTATGGGAAAAACTTTATGCTCATCACGTGTCCTGATGATAGTGTGGGAGTGCATAATAAGCTTTATCACTAAACCCCAACACTAACACAATAATTATACTTTACAATAACACACATAGAACAAGAGTACTTAATCATTTCGCAATAGGAATAATAAAAACGCTAATTTCTATGGGCCATTAACCCTTTATTAAAGATAAAATGAAACACTTATGTTAACAATTGACAGGAACTACCCTTTGAAATGAATGGTCTAGTCCACCTTCGGACCAGGCGGACTTTCTTTCCGAGAACTCTCCGCAAGTAGAGCCAGCGCGGTTGCCATTTCCGAGACTATAATTATACAGGAAAGTAATATCATAGAAGGAAATTCGGCAATTTATGAAACATCGAAAGTGGCAATGCTCTATTTTTAAATATTAGCCCGATTGTCCAAAATCAGCTGTTTAAAGAAGCTGGCCGATATCGATCGAGAGAACCAACGTGTTATTTATTTTAAAAATTTTTAGATGTTAAATACATTATTTCCCAGACAATAAGGGCGTATTTTTGTCTACACAGTAGCACTTTAAAATACTAATTCAGATTGAACGGTACTTAGATGTGTTGTGATGCGAAAACTAATGTGATTTTGTGATGTGAGTACTTGGTGTTTTTTATAAATTAAGTTGGTTTTAAATAAGTCCGAAAAAGTAAATAAAATTGCATTTTTTTTTAAAGGGTAAGTGGCATTTATAAACTTTTAAGTTGTCCAGATCTGACGAGTATCGTTCGAATTGAACAAATGAGAACATACCTAACCATTTATAAACTCCGCGGCAGTTCGTTCTAGTCAGTTCACGTTTATAAATCAGAGATTGTTTCCCAGCGAACTGAACGTAAAAGTTTATAATAATGTACCCTGAAAAATAAGCAACTTGAAATCTGTCAAACGGTTATTGACTTTCTGAAGAGTTTACCCTGAAGATATGACAACACTGTTCAAGATTCACTGCCATATGTTGCTGTGTTTGCCTTCCGAACAGGGGCACCACGTGGTTATTTTTGGTTTAACATAAGGTCATGTACAGGGCATATTAAATTAAAGCACCACTTTTGGATATTTTTCTTCAATTTGTTTTCATCTCAGTAATTGCCGGTTTAAATATAATACGTTATTTCCATAACACCCTGTATAGGTCGGTGTGTTAACCCAGTCTGATTTTTCTTCTTCGCTTTTGAGCACATTCTCGTAATACTTTGATAAAATATGATTTTGATTGACTTTTGGGTTTCCTTGTCTATCACGAGCCTAGACGTTTGTCATTTAATTTCAATAATTATAGTCCCAGTGAATGTATATCGATCAATCAAGTGACTAGAATTCCTTTAGACAACATAAAAATATTAAATTTATAAAGAGATTTCAGAAAATCATTTTCAATCTTATAAGCTCGGCATTATAAAATCAAAAGCGATTTAAATAAATAAAATTGATACAAATGATTATATTGATTGAAGATTCCAGGGTCTCTAACTCTCGTACAACATATCTTAATTTGCCTACGTTATTTTAGTATTTTATACAATATTTTGTTCTTATTAATATGTCGAGAACATAATAAAATATTTTGGGCCCGATTCCAATAATATATTTAACATAATCCAGTATAAAATCCATCTAATTGATACTATCCCATAGAGTATAGTTAATAAATATTAGTTCTATACATGTATTGATTTTCCAAACCAAATAGAATTTATTTAAATATAAATTTTCAGCATTTAAATGATAAAAGAAATGCAAAGGAATGCCGCTAATATCAGATTGTGCGCTTACACGCCAGGCTCTCAGATTGTCTACACACTTCTCATTTATATAGTCCAGGTACATTTCTAGGTAGAAAACCCGAGCGGTGTCTCTTTTCCACTTGAGGTAAATATAATATCATCGCAAGGTAATAATTGAGACATAAAAATATAAAATAGGCTTTTATATTAGTGGTATTACCATAAACATATAATATAAAAGGGGAAACAAAACATTCCATTCATAAAACACCATTTATTTACAATCATGCACAGTTCCACAGTTTCAAATAAGTTAGAAGAAGATAGCTTTAAAAATGGCAACGCTGTAATAAGGTACAAGCTTACATAATTTCGATCTAATATTAGTCATAAATAGGTAAGCGTTGTAGGCATTCTTTACAGAAATTCAGATAACATAATGAAATAATCCATATTTTTGTAATATTTACTTAAAAAAATAGAATTAGCAACATCGCTGCTTTACCTAAAAAAACATAACCGCATTATTCTAACTTATCGACTGAATATTAATCCGGGGTTAGAATAGTCGAATTTCTTACACACCACGCACTGACGAACCATTGTAGAGGGCTAATAAATAGCTCCAAATAGTTTAAATTCGAAAAAACACTAAAAATGAATCCGAAAATACAAACAAATACAAAAGCAGCAGCGATAAACCGGTATCAACAACCCCGGTGAAAATCAATGAAATTAGTAAACTTCAGGGTAATTTTTACACTAGCAGGTAAAAATGAGCAAACAGCGTTGCCACTCTGATTTCCTTAAAACATTGCAATTTTATGTTCTTGGGATAATATTATACATTATATAGACTTGGCATCATTGATTACTCTTTAAAACTTTGTATGATTTTGACAGGATAAAAACAATTCTGTCTATTTATTAATTATATGTTTTTAGGTATTACGGCTATTCCTTGGATTTTTTATTGCCATTTTAAATGGAAAAAAATCAATTCTAGGTATTTGCTTTGGATACAGTGTACCTGAAAGGCCCCAATTAAATTTAATATACCAAAGGAAATCTAATTTGTTAATCTCTATTATCATTTTCAGATCCCGCAATGTCGACGTGGTTGTGGTTGCTCCTGGAGAAGTTACCACCGGCAATACTTGGGTTTCCGACGAAGTTATTCTAAGCCAGGCTAAAGATATGTGGAAACAATTGTGCCAGGAACAAAGGCTTGAATATGGCGAGAAATATTTCGAGACTGCAGTAAGAAGTTTGGAAAAGTACTCTAAAACTCCGGTACGTACACTTTGTTTATTACTCGTATCTTCTAATGTTCCACTCTAGAATTTAAATTGATGAGAATCACGTTTTGTTGCTTCAGGATTTAATATTTTATGCGGAAAAACGTAGTTTTCTGTCTCAATTGCCATCCACCGTTACCCAAATACATCTTTTATAGGAATACATTATTTCTGTTGTACCGGGGACCAAAAACGGAAACAGATAGCATATAAAGGTTTTCCCATTGAATTATTGATAGCGGGTTATATACATGTATTGAGAAAATAAAAAGGTTGAATGTGATATGAACTGATATTGTAGAACTAAATTAAACTAATAAATCCTAAAAATAATGATCGAAGTGGCCACGGAACATTGTCTTCAGTTGCTGTACTATTTTTTTGTGCTGAAATCTCTAGAACAAAGTATATTACCTCCATGTAATAATATTCGCGAACTTCAGCGATGAATCGATGCCTTCCAAACAGTTACATCCAATATGGTGAGGCACGCTATTGAACAAATGGAAAAAGATCGAACCATTACGTTGTATTGAAAATCGAGGAGGCCATTTCTAATAATCCACGAAATGACATTACTAAGTAAAATATTTAGTTATTTTTTCATACGCGGTGAATGTTTATATTTGTATTTATTTTTAGTTTTGTTTTTCTTAGGTGAAATCTGATAGATATTATTTTTTAAAAATGAAAGAATGGTTTAATTTTAAGTCAATTACAGCTAAATCAAATGAAAATTTCATGTATATTATTATTTTTAAAAATCAGGACCTGACTGAAAAAATTCTATCCCAGCTTTTTATGATCAAACACAAGCACCATAGGAAAAAGTCCTTTAGGGCACTCTGAGAGTGGTGCGTGTGCGCAAACAGCGATTCACGTGGGTTTTGATTCATTGGTGGTTCCATAAGGACGAAGTCCTCCACATGAAAGAATTCTTAAACAATGAAGTTCGAGGAGTACTAAGTTTAACCACATATGGATGGGCGGCAGTGGTTCGCCGTGTATTTCTGCTATTCGCCGCTCTGGGCGGAATTGAGAAGGCAAGGTCAGCCGAGCAATTTCCATGAAAATATCTGTAAAAGAGAGTCAAATCCCCAACCTGTCTTCGATGTTCTAGGCTGTCGAGGTTCTTCGTCAGCTCGTGGTCTCCAATCAGATGAATGGCCCTCCTTTCGATGGAATCCAGTAGCCGAAGAGTATGTTTGGGTGCAGAGCTCCAGACATGAGAGCAGTACTCTAGTGATGGTCGAATCTGGGCTTTGTATAGTTTGAAAATCTGTTGAGGTGTGTACAACTTTCTGGTTCGGAAGAGTACACCAAGTTTCTAAGAGGCTATCTTGGCGATTGCCACAACGTGGTTATGCCAAGACATATTTCCTCCCAGATTGACGCCCAGCAAATTAATAGATGAAGCCAGTGGGATTGCGTGTCCGTCCATGACTATATCCGGTTGTAATGTTAACCTTTTTAGAGAAAACTGCTGCCTGGGTTTTTTTAGCATTAAATTCGACTTGGTTACTGTCACCCCAAGCCAAAATTTCTTCCAGGTCTTTGTTGAGGCGTGATACTTCATGCTGTCTGCGAAGATGTGCGTCGGCAGCCGATGTTTGTGCATTCAAAGCGAAAGATGAGATAAGTGTGCTATCGTCAGCGAAACTAAATATCGGGTTTGTCGGGTTTTCCATTTTCACTTGAAGGTCGTTAATGTAGAGTAAGAAGAGAATGGGAGACAATATGGACCCTTGAGGAACACCGGAATTGATGGTGAAGGTGTGAAGCTAAAATAAATCATAGTAAATATTTTTTTCTCAGTGCAGGTACCTAAATATATTGTTCTGCGTAAACCTGATTAATTTAATCAACAGGAACCAAAAATTTCAATGCGTTATTGTACCTTGTCAACCAATGTTAAACCTCGCAAGAAGATGATGCATTTTGTTCGAAACTATTTTATCCCTGACGGGATAATTTTCTGAAAGTTTTCGACTTTTGTTACCACATAAGTAATTTCTGGGGAAATTTATAGCAAAATAAGTTTCGTATTCCCGTTGGAATATACAAGGTATATATACAGTGAGTCCCAGAAGAAATGTCTAAATTCATTTAAAATTCAGCGGTAAGTTTTTTCAAAAAACGCTTGTACCCGTCGATTTTGATTTTTTAAATTTTTTTTTCTTGTGGTAATTTCATGTATACAGGGTAGCTCAAAAATAAGTTACGACCATCAACTTAATTTTTTCAAATGAAAACATATATTTTTTATTTCATTTTTGAATTTTGCATTGAATTCTAAGCATGTTTCATGTACCATGTCGTATACATAAACTCAACAGTTATTGAAAAAATTAGGATTGAACATATCTATAAGTAGACCTGTTTATTAAAAAAAAACACAACAAAATCAAATTAAATGTTGAAAATGTGCGCCATTTACGGCTTGACAATATCCAAGACGATCAATAAACTCTCTTTGCACGTTTCCAACCATTTAATTTGATTTTGTTGTGTTTTTTTAATAAACATGTCTTACTTATAGATATGTTCAATCCTAATTTTTTCAATAACTGTTGAGTTTATGTATAGGACATGGTACATGAAACATGCTTAGAATTCAATGCAAAATTCAAAAATGAAATAAAAAATATATGTTTTCATTTGAAAAAATGAAGTTGATGGTCGTAACTTATTTTTGAGCTACATGAAATTACCACAAGAAAAAAAAAATTAAAAAATCAAAATCGACGGGTACGAGCGTTTTTTGAAAAAACTTACCGCTGAATTTTAAATGAATTTAGACATTTCTTCTGGGACTCACTGTATGTAAGTTATTTCATTGTTATTTACAATGACGGTTCGTTGGAGTTTATTTCGCAATCATGAACAAATTCCCCCACAGATATTTTTTTCTGTAATATCTCCCTGGATACAAGTTAAATATAGATTTCTCAAAAAGTTTTAAATATACAGAAAACTTATAACCGATATTTCAGCTGATATTAGATTTGAAACTTTAAGGAAAATCTGTTTTAACACACCTAAATTTTAATAATTTTGATATAAATAGGGATTTAAAAAATAAGAAAATCATTTCTATATTTTATTAATACAGTTCTATATCTTATCAATATTTGTCATTTATAAATATATTTTTCTTATTAAAAAAAAAACACGTAACAAAAACAATTGGGAGTAGCATTTTTGGGGCTGCAACGGATTTATGGCATTTCAATTAATTTCAATGGGGCAAATTGCTTTGAGACGAGCAAATTGACATACGAGCAAGGTTACGGAACGGATTAAACTCGTATCTCGAGGTATCATTGTAATATATTAATATATTTACTGGCCAATCAACCCGGCGAAGCGAGTACCTATCAATTTCAATTAGTAGAATGTATCAAGGTCCTCTGAAGCGCCTTCCATCTACGTACTTCTTAGTCATTTGAGAAACCCATCGGGGGATACAGGAACTTATTAACTTAAAAAGAGATAATTGCAAGAAGCGCAACATATAAGGAACCAATGTTATTATATGTAGGTTTTAAAGAAATACCAGAGGAATTTTACTGACATTAGAAAGGATCCTATCTTTCCTTTCTAGGCGAAAATGCATGTTACTAGCATTTGATAGGAAATAGAAACAAGACAGGCATATCTTAATGAGAGGATTAAGGAGATCGCTAACTAACGAGCTCTATATAGGAAAACAAGAAGTTAGTGTGATATATAATTATACAATGTAAAATATGTTTAAGAATGGCAAGTTACAGATAAACCTCATAATATAAATAGATATAAACAAATAGGAAAACTTCAAACCAAATTTCAAGAAGTATTATTTAATAGTTACAACGAAACCTAGTACAAAATAAAACACATTTACTTATTAAAGCTAAATCTAACTTTTAACTTGTACAGTAAACTTAAATTTAAATTGTAAATAATGCTTATTATTGCCCTAAACGTTTAGGATGTGTATCTATTTAGTTTTCTTTCACGCTCTTGCGTCAGCTCAGCATCTCTAAGACGGTTTCGAAGCTGAAAAGAAACAAACAAAATTATGAATTGTAATATAATGTATCTTTAATCTATACTATTCTATACTATAGCTTTTTCATCAAAAATTAACAAACCTAGTTAAATGAAGAAAGTAAAATGTAGGTACCAATACAAAAACAAGAAATAACTATAATTGGATTTATCTTAGAATTAAATAGTTTCTTACTAAATACAATTTGTTCTGTTTTCGAAATATAAAAAGCAATTTGAAAACAACTGTTATAAATAAAACTAAACGATGTTTGCTGCCTACTGCCTCTTTTCATATACAGGGTGTTATAGAAATGACTTATTATATTTAAGACGGCAAATCCTGAGATGAAAATAAATTGAAGAAAAATAACCATAAATGGCCTTTGAATTATTAAGCGAAATATACACTTTATATGAAATCTCAAAATTTACGTGGCCGCTCCTGAGGACCTTCGCAATCAATAGTTTATTGAGGGAGTCTCGAGGTTCAAAAGAGGTTAGCGGATTATATGCGGTGTTGTCATATTGCAACACAGAACACGTATTCAGTTTTTGACAACAAGAGGTCTTTGACGCGCGTTATTACTTCTTTTTCAAACTTTTTAGAAAAATAAAACTACAATTTTAAGGTACATACACTCTTACCTTCGATCTTATTTTAAAATAATCCGATTTGTAATTAAATTCCATAAAAAAAATAAAACACAACAAGTATGTTTTGCAACAGTAGATAATATCAAACAAATTTGAAATCACATCACAACATTTATTATTATGAATTATTTCACAACAAAATAAAAATCGGGTAATGCTACAACTAACAAAACGTTTAAAATTCGTATACGTGAAGCACGTGGAACCCTCGACAGCGTCATTCCATGCCCGAGTCTCGAAACATACTGGAGCAACAACAATGGCGCGCGGCCGACATCCAAGCAAGGGCGAGACATGCTGTGTGATCTGACATCACTGTTAGTATACTCTAGTGACCCACATTGTTTCTAAGTGAATCCAGATGGAACGGCGTGACAGTATGTGGGTAAAAAAGGTTTTTAAATTAGTATTTAGATATTCGATTTAAAAAAAAAAATTAAGTAGACTTTCTCTAGGACGCCCAAGGAGTCCCCAATTTAAATATAATAAGTCATTTCCATAACACCCAGTATAGGTAATAAATCTTTGATGGTTAAGCATCCAACTGAACTGGCAGACATTATTTATTTAACCGAGAAATATGTATGTGGCTTATAGTTGTGTTATTTCTTGAGAATAAACATAATTATTGTATTAGTTTGGCGGAGGGGTTGCGTATTGCAGAATTTGTGCAGTTTCTTCTTTCATGACTTTTAATTATTTACTCAAATAAGTTAGAACCATTGAGCTAAAGTAAAATTAATGCTTCTTCGCCATGATAACAATTATTATCTAATTTTCAGTCTATATTCCATACCGCCATCCTCCTCCTCTTATCCACAACAGTTACATAGTTCAGGGCTTCCTGAGGCCAATAGCAGTCGTAATGATATCTTGTTCGGTTTGGCTCATAAAAAAGCTGCGGTCCTCTAATGCTATAGTCGTAATACATTTTAGAATGTTCGGGATATGTGTAATATTTATGACCGTACCGGTCGTGGTGTATCTCGAGAACCATTTTCTGAAAATAAAATGTCCAATAAAGTCTTGTAAAATATGTCTATTGGGAGAACATTAATTTTCGGCTTGAAACTTAAGGGGGCTCTCTGTCTGTCCAAATATACAGGGTTAAATCAAAAATGACCACGTGGTGCCCCTGTCAGGAAGGTAAACAAAGCAACATGTTGTCATATCTTCAGGGTAAACTCTTTAGAAAGCCAATAACCGTTTGACAGATTGCAAGTTGTTTATTTTTCAGGGTTCATTATTATAAACTTTTACGTTCAATTCAGTTCGCTGGGAAACAATCTCTGATTTATAAACTTGAACTGACTCGAACGAACCGCCGCGGAGTTTATAAATGGTCAGGTATGTTCTCATTTGTTCAATTCGAACGACACCCGTCAGATCTGGACAACTTTAAAGTTTATAAATGCCACTTACCCTTTAGGAAAAAAATGCAATTTTATTTAGCTTTTCGGACTTATTTAAAACCAAGTATCTCATCAAACCGGCACAATAAAATCACATAACACATCTAAGTACCATTCAATCTGAATTAGTATTTTAAAGTACTACTGTGTAGACAAGAATACGCCGTTATTGTCTGAGTGGTCTGGGAAATAATGTATTTAACATCTAAAAATTTGTTGGTTGTAATTAAATTCCATAAAAAAATAAAACCAAAAAGTATATTTTGCAACAGAACCAACAATAGGTAATAGCACAAAAATTTTAAAATCACATCACAATAGTTCTTATTATGAATTATTTCACAACAGAAAAAAATCGGGCAATGCTACAACTAACAAAACGTTTAAAATTCGTTTACATCAAGCACGTGGAACCCTCGACGACGTCATTCCACCCCGAGTCTCAAAATATACTGCAGCAACGATAGTCGCGAGCGGCAGGTATCCAAGCAAGGGCGCAATATGCGGTGTGATCTGACAATACGGTTAGTATACTCTAGTGACCCAGATTGTTGCTAACTGAATCCACATGGAACGGCGCGATAGTATGTGGGTAAAAATGGTTTTATCCTTAGTATTTAGATATTCGATTAAAAAAAAAGTATGTAGACTTTCTCTAGGATACCCTAGGAGTCATCCATTTAAATATAATAAGTCATTTCCTTAAAACCCTGTATTTTTGTTTAAAAATAATTATTTTGCTATAGTCGACTTAGCAATATAATTAATTATTGTAATTTTCCTTAAGCTAACAACACACTCTAAACAATCGACGCTTATTTTATAAAGCATACTTCAAATAAACATTGAGAATTCTTTGCGATTTATTTTTAGTCCCTTTAGCAAACGATCGTGATTAATAAGAAGAATTTTTAAATAGTTTGAAACTAATGATTTGTTAGATTTATTCTAAAAATAATAATTTAATTATATAAATTAATTAAGATAATATGGTAGTTCACAAGATATTATCCCCATTTTAACATTAAAGCGGATAAATATACAGGGTGTTCCTTAATGGCGTGCTAATATTTCAGGGTGTGATTCCTTAGGTCATTTTAAAAAGAAAAGTTCATATGGACATATGTCCGCAACGGCTTAAATTTTTTGCTACAGGGTGTTGAATTTTTATTTTTTAAATGGTTATTTTTTAATATCTCCGAAAGTACCTTAGATATTATTTGAATCAATTTTGGTATGTGTTAATAGGATATAGAACCACAAATTTTAGTTAGAAAAGTTCTTGATTAAACCACTAAATTCATATTTATAAAAATTGTTGGAGTGGGCAATTCGATGCGAGGATGGGCGGAAGCATGCCTTTTAAGTGTAGGTGGCCATTTCCAACAATTGGAATTTATGAAACAAAATTTATCATTAATTATTTTATCAATGTTAATAATAATGAGTTTCAATATGAATATAGTGGTTTTAATCAAGAACAGTGCGCCTGACGAGAAAAACTCAAGAGACCGTTTTTATGTAGAATTAACTAGGCTAATTAGAAAAAATATCCACATGGAAAAATGTCAGTGGCGTACCACCTTTTTTGTAAAAAATATCATAGGATATGCTTGCAGGGACGCCACTGGTAGAACAATTGAATAACTTTTCTAACTAAAATTTGTGGTTCTATATCCTATTAACACATACCGAAATTGAAAATAATATCTAAAGTACTTTCGGAGTTATTAAAAAATAACCATTTAAAAAATAAAAATTCAACACCCTGTAGCAAAGAATTTAAGCCGTTGCGGACATATTATTATGTTCATATGAACTTGTATTTATAAAATGACCTAAGGAACCACACCCTGAAATATTAGCACGTCATTAAGGAACACCCTGTATGAAGAGGGCAAATTAAATACTATTTAAATAAAATAAGCAAAGTTTTATCGAAATAAGATACATACATCACATTTTTAAAGAGATTCTTGACATTCTTTTGCCATGCTAACTTCTAACAATATCCTTTAAACTACAAAGCATAGTTATTTTCAAGAAATCTCGTATTTCTACTTTCCCTTTGCTTTCTCCAAAGACCGGAAAATTCTTTTCAAGATTTGAAAAGGTTAGTTACGAACTAAAATTTTTTCGTCAGACAAGTTGCTGATTTATTAAAGAGATCTGCCTCTTTTTACAGACCGAGATGTATTGTGCTGGAACAAGTCACAAAAAAAACTCTACATACAAATAAGGTTTAAGCAAGGTCGGTTTAAATATATTATGGAGTTGGAGTGTTTGGAGAAAAGAAACTTTATTAAAGATTCAAAAGTCTGGGATAGGCAAGCCGTTACCTTTGGATATTTTATTTGTTTGCGAATCTTTAAATTAAAAATTTATATAAGTATAGTTCTGTCTAACTAATTAATTAGATAATGTCTTTCCTGAAGGAATATCTTTCTGCGAGGTGTTATGGCCATGGCTTATTATATTTAAACCGACAAGTCCCGAGATATAAACAAAAGAGAGTGGTAGTCTAAAATTTTGAGTTTGTCCTAACTCTGAGTCCGCCTAGCCCCGTAAACGAAATATCAGAATTCCCATCGTATCTTCTGACAGCCCAAAGAGTGAGTTATTCCAGCCACCATCGTAAGCTAGAACAACTTCAATGTCAAGTTTTGATAGCTCAAATCATGAATTAATCTAGCCCGAGCAGTAACGCATCACAATTCACATACTGGTATTTGGCACCTTAAACAATGAATTGCTTCAGCCCACGTCATTATGTTCGTCAAACCCAATTACGATTAGCTACTGTAGCCTATCAATAACTTAAGACGGTGGGGCGTGAGCTATTCCAACTCATAAAATAACCCATCTTCTGTGCTATTATAACTTATGAACAATGAATTGATGCAATTTCTTCGATTTGGTTGCTGTAATTCGGAGGTCTATGCTGTTCCCTATTAGCAACACGTTTCGGTCTAGCACAACTCATATTTGAGTTATATTAACTCGATCTTTCGCTCAGTACAGGTGCAAGGTACTAGCGAGAGATGTACTCAATCAATGTGATTGGTCAGTAAAGGTCTCAAAATACCTCAGGGAATGTTGGCAGGTTTTGTCATATTTACAAAAAAAAATATATAATCTTAACACTTTTCCATCTTGTCATACAGTTATTTAAATAAAAATGAAGGAGACAATAGCCTTGGAACTCAAAGAATTGTAATATCTCAGTAATTTGAAGTCACACCACAAACAACACCCAAGGAAGGAGTCACCCATTTAAAAATAATAAAACATTTCCATAACATCCTGTATAGTCGTTCGGTTATTTAAAATTAATTAGGTTTGTTCACTAGACACGTTAACAAAACTGGGTAAAGTTATTTTCACGAAAAATGGTTCACTGCGACAAAACTAACACTACATGTGTTGTTATGTTATGTATTACATAATGGGATCGACCATTTAGTTTGATTGTAGTCGGCCATTTTTCGAGGAAAGAACTTTACCTCATGGTGAGTCATAAAAATGTCGCCTCTCGCTCACTAAGCACGTTTAGAGGTAATTCTACCGATTTTATTACAAGTAAAATACCCAGTTAAATAATTCTGAATTAAATTGCTTTGTGTAATTGACTATAAATTCTTTATACGACTGCATGTTAAAGTAACGAGGCTTTAACCAGAAAGCAACTATCCTTCACGTACTGTTCGTTGCTCAATTTATTTTAGCTGGAAATAGAAAGTTGTAGGTAAATTTTTCAAAGCCTCCACATTCCCTATAGATGTATTTACCTACTAAACTTTAAACTCTCCCTATTAATATTAAACAAACACTATCGGGAAACCTAAACAATATTGGATTTAAAACTAGACGGTAAACATGAAAAATAAATTTCTGCGTTCCACCGAGACAAGCAGAGGAAATTATTATTATTATTATTGTGTTCGAAAATGATGAGTTTTTGAAAATTAAAAATAATTTATGTTCCATTATTATTATTGTAAATAATGACAATTAAAAAAAATAGTTTTTAATGAGAACTATTCGGAATTTTTTTAATTTAAAAAGATGGAAGAGAATACAATGCCCAATTTTTGTCTAATTTGATCATTTCAGTATATCTTATGGCTAACGAGATCCCTGTAGGACACCCTGTATATGGGTCATTCTGTGCTCGTGCTTCTAAGGTTAAAAAGTGTGCAGTTTGTAAAAGCTATATGTGGAATAATAGACCATGGCTTTTTAAATCAATTGAATGTGACAAAAACCATTATTTAACTACAACTAATTGGGAGGAGAATGAAGTACGTTTCACAGTATTTTGTTGTCTTTCTCAATGTTCTTAAGTGGATTCCAGAGTACCTGTAAATGGGTTTCCCCCCAAGCGTTTATTTCTGATTTAGGAGAAAAATGTTCAAGGAAAAAAACCTTTGTAATTCAACTAAAATTGGAGAAAAGTATATATTGTTTTGTTTCGGAAGATTTTTAGATCTAATTCTATTTACTGTTCCATGTAGAAAGAAATTATGGACTTTCCTCCAATTATTAACAAAATTTAGACATCTTTTGTTCCACATTTTTTTCTTTTAAATGCAGCGTTTTCATAAAAAGAGAAAACTCCGATTTTCAGTGCTAAAAATCGAAGCCCGATCACGTTCGGTCTCTTTCTTCTGATTATCGTTGTTTCTATCGGCCTGCGTACCGATTACGGGCGGACGCTCGACGTATTGTTCTAACGGCAAGGGAAGCACCAATTCGCCAGTGGTCAAGTTGGAGTTGTCGACTGACTCAGGCATGCTCCTAATATGTGCCAGAGTCGGAATGGTTTAAATCTGGAATAAATCTTGCTAAATTGCGTATGATTAAAACATTTTTTATTATCGTCGTAATTTTATCAGCTTTTATTACAGGTGGTGTCGATAAGGTCAACGAGAGAGCGTCAAACGTACTTTACCCTGAACTTACATTCATTTCTATAAAAAAAAATTGCTGATTCAGTTTTTTAAATATATATTATTAATAATATATATAATATACGCTAATTAATGGGACATGGAAAAACCACAGACTCCTTACGTATTAATATTAGGATTTAATTATACTTAGCTATATCCGAAAGTTGATATTAACTGAGATACAGGATGTTAAAGTTAAAACTTCATTTTTGTTTTTCTCTAATAACTTTGACAGAAACCAACGGTTTTTTACAAAATTTGGCAATTATGGTTATTTTAGAACGAGAAACTGATTTTTTGGTTAAATTTTAATGTACCATGTAGGGGGCGCTGCGTGAGCTAACACACGCAAATATCTCCGAAACGTTAACTCTTGACGACTTAGTATAACTTTTTTACGTAATAAATATGACAAAGTATTATTTTCATTAAAAACTGAAATACACTGAGGCACAAAAAGTCATGACCGTATGAATGTGCGAAAAATGCCGCAGACAGCTCCCCCTACATTGTACATTAAAATTTCACCAAAAAATCAGTTTCTCGTCTTACCATACTTGTCAAATTTTGTAAAAAACCGTTGGTTTCTGTCAAAGTTATTAGAGAAAAACAAAAATGAAGTTTTAACTTTAACACCCTGTATCTCAGTTAATATCAACTTTCGGATGTAGGTAAGTATATTTAAATCCTAATATTTGTACGTATAGAGTCTCTGGGGTTTCCATGTCCCATTAATTAGCGGACACCCTGTATACAAATATCTAGGCAGTCCGGCGCCAATTTTGCAAATTTCACAGATTGTTGAATTTTATTTTTAAATCTCATTTAATCACACTGACTAGTCTGGACGTCACGTTTGTGTAGGCCAACCGCATCACTGTGTTATTAAAATATTTATGAACTTTTACCGAGGTTGGTGTAATTAGGGGGACAACAAGATGTTAGCGTTTTCATCGAAAAATACATTATTTAATTATAGAAGCGTTTGCGGTTTGCTTAGAACTATTTTTTTTTTGTAAACATAGACTCTTTTATTGGAAACTTTTATCATAGCTTTATTTTAAATGTATCCTTTCAGAATTTCGTTAAAAGCAACGGAAACCCAACTAAAAGGGATATAAAGCATGTAATTAAATCTCTAATTAAACACATTAAACACACACAAACGAACCACTTTCAAGTTTAAAATCTAAAGTCATTCTGGTACCTTCGTTTTATATAGAATCTATTTCTAGATGTTTTTCTTCAATTTATAATTAATGAAACACGTAAAGAACCAACAGGAGTGCCTATTTTTTTTAACTAGTCACTTGTTGGATCCCATAGCACATACACATTCAAATAGTGAATTAGTTTAAAGGAAATAATAGGTTTATTCGGGTTTGTTCGTTCAGAGCAGCAGTTTGTTTGTTCAGAGAAGTAAGAAATGTTTTTTTTATAATAAAATATATTTAAATAAAGTTTTGTAATACATAGTAATTAATTGTTTCGCAACTTCCTGCAGACATCTAGCATTAGGTTTTGGACGGCATTTATGTCGTTTTCTCGGATTTTTCTATTATCATGCGTCGAAGTTCCTCCTCATTTTGTGCTTCCCATCCTCCATCGTAAACTTTTCGAGATAAAAGAGCCTAGGAATCCTTTATGGGCCGAGCCTGGAGAAGGTTAGGGGGGTTGTCGTTTCGCTGAACAAATGGTACGTTTTGGTCTGCTAACCAATTTTGGGATTGTCTTGCATAGTGCCAGATCTGGCCAGAGGATGATATCGTCTCCAGCATGTTCTTCTTCAATCAAATTCTTAATGCACGGTAGCATCTCGGGATTCTGGCTAGTTGGTTGGTTGTATATTTCGAAGCCTTTCTTCTTTTTCGGTATTTCTGGCCATTCCGCGATAGTTCCCGCGCTATGATGTTCTTAGATGTTCGATATTTTCGTGCTGGTTTTCTTGTTGATGTACCAAGTGTGTTTTTCGCTATTCTTACCAGTCTTTCTGATCTTACTGTAGTAAACATTCTAGGCCTTCGACTTTTTGGAAGGTTCATACAAGGAATACCTTGCTCACATTCAGCAATTGTCCTATAAATGATTCTACGCGATATATTTTGATTTTCAAAAATGCGTATTACTTCGGATTTAGGGACCCGTCCAACTAAATTATAAATACTTTTCCGAATTTCTAATTAGTATATATCGACTTAATCAATTTAAAATCTGAACTGTCAACGTTAAGTGAAGGTGTCAAACAAGTTTTTGTTACCAGGGCAAATTGATATTTTTCTTCTTATTACCAATTTTATGGCATCTGAAATATGTGCCAAAACTTATGGGACATACGTTAGTTCAAAACACATTAACCGCGTATTGGTGTTGTTGTGAGTTTAGATTCCGCGCGTTTGCTCCATCGAATGTTTGTTTACTTTTGACTTGTTGTTTCTAACGATTCGTTTAATTTTCTTCAGTATTATTGACATGTTTTGGTTTAGCTTACTTATTATTCTTTAAATAGCCATTCCAAAACGAAAGGTTAGCTCTCAACAAAGCGGAAATGAGCAAGAATAACAATTACTTGTAGATTGAATTAAGAACTCAATACTAAAAATTCGCTCCACAAACAACGAACAAACCCGAATAAATGTCAATCAATAAATTTTGCTAACCGATCCACAACTAATCGTTTGCTTCCTGAGAATGCCGGATTTCTAGCAGAGGTTAAGGATTTGTCGTGTGAAAACACTTTTAAGCACATAAGTGCTTAAATTTTAATTTACAACATGTTAACAAGTAAACCCTAAATTTAAATGTACCCATTTAAAGTAAATTGTCATAAGTATATAAGAATTTAATATTCTATTATAGTTTCAATGTTCTCAAAATGTTATTTTCATACTATTTATTTTAATATTTAAATGCAAAATAAAATATTTTTTTATTAAAGTACTTATAATCTAAAAATAGGACAACATGGTGCAATATCAACGGCAACCATGGGTAACCGCTGACTAGAGCTAATTTGATAGGTTATATCCCAGACAGAGGATGCGACACGCATCTGGTGACACGCCTATTGTGCCGGCGTGGTTATTCGGCGATGTCCAATATGCTTCATCCAGTTGCGTAGTGACAAGGTTTGGTTTAAAACTGTGATAATGAATGAATATACCCTGGTAAAACCCTTCATAGTCAAACTCATGAAGTGATTGCCAATGTGTACAGGGTGTATGAAGAGGAATCACAAATTAATACATTGAAATTGCCACTTAAGCGAAAGCTAGAATGGGTGCAGTAAAAACATTCAGAAAGAAGATACTGAAAGGAAAGAAAATAACCCGGATCAATTGTTGTCAACTCCTGTCAAAAAAAAGGGACCGTCTCTCTGCAGTCGAAAAAATCCAAGGCTTCGACTTTGGCATTGTTAGGAGAACATACAAAAGTTTTATTTGGAAGTAAGTGGTTCCAACCTTAAAAAAGTTGCTACAACAGCTGAGAAGTGACATAAACTTTCTGTTTTCTCATGAAACTTTAAGGTGTATGTTCAAATCGAATGGATTTTATTGGCGAAAATGCCAAAATAAGCGAAAAATATTAATGGAAAGGCCTAATAACTGGTGATACAAATATATTCATGCCATGAAAAAATATATATTACCTATTACATTATTAAGATAATAATAGCACGCCCATGACTCGGCTATATGTGCTAGATATTGCTTTCCCCTTACCGATATGTCGTAGCTATAGACTCGCTTGTCGAGCTGTATGCGTCGTCAGTTTGATTCCAGACCTCTGGCGCCGCCGTACTAACAAAGCTGGCCGCGTTTCTTGTTGCTGCGTTTTCAAAACACGTTGCTCTTATGGGCGCTTTTAATCCCTTTTATGCACGCGTTTCTTGTCGCGGCGATTCCGCCCATAAGACCAATGTGGTTTGAAAACGCGGCGATATGAAACACCGTGACAAGAAAGACGAAAGACCTTACCAATACGATTTCTAGTCCCACGCGGTGGTCCCACCGCTTCAGTACCGCGTAATTTTATTTCAATTAACATACCAAGAATAATATAAATATAACTATTATTCAGCTTGTTCTGAAAAGTGCAGATATTGATTCATTATGTAGCAAGAACGCAGAACTTGAAACGGCATGTAAGAGGGAACGATAAATAAAATGAAAACCCTTGTTTACCAAGTTTTAAGTTTATTGGATGTTCTGATCTGGAGCATGGACAGAAATATATTTTTGTTTTCAATTTCAACGAACTTTCAGGGTTATGTTTGTACAGTTTTTAAAAATTTTAAATTACTAAATATAATAGATATACTTACAGCAGTTACTTAAACATGTTATTTTCTACACAGTTTTTTAGTAGAATTTGTAATTTTAATTTAAAAAGCAACGATTAATTTTTTATGATGAAGCAAAGCTGCTAAAACTATTAATCTACGGTACCTACCGAAAATCGTTTTAGTCGAAGTGTAGTTTTATCACAGAGTAACAAAAATTTGTGTTTAAAATTGAAAATGTCGGTCGAATATAAAGCGTATCATTTGGATACCTGCCAACTAACATCATAAAATATAAGAAATTTTCGTTTTTCAAATACCGAAATTTGTTGAAACGACTCGAAACATCAATGGCGATAACTTATAAAATAAGATTATTTCATTTCGGCCGTAGTTGTTTTGAAATAGGTTCTGAATATTATTAATTATTTTACTTAGTAATTAGATCAATTTCATTTCAATTTCGTAGTTTAGTAACCCTGAAACTAGATTGGTGAATTTTAAGGGACCTATTATGAGCCTAAAAAGGGTGTGGATAATGCGTCATAATACTTGGAAAGGTGATTCTACATATTAAAATAAAAGTCATAGGTCTATATATAAGTATATTGATAGCTATTTGCTATGGTTACAAGACATTAAAGGTCCTGTCATAGCTAAGACAATCAAGTTTAAAGTATCCTCGACTATACGATTAAAGATGAGAATTACAGGTTATTGAAACGATATCATCTGTTTCAACAAGCCCTTTACTATTATTGTATTGTTTCTGTTATAAATGGAGAATATATTGTAATTACCTTACACGATAGAAAATATGTTTTGCTAGCGTAGTTCGAATCGCATTTTGACATGCAGTATGCACCCCTGTCATTGAGAGGCCATCAAATACATCGCGATTGATTCAGTGCCATTCAGGCAAGTAAAAAAACGTATAAGTAACTGGTGCAATAACAAACTCCTTACTATTGCATAGCGTTAATTTATAGTGGTTGCAGAATTATATCGTTGATCTCTTGACTGCAATAAACCCTCATTATCTATTCGACCATGAAATAAATAAGGAAATCCTAAATTTTAAAACGTTTCTGAGCAGAGCCGGATCAGGTATACAAATTCAATTTATACCTATGCCTGATGCATTTATAAATACAAAGTGATTTTTAATAATTTTAATCTTTAGTGGTTTTCCGGCGAGTAATTTTTAGTTAGGCTTATTAGTGGTAGAATGTGGCGTCCTTGGAATTGAGCTGATAGGGGGGCATCTTCAAGTGTCGGGAATGGATACTTAAATATTTAACAGCTGTTAAACAATTTAGAGAAGAAAATCGTCCAATTATTTACCTTGACGAAACATGGTTCGATACTCATGACACTCCAAGAAAAGGTTGGGATGATTCTTCCAAAAAATGTCAAACCCAGGCACCATCAAATAAAGGCAAAGAATCACAATATTACATGCTGGTTCAGAGAACGGGTTTGTTCCAAATTGTCTGTTTTTCAGCTAACAACATAGCAGATTCTTCTTTAGATTACCATCAAGATACCGACGCACAACTTTTTGAAGATTGGTTTAAACATAAACTCCTTAAAAATATACCTGAAAATAGGGTCATTGTAATGGACAATGGACTAGTTATCATAGTCGGCAAGCAAAAATCATTCCCAATTCTAATAATACAAAAGCAGAAATTCAAAATTTTATGATTGAAAATGATTTATATTTTGAAGAAACTTACAAAAAACGAGAACTGCTAGAAGTATTAAAAGCTGCTAAAATAAATAAGGAATACGAGTGTGACAAACGCAGCATAAAATGGACATACAGTGTTGCGTCTTCCTCCGTGCTATTGTATATTCAATCCTATTGAGCTAATATGGCACCAATTAAAATCCAATATTAGGAGAAATAATATTTCTCCTACATTAAATGCATCTGTAGTAGAATTAATTAAAAACGAAGTAAGACAAATTTCTGTAGACAGCTGGAAAAACTGTGTACAGCATGTACTTAAGGTGGAAAATTCTTACAATTGTATGATTACAAATGTTCAACCCTTAATTACAAGTTTAGGCTTAGATGAAGATAGTGATAGTGATACAGAGTTAAATTTTGAATAAATTATCAATAGAATCTTAGAATTTAATTAATTTTTATTGTACTTGTTACCCTAATAGTGATACTTTTAAATTATATTATTTTCAATTATCATTAATTGTTATCATTATTTTCCATTTATTATACGTACCTAAAACTAAAAATACCTATCTATTTATTTTAAATTATAAAAATAAATCATGTGGTGTGGTATACATTTTCAAGCTTGCCCTGATCCCATTTATTGAGCTTTGAAGAGGTTCAGGCGTATACAATAGGGTTTAATCAGGTAGTTTATTTATGCAGTAATAATCAACGGTATAATTCTGCAACAACTATGCAGTAATATTAAACGGCTTTACGTACGTGAAATCCCTCCTCTATAATAACTCTCTATACTCTGTATCTTTTGTCTATAATGATCTGCTTCACATTTCAGCATTGTTTTCAGATTTCCATTTTTCCTTTGCAGAGCTCACAATCAAGTACTTGACCTAGGGTCAGTGGCGGCGATAAGAGGCCCGCCACACGGGGAGTCCCCCATTTAAATTACGAGATGTCTTTTCTTGGGAGAAATGTTACCTTGTTGATATGTCGTATTGCGTATTGATGTATTAGGCCACGCTAGTAAATTTCTGCTTCCATCAGCCCTCACGCTAACTCACGCAGAGGCCCCGAAGTTTTTTTTTTGTAGTTGTTCCTCCTCCTCCGATTCTAAAATTATTCGATTAGACCCCCGAATCTGTATCGACGCCACTGCTCGGAATACGTGTAGCTTTTAAGCTTTTAATAATCCAATTAACCTTTGTTTCGTGTGTGGTTTTCTCTTTGTGCTTTAATGCGCTCTAATATCTATCTTATAATACTCCAATTTGTTCTCTTTGTAAGAAACCAGGAGCAGCGAACAATGAATAATTGGTTTACCGTTAAATAACCAGGTCGACTTATTGTTGTTAGCGGTGTGTGAAATCATAAAGCGGCAAATTTTTCTGGATGTTACGGCCAGGTTCGACACCAAGAGGAACAAATATTTATGAAATTTTAGTGAATCTCCTAACAGTATTATCTCTATTGCCAAAAGTGATAACGGAATAGTAGAGTGCTATTTTGTTTAATAATACATATCAGGAGGAACAAAATACACATAGATTCAAATAAAGTGTATTTCCTCCTCTGGCCTCAATGCAAGCTGGAAGGCGACCCCGCATGCTTTGCATAAAGTTAGCAATCCGTTCTTGTGGAATAGCCTGCCATTCCTCGGTAGCAGCGACGACAAGCTCCTGGAGAGTTCTAGGGGAATTTCTTCTAACGCGAACTGCCCTAGAGAGCATGTCCCAAGCATGTTCTATCGGGATCATATCAGGGAAGAAAGCAGGCCACTCCAAGCGATTGATTCCCTCACTTTCTAGGTATTCATCCACAGCACTAGTACGATAGGCAGGGCATTGTCGTCCATAAACACAAAATTGTTACCAACAGCCCATCTCCACAATCTAACATAAGGATGTAGAATATCCCTAATATACCTGTCACCAGTCATTGTGCCTTGAACGTGGACTAACTCAGTACGCCCGTCAGATATAATACCTGCCCAAAACATAGCGCTTCCTCCCACGAATGGAGGCAAGGGGGCGAGCATGGGCAAGTTGAGCGGCTCTTGTTGATTCTCTCCAAACACGACTAATCTTTCAGCAACAAATCTTTGAGAATGACCTTCTTCAACTAAAGCTACTATTCTCGCAGGATCAATTTCAGATATTACTCGGGTTTCATTTTTACACACTGAACCAAAAAATTTAACTGGCTAGCGCCAACAAAATACACTCTTAAAGAAATGTCTTGATAATTTTTTTTACTACAAGAAATCATATCGTTTTAACTGATAGATATAAATAAACATTTAGAAAAAAAAAATCATTCCTGAAATTATCTTAACATGCCAAAATCAGAGTGATGCAAAACTTTTGAATCTATGTATAGGTATGACACAGCTTCTGCTTAAGGAAAATATTTACGTTCTTTCTAAATAAGAAGGATGTGTAGACAAAATTGTGTCTGTGGTTTCGTATGTTTGTTCGTTTCACATCAACGAACATTTGAAACAGTTTGTTGCTACATACAAAAAGTAATTTTTTAAACCTTGAAAAAAATAGTTACCTACCTTCAAACATAAAATGCAATTACTGAAGAATGTTGATGAGCATATATAGATAATAATAGCACGCCCATGGCTAGACCATGTTTTAAATGATATTACTTCCCCCTTACCGATACGTCGGAGACACAGATCCATTTGTCGATCTGTATGTCCCTTGATGTCTTTTTTCTTTGGCGTTGACCAATCCGGCACCGGTGTCGTCACTTTCAATGGCGATCTGCCGCTGTGGTGTCAGATTTACAATTTAAGAAACTGTTTCAAATACATATACCTAAATCATGAATTTAATTCTACCAAATATTCATTTAGTATATAATAAAATTGCAACAAAAAATTAATAATCTGATAATCTCGGATTTTAGGCTTTTATTTTTTGCTCGCATTCTTTTTACTGTTACTGGCCCAATAGTCGGCCAAACAATACCTTGATTGCAAATTGAAAATTAATATTTACAATTTCCGAAGGTATTCTAAATCCCTCGTTCTGGAGCTTTAAAAGGATAAATGGCAAACAATAAATTACCAGGTTTAAGAATTTAATTGAATTTTAATTAGACTGCAAAATTAATCGAATTAATAGTAGTAAGCGCTTAGAGTTTTTGTTAAGTGGGTATTTTTTAACTTTAAAACCACTTACTCATTTCATTTATATACAGAGTGCTCCTTAATGACGTGCTAATAATTCATAGTGTTGAAAATTATTTTCAGTCGTTATTTTTTAATGTCTCCGAAAGTACTTTAGATATTATTCAATTTTGATGTGTGTTGGTTGGTTGGTTGGTTGGTTAAAGGCGGAAGTAGGGTGTGAGGCCCGAACTTCTATCACTGCAGCCTTCTGGCGTATTGTGTACCCCGATCTTGTTAGAAAATATTTGGGTTCCTTCTATGAGGTCCAGTAACCTGTCATGTGTGAGGCTGTCTCCACGTGGGATGTTCCTGAAGATCTTAAATATTCTACGAGACAGCGTTTCGCAGCAGTATATTATATGGGAGGCAATAGATCCATTGTAGATTTCGATACGTTGAAGGTGTTTTCGTAAGTGACATGTTAGCAGACCCGTCATCTGTTTGAACTGGGGTCTCGTCAGAGTTATCATCCCATTCGATAGTATCTTCGATGGTTTGTGTATTTGACCAGGTAAACCTTGACATCGAGAAAGATGTTGTTTTTGCGACCATTTATGTAATGTTGCTTTCGTTGCCTGCTTTGATATCCCGAGGGCCTCTCCTCTGACACTTTGAGCGAATCTGGCTCTCGCTAATTCATCCGCTTTCTCAGTACCTATTATCCCAAAGTTACCAGGAATCCACAAGAGTTCCACCCTGTTTCCCCTGGTCGCCAGTTCTTTTAGGTTATGATGGCACTCCAGTGCGAGTTTTGAAGTAAACCGATTGGAGTTCAGAGCTTTAAGAGCAGCTTGGCTGTCTGACAGGATGTATATCTTATGGTAGTGGTGGTCCTTTTTAAGATTCTTTTATACGCATGCTTGTATGGCATGAACTTCCACTGTGGCGTAGCTATCCGATGGGATGCTTATGTCCATCTTGGGCCCCCGTTGGCGGGTTTGTTCTCCCTACAAACATATCCAATGATGTTTGTTAGAGAAAAAGTGATACTCCCCATTTTTCCATGTGGATATTTTTTCTGATTAGCCCGATCAATTCTACATAAAAACAGTATCTGTATCTGTAAACAGTCAGGCGCATCGTTTGCTCGAAACGATGATTTAAAAATACATCTTTTCATTATTTCGGACTGTAATTAATGTTACTAATTAAATAAATAGAACATTTGTTTCCCTCTGTGACAATATTACAATGTCATAATCGTAATTCCCTAATCTAATTTTTTTCTTATTATAGCAGTAAAGCCAGTTCTTACAATCCGCAGGGAACAAAAGATAAAATGATTTTTTTTTTGTTAATAATTAAATAATCCCAAATTGTTTTTCGACCTTGCTCGTAAATTATATTAATTTAACTTTGTTGAGGAAGGAGAATTCTTGTCGAAGAAAAATTATTAATGAAAGAAAATTAATTCAGAAAATACCAGGAAATGTCGCCATATAGCGGCTGTTCTATTGAATTTTTGTCGCCTATATGCGATGTGTGCAGTGTCATGCAATTTAATGATGATGGGTTGCACCATAACTCACAGGATTTTAGGTCAGGAAAATCAATACCTACCCTTTAAAATCAACGGAAGATATATAGTGGACACATAACATATGAAATAACTTTCTTATTTGTCAATAAATGAAGATCTTTAGGTGGCTCAACAAAGTAGAAAGATATATTTTTTTTAGGATTTTATGGCATAATCAAATTATAGGAATTAAACCAAGTAAAAGTGCCATTCTGTTTCCTTTACCTACACCTTTGTTACGACATTAACGTTTGAAAATGGTTCACACGGCAATATACTGCACGTTTTTTGCATTATTCCGTGTTAGCCGAATAAACAGCTGGATGTTCACACAATACATTATTAATCCTGCAAAAAAAAACGAATAACCGCAGTTTTCATCCAGCGATCACCCGGAGGAGACGTGTGTACGTGGCATTCCAGTGAGCATTTTAAATTTTTTGCATCAAATATATGCTCCACACTTATTCGGTAAGATTAATCATGGAAAAAAAGTGCGGTGTGAACATAGCTTAACACTTCTTGACAGCACAACATATAACTATGTCCTTTCACATTTCTGTCTTAGTAAGTCGATCAAAACAGAAATTGAAAAACTTGGACAGGAATGTATAAGCCCCCTTTTCCAACATGTAAAGTAGGGGAAGGCGGGGCACAGTGTTACACGGGGTAGAGTGGTATACTCGGAATTATAGCCTTACGCGTAGCAGCATTGCGCTGGAATAATTGCGACTTCCAATTAAGACTTTAATAATTGTCCGGACGCTTGGTGAAATGGAAAGTTAAAAAGTAAATTATTTATACAGATTGTTTTGTACTTTTTGACAATAATATATCGCAAACTTTATAGTTGAAGGCTTGAGGGACATATTTATAGATTAGCATATCATCTGAAACATAACCTAGAAAAATTTTGTTTCCTTAAAAACTGGCGTATTTTTAGTAAAAACGCGATTTGGGCAGAGTGTTACACTTTACTGGGGGTACAGTATTCCATATACCCCTCATTCAAAATGATATTGATTTGCACATATACTATATAATGAATTAAAATAATGTTTAATGTATAGTGAATTCGTGAATCAGTGGCGCCACTGAATGTGTACATTTTTTGGTTTATTTTATACTCACCTATAGATTCTGAATTATATATATAAACTCCTGGACAAAATTAACGCAACATCATAAACTTGCCATATTTTTTATGCTATATTTTTTCTGAATTTATGATCCGATTTGAATGATTTTTTTGCATTGTGGGTTGGTTCCTTGACAATGTCATAGTTTTTGTTGTTTATGATAAAAATTTAATTTTCGATTCGTACTGGGTGTACTAAAAATGATATGTTTTTTCCGAAAATTCGCATCACCCTGTGAAGTATATTAGCCACCGAAACATATTGCAGTTGACATTAAACGGTAGGTCCATCTTTCCCCAACATTTTCTTTTTTGGTTTACTTCATTATCTCTGTTATTAAAGGAGATACACCGTTTTATAGCGTAACATGTTTTTATAGACTTTAATATTCAACACATTCATTGTTAAATGTTTTCAAGTAGACTATGGACTTTTTCTGACATTGCAAGCGATGTGTCAGCAGATGTTGTGTTTTAAAGTAACAAAGGTCAAATAAAATTCGCCATACTGATAAAAACTGTTCGGAAACTACTTATTAAACGTTCGATTCGTATGCCCAGTTACCCGACGAGTATTTTAATCTTGAAACCTACTTGAAAACCTTTAACAATGAATGTGTTGAATATTAAAGTCTATAAAAACATATTACGCTATAAAACGGTGTATCGTCTTTAATAACAGAGATAATGAAGTAAACCCAAAAAGAAAATGTTGGGGAAAGATGGACCTACCGTTTAATGTCAACTGCAATATGTTTCGGTTGCTAATATACTCCACAGGGTGATGCGAATTTTCGGAAAAAAACATAGCATTTTTAGTACACCCAGTATAAATCAAAAAAAATATATTTTTATCATAAACAACGGAAACTATGACATTGTCAAGGAACCATCCTACAATGCAAAAAAAATCATTCAAATCGGATCATAAATTCAGAAAAAAAATATGGCAAATTTATGATGTTAATTTTGTCCAGAAGTTTATATTGGAGTTTTTTAAAATTTTTATATTTTGACGTTTCTGTCTGAGTATGACTTGTTTTTGAGTTATATTTACGTTGTTAACTTGTGTTTCTTGTATTTACCAATAGTTTGAATAAATAGAGCACTGCTAATAGAGCTTATATTAATTTCTTTCAAACGTAACATTGTTGTAACAGAGTTCCCCGCCAGAGGATTACAGTGTTGCATTCGACATGCGTAGAGATAATAATATAAAAGCAAGCATATAAAGCAATATATAAATTTAATGCATCAAATACTTAGGAAATCTGTTGCTAAGGCATCAATAAACCTATGCAAAATAAAAAATATATTTTAACTTAATATATGAAAAAAATATAAGTCTAAATGTTTTTTGTGTGACACTGGGCCCCGTCTTCCTCTAACTGTAGCCTATTCAGTGTAGAAAATGTCATATTTCAAGCCACGATGTCTCAAAAAAGGATTATTTTAGGTACATTATAGTAATTTGAATAAGTTTTATCCCTAGAATTTAATAATATCAATTGCAATGTGTTCTACATATTTAGAAAATTATACCACCCCGTAGCCCGCTAGCCGCTCTTTAAAAATTTTAATATTCATGACCGAATAGCCGGCGAAATTTAAAAAGTTGAATTCCAGAATTGAACATTTTCAATTTTTTGCATCAAAGACTGGCTAGTTTTTAATTAAATTAATCTCTTGACACAGTAAATTAAACAGAATACTGCATAAAATGGCCGGGGAAACCTTGTACGATATAACTTTAAAACTTTGTTATGCCGCAAAATAATTATAAATAATTATGTATAAAATCTCGCTTGATTAAATTTTATCAGTGTTGGAACTGGGTAACTTCTTGGAGGTCCTAGAGAAATACTACATACTTTTTCTTATAGAACTGTATGTTCCCTTCACTAAACTTACGATTCACCACTGCAATTAACGACAAACAAATTTGTCCAAAGAAAATGCTGATTTCCTTTTAAAAAGTAAATTTAAAGAAATTGCAAAGGCTTACTAAAGGGTTTTCCAATAAGAGGTGTTATTTTGAATAGCCCGCTATTTCGGTAGATGTCACTTTTGGAGCTGTAATTTTTTTGTCATTTGACAAATAGAAACTACGCCATTAATAAAAATTGAACGATACACGCTTCAACAACGCATTGAAATTATTAAAATTCACTATAAAAATGGTGAAAATTTGGCAGAGACGGTTCGTAAAACTCGAACATTTTTGGGTCGTCGTGAAGCACCTTGTCGGACCGCAATACAGAAGTTGGTGGGAAAATTGGAGCTGTTGGGACAAGTTAGTGATGTCAAGAATAAAACCCGTGCACGTCGCTCAAGAACAGCCGAGAATATTGCTGCTGTAGCCGAAAATGTTGAAGAAAATCCAGGTTTGTCCATTCCTCGTATTTTGCATAAAGATTTGGGTCTTAAGGCTTATAAAGTTCAGTTAACACAAGAACTCAAGCCGGCCGATCATCAACAACGGCGTGTCTTCGCCGATTGGGTCCTTGAAATGCATGAAAATGATCCGGAATTCCACCTCGGTGGCTTCGTCAACAAACAAAATTGTCGCATCTGGGGCTCGGAAAACCCAAGAATTATTGTTGAAAAGCCTCTCTATCCTCAACGTGTGACTGTGGTGCGGTTTATGGTCCGGCGGGGTCATTGGACCTTACTTTTTCGAAAATGAGGCGGGAGCACCAGTTACGGGTGGATTGCGCTATCGAGAGATGATTAATGATTTTTTATGGCCGGAATTGGATGGTATTGATCTGGACAACGTTTACTTTCAACAAGACGGCGATACGTGCCACACAAGCAACGAAACCATTGATCTTTTACGGGAAAAGTTTCCGGACCGTGTTATCTCTCGAAGAGGTGATCACAATTGGCCACCGAGATCTTGTGACTTAACACCTTGCGACTTCTTCCTTTGGGGCCACGTGAAAGAGAAGGTCTACGCCAACAGCCCAGCGTCGATTCAAGATCTCAAAGATGGAATTCGTGAGGCTATGGAGGACATACGGCAGCCACTTTGCGACTTGGTTATGGAAAATTTCCTGAAAAGGATATGGTCCTGTAGGCGTGGTCGCGGTGGTCATTTGGCAGATGTTATTTTCCATTATTAACGGCATACCTTCCTCTGTATAATGAAATAAACATCCGATAATTTATCTCAAAAAATGGCATTTTCCTTTCAATATCAAAATAACACCTCTTATTGGAGAACCCTTTACTAATCATAATAACATAATCATTATTGGCGTAATAATATGTTATTAAATTTATTTACGAAGCACAAGTGATTTGGATTACACTGACATGTAAATCTTAGCAGTATATGGGAAAAATTTTTATTGCCGGATTTGAAGCAAAACCGATGTTGACGATCGTTTCTGCATCATCGGAAATCCATTAAACAGTGGCATTCATCTTTAAGGGATTGGCGGGACATTAAATATATATACAGAGTGTTATGGAAATTACTTATTATATTTAAACCGGCAATCCTGAGATGAAAATAAATTGAAGAAGAATAACCTTAAATGGCGCTTGGAATTATTGTACGAAATATACACCTTATATGAAATCTGAAAATTTACGTGGCCGCTACTCAGGACGTTCGCAATCAATAGTTTATTGAGGCGGTGTTGTCATATATTGCAACACAGAATTGTAAACGCATGTGTTCAGTTTTTGATAACAAGACGTCTTTGACCCGCGTTATCACTTATTTTTCAAACTTTTTAGAAAAAAAAAATACTAGAAATTTAAGGTACATACTCTCTTACCTTCGATCTTATTTTAATATTATCCGTTTTATAATTAAATTCCATAAAAAAAAATAAAACACAAAAAGTATGTTTTGCAACAGAACCAACAATAGGTAATATCACAAAAATTTGAAATCACATCACAATATTTCTTATTATGCATTATTTCACAACAGAAAATATATCGGGTAATGCTACAACTAACGAAACGTTTAAAATTCGTATACGTCAAGCACGTGGAACCCTCGACAGCGTCATTTCAACCCCGAGTCTTAAAACATACTGAAGCAACGATATTCGCTCGCGGCAAGTATCCAAGCAAGGGCGAAACATGTAGTGTGATCTGACAACACTATTAGTATATTCTAGTGACCCACATTCTTGCTAACTGAATCCAGATGGAACGGCGCGACAGTATGTGGGTAAAAAGGGTTTTTACCTTAGTATTTAGATATTCGATTTTAAAAAAAAGTATGTAGACATTCTCTAGCACACCCAAGGAGTCACCCATTTAAATAATAAGTCATTTCCATAACACCCTGTATACAGGGTGTTAATAAAGTATGTACAGTAATTTTAAGAGACGATTATTTGGGTGATGCTACGACGAAAAGTTCATATAAACATAGGTCCGCAAATGCTTCGTTTTCAAGATACAGGGTATTAAAAAAATTTATGGAACACAAAATAATCACCAACACATACTTTCTAAATACAACAAATTAATACCTTATAAATACGCTGACAACTGTCAAGTTAAATGCTGCAATTATTTTCCAAAGCAAACCTTGATTAAAAAAGAAAATGTCCATGCATCTCCAGAGACATGCATCAAAGTGGTTTTCATTTTTTTTCTCGAAAACAAAGTAAGATAGGAAAAAAAATCAAGAGACAAAAGTATTGTATTTTTAGTTGCTTAATCCGAGAAAAATATAAAAATTTCTAAAAAGCCACACTCTAAAAAATGCATTGGCAACATTATCATGTTGAAACCAACACTTTTTTATTAATTCGCTCCCTATACTAATTTACTTAGTTATTGTTATTGGCCAGATATAGTAGTAATAAGTAGGTACGATGTGAGACCTGACGTCACACCAACTGTTGCCATTTGCTGGTAGGAGTAGATGAGAGAGAGAAATATTAGATGTACATCTTCACTGTACTAACGAGAACTAAAGAGTTCGATACCGGTCTGCAGGTGGTTACATCCTATCAATGGAAAAGGCTTCCTTTTCTAGGTAGGACCATTCAAGTCTAGCATGCAAGGTATAATCAAATAGTTCGTCATGAAGCAATGTAGTACAGGCAAGAAATGAACAATTTTCTGCTTTTAATAAAATAAGCAACTAAGAAGTATACATTTAGGGAATGTGCGCCAAACCCCTAAACACTAACGCCACGTTTTGAGATTTCCGATGACGCAGGCACGATTGTCAATATCGGTTTTTATTGAAATCTAACAATACAAAATTTTTACCATCTACTGCGTAAATTCTACCTCTCACTATATCTGATATCAATAGCTGAGGCATGATATTTCGGTGCCTCTCGAAAATTCTAGACCTGGATTCTGTCTTGCCTTCCCGTTTGTCGAAATTATTGTGGTCGTGTCCGCGGTAGTATAGTGTAATTAATTTTAGGCGTCAGAAAGCATAGCCTGCGGATAAACCAAAATCCGTTCACAAAGTTTGTCTGATTAAGTTTTCTGGGGACCATAAATCTGATTTCAGATAATAAGCACCAAATATTAATTATACAGACATCTTAATATAATGTTAAAAATCCCCTGAAGCCCTTTTACTGACAAGCAGTTTATATCTGCTGTCTAGTCCGTCTCTTCAAATAATCCCCAGTTGTTATTAAGATGTTCGGAATTTTGTTATGTTGATTCTCTTAAAAATAGATCACCTTCAACAAGAATATTAAACCTTGTATGTGTGACTAACTAAATATTAATCCAACGAGATTGGCGCAAATTTTACAGGCTCTACTTTCACTTAGGTCATCTAATTACATGATATAATAAACGCAAGGTATGATATCTAGCCGTTCGAATTTTGTTTGGCTCACGCAATGACGTCATGGTGTGAGTTTGCTTATGGAGAATTACGTTGTTGCTGGCGTTTTTAATTCTGTTTAACGGTATTGAAAGGTTTTATGTATTTGATAGGTGGTGAAATGAAAGAATAATCATGATATTTGGGTGTATTTATTTCATAAAAATGCAACATAGATTAAAGATAAAATACTACAAACCTTACACTATGTAATACGGGACCGTTTCTAAATAAATGGGAGCAATTTTTAAGGGTTTAGTCTTGAGGAAAGTATAAAAGTTCATAAAACATATATCCATTCTAATTATTTTTTTTGTATCTCTAGGAAAGGAGAATTATTTTTCTGGTTATCCATACTACAACCACCTCATCAGGACCAGCGCACCTCATATTACGAATATTAGGATATTTATTTTAATAAATACACAAATACCTGAGCAAATACCACTAAAATAATTCAATACATCCGCTGAAATCATATGGGAAATGTAGAAACGTGCACCTAACGACGTCACTAACCCATACCTCCTTCTGCGCGATATCATACCGTGTGTAATCATGATGTAATTAAGATAAACGAAGGAATACTTCCTACAGGCTAAAAGTAATTTATTCTTTGGAAATCATCGATGCGTTGTAGCATAGAACCATTATCTTCATTACCGGAGCACTTTTTTTGTGTGTAAGCTTAAAAAACTCACGACAGTCGTGATTTTACCGGATCTCTTTTCACGCACTGATTTGAGGCGGATGAAAGATGGGGCGATCTTTTATAAAACGCTTTGCCGAGTAATCCCAGGAATTTTCCTTCAGATTCCGACCGAATGATGAGAAATCTTTGAGCTTTAGAAGCATACGGGCAGACGAAATAAAACTTATATTTTCCAGACGCATTAACACAGTGCTCCAATAAATTTAGTAGTATTTATATAAAAAAATTTTGGTCGTGAGAAAACGTTCTGTTTAGTTTCCCGAGAAAATATTTTTTTTAAGGTAAAATAAAAAATAACATTCGCTGACCTGGTCGAGATGCTCTCAGTATGAAATCCGTTGATAGGCACAAGTTAAGAAAGGTTGTAGATGTAGGACTAAACCTATCTGATCAGTGATCAGACTATGGCACTAACCATAAATATACACGGTGTTGAAAAAAGGTCGGTACCCTGGTATAACTCCGGTGCCATCGCATTGCAGCGGAAAATGTCTAGGGAAAAAGTTGTTTGGTTTTGAAGGAGAAATAGTTTGCAATTTAAACCACCCCCACTCCCTCAACCCCCGGGCGCGTGTGGGGGTAAGTTAAGATTTTCAAGTGGAACCCCATATTTTTTATTGGCGTATCGTGTTCTCCGATGAAAAATAAACATCTTTTGTCCGAAAAAGTTTTTTATTCGGGCCCATCCTTCACCAATAATCACTATGAGAAAGACAAAATCAGAACCGTGCGAAAAACAAGTTTTATCACGGAAATACTCTTTTTCTGTCTTGTACTAAAAAATGCCCGTAGAAAAAGTTGGTTGTATTCCAATTTCGCACGGTTTTGATTTTGTCTTTTTCATGGTGATTATTGGTGAAGGATGGGCCCAAGTAAAAAAAAATTTCGGACAAAAGATGTTTATTTTTGGTCGGAGAACACGATACGCCAATAAAAAAAATGGGGTTCCATTTGAAAATCTTAACTTACCACCACCCGCGCCCGGGGGTTGGGGGGGTGGGGGTTGTTTAAATTTCTCCTTCAAGACCAAACAACTTTTTCCGCAGACATTTTCCGCTGCAATGCGATGCACCGGAGTTATTCCGTGGTATCGACCTTTTTTCAACACCCTATATAATATAAAAGGGGAGACAAAACACATCTATTCATAAAACACCATTTATTTACAATCATGCACAGTTCTACGGTTTCAAATAAGTTAGAAGATGGTTTTAAAAAATAGCAATCGCTGTAATAAGGTACGCGTTTAGATAATTTCGATCTATTTTATTAGTCATAAATAGATAATCGTTGTATGTATTCTTTACAGAGATTCAAATAATATGAAGAAAAAATCTATATTTTTGCAATATTTACTTGAAATATAGAATTATCTACACCATTGCTTAATCTAAAAAACATAACCTCATTAATCTCACTTACCGACGACACATTAATCCGGGGTTAGAATAGTCGAATTTCTTACACGCACTGTAGACTGTGCAGACCATGTACTCAATTTATTTTTATCTAAATATGATGCTACGAACAATCCGCAACATACCACAAATGAACCTTTTGATTTGCGATTAAATATGACCCACATTTCAGATATTGCTATCATTTCCAATTTAATTAAACTGAATAAATAGATTTCCATATTTATTAACCGATTTAATTGATTCTTTTTCAGGAAGTCGACCTTACCCCAGTTTTGAAAGCTCTGAATGACGCCGTGACTCGCACGTTCCCGATGAACAGATACACGCCAATTTCGAGAAAGGAGAAAGTCAAAGCTTTCGTCGCTGATTATTTCCCAAGATCTGTGTACGATATGGTATATTCTTAAAATATCTATATTTGTATTTGGTTTGAAAAAATGTATTTGAAAGAAGAAGTTTAGTAAATGTGACAAATAAGCAGTAATTTTCATTTTTTTCAAAAACTAAGTTCATATTCTTTAAACAAATGAAGACAGCCTTTTTTTATATAGTAACAAATACATGAAGGTTTACTTTTGTTTATAAACTCAATCAATATAACTCAATCCCGTATGTGAAAAAAAGTTACTTGATGCGTAAGTTTCTTATAATATTTTTATCTACGATCGTACCGGTTTCCTTGTTCGAGGCAATAAATTTTGTGTTTCTTCATTGGCTTTATTAATTATTTCGTCTGGAGCGCATTGGAATGAGTTATCTTCTTCTGAATTGGAATTATTTCTTTCCGTTATTGATGTTTTCAAATGTTATTGACATTTTATAACAATATAATACGACTGCCAGGCAACAAACGAAGCGGATGCTGTTTTCATGGCAACTTGATATTATAAGCATTCAAAGAGAAGTGAACAATGCCATGTTACGGTACTTATCTAACGCTAAATTACTTTTTTAAACTTGTTAAAAAATACGATCGTAGAAGAAATATTTTTTAGCTTTCCAAAATTGACACCTATGGAGTCAAGTCCGTTTGTAGCTTCTCTGGCTATATACAAGATTGATTCTAGTATGAGATTCTTAGTGTATAAGTTACAAAATTTCATTAAAATATACAGGGTTGCTTAAAAGTTATGGAAATGTAAATCATCAGGTGCGTGGAGACCGATATCTTTGTTAGGAGGGACATTAGGAAAAATGATTATATGAACTACTATAGTATTATTGTGACCTATCCTGTACGCTAGCGAGATATGCCTTATACTCACAGGACATCTTGTATAATTTACACTTTCAAAAGGTAACCCAATTGATAAATGATTAGAAAATTACTAAATTAAACTTTATTATAACAAATTGATCGATCTTTAACTTTGAAAAACAACTGATATAAAATGTTTGTCAGTGTGTTTCTTCGAATTCCATTTCCATTTCGTTTCAAATACATTTTTCATGTGCCAAAGATGCTTTTAAAAAAATTACAGAAGGTTTTTGCCGTATATCGTGAAATGTTATTCTATATTTGTTTACCCTATCTAGTACCGGCACGTTTGCGTTCGGAAACATTACTTTAAAGTATCACACATTTATTTACATATGCACCCTCGGTCGTAGGACTTTTAAGAGCTTTCATCTTTTAGGTTGTAACAAAAACATGACATTCTATTTTCGTTTTATGATTTTTCATGCTGATTGTTTATACTTGCTGTTCCTTAATAACGTTAATAGTGTGATATCTTAGGTTATTTTATGAGAAAAAGTTAACATAAACTTGGCACATATGCACACGTGATATCTATCACAAAAAATGTGCAACGCCACTAATATTTTTCCATGCGGATATTTTTTCTACTTAGCCTGTTCAATTCTACATTAAAACGGTCTCTTGAGTTTTTCTCATCAGAAACGCCGTTCAAGTCTCTAGTTACAAAGATCTCTTGTACCCGTTGATTTATTTATACGATAAAAGCCTTCTGTAACAAAAACGATATTCTTCGAAATAAAAGACACAGTATTTATCTAAATACAGAAGTAAATTAAAATCATCATATGCTCAATAAAAGAGCAAGAAATTTCTCATGCGACATATATTCACACGTTCAATTTAAAACTTAAATATGAAGCTTTCAGCTTTTGTTAATTAAAGTCAAAATGAAGAAGCTTTTTAGAAAAAATCCCTGAGCGCAACAAATAAAAGAAAATAATTATTTAATCTAACATAGGAACCCAAAACATTAAATAAATAGTTTAATTACAAAAAGAAAACTTAAAATAATTTTACGTTAGTAAGAGTACGATTCGTAATAGTGAAATGACGGAAAAAAATATTTCCGAACAAATTTGAGTTATCTATTTTACTCGATATTGTTAGATACCTATATCAATTAATTATATGAACAAAGATGTTGATATTCTATTCTGTGATGGAATGCCCACAATGCACACAAATTCAATCTTAAATTATTTATTTCAAATATTATTCTTTGCTGAGACCGCTTGTTTCAAGTCCGACACCGCTAGGCTGGCAACGGTCTAATTAGTTCAGGAGGTGCCGACGGCTTCTTTATATCTGCTGGCAAAAAATAATCTGTTAAGTAAATAATTCAAGAGAGGATTTTTAAAATTCCGTGGGAATTCGATCAAAGAATTGCAGATCGACCATACACATACATATATGTCGGCGTCAATTAGTGAAATCCGTCATTCCTTGTCATTTCACGTATTCCGGCAAATAGTGTCACTCTACGTTTGGTACACCGTTTGCCTAAGAGTATCAGGCATTCCATGTAATGACGGAATTCTTTCAGTCAAACGCTGTACTAACTACTAATGATTTAAGTTACCCTGTTTGCCGTTTTTAGTCAATCAGTGTATTCGGACAGTGTTGCCAGTAGTGCATGAAAATAAGGTATTTTACATTAAAAGATTTGTAAATAACTGATTATTATAAGGAATTTCCTTAAAATTGAAAATAATTTTCTTACCTCCGACAATTCCGTAATATTCCAAGGTTTTTTCGCACTTTGATTGAAGTAATAGTCATCTAACTTCTTATAAAACAATTCTGAATGCTTCAACATTTCATTTTCAAAAAAAAATACTACACAGATGTTAACAACAATTACAGCGTCGGACTAAAACCGGCACACAGGGTAACTTAAATCATTTAGTTAAGTACAGCGTTTGACTGAAAGAATTCCGTCATTAGAGGGAATGCATGATACTCTTAGGCAAACGGTATACCAAACGTAGAGTTACACTATTTGCCGGTAATACGTAAAATGACTAGGAATTTCTGTGAATGACGGATTTCACTAATTGACGCCGACATATATTTCTTATAAATATGTATCATTACACAAAATGGTCGTTAAATTAAAACCAAGATCAGATTTAAGAATTTGTGAGTTTTACAGTTCGTAAGAATAAAATCAGAAAAAAGGAGCCACTATCCATTTTTGTAAATATCTTCACATTCAATTTCTTAAATTAAACTCACTATAATTTTTGTTCTGTAAATTCTACAGAACAGAACAGAAATTACAAAAACGGTATTATTTTGTAAATGTGTAAAAATAAATAACACTCTTTTAGCTTATAGATATTAATTTGTAAATATAATTGCTATCTTTAAATCATTAAGGAAGCTATAAAATCGCAAATAGATTAGAAATGCTTTTGATGAGTTATTAATCAGTTATAATGTGACAAGTGCCGTCACATTGAACCGGCAAATTGTATTTAAATAGTAACTCTTATGTTACCAATCAAATAGAATTTGACATATGCAATTATAATTATACATTCGCCGGCACAAAATTCCGCCACCCTGAAATTTTGGTGAAGTTTGATATATTATAACTTTTTTATTTATTATGTGATTTTCATGATTTTGTTATCAGTTTGGAGATCAATTTATTGTGTTTTTTTCTTCCTTATTTTATAAAGTAACATTTTTCGATTAGGCTATATTATACAGGAGTAAATCAAACTGTTAGTTTTTATCGTAATTTCAAAACACCCTGTAGGAAAATTCAGCTGGATAATCTTATTCACATACTCTTTGTTGTCATCTTTGATGTATTCTAAACATATCGTTTCTTGATTCATTCCATTATCTCATTTCTGCTACGAGCTGCAAAATTTTAAATGAAACGATGTTATTTTTAAGCAATTGTATGTCATGGGTATTTCTACCGAAGCACGCACCAATCTTGTATTTGTTGAGCTCTAATCGCCCACCGTTACATTGAGGAAATCCTCCAAGAAGTTGTTGATCCATTTGCTACTTTCATTGGGAACCACTTTACATTAATGCATGATAATGCTAGACTTTACGTTGCACGTGTAGTGAGCGAATATCTTGATGAAGTTGGACTTCCAAGATTGGAATGGCTCGCATGTAGCCCGGATCTAAACCCAATCGAACATCTTTGGTATCAACTTAAAAGGGCCGTTCGTCGTCGTCCTATACAGCCATAAACCTTGCAAGACTTGCACGACTGGAACTGACCGAAGAATATCTCGCTATCCCTCAAGAAAGGATAAGTAGCCTTATTCGTTCGATATCACGAAGACTGCAAGTTGTCATTGCTGCGAGAGGAGGAAATACACGATATTAAAATTGTTTTTGTTAATTAACTTTTATGATATACCTAGTGTTTGTTTTTCTTAATGAAAATAGGCAATCAGCGTTTCATTTAAAATTTTGCAGCTCGCAGCAGAAATGAGATAATGGAATGAATCAAAAATCGAAATGTTCAGAATACATCAACGATTACATGGAACAGTATGTAAATAAAATTATCCACCTCAATTTTCCTACAGGGTATTTTGAAATTACGATAAAAAATAACAGTTTGATTTACTCCTGTATAAGTTAGCCCCATCGAAAAATGTTACTTTATAAAATAATTAAGGTAAAGCACAATAAATGGATCTACAAACTGATAACAAAATCATGAAAAACGCATAAAAAATAAAAAAGGTATAAAATATCAAACTTGACCAAAATATCAGGATGGCGGAATTTTGTGCCATCGAGTGTATATTGCTGACTTTCGTCCCATCCTATTTGACTGGTATTTTACCATCGCATTGAAAAACTGGATCCTTATCTGCGTCTGCAAATTGTTACAAATAAATTTTAAACAATACAATTTCGCAGACGGAACTTTTCAATATATTAAATAACTTGATACAGTGTGTTAACATGTTTGCTTGGTTGGAAACCCTTCTTGACCACAGTCGATTATCGGAAGTATTGTACAGAATGGCCAAAAAATGTGAAATTGATCTAAAAATAAAATACCCTTGTTTCTAAAAATACGTTTGCCATTTATTACACTTTCTATCACACACGCTGTATAAAGTATATTAAAATTCTTTCATTAGTTAAAAAAAAGCTTCATATAAAGATATGCCATCAATGAAATTTTACTTTTTGTAAAAGGAATCGGAATACTATTAAGCTTATCATGTTCATTTGCATCATAAATATAGCTTTTAAACACTAGATATTCATTTTTATGTAAAATAGTTTTATTTTGATTTAATAATGAAATTTAGATTTCATCAAAAATGCTTTGATATTATTTTTTACCTAGATTAGGTGTATAATTATCGAAAAACTTGATTAGAAATTTCTATATTTGCAATCAGGATAATGGAAGGAACCTAGTTAGATTTATCGAGGCATGTGCATGCTTTAATGATTAAGAGGAATGGAAATATTGCGTAACAATAGTCTTGCGGTAATAGTATTTAAGTGGTTTAAGGTGTTTAAGTCCAAACATTCACAGAAATTCTAACAAAGTCCATGACTAGTATAATGCGAATTATTATAAGAATACCAGCGACAGAAGTCTATATGTTTTATTATATTAAAATTAGAAGTTGCTGCTTGATGCACTATTACCGCAAGTGTACCGTTCCGCCGATTTTCGCTCGTCTGAAACAGAGCTTAGCAGTGAAAATAGTATATATTATGCTCATTAGCTTTTATGGAGTTTTACGCCTTTGCAGTTCATGTTTGTCTTTTATAGGATGTTTTTAATAGGTATGTAATTTTGCTGTTATGGAGAATCAATAAACGTTTTATTTACAACCAGGTGTATTATTTTGGCATACCCCGTTCAATATCCAATGTGCGTATATAGTCTGGAAATGGCTTCATAACTTTTGACCTGCTAGTTTTCTTTTACAAAATTTTAGTGTGGCGTATAAGGGAAGGTAAACTACTTTTGGCGAAAAAATAACAGTACCAACTGTCAGAATGGCGGATAGTCGCCATCTTGGTAAAGAAAATTAAATAGGAGGAAGGGTCTTGCGATGTAATATTTTGAAGGTAAAGGGTGTCCCATTATCAACATTTTTGTAGGTTATCTCCGTAATTGTTAGTGCTATCCAAAAAGTAATGTAGGTGTCAGGTGCTCTTTTTGGATCAAACCTAAAATGATAAAATCAGAATGTTAAAATGTTCACTTGTTTAAGAGATACGGGGGAAAATCAGAAAATTTACAATTTCAAAATTACCCTATATTTTCTCAGTTAAAAGAGATACGGAAAAATGCTTTATCCAGAAGTTTCTTTATAATGATTGTTGAATAATCTGCCGTTTTCAGAATAAGTATACGGGTTCAGGTAAAAAAGTTATCGGATCTAACCTTATTTTTTTGAAATGGATCACCCTATATATTTTAATCCAAAAATATAGCATTTTAAATTCTTTTTTCAAATATATAACACACCATGGATGATATTGGATTCCTAGGCGATTTATTTAAACTGTATTACTTTAAACCACAGTACACCATGAAACAAAAGCTAATATCCTAGACACAACTATGTTAACATTCCAGTTATTATTAACATTAAACGCCAATTTCATTTTTATATACTCATTTGTGAAAATGACTTATCAACATTTTGAAAAATTTGATATGATATCAGTTTATATTGAAAGTGGAAAAAAACGAAGAAATGGCGCAAAATTTATATTTTCTTCGCTATCCGGAAAGACAGCAACCATTTAAGGACATTTGCGATGATTCTCGTTATTTTTTACCTTAATCTGAATCTTTTATTTCGTTTTAAAGTAATAACGTTTAAAAAAATCGCCTAGGAAACCAATATCATCCATGGTGTGCTATATATTTGAGAAGATAATTTAAAATGATATCCTTTTAGATTAAAATATACAGGGTGTTCCATTTAAAAGGTGAGATTAAGTCCGATAACTTTTTTACCTGACGCCGTATACTTACTCTGAAAAGGGCAGATTATATAAAGGAACTTCTGAATAAAACATTTTTCTGTATCTCTTTTAACTAAGAGGGTAATTTTGAAATTGACAATTTTTTGATTTTCCCCCGTATCTCTTGCTTAAGAGAATTTCACTTTTCACTCGCTTGAGTGAAAAATTTCAAATTTTGATTTTACCATTTTAAGTTTGACCCATGAAGAGCACATTACGGAGAAACCCTATAAAAGTGTCGAAAATAGGACACCCTGTACTATCGAGTACTTTACGATGCCAGAATATTTCTTCGGTATTCGCGACGAAAACAAAATGGCGGCGATTTAAAAATTGCATAGGTATTATTTTTTCATTATCATTTATTTCATTTTCCGTCTTAGAAAAATAAATACAACTTCGCATAGGGTAGTAGGAATCAGAGAGCTACACTTTCTTGCATATTTCATGGTGCCCAAATTCAAAATGGCGGATGAGTGACATCTTGATAAAAAAAAAAAATAATAATTGGGGTCTTGCAAAACATCATTTTAAAGGTCCTATCGAGTACTTTACGATCCCAGTATGTGTACCTATTCGTAACCAAAACAAAACGACGGCTTTATAAAAAGTAATATGTTCAGATTTTCTTTCTTTTGCTCCATAGGGTTTGTTCGGGTTTGTTCCCGGAAATAGAGATGGCCTGGCACTTTTTCAGTCTCACCCTCCCTAAGGATGTCTTGGACAGCTAGGACTCTATGTGAACGAAGAAGCTTGCTTAGAAAGTAATAAGTAAAAAAAAGGTTACCTGTCACAATATGTGAAACGATGATGATCTGTTTCTTAAATTTTCAATTTTATAAGATATGATGTACACTTTATTATAGATGGTGAGGAACCTTATCTATCTTTAATAAAATAATTTTGTAGACACACATTTGGTATTTGGCCGGTTTCCAGATAAAGACATAACGCTTAACAGATACATGGCCAACCGAACAAATCTGATTGCTTGGTTCAAACCAATAACGCGGCTATGTACAGGTTTACAAACATCGTGATGATTTCTAATTTTATTAGACATAACAGCACTCAAAACATGAAAACGTGTACACGTCTTTTTGTTCTTTAAAACGTATTTCCATCATTTCTTTGCTAACTTCATTTAAATAAGTAACGAAATGGGAACGGTGAGTCAAAATACACAGCAAAATTGCTCCCGTTAATAATTTATTTTTCACTTTACGTTGACAACATTCCATAATAGCCTTTTAGCCCACCATTTGAAGGGGACGCATTTACTAATGTTAAACTTCACTTCGGACTTCGGAATCAGACTTAGAAATTTTCTTGGGTATTAATTATTGAATAAATTAATGTACCTACACTTACATAAGACTTGGATCTTTAATATTACTAATTTTGTGTTAAAATATGTAAATATTACTATAAAAACAAATGTGTAATATATTTTTGGTAGGGTAAGAACTCGCTGCTTACTTTAAAAACAATGAGACAATAATTTTGCAAAGAAAATTTAATTTAAATTTATTATTTATTCCCCTAAGAAGATAATTTTATATACATTTCGTCAAAGAAGGAATATTTTTATTCTATAGAGCGCTTCAAAATATCCTGCTTTCTCTTAATTTTTAAATTTCAAAGAAATAAGTTATAATTTAGTGCTCGATTCACTATTCCAAACGAGAACAAAGACGTTGGGTAAAGTGTATATACAGGGTGTTCGGGATATATGTTAAAATAAAGGTAGAAAGTCATATAACAAGAAGTCGAAAACTCAATACTTTTCGAGCGAGCCTGTCAAAGATAAATTTTTTTCTTATTATATCAACATCTTGCACTTAGTTTTTAAACTACCAAGTTGATATTTGGCACAGGGACTAAGCTTAACAACTTCTATTATATAGGGTGTTGAAAAAAGGTCGGTATAACTCCGGTGCATCCCATTGCAGCGGAAAATGTCAATGAACAAACCTGAACAAACCCTATATTTTTTATTGGCGTATCGTATTTCCGGGATAAAACTTGATTGTCGCAACTGATTTTGTCTATCTCATGGTGATTAAAATATGGGGTTTGTTCAGGTTTGTTCATTGACATTCGATGCACCGAAGTTATTCCGGGGTACCGATCTTTTTTCAACACCGTGTATAATAAAAAAGTTCCTCGTGCCACCAGATGCAACTTTACCTCAAATTCAAATTACATTTTTGCCATATCTTTTTGGTTTTGAAATTGTCATTTTAAAGACAAAAGAATACCTTAGAAATAGGTACTTTTGAATAATAAATATTAGAATAAAAAATATCAAATATAAGAGAATAAAAAATAATAAATATTCGTCGATAAATCACACCATTTAGGCGCAAAACTAGAATTAAAATCGAAGCAAAAAATAAGTAATAAGTTTACGACATTTTATAATATGCTTTCTTTCAACCTCTCCAAGTATCCTGAAATCCGATCACCACGTATAGAAAGAAAGCATATTGTATTTGCTGAAGGAAAAAATAATAAACAGCTCCTACGTTTGTCTTCGTTATTGAGTAAAAACAAAAAACTTTCACATCATCATCAATACGGTAACAATATTTTCGAGTTTAACAAGTTTGCGTTAAACCAGCAAAGTCCTTTATTTATCTTTAATCCTAATAGTAGACTTCCTGAAATAAAAGCCGGTTCAGTTTTCTCAATGACCGTTCAAGTAAAACGTCCATCATTCTGTCCAAACCTAATGCTTTAATTGATTCGTTTTACTTGAACAAGTAAAACGTAAGGTAAAACCTTCTGTTATACACTGTCCACGCCTAATGTTTTAATTGATACGTTTTCCTTGAACAAGTAAAACATCAGGGAAAACCTCAAGTATAGACACGGCTTTAAAGGGGACGAAATTAAGTCAAATATTTCTAGAATTACTTTTTCCGATGAAATAAAATCGTTACATCGAATTTATAATATTTAGGTGGAGTTGAAATATGTCAATGTCGGACCTTTTATATATTCAATATATAGTTAGAGAGATGGTGACAACAGGGGGTCCGTGAAGTGGAATATCAGTAATTTGGTTTTTCGTAGAGTTTAGGTCCCCCTCCACAACTTTTATATCTGATGAAATGCCGTAGAGCGTTGCTGAGAGGCGCTGTACCGCTTTAGATAGGAAATTCTCAATAAATTCAAAATTATATCGAGCCATGTCTGAAAATGAATTTACAGCATCCGCGTGACCCCAAAGTCACGGGAAACACATTGTCTGACAAGTCAACCCTTTTATATACTTTTCCGAGCGTGTCAAAAAATATGAATGGAAAAATTATAAAGTCTCAAGTGACATGGGTCCAGTCCAAGTGGGCTTAATCGATTGTATTCACATGGAGATGACTCGTAAACAATTGATAAAAAGAATATTGCGAAAGTGCAGCATACTTTCAAGGATATCGTGAAAAGGAAGACTATGAAAGTCGGTACGAAGGTGCACGAAGTAAGACTGCAGCGAGATCTCTTTGGGCAATTGCTGACTGCATCGCTTTCTCAAGAAATAGTTTTAGAGAAAGTTTTGCACAGTTTTGCTCCAGTCCCACTCTGTCATACCTTCCGGTATCTCTGCGAAATATTAACAGAATTCCGCCTAGCTAGGTGCGATTCTTCTGAAATTTTTTTTTCCACAATATTTGGGTGTCAAGGAATGTAGTGTGACAATTTTCTGACATGTCACGATCGTTTTCCGAATTCCCTCCGAGGAGATTTTTAAAAAATTCCAATAATGAAATGGCGAGACCTGAAACGAAAAAAAATTTTTCACATAACCTTTAACATATAATGTTCCATTCTAGAAAGTTTCAACTTCAAACTCTCTTTTTTTCTTTTTTTTTATTTTCTTTTTTTTTGACACGCTCGGAAAAGTAGATACAAGGGTTGACTTGTCAGAAAATTTGTTTCCCGTGACTTTGGGGTCAAGCAGATGCTGTAAACTCATTTTCAGACATGGTTCAATATAATTTTGAATTTATTGAGAATTTCCTATCTAAAGCGATATAGCGCCTCTCAGCAACGCTCTACGGCATTTCATCAGATAAAAAAGTTGTAGAGGGAGACCTAAACTCAACGAAAAACCAAATTACTGATATTCCACTTCACGCGGAAATTGTCACCGTCTCTCTAACTAATATAATTTCATTGGTTTTAAATTACACTCTTTTTAGGCATATTTAGTAATGTAAATTTATAACTAAACATTAACAAATGTTAATTTTAAAGCTTTTACAAAGAATAAGGAGATTACATTTTTGGTGTTCTTTCATTAATTAATTTTTAAGTATATTTGAATTTTGCCAAAAAGGTGAAAAGGGTTCACTCGGCTGTCTGTCACAGTCTTAAAACTTTAGGAACGACGTTTATTATCAGAATTTGTGTTAATAAAACATATTTTTGCTCCTTTACTTCGTTCCTGACGATTTTGCAGAATTAATTTAAATAACATTAAGCGAGTTAATTCACAACGTATACAAGATAATTTAATATTTTAATTCATCAGTTGAGTTTTATGAGCGTCATATTGATTTCAATCTGTTATTTTTTGCAATTAGTGTGTTTTGCAAATTGTTGAGATTTGAGATAAAAAAAAGAGCAAGGAGTGTATATAAATCTGGTTGAGGAGAAAGAGATGAGATAATTTGAGAAATATAAAATTTAAATGCAAAATGCGGCGACAGCGTGACGCAAGAACAAAATGGCTCACCTTGGGATGATTATATCGGTTTGACGGAGGACACCGCTGAATGCTGGAGACGAGAAACCTTGCATATTGATGCACTTTGGGGGGCAGTTTTATTATACTATATGGTTGCCGATTCTCACGACGCGACTAATCGGGAGTTCGAACGGGTTTTGATCAACTCGCGTTGTCGAGAGTGTACTTGAGAGTCTGAGAGTATGTTTGAGAAACCTGACAATTACGTTACTCTTGTTGAAAATATGCTGTCCTATCAAAAAATGGGTTTCAATATGTGTCTAAAGATCCATTTCCTACATACTCTCCTGACAACTGCGGAGCTGTAAGTGATGAGCACCGCGAGCGCTATCATCAGGATATATCAACAATGGAGAACAGGTACCAGGGAAACTAGAATGTTTCTATGCTTACCGACTACTGTTGGACTCTTGTTAGAGATGCTCCAGAAACAATTCACAAAAGAATAGCCAAACGACAGCGCATTTAGTGACTCTAAAAGTGTAAAATTATCTAGTTTTTATTACTTTGTTATAAATAAAATAAAAAACTTTTTTTTGAAAACGGCAACTAAGTTTTTAATTTCGTTATAATTTTTGTATTCAGCATCCCAAAATTAACAAGAAAAATGTATTTTGATACAATATACAACCAATTACCTAAAATTTGTTGTCTAGTGTAATTAATAAAAGTAATGGAACCTAAACAGGAATGTTGTTGTCTCAATAGAGAAAAGAGAATAATAAATAAAAGGACATTTTTATACTCGGGCTATTTTCATACTAAAAGGTAGATATTATCTTTAGAGGACACCTACCTACTAATTTTTTTATAGATGATAAAGGTCTAATATTTACACTTAAAAATTGAAATCAAAACAAGGGTATTGCTATGGCGACGAGATGATTGGGATCTTCGAACAACCTTGTTGTTATAAAAGAAATCCGTTCCTTTTATAAGTCTGGAAAATATAATATTTTGTTTCCATTGTAATATATTTTAAGTTTTTTTACGTTATTCGCAAAGAATTTGTCGTTTAAAAGGTGACGAGAGACAAATATTATTACAACAATGAAAAAAAAATTGAGATGAAATTTTTACAAAGATGTAAAATATTGATATAACAAGGGAAATAGAAATGATGTCTGCCTAACAAAAATACTTAATATTTTTAACATAATTTGACATTAAAATGACGCAGTTATCGCGCCTCAACAAAGACCTGGAAGAAATTTTGGCTTGGGGTGACAGTAACCAAGTCGAATTGAATGCTAAAAACCCAGGCAGCAGTTTCTCTAAAAAGTTTAACATTACAGAACCAGAAAGTTGTACACACCTCAACAACTTTTGACACTATATAAAACCCAGATTCGACTATCACTGGAGTACTGCTCTCATGTCTGGAGCTCTGCACCCAAACATACTCTTCGGCTACTGGATTCCATCGAAAGGAGGGCCATTCGTCTGATTGGAGACCACGATCTGACGAAGAACCTCGACAGCCTAGAACATCGAAGACAAGTTGGGGATTTGGCTCTCATTTACAGATATTTTCATGGAAAGTGCTCGGCTGACCTTGTTCTCTTAATTCCGCCCAGAGCGGCGAATAGCAGAAATACACGACGAACCACTGCCGCCCATTAATATGTGGTTAAGCCTAGTACTCCTCGAACTTCATTATTTATGAATTCTTTCATTTGGAGGACTTCATCCTTATGGAACGGCCTACCCGAGGTCGTTTTTCCCAACGAATATAACCTCCAACCATTCAAAACCAACGTGAATCGCTTTTTGCGCACACGCACCACTCCCAGAGTGCCCTTTTCCTATAGTGCTTGTGTTTGATTATAAAAAAAAAAGTTACACCACCTGTGCAATAGCAACTATATTCAGAAAGAAATCCTTTTGGCATTCAATATTATGCATTAATATTAGGCAGCTAACTTAGCAACGCAGGAACAAATCTTCATGAACTTCGGGCTATGATTTTAGCATCTAGAAGCCTCTATTTTTTGAAAATAATGAAAATTCCATAAGGTAGATCAAAAATATGTATGCACAGTAAACCAAGTAAATCTTAAAGATATATATTAAATTTAAATAAATTTCGAAAGATGACAATAATGGATATGAAACGGTTTCGGGACTGAAGGGACCAGTATTAAAAAATTAAAGCATGAATATAACACAACTATTTAATTACATTTGTTATAATAAGTATTAATAATAACAATAATACAAATTAGTTAGAATATATAAAGTAAATTAATTGATTCAGCCGTTACTTGGTGGAAATCCATAACTAATATTATGAGAAACAATCAAACTACGTTATATTTATTTTCCAGTATATTCTTAAAAATTACATGTTTCGCTATCACTGTAGCTTCTTCAGATTGATAATGAATTAATATTTGCCTATATCTAACAAAATGTACAATCTTAAAATTTTATTACAGGTATAAAGATGGTGTAAGGTGTAGGAGATATAATATTAACAGTGGAATTTTCCAAATGGTCAATATAGCGATTATATAAATTATTTTATAGATTTATTTATACATGTAATAGCGGATTAGTGAAATAAATTTAACAAAGAATTGTTAAGGTCTATGTGATCATTCAGTAAAACATCGGTATTTTTAAGTTTATTTATTTCCATGGATTCTATCAGATTAAGTTTTATGCTTTTATTTTCAGTATGTAAGATTATAAAAATTGAATCAAAATTATGTTGGTATTCTTTTAAATGGTTGGAATGATTAGAAACTGTTTTATCATTTATAAAGTATTGTTAGGGAAATATATAAAAAATAATAAAACTAAAAATCATAAAAATAGAAAATCAGGGGTGTATAAGCTAAAATGTAAAGATTTTCCGAAAACATACATTGGCCAAACAGGGAGACATTTTGGAAAAAGAATACAAGAACATCATAATAGTTACATAAAAGATAAAACAGATTCTAATTATTCCAACCATTTAAAAGAAAACCAACATAACTTTGATTCAAATTTTAAAATCTTACATACTGAAAGTAAAGGCATAAAACTTAATCTGTTAGAATCCATGGAAATAAATAAACTTAAAAATACCGATGTTTTACTGAATGATCACATAGACCTTAACAATTCTCCTTTGCTAAATTTATTTCACTAATCCGCTATTATATGTATAAATAAATCTATAAAATAATTTATATAATCACTATACCATTTGGAAAATCCCACTGTTACTATTATATAACCTACATCCTACACCATCTATATACCTGTAATAATATTTTAAGATTGTACATTTTGTTAGATATAGAAAAATATTTATTCATTCTCAATCTGAAGAAGCTACACTGATAGCGAAACATGTCATTTTTAAGAATATAGTGGAAAAGAAATATAACGTAGTTATATTGTTTCTCATAATATTATAAAGAAAATGTCTAATTAGAATAATTTAAACAGTAATTACCATGCAAGTCCAGTATGATTATATTTTAAAACAGAGATTTGATAAATTTACCGTATACACTGTATAAAACCTAAGAATCTGTTTGCGATCATTATTTTATTAAAAACCTAAATATATGGCAAGGTTTTATTTCTACATTATATATTTTTGAAATGTAAAATTTCAAGACTGATGGGAAAATTGAATACTTCTTGAAAGTTTAAAATTATTATTAATTTTGAATTTAATAGTTATCAGATGTAGGGAGATCATTTCAATAGAACATGTTGCTATGTACCTTTAGATTTTACCGAATAAATCAAATATATTGTCCTATTATTAAAACACTGCATTTAACTTATGACATAATATTATGTATTTAGTGGCGTTTGTGAGTCGGAAAAAAGCCCGAAAAATCGAAATATTTTCAGCCGGAACAAGAGTAAAAACCCCCAGAGGGGTTAAACGCGCTTCAAGAGGTTTCCCTGCAGAGAATCGCACTTTCCCCCCGTTTTCGAGGATACTGAGCACGGTGGTGGTGTTGGATATCACGTCCGACCTCAGCATCCTCGAAAACGGGGGAAAGTGTGTTTCTCTGCAGGGAAACCTCTGGAAGCGCGTTTAAACCCTCTGGGGGGTGGTTTTTGGCCGTTTTGAGGGGTTGCACAACCTAAAAGAGAAATTCGCCACCATCGTGTTCAGCATCCTCGAAAACGGGGGGGGGAGGTACTCTTGTTCCGGCTGAAAATATTTCGATGTTCGTCCGACTCACAGACGCCACTAATTACACAGACATGTTTGAAAAATAAAATGAACCTAACAAATTCGAACAAAATTAGTCATAAATTAAATAAAGAAGAAACAGAGTTCGTTGTCGTATCCTAATTCGTTTACTTTCCCCTCTACGAAGATAGGGGGGGGCTTCGTACTCTCCTCACGCAGACTTTACAAGGAAAGCCGCCGATACAGTGTTGCCAGGTTTAGTAAAATTTCACTAGATCTAGTGATTTTTTTTCCAATCTAGTCATTTCTGTCTCTTTAGTACAACAGAAGGCATCCTTTATTTACCTAATCTCTGTCGTATAATATTCCTGCAATAATAATAATAATATGTACGTATAAGGTATCAATAAATATAAAAGACACTTGGGACAACTATTATTAGTGAAATATTCGTTCGTCATTCCCTTATGCTTCTACATACCTAACTAATGTGTATGGCATGATTATCACAGCTATAAACAACCCAATTCCTAAATTTATCACTAATAAATCTTATCCCATTATAGCTTGTTCGTTTCCAGATTTTCAAATAAAATATATGAAAAATAAATAACTAATAACAATTCTTGCAATTAGTTTTTAATCTATCATGTTGATGGATTACGCTTAATGACTTCTGTCATCGTGTTATAACTATACAGGGTGTTATGGAAATTACTTATTATATTTAAATGGGTGACTTCTGGGGTGTCCTAGAGAAAGTCTACATAATTTTTTTTTTAATCGAATATTTAAATACTAAGGTAAAAACCCTTTTTACCCACATACTGTGGTGCCGTTCCATGTGGATTCAGTGAACAACAATGTGGGTCACTAGAGTATACTAACAGTGTTGTCAGATCACACCGTATGTTTCGCCCTTGCTTGGATACCTGCCGCGCGCGACTATCGTTGCTTCAGTATGTTTCGACACTTGGGAATGGGATGACGCTGTGGAGGGTTTCACGTGCTTGATGTATACGAATTATAAACGTTTTGTTAATCGATCGTCGATTTTTTTTCTGTTGTGAAATAATTCATAATAAGAAATATTGTGATTTAATTTCAAAAGAAGTGATAACGCGGGCCAAAGACGTCTTGTTGTCAAAAACTGAACACGTGCGTTTACAATTCTGTGTTGCAATATATGATAACACCGCCTCAATAAACTATTGATTGCGAACGTCCTCAGTAGCGGCCACGTAAATTTTCAGATTTCATATAAAGTGTAGGTATATTTCGTAGAATAATTCAAAGCGCCATTTAAGGTTATTTTTCTTCAATTTATTTTCATCTCAGGATTTGCCGGCTTAATTATAATAAGTCATTTCCATGTCACCCTGTATATGAAATTCTAAAAAAACAGTTGATTTTTTAAAATTTTAGTATATATTATGCTGAACATCTGAAAACTTTACATTTATTTAACGTCGGTAATTATATAGAAATTGGGGATTGGATACATTATTTTTATGTTAGGAAAGGGTTTGGGTGTATGTGTGATATAATGTGCACAAAAACTACAGGATATATTTACAACTAAAGGCAATTTACAATTTATTATTTCTATATTTCCCTTTTAATTAATAGTAATAAGAGAATAAATAAATCGACATGGTCTTCAAGAAAGTTTGCATCAACCGAGAACCTTTTTTTATTATTGATTTTTCAATCTATATTCTTAATAAAAATATCTGCTTAGTCTCATTTTGAATACTACGTAAATATGTAAACTTGTAATGTAACAAATCACTTAGCCAACTTGTAATGTAACTAATTATTGTAGAATACTTTCAACAAGTTCGGAACCGATTGGAAACAGCTGGAATGCGCCACCTTTTGAAAAAACAGTAAATTAATAATTTAAATGCTAATGTAACGTAATCTGAAGCTTAATATTTTCAAATTGGATTTACCTAAATGTAATTATAATTTCACATTATTTAAAATAGTAAATTTGTTACTAACTCTTAACTACAATTTAATTGAGAATGTTGGCAACATGACATGGATAAAAGAGGAACTAGAAAATTAGTCCACTAAATAATGAAACAAAAGGCTTCCTCAAATTCAACGTATTTGAGCCTCCTGTACTGCAAGAACTTTAGGACTTTATTCCATCAGAAATAATGTATTCTTGTTGGTCTTGAAAGAACGCATCAATACTTTTAATTGGATATATTAGATTGCTGCTGAAGAGGACGCTGATGAAAGATCAACCGCAACATTCGTGGTGTAACCCCTGGGAGTGATAGATGTTACCCTTTAAATCTTAAATGGGCAGGGGGTCATGTGGCACGTCATTTCAAAAGTAGTTTAAATCGTTTTCCAACAATACCATAATTTATTGTTTTAGTTAGTAGCAGATTCCACGACATCGCGTTAAAAAACGGACTAATTCATGCTCATTTTTACTACTCAAAAAATAAACAAATATGGTATTATTGGACAGATATCTAAACTACCTTTAAAATGATGTGCTTCTTGACCCCCTTCTCATTTAAGATTATAAGGGTAATATCTACCCTTCCCAGGGGATTATACCCCGAAGGATGCACTTATTAAAAGCCTCTTTACAATAAAATTGACGTTACCTATGTTTAATATTTTTTTCTAGAGACGAGATATTAAGGATGAAGTCATCAAGATAATACCCTGTATAAGCTTCTTTCTAGATAATTTCTCATACCCCTATTTTCACCATAGCTATGATTGATCTACAGTGGAACCTCTCATAACGGACACCTCTAATAAGCGAACATCTCTATTAAGCGGCCATTTTTCATAGTCCGGAACTAGGTATAGGAAATTCCATGAAAATCAACTTCTCTTGGGCGGGTTTGTTCGGACGCGGACAGGCTGTTTACAAAGAGTGCGAAAGCCCTCCTTTAAACGGACAAAAAAATTTGAGAAGTATTTGGGAGACGAATAAGTACGGTGCAAAAACTCTCTGAAGACAGACCGGCAACCAATCGCGTATGCGTGGCAGCGCGAAAGGACTTCGCCGAATGAAAGTATGTGTGATTCCCCGACAGCAGTCCGCCGTTTATGTGGGAGTTGTAAGGTTAAAATCGTAAACAATGGCAGAAAAATGTCGCGTTTTGAGTCTGAAAGAGAATATTGATGTTGTGGAATTTGATAACAATGATTTGGGCGAGTTCATTAACATTGATAGCAATGTGCTATTAGAAGATGATAGTGACCCCATTCCGACCGATTATGTAGTCCAAACTGAAACCACATCACTATCTGACGACTCTGATCAAGAAGTTGAATGCAGTAATCACACAAATATCACCAATTATCAACAAGCCATTAGTATGGTAAAGGAATTATAAGAGTATGCAAAGATTAGAGGTGTGTCTACAGCAACGGAAGTGTTATCAGACTTGGAATTACATTTTCTAGATTGCAAGTATAAAACGTAAACACGTCAAACTACGTTATTGGTTTTTTTTTTAGTACTACATCTTAACTAAAACTAGTGTATTTTTGTTATGTTATGTTTATACATATACATAGTAATAATTTTGCATTTACATATTACCTAATAACAATTTTCCCATGGGCGGACACCTCTATTAGGCGGATACATTTAGACGGTTCCGTATGTGTCCGCCCAAGAGAGGTTTCACTGTATATGAATATAAAAAATTAATAAAAATCAAAGCGAAATTTACTTTTTCCGAAAGTAATCACCTGCTGAATGCACTAAAAAAAATCGATGGGAAATCGGACGCCATTTTTTTCCATCGGATTTAAAAAGTGATTTGTGATTTGACTGCGATTTATGGCAGTTTTGCTGGTCAGGTTGAGGAGTATAATTTATAAAAAATGACGAAAGAAGTGAATTATAATTATAAAAACATATTATACACGATCTCCGCTACTGAAATGGAGCATTAATAAGTTAAGTTATCCATTTCGTAAAGATAAAAACGTATTAGTTAATGGAAATATTTAGAAGGGATCCAAACCAGACAAAAAACTGACAGTAAAATGCATTCAGCACAACAACAAATCGATGCGCATCGTGACGTCACCAATCAAAAATCGCTTATAAATCGATGGGCTCTGCTGAATGCAGCCAATGTAATATAATTAGACATTCTAAAGTCGTCTGGTGTGTGAGTGACGCCACTGGAGAATGATTTGGCGTCACTCTCCAGTCCCTCTTTGCGCGGTATCATACCTTGTGTTATTGTATCATATGTCGAACCAAATTGGCTAATTTCACGAAAATATTTAAAATTGAGAAAATCTGTTTATTATGTATGGAACAACTGCATTATCTGCTAATTATACCCTTTCAGGATAATTGGTTTTTAGTTAAAGTTTGCAGTCAGACACGTGTCGTGCAAAGAACCGCTAATTTTAATGCTAAATTAAAACCTTCAAAAGTTCATCCCGCCAGTTTTGAAGCGTGGCTAAATTTAATTTAAATTTCAAATTTTGTTGTTGTCATGTTGACATAGCTAATTTGTAATTAAACTCTAACTCAAGATAGATTAACACCAAATGTGTTGTTTCCCAAGTATGTTATGAGAATTTTGCTAATAGAAAAAAATTAAGGGAAATTTAGTTGACAACTTTTATTGTTATTTAATTCAATTTTCTTAATTTTTTTTTACTACATTTTTGGTTATCTGTAAATCAACAAGATGATGCAAAAAATTTGGTATTAGCAAATCTGTAGGTGTGTTGTCAGAAATTTGTATTTTTCTGGAAACAAAAAGTTTTAGCCCGGTTAACTTACGCGTTAATTTATCAAAAAGTAAAAAACCCATATTGTTAGAGAATTTCACGTAAAGAGCAGTAGCGTAGTCAGTTTTTCTCTATTATCCATATATATATTATTTTTTTTATTTGGGTTTCATAATGGCTACATTATGAAATGCAAAAAAAATGAATAACCTGCCACTTTATGAAACTGAAATTTTATTTTTTTTATGTTGGCAGCAAGTAGGGTTCGAATTTTAGGCTTACTTCGATTTCGTTGAAATTAGATTTCTAGGCATAATGGATTCGAAAATACTAACCTTTAATCTTGCAAATAGATCATTTTTGTTAGTTATTTATCTGAAATACCTATACTCGGAAATACATAACATGCTGGCGGTGTCCGTTAACTAATTTCTAGTCCCAACTATAAAACAACATAACCTAAAAATAATAGAAATATCTTCCAGTTTATGCTCTATTTCTAAAAATTTATTCAATAAAGTACAATTTTTATTTCCAATTCAATATAGTACTTTATATATACATATTTATAGTTACTGTAGACATTGTATATTCGTGTGTCGACACAATATTTTGTTCAATAGTATTATTTATTATTTTGTTCAATATTTTGAACTTTGTTCTGCTCGCACCATAACTCAAAGCTTTGCATATTCTTTTTAAAAGTTTTTCTAGATAATTTTCTGCGTATTTCTGATGGAGTACAACTTTCTTCCTGGCTCATTTTTATTAACTTTAATCATATATTTATGTTTAATTATGACGGATGGGAAGGAGCTTCCTTCTCCAATTGTTTCTGTCATGCCATATTTGATACTTGTAACATTTTATTAAATTGTAAAAGTATTGCCAACCCACAAAAAATTAATTCAAATGGAAAAAAACTACTGTATTTTTTAAAGTTTTTCAGACTTTAAAGACCCAAATAGAAAAAGTATTATAAAATACACGGTTCATAAGACAATTAGAGCACTTGTACTTTAAAAAACAAATTAAACGCGTTCTCTAAGATAATGTCTTATGAATCTTGTATCTTAATATACTATTAAATTAATTAAGTATACCTTGGACTTTCTTTTTAGTTATTCTTAACAATGGTCGTTTATGATAATAATTAGGAAAGTATGATATGATGGCATGTTTTATATAATTCAATTTAATATTTAGAATACTATCAAAAATTTTGAATTTGTTTCTACTAATAAATTGACCATTGCCTACATGTTATAAGGAACATAAATTATTAAAAATATCGCATTTTTACATTATTTTTGAATATTATGTTTTTTTACTTTTGTTAATATCTCAAAAAAATAGCTTTTTAAAAGCTGAACTTTACGTAAACAGTTTTTACCTTCTTTTTAGTTTCAAATTTAGGAAAATTTTATTGAATCCTTGAAGTATTATCTTGTGTTTTTTAATTTTTGATCTGGCAACATTGCATTGATAAGCATGGGCCGCTTGCAGGATTTCCCTTTCTCTGTGGGTAACAGATGATTGGATCGCGTTGTTGTCGTTGATGGTAGAAGGAGAAATCAATGTGCTTTATGATACAATTTTGCTTAATTTATAGATATAGCTGGTATATTACCTTCTCTTTCCTGTTCGTTAGGAATCTGATTGTAATAGATGTTTGCCAAAACTGTAGGTATATGAATTTTACTTTGATAATAATCTCTTTAAATATAGAACAGTAGTGAATACAATTTCGGTTCAGTTATGAAAAACAAAGCCGAAATAATTAGCATCATTACCAACAAAAGACCTAAAAGCAAACTCCAACCAGAGTAAACGTTTCTTTAGAAAATATTTAAACATAAAGATAAAATTGAGCAAAGTTTCTAAAGTCGTAAATTAAACTGGAAGTAAAACCATTAGAGCTCTGGGCATCTTTAATTGACTTGTTTATTTTGAAACCAAAAACATCGCTCGAATCTGTAAACATCAAAATATATATTTGTAGGTAGTTTGTTAATTGGGAAACAAAAATAACATGGCTGTAGGCGGAAAAACTTCAAAGCTAGGTGAACAACTTTTTTCCCTCAAGACAACAAACTCAGAAAGTTATTATGTTAATCTTATACAGGGTGTCCGGGAACATGTGGGAAATCTTCCGGATATGAAGAAAACACGTGAAAAGAATACTATAGGTTTATATAAACTTCTTTCGTATCGGCCTCCTCTTCGGAGATATGGGCTCCCAAAGAGCACCAATGGAATCAAGTTTTTTACACATAATTATTGAACCACCTGGTATATTTCAATTATTTTTTAATATGATGTATACCAGGTAAGACCCGTCAAATTACTACCCAAGAAACTGTTGTGAATTACTCACAGCTGCAGGGACGGACTAGCTGTAACACTCATGGGCCCACCAATGTTTTCCCATCATATTTCACAAATCATGTCCTTAAAAACTAAAGAAATGTTTTCCTTTTATTGTAGTCTGATGATGGTTTAAAATGAAATAAACCGAAACGTCACAAATTTGATAACTCGCTTTATTAAGAATTGACCGAAAACCCAAAGAACAAATATATTTTCGTATATATGTACATACCTGAAATACTTTATACCTGGTATTGACCCACGACTTTTGCAAAAGAGCACCATGCACTTGTGTCCTTTCATCTTAAACAAAACAAGTTACTACCAATAAACAGCGAATCGAATCACCACAAATTAAAGACTCCTTTACAAAAATTGTTGTTAGGTAATGCAAGTTTATAAGCACTAATATACCGACAATAATGTGAATGGACCACTTTTTATTCTGTAATTTGAAAAAGCATCCAGAACCAAAGATGGCGACGAATAACAATAAACAAATAATGTCGGGCCGGCTCTGACGCGATCGATAAAATTTCCACCTTACTGCGCAACCTCAATGGTGCCAAGCCATCTCCCATACCGGGGACACTTTTTGGTAATTTGGAGCGTTCGTATTGGCAATATAATGTGTATATATATATGTGGTATGAGACTATTGATAGTAATGTCGTTTATCGAAAGCGTGGGTTGGCACATAAAGTCTGTTAATATTTTAGCCTTTTGTAAACTAATAAATTAAATATTTTTATCCGATTAAATCTCAAAAGCCAAAATTTTACAGAACAGTAACCATAAAATACCTTCTCTCTTGTTTGTGGCCTATGCAGCAATCGCATTATTACCGTGTTGAGCGACAAAGTCGATTTATCATTCCTTTGTGTTACCGCGAAAGTATAATGTTGTCAAAAATAATAATTTATAAAACAAAGTTCATCCAAACGGCGTTTGTTCACACCCCTGAAAAAAATTTCGAGGTGGACGCCAATCTTCCTCCAATATTCGTCCCCAAACATTGTCGTCAATCGGTAAACTATCCTTAATGTTCTTGATACTTAAGATGAGGATCCCAAACAATCCCAAATTAGCAATCAGAACCATCTATGTGTTTCTTTGAAGGTTAGAGACAATGCTGTATCATGAGTGATAGACGTGTTTTGGACTTCCATTGTCTTTATTTCGTTTAAATCACAACGTTTCAACTGGTAAGTATCTCCAGTCGTCTTCAGGTGAATACTGAGCAAGTTACTTAACTACGAGAGTATTTATACTAATAAGGGGGGTGAGAAAGTTAATCAAGTATGACCGAGGTGGGTGCAGTCATGCGTCAATACTAGAGGACGTACCTAAACTAAGATTACATTTGCTTAACAGGGGTTTCCAAATGTTCCTTATATCTAAAGAGGGTTTGCTAAAACAACCAGGATTCTGAGTGATGACAGCTGCTTCTTTGAATTTCCTCTTTCGCCAATGTTCTTCTTTGAGTATGATACTTGATTGTCCCCATTGTAAGTGGTGGCCGTGGGTCCAAGCGTGATCTGCTGCTCCGGATCTGTTTGTTTCTTCCTTTCGTGTGTGGCTCTGATGTTCCTTGATCCTTGTTTCCAATGGCCGTAGGGTTTCACCAACATAGGATTGTCCGCACTCGCAGGGTATTCTATATACACAATTCTTTGTGTCTTTGTGGTTGTTTGGTTTTGTCTTTGTCAGGTGGCTTCTTAAAGAGTCTTTGGAGCTGAATACTGTTCGAATATTGTATTGTTGTCCTATTCGTCGAATCTTTTCAGAAACCCCCTTGACATAGGGTATGTTTATGGTCGGTCCAACTTCGGTGTCATCTCTTGTTCTTTGTTTGTGATTTTGACGCTTTTTGATGGCTTGGTCTACCAGTCGTTGGGGATAACCATTCATTCCTAGGTCCTTGGTGATGTTGTTGAGTTCTTGTGTGATAGCCTCTTGTGAGTTGCAAAGCGTGAATGCCCTGTCAACCAATGTTTTAGCTATCCCATGTTTGGTATTATTCGAATGGTTCGAGGCATAATTAAGGTATTGTCCTGTGTGAGTTTGTTTCCTGTATACCGATGTGATGATGGTATTCCTGTTTCTCTGGACTACAACGTCTAGAAAAGGTAGTCTGTCATTATTTTCTTTCTCCATAGTAAATTTAATTGTAGGGGTCAGGTTGTTCATATGTTGTAAAAAAGTTTGAAGTTCGTCATCGCTTCTGTTCCAAATAATGAAGGTGTCGTCTACGTAGCGGAGCCATAGTTTAGGTTTTATTATAGCTTTTTTAATGGCTTGGTCTTCAAACCATTCCATGTAAATGTTGGCTATTACTGGGGAGAGGGATGAGCCCATTGGCAGTCCGTCCATTTGCCTGTAGAATCTATCCTTTTCCTGAAAGTAGGAATTATTCAGGCAGCATTCCAGTAGGTCCATTATGGCTTTGATTGGTAGCGGGGTTCGTTCTTCGAGTGTCAGGTCATCTTCAAGTTTTTGTCGTATAATCTGAAGAGTTTCCTTTACTGGGACGTTGGTGTAGAGACTCTCCACATCGAAGCTAACCTTAATCGATCTTCAGGTTGTATTTCATTTCCACTTATTATCTCTACGAAATGCTGTGAATTTTTGACGTAAGATGAGCTATGTCCTTGTAGAGGTTGTAGTATCGGGAGCAGAAATTTGGACAGTTCGTGTGTTGGGGAATTTCGAGAGCTCGTAATAGGTCGTAAAGGCATGTTGTGTTTATGTATTTTTGGTAAGCCATATAGATGTGGGGGTTTACTGTGATGTGGTGTTAAGCGTGAACGTGTGAACATACTTGATTAACTTTCTCACCCCCCTTATTAGTATAAATACTCTCGTAGTTAAGTAACTTGCTCAGTATTCACCTGAAGACGACTGGAGATACTTACCAGTTGAAACGTTGTGATTTAAACGAAATAAAGACAATGGAAGTCCAAAACACGTCTATCACTCAGAACCATCTATGTTGCATCAATTTAATTTAAAAAATAATTTAAAAAATCGAAACTATCTAAAGTGATTTGGCAACGCTTCGAGTGATCAATGGCAGAAGAATAAGAAAAACGTCTCCTACTGCCTCGATACAGCCGGCCACAGCGCTGGCTCGTCGTGTCTTGGAATGGCGATGTTGTCTCATTGTTCAATAATAATGACTTGACTGTTCCGCGGCAAAATTTCAAATCGGACCACGCGGTCCACTGATAAATACTCTTAATATACTATAATTTGAACTGTGCTAAGAGGGATCCTAACCAAACAAAAAAGAATGACAACAAATTGAAATTCAAATGTCAAAAACATGTCCATTAGTAGAACTATAAAGCGATGCGCCTCGTTACATCGCCGATCAAAAATCGCTTACAAATCGATGGGCTCTGCTGAATGCGCACACAGTTTTATCCCGACCTTAACCCAATCTAGACTAAATAGGCTTTAAACGCAATAGATTACCACCACTTCCTTTCCATTAGCAGACAGGCTTCTAACTTGATCAATCCAATTTAAAGTTTTAATTGTTAAAATCCACTTTTAAAAAGTAATTCCAAAATTACACAACATTAGCGACACGAGCGTGAGATTACCGTTCTAAAGATTAAACTTCTAAGGTTTTACCCATACACAATTTAACTTGTCGAAGCATATTATAACTTCTATCGATTATTATACTTTAAGGGAAAATGTCGAGGTTTAACTCGATTTTTAGGAAAGATTTTTTGTAGGGGAGACCCAAGAAAATTGACCTACTTATCTATTTAGTAACTTGGTCCTTTGAATAAATGACAATAATGTTATAAAGGGTTTTCGAGTGACTCATGAATTTAACACTCAAAAATTACATACAGTTTTAGTAACAGGAAGAATATTTATCATGATGTTTTTTCACCTCTACCTTAACCAATCATGGTTTTTCAACGTTAAAAGCTTGTATGTTAACAAAAATTACAGTAGAACCCCGATTATCCGTTCCATGATTTCCCATTATTGAAATTGCATTTTTCAAAGTTTTATTACCGCAAATCACTCGACGGAAACTCTCTATATGACGCGAGGGAAACGCATGGTGCAATATCGATAGCGCCGGTGCTCGGGGAATCCCTGGGAATCATACTAACCGGGAGGCTGAAGAAGCTGCAAACGTTTTACGAGACTATTTTGAGCAAGGGGCAAAGAAAGAGAGTAAAAACTAATCAAAATAAAAGGATATTTCAGCGTCAACTACCCATAAAACCATATAAATATGGGGTTTGTTCGGTTTCGTTCCATATTTACTCTCATTTTAAAAATAAAATGATATTTTATAGCCATTCTTTTGTTTTATGTGTAGAAAATAAGCAACAGGCGACAGTTGTCTTATTGGCATTTTTTTATAGCGGTCATCAAAATGTAACAAGGGATGACAGAATTATCCTACTTCAGATGGTGAATAAAAAAACAGAAATAAAGTTTTAATAAATATTTTATGCCAAGGAAATTCATTCGTCTTTTTAGTACATACTAATTATTTTACAACCATCAGTTTGAAAATAATAAAAAATGACATATCATATGCATAGAAATGTATCTTTTCTACAACCGTTAAAAAATGGCAATGTTTGCGCATTAACGTCAGTGTCAACAATAAGACATTTTTTTCATTGACGTTATTTTTTCGCGTTGCCATGAACCCATCCGCAAAATAGTGTGCAAAATATTTTGCACATCAAAAATATAAAATAGTTATACCTGAGACAGATTCGACTATTATGTTTTTAAAAAGTAATTTACATTAAATATTGTAATACAAAATATCGATTTATGGTTTTAGTTTAATGAAATTGAACTCGTAGAAAAAATAATGTTTGCAACTCGTGTGCGAATTTTTTTGGTAATCTCGAACGATTTTTTGACTAGGCAGCGCCGCGTCAAAATATTTTCGTTCTCGATCACCAAAGTAGTATTTCGCACCCTAGATACAAGAATAACTATAATTTAAGGTTTTAAGTAGTACAGAGTATCCCATTTTCGACACTTTCATAGGGTATCTCCGTAATTGTCAGTGCTATCAAAAAAATAATGTAGGTGTCATGTGCTCTTTTTGGGTAAAACTTAAAATGGTAAAATCAAAATTCGAAAATTTTCGCTCGCTTAAGAGATACGGGGGAAAATCAACAAATTGACAATTTCTAAATTACCCTATATTTTATTAGTTAAAAGAGATACAGAGAAATGTTTTATACATTAGTTTCTTTATAATCATTGTTGAATAATCTGCCGTTTTCAGAATAAGTATACTGGGTCAGGTAAACAAGTTATCGGACCTAACCTCTTTTTTTTAAATGGAACACCCTGTATATTTTAATCTAACAAGATAGCATTTTAAATTTTCTTTTCAAATATATAACACACCATGGACGATATTGGTTTCCAAGGCGATTTATTTAAACTTTATGACTTTAAACCACAGTAGACCGTGAAACAAAAGCTAATATCATAGTAACAACTATGTTGTCATTCTAGTTGGTATTAACATTTAACGTCAATTTCGTTCCTACATATTCATTATTTGTGAAAATAACTTATCAACATTTTGAAAAATTTGATATGATATCAGTTTGTATTGAAAGTGGAAAAAACGAAGAAATGGGGTAAAATTTATATTTTGTTCGCTATCCGGAAAAACGGCAACCATTTAAGGACATATCCCGAATGTTTGCGATGATTCCCGTTATTTTTTACCTTAATCTGAATTTTTTATTTCGTTTCAAAGTAATAATAATAAGTTTAAATAAATCGCCTAGGAAACCAATATCATCAATGATGTGTTAATATATTTGAGAATTTAAAATGCTATCTTTTTAGATTAAAATATACAGGGTGTTCCATTTAAAACAATGAGGTTAGGTCCCATAACTTTATTACCTGACCCCATATACTTATTCTGAAAACGGCAGATTATTCAACAATGATTATAAAGAAACTACTGTATAAAACATTTTTGTGTAGCTCTTTTAACTAAGAAAATATAGGGTAATTTTGAACTTGTCTATTTTTTTATTTTCCCCCGTATCTCTTAAGCGAGCGAAAATTTTCAAATTTTGTTTTTACCATTTTAAGTTTGACCCAAAAAGAGCACATGACCATGACACCTATATTACTTTTTTGATAGCACTAAGAATAACGGAGATACCCTATAAAAGTGTCGAAAATGGGACACCCTGTACTTGTTTTTATTGTATTAAAAATTTTAAAAACATTGGAAGATAAATACACAAAGTTATTTACAAAGAAAAGATCGTTCACAAATAATTAGGGAACTACTACTGACTGATGTAGGAATAATATTGCAACATTATCATAAGCTTGACATTAGGTTATGTAGAATATTCAAATATTCTTAAGCGAATTATTTTTTTATTGTTTAAAGTAATTTTAATCAAAAACAAACGAATTTGGACGATATATTTACCTTAAAATGACTTTTATTTAAAAAGGGAAACCCATGTATATGTGTGCTTTTTATTACCTTCTATCTACTTAATAAATGATGAACGTGCATTTGCCAGGAAACCAAAGAAAAAACTGCAAAGTATGCTTTAATTCGGATCCCCATAATACACAGAAAATGATTTTATGCCATACAAAAATATAAAAATTTAAATGCATTTTAGGTAATAAGAATCAAGAACATACCTGAACAATTGTAAAATTTGTAACGATGCACACCAAGGTTCTTTAATCAAGGAGGATACGGCTTTGGTTCACAGTCTTTGAAGATTAAACAATTGACATTCTCAGGTAGGTTATAAACAACTTTCCAGCAAAACAATTGGGGAGGTCTTAAAATTAGTATACTTTTTACTTGTCGTTTTCTGTTAATTAGACAAATACATTACGTCGCCTTCGAGCGTTGGGAATGTACATTTTATAAAGCACTTATTGGAACGGCCGTCTTTCATATCTGTTTTCACGTTTGACACTACCGGAATAACAACTCATGTTTGTCATTATTGTTAAATTAATTCTTTGTTGTTTCTCAGTGTTTGTGTGTTAAATTTAAGTATTGTTTGTGGAAAAAATAGCAATTCTTAACTTAATATTGTAAGACTGTGCCAAGGCTGCTGTAAAATGGATAAGAATATAGACTTTTGAGTCACGTTCAGCGATTGTTTGTTTTTCCTAACCAAGACATATCAAACTGATCATCTGTCGATAAAAATAGATGGGGATTCTACAAATAGAACTCCGTCTCTTGTTTGTTGTGTTTATTGTCGAATCTTCTTCCAAAAATTGGTCACACTCGGTTTGTTCGCCACCTTCACTTAAAGTATGTTTCCGCCCGTCTTCGCATCGAATTGCCCACTCCAACAATTTTTATAAAATAAAATTTATGATTAATTATTTTATCAATGTAAATAATAATGAGGTCCAATATGAATAGTGGTTTTAACCAAGAACGGTGGTGCGCATGACGATAAAAACTCAAGAGACCGTTTTCATTTAGAATTGACCAGGCTAATCAGAAAAAATATCCACATGGAAAAATGTCAATAGCGTACCATTTTTTTTGTAAAAAATATCAGAGGACATTTTTGCATGGACGCCACTGGCTGAACAATTGAATAATTTTTCTAACTAAAATTTGTGGTTCTATATCCTATTAACACATACCAAAATTGAAAATAATATCTAAAGTACTTTCGGATAACCATTTAAAAAATAAAAATTCAACACCCTGTAGCAAAAAATTTAAGCCGTTGCGGACATATGTTCATATGAACTTTTCTTTATAAAATTACCTGAAAAATTAGCACGTCATTAAGGAACATAAATATTCGGTATTACATAAGACACAAAATGTCCTTAAATCCGAAAAAAATAGTAGGTATGTGTAAAAGCTAAAGCATATGGCAATAAATCACCTCACAATGAATAAAAGAATCCAGCTCGGAGTCAAAAAATCCATAAATCTTGCTGACATTTTCAAAAGTGTTAAATATACCCCGAGGATATATGTATAAAAGTACAACTTTTATAAAGCCCATAATCATTCACGCTATATAGCTGACAAAATGATAGTAAGCACTGGCATTATTCCATTAAAATGTTATGGAATAGGTAACCCTTGTTGGCGTATAAGCTCTTCAAAATTATTTTCAAATTTAATAAAAGTATCATTGTAATCTAAAGGATTATAAGATTAATATTATAATAAACTACACCATAATAATCGAGTATTAAAAAATTCCAGTCCCTAATAATAAGCTGTTATTTTGTTGATTCTAAAGTTTAGTGCAGAGAGAGAGAGATATTACAAACTACAGAAAGATAAATGTACATTTCTAGCCTACGCAACGAATCCAAACAGTTTTTCTCACCTCTTTCGGTGATTATTGCAGCATAGCCAGATTGACATATTTATCGCAAAGGTATCGTGCAAAATCCCAATTAAAAATTTGTCAATTTGACAATAATTACAACTGGTTTAAGGTTAATCTGCAATTGCTCTTAAAATAAATTTATTTCCCAATAATTTTACTATATATAGACTGTGAAAAGGCGATGAGAGATTCTTTAAAAAAAATATTATTATACTTAAAAGTATCAAACGAATCTTGAACTAATCCAACTGCACTCTAGCAATATCTATTTCTATTTTACTACTGCGCTACGATCCAGGAGACAAAATATGAATCAATACTAATAACGTAAACACTCGTTCGCGCTTTGATCTAACGGATTGATTATATTGATTTGTGTTTTTTTTGTGATTATTGGTGAAAAATCGTCTTTATTATAAACAATCATGTGCATTCATGTGTAGTTTGTAAAAGAGTGCATCATTTAATTAAGGATTTATCTTTTCATCGGTAAGTGTGGTTATGTTTTAATATTTAACCATCTGATATAACCAGACGTCAACATTGTTGCCATTCAGCCAACAAACATGCAGTTCTCTCTCCCACCCATTACTGATTTTCAATAACATTTCACACAATCACAGCTTCACTTTCCAAGAGTTTTATGAATGGGTTATGGGATCTGTAGTTTACAATACCTTTTGTGCAGAGCAGTTTACGTCCTAATACTTCAATGCATGTAAATTTCCTAAAATTTAGATTTTACATATCTTAAATAAAAATTTTATTTATTTTTTAAACTAAACTAATTAGATATAGCCCCCATGAGTGACTTTTAAAATAGGTGAGGAAAGATTGAATAGCTTAGCACTCGCTAATATAATAATTATAACATTTATAATAATTAGAAGAAATTTCGGACGTTAGCCATCTATTTGTTTTCGACTTTTTAAAGATTATCTGTTTAAAATAACTGTCCTGTCGTTATTGTTAAATAAAAGTCTTTGTTGTTTTTCAGTGTTTGTGTGTTAAATTTAAGTATTGTTTGTGGAACAAATAGTAATTCTTAACTAAATATGGCAAGACTGTGCCATATTTGACGTAAACTTATAGACTTTTGAGTCATGTTCGTCGATTGGCTGTTCTTCCTAACCAGGACATATCAAACCGATCAGCTGTTAAATTAAGAAGAGGAACATACAGAAGATAAAAAAACATGGGAATTCTACAGATAGAATACCCATCTCTTTTTTGTTGTGTTTATTTTCGTAATAACAGGCGTCACACTGACGTGTATAAAGCAGATAGAAATACCGGCGCCATTTCAAGTCGATGCCAATATCACTTTTAAAAATACAGTAAAGCCAAAACTTTGAAAAATCCATCAATAAATCGGGTAACTCACATCAGACCTGTCTAACTGGCTCTAAAGTGCTATTTATTTCTCGTCTTATTTTATAGTTCGTGAACTAAAAGAAAGAATAAACCTTAAAAGTCATATTTCCGGAACTTATTTTATTATATCCATTATTTCCACCTGAATATTCCGGTCACCTAAATGTCGGCTTAATGAGAACATTATTTTGATTGAAATGTCTGGGAAACCTTCCTCGAATATTACACACCAGTGCACGGGTATTAATAATTTCGATGTCAACACCGTACAAAGTAAATTAATGATTTAAATTATTCAAGCCGGTTAATTAGGAAATGTGTTTACAAGGCAAATACCGTAATAATGTAGGCACGTTTTTGAGAAATAATAGGTACTGTATCCAAGTGTTATGGAAGGAAATGAGAAATTTCGAGAGCTTTTCCCTTCCATAACCAAAAATTTATGTTATCTTTATTTTTTCAAACTGAAGATTATTATTATTATTCGGCGAAAATCTAGCATAGTATATAATTTTTCCTACGCACGCGTTTAATTTAGAAAACGACCCTCGAAGCGATTTAAAAAAAATAAAATTATGTAGACTTTCTCTGGGATATTCAAGGAGTCACCCATTTAATTATAATAAGTAATTTCCATAATATCCCATATCTTATGGAAGGAAGTTAATCGACTGCAAATATGAGAACATCATGTGAAAAGAAATAACTTAAAGGATTCTATAAAATTTCGCCACTGGCATAAAATTTCGAGACGACATTCCGCGGTAAACCTTTAACGATCGATCAAATTCCATAAGCCTATAACATGTAATATGGAAATATTTCTCGTGCCTCTTGTGAGCAGCATGTGACGTACTAAAAGGAATAAAATGTATTTTCAGGGGTATACCTAGTTGAGTTTTACGAAAAAATAAACTCCTGGACAAAATTAACGCAACATCATAAATTTGCCATATTTTTTATGCTATTTTTTTCTGAATTTATGATCCGATTGGAATGATTTTTTTTGCATTGTAGGTTGGTTCCTTGATAATGTCATAGTTTTCGCTGTTTATGATAAAAATTTAATTTTCGATTTATACTGGGTTTACTAAAAATGCTATGTGGAGTATATTAGCAACCGAAGCATATTGCAGTCGACATTAAACGGTAGGTCCATCTTTCCAAAAAATATTTCCTTTTTTGGTTTACTTCATTATCTCTGGTATTAAAGGAGACACACCGTTTTATAGCGTAACATGTTTTTATAGACTTTAACATTCAACATATTCATTGTTAAATGTTTTCTAGTAGGTGTCAAGATTAAAATAGTCGTCGGGCAACTGGGCATACGAAACGAACGTTTAATAAGCAGTTTCCGAACAGTTTTTATCAGTATGGCGAATTTTATTTGACCTTTGTAACTTTAAAACACAACATCTGCTGACACATCGCTTGCAATATCCGAAAAAGTCCATAGTCTACTTGAAAACATTTAACAATGAATGTGTTGAATACTAAAGTCTATAAAAACATGTTACGCTATAAAACGGTGTATCTCCTTTAATAACAGAGATAATGAAGTAAACCAAAAAAGAAAATGTTGGGGAAAGATGGACCTACCGTCTAATGTCAACTGCAATATGTCGCTTGCTAATATACTCGACAGGGTGATGCGAATTTTCGAAAAAAACATAGCATTTTTAGTACACCCAGTATAAATCGAAAATTAAATTTTTATCATAAACAGCGAAAACTATGACATTGTCAAGGATCCAAGCTACAATGCATAATAAGATATAGAACCACAGGTTTTTGGTTAGAAAAGTTATTCAATTGTTCCACCAGTGGGGTCCCTGCAAACATGTCTGATATTTTTTACAGAAAAGATGGTACGCCACTTACATTTTTCATTGTGGATATTTTTTCTGATTAGCCTGGTCAATTCGACATGAAAGCAGTGAAGGTGGCCATTTCCAACAATTTGTATACAACAAAATGTATCATTAATTATTTTATCAATGTTAATAATAATGAGTCTCAATATGAATTTAGTGGTTTTATTCAAGAACGGTGAAATGGAGAAAACTCAAGAGGCCGTTTTCATGTAGAATTGAAAAATGGAAAAATGTCAGTAGCGTACCATCTTTTTGTAAAAAATATCAGAGGACATGTTTGCAGGGACGCCACTGGTGGAACAATTGAATAACTTTTCTAACTAAAACTTGTGGTTCTATATCTTATTAACACATACCAAAATTGAAAATAATATCTAAAGTACTTTCAGAGATATTAAAAAATAATCATTTAAAAAATAAAAATTCAACACGCTGTAGCAAAAATTTTAAGCAATTTCTGACATAATATGTTCATATGAACTTCTCGTTATAAAATGACCTAAGGAATCAGAACAAACCTGAAATATTAGCACGTCATTACACCCTGTATATAAATCTATCACTCGGACCTCGAATCTTCATTGGACGATAAGTTTGTTCACTTTTACCACCGACTTGAAACAAACATGGACCCTGCTTTGTACATGTCAATGTGTGGCGCCTGTTATTACGAAAATAAACACAACAAAAAAGAGACGGGGAGAATCCCCATCTGTTTTATCAGCAGGTAACCGGTTTGATATGTCTTGGTTAGGAAAAACAAACAATCGACGGACTTAACTCAAAAGTCTATATTTTTATCCAGTGTCCAGCAGACTTGGCACAGTTTTACCATATTATGAGTTAAGAATTACTATTTTTTCCACAAACAATACTTAAATTTAACACACAAACGCTGAAAAACAACAAAGAATTTAATTTAACAATATTGACAAACATGAGTTGTCGAAGGCGAAGTAATGTGTGTGTGTCTAATTAACAGAAAACGACAAAGAAAAATTATATGAATTTTCAGAGCTCCCAGATTGTTTTTCTGGAAAGTTGTTTACAATCTATATAAGAATGTGAATTGTTTATTCTTCAAATGTGAACCAAAACTGTATCATTCTTGATTTAAGATCCTTGAGTTTTACGCATTTTGTTATGCCAAACAAAATCAGAAAATCGTTAGAATTATTAAGATTTCTTCGTAAATATGATTTGTGTTTTTCCGAATGTTGAAATTGGTATGACCAACTGTAGCGTAGATCATTTTTTACCAAAACTTCAAATTCTGCGCTTAATTTGAATAATCTCATACAATTCCATATACAGCCACATTAGGAGCTTAGGATGGTTACGTACAATTTGTCTATAAAAAAAAAGTGTTGTTCTCTCTTTGTCGCATCATTCGGTGCACATTTATTTATCTGAAATTGTTTCAGCATCACTTTCTCTAAAGTGAATTCAGTTGTGAATTCAATTCAAATACATCAATGGTTTCACAATAATATGTGCGTTAGAATATACAATAAATTGATAATAAGTTCATAAAATACAGTAAAGCAATGCTCGAAGGACCAATTTTATGTTTAGAATGAACTGTATAAATTATATTATTCGCGTAAATGAAATATTCTCGTTGAAACAGCTTAACTTTATTCAGGATACAGATTATTTGACGGCTAACGTCAGAGTCATTTTTTTCATTTTTGTCCAGTTCTCCGCACCTGGTCCGTCACCATGTTTACAAAAACGTGTCTTTAACAGACTGTTCTTAAACATTAAAAAAATGTTTAAATGAATACCTACAATACGCGATCCCATCGCGGACAAAAAAATACCTTATCATAACCATTAAAAGAGATTCACCGCCTGAGAACCTTCCACGGAATATTTTGAATAAACGCATTGGGCATAACAAAAATATATGGATTTTATTTATGGTAATTATGGTAAATTTCAAGCAAAATATAAGTTGTTATGCTAACAGCAATGTTGTTAAAATATGGAATTAAATTGGAAAATGTAAATTAAATTCGCGAGATATATTCAAAGGTTTTAGTAAAATATAAAGTGCATTTTATATTTTTGCAGAAAACTTTAAAAATATGGTGATTGCTCTTAATGTTTCCCTATTGGCCCAAATAGAAATGAACTCAATCTAAAAATATTCACAGGGCAAGTCCATGAAGTTTTAACTCGCATATGCGGAAAATCTGAAAAAAGAAAATACCTATTTCAGGGAATACGAGAATATTTTCTGTTCCAATGAACTTGTCGCTGAATTGACATATAAATTTAAACTCTAGAAGGTTTCTATGTCGTCTATGTATACATATATTTTTCTAGTACTTGTTGAAAATTGATGTTTGAAGATATTCAAAACACATCATCTGCAAATATTTTACACTTACCGCTTTTCATAAGTTCCTTAAATATATCAGTATGATACTTATTTAGGTACTGTCAGTTTAATTTAAGTGACATTTTAGTGACACGATTTATAGAAGTGTAACATAAAATCGACGGGTCCGAGCGTTTTTCGAAAATGCACTCGTTATGAAAATATTGGGGGTTTTCCCATTCTTTTTGGCAACCGTGTATATTGTGGTCGACTGAAGTAACCATTACTTGATGAAGATCTATTATAAAGCTAAGTAAATACGTAAAGATGTCACTATATTCTTATTGTACCATGGCAATTATCTCACAGTGTTTTCTTCGAACAAACCCGAACAAGACAATGTGAGATAATTGACATGGTAAAATAAAAACGTATTGAAGATCTCTACAAATTGTGGTATTAATTACTTAACATAGAACATAGGACCTACGTATTGTATATAAAAGAGAAATATTATTGATGTGAATTCGAAAAACAGTTATCAAAAAATCCGGTTTCGCTGACAGATTCCTGATATATCACCCCATCAATTACTTCCACCATGACATTTTATATCACTTAGTAATATATTTATGGACAAACAACAATTTAATGAAGTTTTTCATGCAGAAGCATCCAAGTGTTATAATAAGTATATCGGAAGCTCCGAATATTTATGATGCTTAGGTTTACTAAATCGGTCACGCAAAAGGGAAATACCGGGCCTTTCAGGAGATATGTTCACCCCTATAAATTGTTTCTTGTTTAAATTATAGAAATAAAATTTGGTGGGTTTGAATGTGCTATTTATGAATCGATATAGTCAGAAATATACTGGGGGTTCCATTTAATTATACAAAGTTGAGGTTATTTCCGGTTAAACCGGAAGGGGCAAAATGCAGTCCGACATGTCATAAAATGCAAAATAACATCATATACAAACTCACCAACTTTTATTTCTGTAATTCAAACAATAGGAAGTTATAGGGTCAGCGTTCCTCCTAAAACACCCGGTATATAAATTGGAATTAGTTAGTAGAACATTCTACAGTGAGTCCCAGAAGAAATGTCTAAATTCATTTAAAATTCAACGGTAAGTTTTTTCAAAAAACGCTCGTACCCGTCGATTTTGATTTTTTTATTTTTTTTTTTTGTGGTAATTTCATGTATACAGGGTAGCTCAAAAATAAGTTACGACCATAAACTTCATTTTTTCAAATGAAAACATATATTTTTTATTTCTTTTTTGAATTTTGCATTGAATTCTAAGCATGTTTCATGTACCATGTCCTATACATAAACTCAACAGTTATTGAAAAAATTAGGATTGAACATATCTATAAGTAAGACCTGTTTATTAAAAAAAAAACACAACAAAATCAAATTAAATGTTGAAAATGTGCGCCATTTACGGCTTGACAATATCCAAGACGATCAATAAACTCTCTTTGCACGTTTCCAACCATTTCCGGAGTTATGACACGCATTTCTCTTCGGATCCTTTCTTTCAACTCCTGCATATTGTTTGGCCTGTTAACAAATACTTTTGATTTGAGGTAACCCCACAAAAAAAGTCCAGCGGAGTTAGGTCTGGCGACCTAGCAGGCCATTCGATAGGTCCTCTCCTTCCAATCCACCGATTGGGAAAGGTTTCATCCAAAAATGTGCGCACAGTGGCCGCATAGTGCGGAGGAGCACCATCTTGTTGGAATATCAGTTCTTCGTCAGGGGAGTCTGGATCCAATGGATTCGGAAATAAAGCCACTAATGCTGGAATTAATTCTAGTTGGAGAAATTCGAGATATACTTGTCCAGTTAAAGACTGTTCAAAGAAAAATGGACCAATTACTCTTTCGCGTACGAGTCCACACCAAACATTTATTTTCTTAGGGTACTGGCTGTGAACCTCTATTATCCAATGCGGATTTTCTGTTGCCCAATATCGACAATTTTGTTTGTTCACATTATCATTCAAATAGAACGTAGCTTCATCCGAAAAATAATATTTTTTACTAAATTATTATCTAGATTGCACATATTTTGCATGCGTCCGCAAAACTCACTTCGTCTATCGAAATCATCTTCAAATAACTCATGCACTGGAATAACTTTGTATGGGTGATATTTGTGCTTTTGAACTACTCGGTGAACAACAGATTTCGGCATGTGTAAATCGGCCCCAATGTGCGACAGGGGAGTACATGGATTTTCTTCCAAGGAAAGCAAAACGTCAAGGTGTTCATTTTAATCTCGAGTAGGACGACCAGATTTAGGCAAATCTCTAACATGACCGAATTCCTAAACTTAGCCTCTATTCTACTCACCATCTTTTGACATATGGGAGGACGATCAGGATGGATCTCATTAAATAATTGGGCTGTTTCTATTTGAGTACGTGTTTTATCACCAAACCCAACCATGCATAGAATTTCAATTTTTTCCCGTTCCGTTAACTTCACCATTATTGTGAAAACCGCAACTTTGAAACTACGCTTGACAATAATTATACTTATTTGAAATAAAATTGTCATACAGTTTCTATGGAAATAAACGGTGATAGTGAGACAGTACACTCTTACTTATTATGGAGCCCAAAATGCCATATTGCCAGAAGATTTGATAGATCGTTGGATTCCCTAAATGATATGTTCAATCCTAATTTTTTCAATAACTGTTGAGTTTATGTATAGGACATGGTACATGAAACATGCTTAGAATTCAATGCAAAATTCAAAAATGAAATAAAAAATATATGTTTTCATTTGAAAAAATGAAGTTGATGGTCGTAACTTATTTTTGAGCTACCCTGTATACATGAAATTACCACGAAAAAAAAAATTAAAAAATCAAAATCGACGGGTACGAGCGTTGTTGAAAAAACTTACCGCTGAATTTTAAATGAATTTAGACATTTATTCTGGGACTCACTGTATATATTTTTCTATAAAATATACCGTTATTGATGTACCACTATTTGCGTTTCTTAATCTTTAATTTAATTAGTTAATCCACAACCCGTTGCAACACTAGCAATATGGTTAATTTGGTTCGGGATTTATTAACCAGGCAATTTTGATTGTGAGTTCCTGCTAATGTCATTGATGTTAAGATAAAGGCTGTCAGCTTAGTTAATAATTGTTTCAAATATTTCGGCAACTGGGCCCATTGTTCCTACCTATTATATGATGAGCAACTTAGAGTTTCTCATATTAGAAATTAAAGTATCCTCCTCCACGACTGCATCGTTTAAAATTGCACAGGTAGTGTTGGCTATTGTAACATGACTTTCATAGTGTAGTATGTCAAGTTACTGACGTCTGGACGAGTTTATTTATTTACTAAAATGTGCCATTCTCGTAACATTTGAGTTAAAAGTTTATAATCATAGCGTCTATTAGCCAAATCCCTACTTAAAAAAAGATATTCTAATTGGACCCCTTGGCCTCCGATCTTCCTAATTATTGTCAGGTTTAAATCAAGCTTTTCTAAATATTAATTATAATATTAATCAGGTTAAAACGGCAATCTTCCTTCCACTTTTCTTTAAAATAATATCTAATTAATTATAAACTACCTTATATGCCTTTAGCTGTAAAATACCCTTACAATTCCAATAAATAAGGTGATAAAGATGATGCAAATATCTTGTTGCCGAAATTCTCTTGGTGTTAAATATACATTGTGACGTGTTGTATCGTGATTGAGCAATTAATAATTTGATGCCATGACGTAGCTGATGCTTATTGGCAAATCTTCAGTCTTATTGTGTTTAGATTCTGGTTACTATAAACCACCTGAAACAAAAACAATAATTAATCTTAAATGAAATAATACAAACCCATGCACAATGGTCGGCTCTATGCTCAAACGAACAATCTAGGAAATATCGTTTCGTCGATCTAAATTGCTTAGATATGCTCCTTTTGTAATACGCTACCCGAATTAAATATCGATATTCAAAAGTGTATGTCCAAATAATAAGCTTTTATTTCGTTAAAATGAACCGATTCTAATAAACATAGTAGTTTAGGATGTTAACTGATAATAGATTCTATAATTTAGGGCTGAATAGTTTACGTCCTGATATGTCTAAATTGTACGCATAAATTCTAGATTTCCTATTTTTTTTACTGTTTGACCTAAGCCAATTAGATGTATGGGTAATTCTTTTACAACCCTCACATTTTTAACCTTGACATTTTAGAACCGTTCGAAAAAGTTTATACTTATACAGGGTGTTATGGAAATGACGTGTTATATTTAAATGGGTGACTCCTGGGGTGTCCTAGAGAAGCGCTACATATATTTTTTTTAAATCGAACGTTTAAAAAGTGGGGTAATTCACCCCTAAACCCACACACAACTCCTCGGCACATTCATATATGAACATATTACATTGCCCAGCTGGGTAATCAACAGATGTTCAGGCACAATGTTGCCAAAATGTTTAAAAGTGTCAAACTTTAGTTTCTTATAAAAATAAATATTTAGCTTACTTAGAAAATAAATCCAGGACGCGATTAAGGAATCCAGGGCACATACACTTTCAGTTCTTTTTTCTATGGGAAAAACTGTATGCTCATTACGTGTCATGATGATAGTGTGGAAGTGCATAATAAGCTTATCACTAAACCCCAACACTAACGAATAATTACACTTTACAATATCACACATAGAACAAGAGCACTTAATCATTTCGCAATAGAAATAATAAAAACGCTAATTTCTATGGGCCATTAACCCTTTACTAAAAATAAAATGAAACAATTATGTTAACAATTGACAGGAACTACCCTTTAAAATGAATGGTCTAGTCCACCTTCGGACCAGTCGGACTTTCTTTCCGAGAACTCTCCGCTAGTAGAGCCAGCGCGGTTGCCATTTCCGAGACTATAATTATACAGGAAAGTAATATTATAGAAGGAAATTCGGCAATTTATGATAGTCGCTTATAAAATATAGAAAGTGGCAACGCTGTATTTTTAAATGTTAGCTCGATTGTCCAAAATCAGCTGTTTAAAGAAGCCGGCCGATATCGATCGAGAGAACCAACGTGGTATTTATTTTTAAAATTTTTAGATGTTAAATACATTATTTCCCAGACAATAAAGGCGTATTTTTGTCTACACAGTAGCACTTTAAAATACTAATTCAGATTGAACGGTACTTAGATGTGTTGTGACGCGAAAAGAAATGTGATTTTGTGATGTGAGTACTGGGTGTTTTTTATAAATTAAGTTGGTTTTAAATAAGTCCGAAAAGGTAAATAAAATTGCATTTTTTTCTCTAAAGGGTAAGTGGCATTTATAAACTTTTAAGTTGTCCAGATCTGACGGACGTCGTTCGAATTGAACAAATGAGAACATACCTGACCATTTATAAACTCCGCGCGTCGGTTCGTTCGAGTCAGTTCAAGTTTATAAATCAGAGATTGTTTCCCAGCGAACTGAACGTAAAAGTTTACAATAATGTACCCTGAAAAATAAACAACTTGAAATCTGTCAAACGGTTATTGACTTTCTAAAGTGTTTACCCTGAAGATATCACAACACTGTTCAAGATTCACTGCCATATGTTGCTGTGCTTACCTTCCGAACAAGGGCACCACGTGGTAATTTTTGGTTTGACATAAGGTCATGTACAGGGCATATTAAATTAAAGCACCATTTTTGGATATTTTTCTTCAATTTGTTTTCATCTCAGAAATTGCCGGTTTAAATATAATAGGTCATTTCCATAACACCCTGTATACATACAATTAGTTGACGGGTATTTAAGGTTTTGCTTAAATAAATTTATTTTCCAAAATATCCACACATGATTTTTTAATAATTTGCTGGATTTTCTCCAATCCTCTCATACTTGAAATTTAATATCTTGAGTTGTACTGATTGTATCAATGTCGATCTGTCTTTATTTAACACATTGTTATGTTAGCTTTTGAGGCGTATTTAAAAAAATTGTAAATAAATGCAAAATAATTAGTGATGTGATCGCTCGAGCGAAAAACCGCTTGAGTACTCGATTATTGAAATAACCGGCATCGCTAGATTATTAAAAAAACTGATCGAGTTATAAATTCAAGCGAAAATCGTCGCTTGTTACTTATCAGTCTTATCACCTTTCACTCGATACCCGAGCTTCGCCTGACGCCGACCGAAATGTGCTGCTTGGTAGTGTGATCGCTCGAGGTAAAAAACTGCTCGTATATTCGAGCAGTTTTTCGCTCGATAGGAAATACTACTCTAGTTATAAATTTAGGCGAAGCCAAGGCTGACACGACATACGTCTTTGTTAAAGGCACATAAGCGAGGAGGTACATACAAAAAAGTATGCCAAATCCCTTAGTGGATTCATCGCGACATGGGTTTTGTTTCGAATTTTTTAAAAATTAAAGGATATAAGTTTTTTTTAAATAAAAATCAACTGTTATTCCTTCCAACAACAACAAAAAAACAAGTGTTTTATCAACACATTCTCCTTAGTCATAACAATTTCAAGTGATTAATCGCTCGAGCGATTCACTCAATTATTAAAATCGTTCGAGTAGCAAGTACTCGATTATTAAAATCACCGGTTTTTCCCAATACGTAAAAATAATAACAATTTAATTGTTTAAATAGTTTTAACGTGATCGCACCTCAATTTAAATTAATTTTAAAATATGCGATTTTGTTCTTTATCGTCCTATCTGCAAAACCTATTTTACGAAAAAGTGGCACCTCTAGTAGATCGGTAGTATATTCGATAGCAAGTCACGAAGAGCATGGGGAATGCACCAGCGCGATAGGTCGAGGCGTCTCCAAACGAGTTCGGTTAGGATTAATTTCCATACTTTGCGGCGTTCGAAAGCGTGGTTCTGCCACGTTTCGAGCCATCGTACGATTCTCTCTTCGCGCGCTGTGTAACTTGCGATCGAAAATATTTAATAACTACCGATCTAATAGAGGTGCCACTTTTTCGTAAAATGGGTTTTGCAGATAAGAGGATAAAAAACACAACGGTATTTTTTAAAATTTATTTAAAGTGGGGGTGAGCATGTTAAAACGATTTAAACAATTAAATTCTTAGCATTTTGCATTTGTTGAAAATGACAATTGTTTTAATACACTTCGAAAGCTAACAAAGTGTTAAATAAAAAAAGAACGACATTGATACGATCAGTACAACTGGAAATATCAAATTTCTAGTATAAGAAGATTCGATAAAATCGTATAAATTATCAAAATGTGTGGATATTATAGAAAATATTTTTTTCCAAATCCTGAACAAAGTGTCAACATTTCAACAAATAAATTCTATAATATAGCGCTACACAATTATTTTATCGGTCCTCTCTTCCTCTATTTTATTACGAATTTGTCACACATTCGCTTTTAAGCTTCGATAATATTTCATATTTTTGATTCGAAATTTACCTACCGACGCATTATTAAATCAAACCCGAGAAAAAAGTCTGTAGAAAAAAGATTCAAAGGACGAATATATTATTCAGAAAAGAAACATAAGGTGCCTCATTTAAATTGGTGATTTTCCGAATTTAAATATTTTTCCTTTAAAAGGAAAATGTCTAGCAAATTACTCTACAAATGTTTGCCTTTGATTGTAATTCATCATATACATACAATATACATGGTGTTATGGAAATGACGTATTATATTTAAACCGGCAATTCCTGAGATAAAGACAAATTGAAGAAAAATACCCATAAATGGCGCTTTCAATTCATTCAGCGGTAAAAGTGACCTGACGTCAAACCAGAAAAACACCTGTGTAGCACTGCGATACATGTAAGCAATTAACGAATTCTGGCCGGTGTTGTCATAGACTCTTTAGACAAAATAAAATAATTTAAACACTTTCCTATTCTGTAATACCTTTTTGTATACAATTAATTGAATAACATTTACGACGGACTATGTTTTAAACTACCCGAAAAAACATATGGAATAGTATTAAATAAGTTTTAAATAGGCAAGTACGTCACTAGGATAAATGCCAATGACTTCTTGACGCCTTACATTTCTACTAGAAAGTCTTTTTGATGATACAAACAAATTTAGAACTCTGTATTATTTTTTCTTGAATCCCTATTAATTTCTTAATAACTTACTTGTTAACTTCTCGACATTGTAATTAAATTTTTTTTTCTTGGAAAATATATCCTTCAAAATAGGCTCATATTTTTTAACTCTGATAAATTAGCGCGCTGAAATTTGGTTGGGACTCGGGTAATACCCTGAGGCCTTTCACTCTGTTTAAAAATATTAGTTACGGTCCCTGTATAAGAATTTAATACCCAACCCGAACAAACTCCCTACTGTCTAAATAGCCAGGCAAATAGATTTATTTATCCAAAGAGCATCCCCAAGTTCCCAACCAGCAGACTACCCTTATAAGATTCGGTTAAGAGACATATTATATACATCATTATATATGTTGCAGTTTCACAGTAATGCATTCATAAGCCGCCGTACATTGTGTTCCATTAGTTAGTTTCCACCGTTTCAAATCCACAGGTAATCCATTTCAATTACTTCCAGCTGTACCATAGTTGGAATCTCATTTCAATTAGTCTATTTGGAATTCAATTTTAATGCGAGACAATCACTAATTGTTATTTAAATTAAATTGTTACACCTCGGGTAGATTAAAATATAAGGTAAGCGCCGCAGGTATAACTATAAATATATACTCCAATAGTCAAAGCATCGTTCGCTGGTTCAATTGGAGGTATTGAAATAAGCTAAATTCAGCCCTAATGTGGCCTCCAAACCTTCAATAGAGAGATAAATAGGTATTCAATGCGGATAATGAATGTCCATTGAAAAGGCTTAATACAACATACCCGGGTAATTCGCATTAGTCTGGAATATTCCTCTTCAAAGAACGACGACAGGAAGGTTCGGTAGGATTATTGTCTTTCATCTTAAGCCCTGTATACATATTAAAAAGCACATCAACTCACCCTTCTGATGGAAATAATAATAAATCCTGTTTGAAATTGAAATTTGAATACTGCGAGACGGGCTAATCCGATGCGACACTCTGACAGAATGATTGCAAACGTACCAGTGATAACTTTTGAGGAAACTATCACATATATTTTTTTAACCATAGCTGCAGCCCTTTGGTAGTCCCCAACAGGGTTTCAAATGTATCGTCGATGCCCCACGAAAACTATTAGTTCCTGCTTGTTATTTTTATTTTACCAATGAATGTTTTTAACAGGATATGATTAATAATTTATTGTTATAGCCCTGCACTTTTACAGGCATTTATATAATTCCAGCAGTAAACTTGTTCAGTATTTTTAGCTGAATGCAGATCCCCAGGAACAGATACCTTATTTTCCTCCGACATATATAGTACGCCTAGAAAGTATCCGGAATTTTGTAGTTTTAAAAATACATAAAACTTTATTTTAGAAAGTTTTGAGCATCTGAAATGTTGTTTGCCTACCGTCATGGTACAAAGCCAGACAAAGTAAATATGCAATTCCTGTGTCAAATATTGTTTATTTCCGAGAAGCTCGACGTTTAACAGGCTTAGGAAGGAGTCTCAGTATATGAAGCAATACACCAGATTGAAAAAGCCGAAGGAATAAAATAATCGCCCTGTTTCCGGAAGGTCGAAAAAAGACATAGAAACCATTTAAGAGCTTCGACGGCCCTGGCACTTCGCAATCCTCGATTAGGATTTCGAAAAATGAACAGAATGTTTGGAAATTTGAGAGGTTTACAGGTTTGTCCAGGAACGGCGAGAAAGATGTGGAAAAACGTAGGTATTATTGTTATACGTAAATTGCATTAGTAAATGTGTGTGTGGGTTTCGTATACATAGTCTCATCTAGGACTATAAGGATTTAACATTACTGTAACAAAGTAATTTTATAAGTACCACCTAGGACGTCATATATAGGTACCAGATACCAGCTATAGACCAGTAACCAAGTAGTAATATTGCTGTTAATGTTAACTTTTATTCCGTACCGAGCTCTATCTTTCTCGTCATTTTAAATCCATTTTTAAGACCATTTACGCAAATGGTATCATGGAAGATATAAGAAAGTTGCATCAAATGCAACCTATGCACATTTTCGGTACTTGCGACTAATGCATCGAGACATAATCGCACCGATGCACAAATTGCTCCCGAAGAATAGCGACTAGAGTAAAATTTCCATAATTTTATGATCTTTGCCAAAAGTGATTTTCTTTACGATAATATATATTCTTGCGACTCCGGCGATATCTAACGGGTGAATTCAGTTTTTAGCTTAGATAAAGTTACAAATTGAACGGTTCGGGTTTATTCGTGTCTTTAAAAAAGAGATTCAACCGAATTTTTTCAGCTGACGATGACGAATTAAAGTTTATAATGCCCCTAAAGAGAAAAAAAAGTAGCCTCCAGGCACAAATGTTACTTCTAGAAATCTGCCTGAAGAAAATTATAATACTACACCTCTATGGTGCAACACTGCTCCTTAACATGGAATTGGTATCATAAATTTTAGCTCATTTAAAAGAGCCATTTAATAAAGCATAACGGATGTCAAATATAAAGCTTCTCTTTATAAGACATTTACGCCTAAAAAATGGTGAGCGTTGCGCCGCGTGACTCTATTAACGTCATGAAAAATTCAAGAGTAACTGAATTTTATTTCCGAAAGAGACCTAAATTAATTATTCTTTTACGCCGCATCTGGTACTACGCTAAGGGGGAAATTTATTTTTGAAATTATGTAAGATATATCAAGGGAAATTTAGGCTTCATAGCATATTCTATTAGACTCAGCTTTTTCGAGTTGGTAAGTATACATATACAAAGATAGTCTTATTCCAGTATATAGATATAATTTTAGTAAATTAGTCATAGGAAATTGACAAAAAGTGAATTTCCATCGAATTTAATACCCCTGTCAGGAAAGTAGTTGTTTTGGTTTTTCGTATGTCTGAATCAACTGGATGCGCTCAAAACCTCACGCCTGATTTCTGTAACTGTCATTCCTCGCTTGGTTTGCAATTAAACAATAACACAAGGACTTTAAACTTCGCTACCGAGGTCGCTACAATAAAAGTTTTTAATTGTGCTGTCGAGAAATGTTTGAAGCATACCTTCAACCACCGACATAAGAATTAAATAAAAAAAAACAAATATTTAACGAAGTGGAAAAAATAAAACAACAAACTTAAAATTTAAAAAGCAATTTTTAATTAATCGTAACAGAAACAATTGCTAATTACCACTAGGCACTAAATACAATTGACACAGTAATAAAAAAGTGAACTTATAAATAACTAAGAATAGGACAAATAATAACAAACTAAATACATAAAAAGCAATTTAAATGTAACAAATACAATAGTTTGAGAAGAAATAAGACATACAACTAATACATTACAAAATTAAACTAACAGGAATATAGGGTGTTTCCAAAAAAAAACTGACTGGATTTTTTAGGTGTATCATTTAAGATAAGATATGAAGAATAATATACAGGTAAATTCGAAAGTTAATGAAAATTATCTAGGGTTTTCAAGTCCCACTTCTGATTATAACAAACAATAAATTCTACAAATATTTTTTAATGATTCCGAAGCGATAAAGTTGACCCAGATACTAAAAAGATATGCACCAAATGTATATGAAACATGACAGAAAGGGCCCCATATGAAAATAACGGCCCTTTTTTTAGTAGTCGTCCCCCTCCTGTGTCTACATAGGGGTCTTGCACAAATTGTTGCCCCCGGCCCATTTTATGAAGTTACGCCACTGGTTATACATCAACTGTCTATGTCATGAGTATTGGTCTTTTTTAACTACATTATACTCAGGAAGTAATTATAGGAATCACCCTATGTAGGTATACAAAAACTAAGTAGGTAATGAATTAAACTTACATTACAAAAGGGGCTCGTTTAAAACTGTAAATGGTCCATCCAGCCATAAATTCTCAATTGGCCTCCGATTCCGCCTCTTTCTCCTGGTACAGTCTTAACAAATCCATGGCATCTTGAGCTTGTCGTTTTTCACACAAGAACCTACCAGAAGCCTCCTTCAATTGGTCAAGAAAAATTTTATCGGGATAAGTTAAATCTGCTAAAGAGTCGGGATCCATGTCGCTTAATAATTCTAATTCCGGACCCCCGAGGAGTGACAAATGGCACAAGTTAGTTTTCAAACGACCGACCAAACCGGCTAGTCCTTCACTTTTGCCGTCGTCAACTTGATCTCTGTTAAAATCACAGCGTGGATAAGGCGGCATCCACTTTTGATTACTCGTTAAAATCATAAGACTCGTGTTTGCTTCCAAAGTGCCAAAGTATTCCTCATCGTCTATTTCCGTGCCGTCGGCCTCGAGAACGACAGTAAAGTTGTTGTCATTTACAAGTTCCAACTTTTCTTGCACTTTGGAGGTTAGGTCCTCCAACGAAGAGGCGACGATCCCCTTACGAATCTCGCGCGACTCGTTGCAAATTTTAAATGGCTTTGTTTTTTGACTGCCATCAGCTTCCATTGTGATTTAAATTGAATGTCCGAACTAAAAACGTTTCTTTAACAGTTTGTTTACCTATTCACTTTATCGCGTTCTGCACTTCTGCGAGCAACTTTCGCGACCGTGAATGGCAATGAAATGATTCACAAAGCACTGGAAGCAGACGGCAGACAGTTGTTTGCAAAAGGTTGCCGCCCTCATAGTGGTGCGTGGCTGGTTGCAGAGCGCATGGCGAACGAAAGGTCACTATCGGTCATGATGATTCAAGATCGATTTGGCGCGGAGATTGCAACAAAATGTTATCAACAATTTTTTTACAAAAACATTGCTTATTCTTGTATTAATCGCTCTAATGTAGTTAAATTTAAACCACAAGGAAAAATGTAATAGGCAGTCAAAATTACATTCGGTTATCTATCATATGCATCGAAAAAATTCAGAGTTGACCTAATAATTTTCAAAAAAAAAATATATGCTAAATTTTTTTGTTACATCAATCCGTTTCCGTTTAAACAACAAAAAAGATAACAATGTAGGAAAAGTTATGTTCGTTACATATTGTCCAAAACTGAATTATTATTTAAAATATTATTTTATATAAAAAATTATATTAAATATTATTTAAACTTCCACGCAATGTTGTTTAAAAATTCAAATATCTCGGAAATGGATCGATTTAATAAAACAACTGAAGTATATACAGGGTCCGCAAACGAAGCGTGGACGGAAGATTAAATCGTTATCGAAGAACTTATCAACAATACTAAAACAGCTTGAGATATTGGATTAAAAGCGGCATGTTTTAAAAATATTTTACATTATACAGGGTGGCCCAAAAAAGTGTGACAGCATAAAGTTATATTTTTTAAATGGGACACCCAGTATTTTATTGCATATTTAGGTTCGTATTACTATCGTTTATAAGTGCCTCAAGTTTTATTTAATTTGGTTGTGTAGTTTCGAAGAAACAAATTAAAAACTAAAAAAAAAAGTTTTGCAGTCCTGAATAAAAAAATCAAAAAAAAACAATCCAGAACTATTTTTTTAACCTCGGCATTGAGTGAAATTTATGACAAGAGGTTTAGAGATACTATGAATGTAATTGCGTTTATTTATTTTATACAGGGTGTTCATAATAAACTTTCAAAAACCCCACATTTTAAAATAATTTTTCTCAAGTTTTTCAAATGGAACACCCTGTATATTATTTGGCTATTTGACGTAGAATTCATAGACAATTTTTTTTTGTAATACAAGCATATAAGTTATATCCAGCCGTTTTCGAAATAATTATAAATATCATAAATTATGTTGTTTAAATAGAGTTTTCATTGAGAAATTTTGTTATAGGCGACTAGACTAATAATTGTAAACTAAAGTAAAAGTTCAAAATAGCTTCCTTTTACTCTTAGAGTTTACCGTATTTAAGTTATTTCGATATAAATTTTAAAAGCATACTTTTTTGCTACTTTTATTATTTAATTTTATTTTTTATTCTTAATCGAGTTGCCATGATTTCTTTTTGTTTAGATTGTCACTATGACAGTTAAATATAATTATTTACATTTGTTAAGTACTAACTTACACAAAATGTCGAATTTTAGAAATGGTAAATATGATTTTTATAATGTGCAAGAATTTGCCTCCTCGCGAGCCGAATGTATGCTGAAAGGTATCCAGATATTGAGAGAAAGCCGAGACCAAAAACCTTCGATAAGTTATTTCAAAGATTTGTAGCAACAGGAAGCACTGCGTACACAAAAAGCATGATAATCAATAAACCCGTTATTAATGAAGAAAATGAATTAAGAGTTCTGTTGGCAGTAGAGGAAAATCATTAAATTAAGTAAAAGGATTAAGCTATTTTGAACATTTACTTTAGTTTACAATTATTAGTCTAGTCGCCTATAACAAAATTTCCCAATAAAAACTCTATTTAAACAACATAATTTATGATATTTACAATTATTTCGAAAACGGCTGGATATAACTTATATGCTTGTATTACAAAAAAAAATTGTCTATGAATTCTACGTCAAATAGCTAAATAATATACAGGGTGTTCCATTTGAAAAACTTGAGAGAAATTATTTTAAAATGTGGGGTTTTTGAAAGCTTATTATGAACACCCTGTATAAAATAAATAAACGCAATTACATTCATAGTATCTCTAGACCTCTTCTCATAAATTTCGCTCAATGCCGAGGTTAAAAAAATAGTTCTGGATTGTTTTTTTTGATTTTTTTATTCAGGACTGCAAAACTTTTTTTTTTAGTTCTTAATTTATTTCTCCGAAACTAAATAACCAAATTATATAAAATTTGAGGCACTTATAAACGATAGTAATGCGAACCTAAATATCTAATAAAATATTGGGTGTCCCATTTAAAAAAATATAACTTTATGCTGTCACACTTTTTTGGGCCACCCTGTATAATGTAAAATATTTTTAAACCATGCCGCTTTTAATAAAATATCTCAAGCTGTTTCAATATTGTTGATAAGTTCTTCGATAACGATTTAATCTTCCGTCCACGCTTCGTTTGCGGACCCTGTATATGTTTCTTTAGAAATTACCATTCTATTATAAATTTTAATAGAAAACCCAATAAAATTACCCGTAAAAAATTTTGGGTTTGATATAAGAAGACATGCAGGGTGAAACTAGCGCCCTCTACAAGTTACTTGAAAAATAGTAATAGAGTCATGTTATTCGCCCTCACAAACCCCCCTGTTACAAATTTTCATGTACAGGGTGTCCCATTTTCGACAATTTTATAGGGTATCTCCGTTATTGTTAGTGCTATCAAAAAAGTAATGTAGGTGTCATGTGCTCTTTTTGGGTCAAACTTAAAATGGTAAAATCAAGATTTGAAAATTTTCGCTCGCTTAAGAGATACGGAGGAAAATAAAGAATGTACAATTTCAAAATTACCCTATATTTTCTTAGTTTAAAGAGATACAGACAAATGTTCTACACAGAAGCTTCTTTATAACCATTGTTGAATAATCTACCGGTTTCAGAATAAGTATACGGGGTCAGGTAAGAAAGTTATCGGACCCAAGCTCATTTTTTTAAATGGAACACCCTGTATATTTTAATCGAAAAAGATAGCATTTTAAACTCTCTTTTCAAATTTATAATACACCATGGATGATAGATATCATCAAACTTTTCCAAATGAATATGTAAACAATGAAACTGACGTTAAATGTTAATAACATCTAGAATGTCAACATAGTTGTCTCTAATTAGTTTTTGATTCATGGCCTAGTTTGGTTTTAAGGTATAAAGTTTAAATAAATCGCCTAGGAAACCAATATCATCCACGCGGTGTGTTATAGGTATATTTAGGAGAATTTAAAATAGTATATTTTTAGATTAAAATATCCATTTAAAATAATTAGGATAGGTCCGATAACTTTTTTACCTGACCCCGTATACTTATTCTGAAAACGGCATATTATGCAACAATCAATATAAAGTAACTTCTGTATGAAACATTTTTCCGTATCTCTTTTAACTAAGAAAATATAGGGTAATTTTGAAATTGTCAATTTTTTGATTTTCCCCCTCTTATTAAACGAGCGAAAATTTTCAAATTTTGATTTTATCATTTCAAGTTTGGCCCAAAAAGAGTACATGACCCCTACATTTCTTTTTTATATAGCAATAACAGTTACTCCAAAAACACTCGAGCTATAAACAAAAATTAATTTAGAAATTAAACTTTACAGGATGCATCTAATTCACGAGCAACATTTTATTGGGTATTATCTCAATCCTATTATTTTCGTATATAGAAGCTGTGGTTAATTTTATGGCGCATTAATTATAGGTATAGACCAGGAGTCGGCAACCTTTTGAGACGGAAGAGCCAAAAGTTATAATTTACACAATTTCTCAGTTTTTAAAGAGCCACTAACGGCTGCTATTAGATATCGAAAGAGACACAACTTGACATCGAAAGAGCCGCTTGCGGCTCGCGAGCCGTAGGTTGCCGACCTCTGGTCACAGCCAAAGCACTGGTGAAGACGCCAAATTATCTTGCGTCGAAAACGAATTAAAACCTACATAGAAACATCCGACGACGGCGTCATTCGAGAGCTTTCGACGGACTGACGACAGTAACGACGCGTGTCACGGGGGAGGGGTGCGGTGAAAAGCGAGTACATAAGTGGCTGAGAGATAGAATCCGTGCCTAATCCTCGTTAATCGATTCAGAACGAATTTTTAATGTTTTTTTTTACGATAAAATAAATAATATTTGCGTATGGAACTAAAGAGCCGCAGCTTCACATCCAAAAAGCCGCATGTGGCTCGCGAGCCGCAGGTTGCCGACCCCTGGTATAGACCATCCATCTGTACACATATTTCGAAAAAATATCTAAAGAAAAACAGAACTTTCGATAAAACACACGTATTTTATTAAGTACTAGTTTAAACAATAATAGTTACCTGCTTTACTGGCCCAAGCCATAATTTTTAAGTAAAGTACATTTCACGCTATTTCGACATAATGATTTATTACTTCACTAAACATTTCAAGATTCCGCCAGAGTCGGAGCAGTTTAAAATCGTAATCATTTTCGGGGTAACAGATAACAAAAAATACTATTGAAATTATACTTATCTAATATTTAAGGAGGTTATTCTTGGGTCCATTTTCATAAAAAAACTTCATATGAACATATGTCCTAAACGTTTAAACTTTTGAGATACAGGGAATTAAAGATTTCATGTTTTTTAATAATTTGTTAAGGTTAATGACTTAAATACGTGACAACTAGACTAGGTAAACGACTTCTTACCTACTAGATCCTTTTTAGTCTTTGTTAACACCTAATTTCATAACAGAATGCAAATGAATGAATTAAATTTTTTTATACGAAGACTATACGTCAAACGACAAAAATTCAAGATACGACATTTGCTCAGCAAGGAATGAGACTTTCAAAAATAATTTTTATTTAAAAAAAAAGAAGTGGCGTGCCATTCTGTTCTTCAAAAATACCGAGGGCAATTCCCGCACGAACCCCACTGGTCGGAATAAAAAAACATATTATACATCATAAAGTGCCTCTTGATGAATAGAAAGTGTGTACCAAATTTCACAAAACTATCGAGAGCAGTATCACAGATATTAATAAAAAAGGAGATTGTGATAATCTTATCTCAATAGTTGAGGCGTTTAGGACATATGTTCATATGATTTTTTTTCTTAAAATAGATCCAAGAATAACCTTCTTAGATATTAGCATGTTATTAAGAAACACTCTGTATAACTACACGGTTTACGAAACGTATAGGGGAGCTCAACTTACATATATTATAATTGTATTTTTATATCATTTTATTAGGGCCAACTCTATTTACAGTTCTTGCAATTTCGCCTGGCTTTAGGACAGCCGGGGTCAATAATTTTTGCAGGTAGAAATAGCGTACAAGGTAATTTACCTAAATGTCAGTCTAATAATAGTAGATCCTTAACTTAACTTAATAATTAAAGAATTAAAATTACAATAAGCACTTTAAAAAAAAATTAATTTAGGAGTAATTTGGATGGTACATTGCACCTGGGATTACCTATCAAGATAAAAATGATTTTTTTAATACCTGTACTCTTCACCACCTTGACAAGATATAAATTTATTTATTCTATCTCAATTTATATCACTAATAATATCCAGTCACTAGAAAACAGTCGAACGAAGTTTAACAAAAATTTCCTTTATCTCTTTAAAAACACCAAGTTGATGAACAATCAAGGCACACATACATAGAGAGTATTCCAAAATTCCAAAATGAACAACAAAGAAAAATAATTTCCAAGCACCAATTCCTTAGTAAATTTCCTTTATCTTAAGCAATAAATTATTAGGCTTAATGAGCAATCAAGGCACATATCCATACAGAGTATTCCAAATAGCGAAAGAAAGAAAAATAGTTCCTTAGCACCGACTCCTTAGCCACCTTAGATAATTTCCTATACGTCTTTAATAACACTAAGTAATTAGTCAATGAGCAATGAAGGCACATACAGTTCGGCCGGGGAAAGAATGAAGGTACGATTGAGCTTTACAGTAATACCAAAGACCCGTTCATCAAAATCACTTCTTACGCGAACTATTAGTTATAAGTTTCCCTTTTTGTAAGTAGTGTTATTGTAAGGATAAACATTCCATCTCTTCAACAGCTTGATTTCTATATATGTACAGTGAAACCTCTCTTAGGCGGACACCTACGGGACCGTCTAAATGTGTCCGCCTAATAGAGAAGTACGCCCATGGGAAATTTGTTATTAGGTAATATGTAAATGCAAAATTATTACCATGTATATGTATGTACAAATAAACATAACATAACAAAAATGCACTAGTTTTAGTTAGGATGTAGTACTAAAAAATCTAATAACGTAGTTTGACGTGTTTGCGTTTTATACTTGCAATCTAGAAAATGTAATTCCAAATCTGATAACAATTCCATTGCTGTAGAGTCACCTCTATTCTTTGCATACTCTTATAATTCCTTTACCATACTAATGGCTTGTTGATAAATGGTGACATTTGTTTGATTACTGCATTCAACTTCTTCATCAGAGTTGTCAGATAGTGATGTGGTTTCATAATCGGTAGGAATGGGGTCACTAACATTGCTATCAATGTTAATGAACTCGCCCAAATCATTGTTATCAAATTACAAACTTCCACAACATCAATATTCTCTTTCAGACTCAAAACGCGACATTTTTCTGCCATTGTTTACGATTTTAACCTTACAACTCACAAATAAACGGCGGACTGCTGTCGGGGAATCACACATACTTTCATTCGGCGAAGTCCTTTCGCGCTGCCACGCATACGCGATTGGTGACCAGTCTGCCTTCAAAGAGTTTTTGCACTGTACTTATTCGTCTTTCTCGTACTTTTAAATTTTTTTTGTCCTTTTAAAGGAGGGTTTACTCTTTGTATGAAAACAGCCTGTCCGCGTCCGCCCAAAGTAGAATCCGTCCAAGAGAGGTTGATTTTCATGGAATTTTATATACCTAGTTCCGGACTATGAAAAAATGTCCGTTTAATAGAGATGCCCGCTTATTAGAGGTGTCCGTTATGAGAGGTTTCACTGTATGTATGTATGCTATGAAAATCACAATAGTATTCATAAATATGAAATTATTTTTCGCAATGAAACGCGGATCTATTCCAAGGGGAACGACACATTTTGGTGACATGTTTTGGAAGTAATTGATTACCTTTGTCAAGAAATATTATTATATCAATAAAATAAATTATAATTGAATTGATATAATTAAATAAAATTTAAAATATGTATATGCATCAACTAATATTTTAAAATTTAATTTATGACTTTAGTACAATACAGAAGTGTTTTATATCTACGGCTTTCATAATCTGTATCAAGTCCATTAGCTGCTGACGTGGTTTTGTCTTATTTGATCTACATAATCTCCATTTGAATCATACTGTGATGACGCACTTTCATTCTTTCCATACTTCGACTGTATCCAAAATTACGTCAAATTCAGTCTTTAAAAGTTCTGGTTAAATACATTTTAGCATAAAATTAGAGGTTATTATTCTATTATAATATTATATATAAAAAATAGCAAGGCCTTAATGATTACTGTTATGTATCCAGTAAGCCTACGAGCGCGTAGACATAAAAATAATGAGATTCGAAGAGATTTTTAGTTAATACGTAAGTAGAAGTAAAAAATGTCGATATTTAAAAAGTACAAAAGAGTTGAGATTCCAAAAATATGAAACATTTGTAAGTTGATCTATTTATACCCATAAACGTTGCTATACAGTACGTTGCGATAAAGTAAGGTAACTTCTTGGTAACTGAAACCACAATAAAACTTTGTATAAATGTAAAATTACAATGCGACGCTCGTACAGGCTTTCCGCAGCCTAACTGTCAAGAATACCTAGTATAAAAGCTATTACGTCCGGCTAAACCGGAAGTTGAGAAGTAGGTACAAATTGAAATCAATATAGTACCATAATAGCAATATCAAAAAGTTAAAAATTCATCAATGATGAAGTCCTTCCTCATCTTCAAGGTTCTCCTCAACCGCGAAGACACAAAAAAAATGTTGTGGATGTTATTTTTGGACACCCTGTATATTTGAAAACCCCGTACAATAAGTCGCAATTATACAAAATTTTATTTTAGCTCTAATCAAAGCGTTACCTTAGCCTGTTCTTGTACTGGCCCAAACCGAATACAGGGTAGGTTACGGAAATAGCGTATTATATTTAAACCCGCAAATCCTAATACAAGAACAAATTCCCGAAAATAATCATAAATGGGGCTTTGCGTGGACGCCACTGCCGAATTTGGAAACAACCCCCGCATTGACTTATCTAGTAAACACGCGCTACAATTTATCGTTCGCTACCACGATGATGCGCCATGGAACTTCCCCCCCACGTGTCTTCCCCTGGTCGATATGGATCGTACAAAATCTTCTGTTCTGTTGTGAAATAATTTGTTTCCATGTGATTTAGGAAGACTTATATGGGTTTGTTTATAATTTTAAATAGTACAGGCGGCTTTTTATGACAATGACATAAAGAGCTTTCTCTCGTTTATTACTTCAAAGCGCCATTAATGGTTATTGTTCTGCAATTTGACCTAATGATTTGCACGTTTAAATCTAATAATGCAATTACATAACACCCTGTATAATCATTTATATCATATAGGCCTGGTACGTCGCTAGCCAAGCAGTAACATCCGCCCAACGAGGAATTTGGTCCAACAGGTTCAAAAATTGCGCAGTTTTTCTCATTTTAGTTTCATGTACGTATCTCCCTATCACAGTAAGGTTTACAGAAGGACCTTCCCAATTTTCTGGCCTCTCCACGGTAAAATCGAACGTCAAATTCATATCTCCTTTACCAAGCTGGTACATGATGAAATACATAGGTCGACCGTAAAATGTTTGCGTAGGTTCCGGAACTTTTTCAACGAAACTAATATTCAATATAGTTACATTCTCTCTCGGGACCAAGTAGAATGTGAGTCTGTCAGGGCCTGAAAAAAAAATCGTTACAATATGAAGGGTACAGAAAAATTAATAATTGTGATCAAATCACTGACCACTATGGGTAAATAGTTCATAAAACATTTACCGTCGCTTTAATATTAACAAAAATAAAATACTGATGATATTTCGTTAATAACCAATAACCATAAATAATAACCAATTCTAAACCAATAGAAAACAGATTCTAGAGTTTAGGGCAGAGTTTACGTCCCGATCACCGACCTATAACTATGGATACGTACACCTTATGGGATGCGCAGTAAAAAGTTTAATGTTACCGGTCATATTTTTAAGCCCTGGTTTTATTATATTTCGTTACGAAATATTTCGGTGGATTGGAACGGAAAAGTTCGTCGTTGGTCATTTGGTCACATGTGTGGTTTTTACTGCAGTACTAGTGCGTGGTTAAAAATGGACGATATTAGTAGATTCATTTGTACAGGGTGATCACGTATTATATCTCCCCATCTTAACCTTTTTATTTTACGTACTTGGGAAAAATTAAAACGATTGGTATACAAGGTTTTTAAAATAGTATTTGCAATGGGAACAAATATCATTTAGATCTGTTGATTACAAGTAGGGTTGGTTTTACTCAATATGATGTTGAGGCCTTTTGTTAGATACCTATGCAACCAAGTAATTTACGAAATACCTACCTACAGAGTTATGTACAGGATATATAAGACGACACTAACTTGTGATCGTATGATATTAGTAAATCATAATAAATTACTTTTGCATGACTTATTAAGGAAAGAACACATTTTGAAATGACAAGGGACCCCGAATTGCGTAACGGGCCTAGAGCCCCCTATAACCAAAAATAGGCACATTATATATTCCGATTTATTAATAATAATAATGTCGGTAAAAATAATGAGCGCGTTTAGTTACGCCGATTCTTTATTCTGCCGTAGATTTTCTTGCCCTGTTGCCAGTTTGAGGCACCTAATTTAATTTGTCAATTTAATATAGTATTTTTTATTTTAAACTCTTTTAGTTTTTGGTTCTATTCAAGGCCCATTTAAGTACGAGGCCGTAGGCTAGAGCCTAGTATGCCTAGTGATATATCCGAAAACAAGGAACCGATAACCCTTGTCACTTAATAATGACACACGTCAAGAGGTATAACTTTTCGTTGACGAAATTTCGTCGGTATCCAACCTTTTGGATTTGAACGGAGTTTTTCGGCGGAAGATTATTATTGTGGAAAGTCATGATTGCTATGGAAACAAAAAACCGATAACCCGTGTCACTTAATAATGACACACGTCAAGCGGAATAACTTTACGTTGACGAAATTTCGGTGGTATCCAACCTTTTGGATGTGAACGGAGTTTTTCGGCTGTAGATTATTATTTTTGTGAACTTCTATTTTATTAATTATGAGTGTAAAATACCATAAACTAGAGTTTAGTGCCTTGGAAGATGAATTGTTGATAGAAAGTAAAAGTAGATAGAGGGTAAGAGAAAATCCACCCATATATGCAAAAAAATTAAAAACTTTTAGAGACATACAAATGAAGGAGAATATATAGCGGTAGAATTTGGATGAAATAAAACAGGTATGTTCAACCCTACTTGTAAATCAACAGACCTAAATGATATTTGTTCGCATTGCAAATACTACTTTAAAAACCTTGTATACCGATCGTTTTAATTTTTCTCAACTACGTAAAATAAAAAGGTTAAGATGGGAGAACATAATACGTGATCACCCTGTACAAATGAATCAACTAATATCGTCCATTTTTAACCACGCACTTGTACTGCAGTAAAAACCACACATGTGACCAAATGACCAGCGACGAACTTTTCCGTTCCAAACCAACGAAATATTTCGTAACGAAATGTAATAAAAACCAGGGCTTTAGTCATATAGGCAACCCAGCCGGCATTGGTGCCGGTTTGGTTGCCAACGACGATCGTCCAGAACCGAAATCAGCCCTAGGGATGAAACGATATTAAAAATCTATCGATACGTGGATAATAGATATCAAAATTAATTCTAAAAGTGGATTTTCAGTTCAGTACAGGCCACAAGGCCTTTTTTATGCGAGAAAATAGATTGTTTAGTTCCCAGTAAAGAACGTATTGATGTGCCAAAATATTGAAGTGTAATCATTTTCCTTAAGGGCGAAATACGGTCCTGTTCGCCGGTTAAGGTAAATAGTTTATCAGTCGGCATTGCGCATGACAGCTGACGATCAGCTTTGTTTACATACGCGAGGCCATAAATGATGGGGGTAAATCGGTTTTTAACATCAAATTATGCCAAAGGATTGTATGAATTTTGTATGTTGTTGGAATTTTTAATTTGGACGGGCAATTTTGAACATTTAATAATTAATTGGGATGGCGTATATTCAAACTCACCTGTAACCGTTACATTGTATCTCAAAGTTGTAGGCGAAATTTTCTCTGAATTTATAGTAACATTCAGAGGTTCGGGAAGCACAGGTTCACTGGTCGGGATCCAAGTACTGTACTCCCTGAAACAAATTAATTGTTTAGTAAGTGGTCGTTTTTGCTCGGGTTTGTTCCTTTAACTACGCAGTGGCGCCCCCTGTACAGCTTTGTTAACGACCAACATAATATATTCCTGGTGAAATGTGTCTCATGACAGACGTTGATGATTGTTAGGCAACCCATTAAACATAATAACTGCTTGGGTGAAGTAGAAATAGAATAAGTACCTATTTATTTTCGATTTTTACAATTATCATAAATATCCATATAGGGTACCTAAGTAAAAGTGAGAATGTTGTTTTAAGAGAATCATAATAAACAAACTAACGATATCTAACTCCATCTCTATAAATATTGAGGTTAGGTTATTTGTTTTATTATTGTCTTGGAGCGATGTATTTATTCGAAGTTAAGATTAGTTTAATTTTTTTTTTTAGGTATTAATCTAATTAAAAAATCAGAAACTATAAAGTTATATACTTACACAGTATATAATAATTGGCGGCAGCAAATACGAGAAGCTATTATTTTTATTTACAACCAGGTAAGTTAAAATCTTTAAACAATTTGTTATTATATTTGAGATTTATAGGAAAAATTGTGCACATTACTTGTGTGGAAGTTTTTTTTTTTGACAAAATCGGCCAATTTCGCACTCCACGAAGCGCAGCGCAGGCATTTCATCGTTTGAAATCTACCACCTTCAACGCTCATTATGAAATATACTATGACCTACATTATAGTCATCATATATGGATGCGACAAAGGAAGTCCACATGCAGCATAGTTTGAACAGTCTTCGCCTAGAGATGCTGCGTTGCTTAGTTCTTTCACATTATTTCTCAGCAGGTATGGCGAATTTCTATCCATGTTTAGAAAGAAAAATCCGGCGTTGCTCTTAATAAGGTTACCAGACTCGTTATAGAATTGTCTAGACGTATGCTACAAAGATTATTAGCTTTAAATAATAAGAATTAGATAATTTTATTCTAATACAGTAAAACTTCTCATTAGCGGCCACTAAAAATTTCATTACAAATTGGCCGTATAGGGGGGTGACCGTCTTTGAGGGGAACGAACAAAAAAATTATCTACATATATAATCTGTGATGTGAATAAAAATCAGTATTAATTAAAATGTAGGTATTATTTGCACAAAAGAAATAAGGAGATAAAATAATAAAAACTATTTTGTTGGATGTCATGTATTTTGCAGAATCTATCTAACCAGCCATTTGATGCCTTAAAATCACAAATTTTCAAATTTTCCGACACTTCCAGAGCTTTTTCCTTTATTAGTGGTCCGGATATTCGAACGTTTTTGTTTCTTGCTTTGCAAAACCATTCATAGACTATTTGGTCAATCGCCAGTCCGTCTGTTTTTGGAAATTTCCGTTTTTGATTAGCATTAACTCCTCCTTCTTCGTAAAGTTTTTTTAGTTCAATTTTACTTTTTAAAATATCATTTACTTGCGTTCTTCCAACACCAAACTTTTCCGCTATCTTTCGAGCACTGATACCAAATTTTTCATTTTCCGCGATAATTTCGAACTTTTCTTTAAGAGATAAACGTTTACGTTTTAAAGACATGATCGGCTTTTCTACTGTTAAAATTTAACTGAATCAAATTTGAGTATTTATTGAATATAAACAAATTATATTGTTATACTTTAAATCTATTCACAAAATTGGGTTTTACCAATCATGGGTATTTCCAAAAGTACCAGTATAATAAAGTACCGGCTGTGCGCAAACATTCCCAGAAGGGTCGAGAAGACACCGATTAAGGATAAAATTTCCAGGTCATTTTCCTAAAATTTACGGATTCATGTGACCGTGGCCGTTTTGAAAGAGTTACGGTATTCGAGGGATTTCTTATTATAAAAAATCATGTAAGATTTATTTTAAAAAGCCAAACTGACCGTTAAGAGGGGTGACCGCTTTTGACGGGTGGCCGAAATGAGAAGTTTTACTGTATTTACTTTAACATTTATAAATCGACAGACAGCACTTATAGGTGACCCACAGGGATCAGTGTTGGTCCCTTGCTCTACTCGGTATACACTATACAGTACAGATAAATTAAATAGCGTAAAGTAGTCAAATGACATTAAGTTGTATGCTGGATTTTGATTCGGGGAATGTCGCAGTTGTTTCCGCTGAATTATTAATAAAAATCAATATCCAATAGGTGTTTAAATATTAAACTATTAATAAATACGAGCGTTATTGCGATAAGTAAACACTTTTGACACCGTCATAACCAAAATATAACCTTTTAAAGGTTGCTGAAGTGAAAAAAATATCCCTGTCTTGTCATTTCTAAAAGTAATCGTGTTAAAACATTTACAAACTATGAAAAATGACTTAGTGGTCACGTATTGTACTTACCAATATCCACTGCCTTTGAGGAGTTGGATTATGCTCATTGTCACTGTAAGGAAATCCGAGGGGTGTAAATACTATTACGAAAAATGTAATAAAAACTGCTCCCAAGATAATAAAATAATACCTTGCTTTGCTTAATAGGTTTGTCAGACAAGTCTAAAAACAACAACTTTTTAGTGATCATTACATTAGAGAACCACTACCACATATATATAACCATTATATTGCCAATACAAACGTTCCAAAATACAAAAAGTGTCCCTGCTATGGGAGATGACGCGGGCCTATTGAGTTTGCGCTGTAGGGTGGAAATTTTATCGATCGCGTTAGAGTCGGCCCGACATTATTTGTTTGTTGTTATTCGTCGTCATCTTTGGTTCTGGATGCTTTTTCAAATTACAGAATAAAAAGTGGTTCATCCACATTGTTGACGGTATATTAGTGCTTTAAAACTTTCATTACCTAACGACAATTTTTGTAAAGGAGTTTTTAATTTGTGATGATTCGATTCGCTGTTTGGTAGGTTAGTGGCTTGTTTTGTTTAATTGTTTAAGATGACATATGTATATACGAAAATATTTTGCTTATCACATTATCCGATCTTCCGAACCGAATTTCACTAAAAAGCTTGTAAGAAAAGAAGATAGTGTCACTCGTATACAATATAATATACATCAGATGGACCAAGACGTTATACACCTCAACAACTTACATTTACACCAATCAGGGCACCGTCGGATCATCATATCGTCAGAAATCGTATGCATGGAACGTGTCTTAAATCGAACTAATCGAAATTTTGATTGCAATATTTTTCCTAACTAACCAGTGAAATTTACATTAAAAAAGTTGAAATCCGGTCCTGTCGAATGTTTACTCTCACAAAGAAATTTCCGAACTGCGCAAACTCACTATTACACCTTCGCTGCCCATAGCGGGGACGTAATTGCAGATGGTATTAGCAATATATGGTTGGTGTGACCACTACATGTACATCTTTGACTAAAAGTATTGAATATAACGGGTGTTCCTATAAAATTAAATAACAACCTTCCTTCACATGCGTAAAAAATACAGACGAAAAGAACTTACCCACGGAGACAATGTTAACACAGCAAAGAAAAGAGTCATGAATCCTATAATTAGATCGGGGTTTTTGTCAGATCCGATTCTTCCAGTCATGGGTATAAACAACGACAAAATTGTTATGGCCTGGTACATTAAATTCATGGACGGTAGTATCAGGAATATTGCATATATTATTTGCCATCTTTTAACTAAAAAAAAATCTATAAAATTGTAAAATTTAAATGTGAATGTAAAGAAATATCTAAAATCGTAACTATCTAAAGTGATTTGGCAACGCGTCGGGTGATCAGAGGCAGAAGACTAAGAAAAACGTCTCCTACTCCCTCGTGACATCTCAAATCGGGCCACGCCGTGCACTGATAAATACTCTTAATGAAAAAGGATAAAACAGAGTTTTTCGAAAATACACTCGCCGGTACAAAAGTCCGCCACCCTGAAATTTTGGTCAAGTTTGATATTTTATAACTTTTTATTTTTATGCGATTTTCATGACCTTATTATCAGTTTGTAGATCCATTTATTGTGTTTTTTCTTAATTATTTTATAAAGTCACATTTTTCGATTAGGCTATATTATACAAGAGTAAATCAAACTTTTTGTCTTAATTTCAAAACACCCTGTAGGAAAATTGAGGTGATAATTTTATTTACATACTGTTCCTTGTAATCTTTGATGTATTCTAAACATTTGGTTTTTTGATTCATTCCATTATTTAATTTCGGCTGCTAGCTGCAAAATTTTAATTGAAACGATGTTATATAATTATCGACGTTAGCTAAGTACGCGATTATTGTGACAGAATATTTGACAGTGACTATATTCTTATGTACTAGTATTCACTGATGAATCCAGGGTTTGTTTAAGGTCGCCGGATGGTCGTGAGCTACATACGTAGAAATGCAGGATATGCTAACCGCATCATATCAGAACGAATCTTGGCGGTTCAGTCATGATTTGGGCGGGTATTTCTACCGAAGCACGCACGAATCTTGTAATTGTTGAAAATGGAGCTCTAACCGCCCACCGTTACATTGAGGAAATCCTCCAAGAAGTTATTCCATTTGCTCCTTTCATTGGAAACCAATTTACATTTATGCATGATAATGCTAGACCTCACGTTGCACATGTAATGAGCGAATATCTGGATGAAGTTGGACTTCCAAGATTGGAATGGCCCGCATGTAGCCCGGATCTCAACCCAATCGAACATCTTTGGGATCAACTTAAAAGGGCCGTTCGTCGTCGTCCTGTACAACCACAAACCTTACAAGACTTACAAATGGCGCTGACCGAAGAATATCAGACTATCCCTCAAGAAAGGATAAGTAACCTTATTCATTTGATGCCACGAAGGCTGCAACCTGTCATTACTGTGAGAGGAGGAAATACGCGATATTAAAATTGTTTTTATTAATTAACTTTATGATGTAGGTAGTGTTTTTTTTTTAAAATAAAAATAGCTTCAAATCAGAGTTTCATTTAAAATTTTGCAGCTCGCAGCAGAAATGATATAATGGAATGAATCAAAAAACGACATGTTTAGAATACATCAAAGATTACCAGAAACAGTACTTAAAGAAAATTGTCCACCTCAATTTTCCTACAGGGTGTTTCGAAATTACGATAAAAAACAACAGTTTGATTTACTCCTGTATAATATAGCCTAATCGAAAAATGTTACTTTATAAAATAATTCAGGAAAAACACAATAAATGGATCTACAAACTGATAACAAAATCATGAAAAACGCATTAAAAATAAATAAGTTATAAAATATTAAACTTGACAAAAATTTCAGGGTGGCGGAATTTTGTGCCCGCGTGTATATTTTGAAAATCGCAGTAGTATTTTAATTTGTGACTTTAGTACAACAAAGAATATATCTATGACCTTCATAATATTCATCACGTCCATTAGCTGCCGACGTTGTTTTGTCTTATTTGATGTATGTACATAACCTCGATTTAAATCATACTGTTACAGATGATGCGCACGTTCATTCTTTCCCGGACTCAACTGTATTAAATAAACAGAACATACCTGAATGTTGTAATCTCATCACATAAATGACTACAAACGCTAAAGAATTGAACAGGACGGGAATCATAAGGCCATACATGGCCCTTATATTAATACACACTCCCACTGCAAGTATTACCGTCCAAATAAGTCTTGCCACGTGACACTGAATTTGACTTCGGATACCCACCGAAATATTCTAAAAAGATTCACATTATTAGAACGCAACAAAACCAACAACATTTTCTTCGCAGGTAGGAAGTTTGACAATCAAATTAATCCGTTGGATGAAAATGCCAAATTACCAGTCGACCTTCGGCATGTATTGAACAAAAAAAACTCCTGCTTGGTCCCAAAAGACGGTGGCCATGAGCTTTTCAGCTGACGAAAATCAATTTAAATAGGAATTATAACACCTATTTTGACGGCGAACGGTTTTGATAGGCTAAAGCTGCAAGCACACTATTATCACGTCACGTGAGATCACATGCTATCACGCAATGTCACGGCACACCCGAAATATCTGCATGGCGGTTTATGCGTGCTTATAAATAGGTTTAGAAATACGCTATAGTCACCTCATGCATCTCACGGCAAGTCATACTTGACAGCACAATTTTATTTCTGCAAATTTACATATTCGGCACGCGCGATAACACTATGTCAGAGTTTAACGCTAGAAGGCTACAAGATTCACTTGCGATTTTGACAAACACAAAATATGTAACAAAAATGATCTGCAGGGTACGTAGTCTGTTTCTAAGCCATGACAGCATGTGCTATTTTGACGATATGACAACACGTGAATTCACGTGACGTGATAATAGTGTGTCTGTTTGAAGGTTGTAGACAATGGTGTTTCTTGAATAATAGAAAAGTTTTGGACTTGCATTGTCTTTATTTGTTATATATCACAACGTTTCAACTGGTAAGTATCTCCAGTCGTCTTCAGGTGAATACTAAATAAGAAAAGTAACTACAGGTCTATTTATACTAGCTATGTGCACTGAAGCATAATTGAGATGGGTGCAGTCGTGCGTTCAGTTTTGCGCGATATTAGTAATTCTAAGCTTACATCTACTTAACAAGGGCTTCCAGATATTTCTTAAATCTAATGAAGGTTTACTAAAACAGCCAGGGTTCTGGTGTATGGTAGCAGCTTCCTTGAACTTCCTCTTCCTACAGTGTGGTTCTTTGAGCAGGATTTCGGCTTCTGTCCACCTGATGTGATGGCCGTGTGTCCAGGCATGGTCAGCTGCACCAGATTTTTCCGTTTCTCCTTTTTGAGTGTTGTTTATGTGTTCTTTAATCCTTGTTTCCAGTGGCCGTAGTGTTTCCCCAATATACGATCGGCCACATTCGCAGGGGATCTGGTAGACACAGTTTTTCCTATCTTTCTGGCTAGTTGGTTTCGTCTTCGTTAGATGGCTTCTTAAGGTGTCTCTTGAGCTGAATACCGTTCTGATGTTGTATGGTTGTCCTAGTCTTCTAATTCTCTCGGATATTCCTTTGACATATGGAATGTTGAGTATTGGTTGAGCCTCTTTCGTCTCTCCTTTTGGTGTATTTGGCCGAGTCTTACGATTTTCAAAAATTTTATCAACTAATTTCGTGGGATAGCCATTTTTGTTGAGGTCGGTCTTGATGTGGTCAGTTTCTGTTTTGAGTGCTTCATTTGAGTTGCAAATGGTGATTGCTCTATCCACAAGCGTTCTTACTATCCCATGTTTTGTGTTGTTTGAGTGATTTGATGTGTAATTCAGATATTGACCTGTATGAGTAGGTTTCCTGTACACTGAAGTTTCGATGGTGTTGCCATTTTTCTTTACATTGACATCTAGGAAAGGTAGTTGATTGTTGTCTTCTTTCTCCATGGTGAATTTGATTGTCGGTGCGAAGCTGTTTATGTGCTGTAGGAATTCCTTGAGTTCATCATCGTTTCCATTCCAAATAATAAAGGTGTCATCAACTCCCCCACATACGAGCTAGCAAGATTCTTACTCCCCCTACTCCAACCACTCCAAGGAAATGGCACATCGTTTGTAAAGAATTCACAACACTTCGTTCAAATAATAGGAGGGATGGAAGTACAACCAGGAGATCAACTTGTAAGTTTTGACGTCGAAAGCCTTTACACTAACGTCCCTTTAAAAAATGCACTTAATGTCATCAAAAGCAGACTTGAGGAAGACCAGACTCTACAAGAAAGAACACCGTTACCTATCAATGCCATCATGGAACTATTAGAATGTTGCCTCAACAATTCTTATTTCCAAGAAAAAGATAGGTTCTTCAGCCAAGTGGATGGACTACCGATGGGCTCTGCTCTTTCGCCGATAATCGCCAACATTTATATGGAATGGTTTGAAACTGAACTTCACCTGAAGACGACTGGAGATACTTACCAGTTGAAACGTTGTGATATATAACAAATAAAGACAATGCAAGTCCAAAACTTTTCTATTATTCGTGATAATAGTGTGTTTGTGGCTTAAAGGGCGCAACTCCGTTTTAAGTGGGCAACCTACCTCATGATTGGTGAAAAATAATAAACATCCAGACAGTCCAGCAGTGGGAACGATATATAATCCAAATATTAACCAAGGATTAGCATACCAGCTCATGCTCTTTCCAAGGAGATCGATTACTATGGCGGTTAAAGCGATAAAAATAGCTGTTATTAGCCAACTTCCCAAAATAGCCCCCACAGTCACGGCCAGATATTTAAGTGTTGATTTGGAGAAACCTAAAAAGAAGGAATTTCATTTTCATTGGCGACCACAGACTACAATTTCAAAGTTTGGATAGAATGCAAATTAGAAAAGATATTTCTGTTGTTTTCTCGATGTTACTTACCTAATCTAAAACTGAAAATACTATACAAAAATACTGCCAAAGACAAAATGACAGTGACTACGTTCACGATGATTCCGACGAAATTAGTATAAGAGATAAAAAACCATCCCAAAACATCATAAAATACTGCTTTTCCCTCTGACGGTAAATTTTCATAGACTTCTGGAGCATTTGCAAGTGATTTGACTAAAACTAAAGCATTGTCTCCGACATGCTGAATGGAGCCTAAAGGGATGTTTGAAAATCCGTCATATTTTGTATGGTAGCGGTATCCGTCCTTAATAAAAGCCATATCAATTCCTAAAAAAAAGTCTCTACTTAAAGGAAGTTAGAAAAACCTAAAAGTATTTATTTAATTATGAATTTTATAAAATATTTTTTAGATCTTTTTTTTTAATTAACTGAAACACCTAAAATAAAATAAGAATAAAAATAGGTAGTGTTGGGAAAAACCGATGATTTTAATAATCGAGTACTTGAATACTCGAGCGATTTTAATAATCGAGTGAATCGCTCGAGCGATTAATCACGTGACATTTTTATGACTAAGAAGAATGTGTTATTTTTCTAAGGTTTTAGAAGTTTAGTCTAGAGTTGTTATTAGGGACGAACAGTTGATTCCAATTTTTTTTTAAAATTACATCCATTAATTTTTTTAAAATTTACAATTGCCGCTGGCTAGCCAGTCCATGTCGCGATGAATCTACTAAGGCAGGGGTCGGCAAGCTACGGCTCGCGAGCCACATGCGGCTTTTTGGATGTGAAGCTGCGCCTCTTTAGTTCCATACGCGAATATTATTTATTTTATCGAAAAAAAACATTAAAAATTCGTTGTGAATCGATTAACGAGGATTAGGTACCGATTCTATCTCTCAGCCACTTGTGCTCGCTTTTCACCGCACCCCTCCCCCGTGACACGCGTCGTCAGTCCGTCGAAAGCTTTCGAATGACGCCGTCGTCGGATGTTTCTATGTAGGTTTTAATTCGTTTTCGACGCAAGACAATTTGGCGTCTTCACCAGTGCTTTGGCTGTGACCAGGGGTCGGCAACCTACGGCTCGCGAGCCGCATGCGGCTCTTTCGATATCTAATAGCGGCCGTTAGTGGCTCTTTAAAAACTGAGAAATTGTGTAAATTAAAACTTTTGGCTCTTCCGTCTCAAAAGGTTGCCGACCCCTGCACTAAGGGATTTGGCATACCTTTTTGTATGCACTTTCTCGTTTATGCGCCTTTAAAAAAGACGTATGTCGTGTCAGCATTCTGAACGCCAATCAGCAGATTTCGGATGGCGCGCGGCGTCGCGAAGATCGGGTATCAAGTGACAGGCGATGATTTTCGATTTTTCGCCTGAATTTATAACTAGGGTATTTCCTATCGAGCGAAAAACAATTCAAATTACGAGCAGTTTTTTAACTCGATCACACTACAGCGGTACATTCCGTCGGCATCAAGCGAAGCTCGGGTATCGAGTGAAAGGCAATAAGTGACAAGCGACGGTTTTCGCCTGAAGAAAAAAACTCGAGCGGCTTTTTTGATAAACGAGCGATGTCGGTTATTTCAATAATCGAGTATCAAGCGGTTTTTCGCTCGAGCGATCACGAAACATGAAATGGGAAAAAATCCAGGCCCATAAATAAAAAAAATAAGTTGATGATGGCGACCCAAAGACGAAACGTCGCTATAAAATCTGATGATGCCATTTTGTGGAGAAACAAAAGTAACAATGAGAAAGTACAGTAACATTAAATTTTCTTTAAAAACCTTTGCTATTTCTAACTTACCAACAAGTCCACCATAATCTCTAAAAATCCTAAAATCTGTATCTGATGGTATTATTCCGCTTTGGAATATTTCTTCTCCAGCTGCTTGTCCATAAGGGTGGGGAACTTGACTATAATATTTTACCAGCCAAGGAGTTTGGGGGCCTGTCTGGAATAAAATTATTTTTCCTCCCGCGCCTGCTGCCTCTAAATTTATTATCACTTTACATCTTAAATAAAAGGAAACATTTTCAGAATTTTTATTTTATTACTTTTTTCTTTTGTGTAATTTATAATAAGACCAAGAAACAAATAATATAGAGATAGAGAAAGAATCATCCGGCCGAGACATAAGGACGTTTTTAGTAATCTAGAATTGGGTAAAGGGCATACATCAGCCTATACAGGGTGTCCATATTAGTAAAGATAGAAGCAAATTTTTTTTTCCTTGAAAACTATTGAATGTAGAAAGAAATCTGAGTACGTCACTGGATTCTACGTAAAAAACTACAAAAAGAACATTTTATTTCTTTTCGATAAGTTACGGGGTAACCGAGATATGGGGGGTGTCCCAAAATACACAAATCTCAAAAACAACCCGTATATCAAAAACAAGGCGGCCTAGAAAAATTCTGATTACGGCATCTTCTGTTTGACAAAAAAGTAGCAAAGTGCTGCGAAAACCGCATCCTTCTATCTTTACTAATAACGGAGATACCCCGTAAAACTACCAAAAAATGTCGGTAGTTCTACTAAACTGCATTTTTTCATGTTTTGATACTCCAGACTCATCCAGAATATAGTTTTCACTTCTTCTTTCTTCTAGACATTTCAGATTTCGCGTTTTTTCTCTAATTTACTTTAATTAAGGATGGCCTTGTAGTACCCGATAGCATATGTACCAATTTTACTTACTCTTTCGCCCATTTATGTTGAGTAATAAAACCGTGTGAAGCTTGTAAAGGTGTCTCCTCGGCCCCATTAAAGAGAAACACAACATTATGTGAAGGCCTTTCCTCAGAAAGAGATAGTATTCTTAAAATTTCCAGCATAACGGCTATATTGATTCCATCATCACTTCCACCTTAAATCACAATGAAAAATGTTATTTCTTTTAAAATGAGTTCTTAGACCCTAACAACTATTGGCAAATATTTTCAGCTTCAACTGTATAAATTCTCCCCGAGAACATTATTACAATGATTATAAGAAATCTATGTGTATTGCTAAATAAAATTAGAGTCTTTGCGAGTTTTTGTGAAGAAAGGATGTGCCAGATGTACAGATAGACAAACACCAATGCCCCCTAGGTGTTCTATTTTCCATGTTGATGTGGAAAAATATGTATTGTATCTGTAAAATCCTATCCATTTATTGTTACAAGAAATATTACCCAAAACCTACCAGGACTTGTAGGTACAGAATCAAAATGGGCATTAACTAATATGCTGCTATTCGTTTCATTTTTCCCATACAGCTTAACCACCACATTCTGCACTCTATCATAGCTATTGATGACTCCAGCCCGATGTAATAAATAATATGCACCAGTGGTAATTTGTAAATCCAACTCTATATGTTGGATTGAATGTGCTTCTTGTACGATTGAATTTATCCTATTAGTTAAGAATTCAACTGCCAAAACTTCATTTTCATAACTGCCTACCACTCTGGGACCTAGATTAGTCAGGTTTTTAAGGTCCAATGCTGCTTTTTGGGTAATAAAAGAGTCTGGATTGGTTTCCTAATAAAAACAAACATTTTAGTAAGGACTATATTGATCATATATCAATGTATCTTACTTTGTTAGCCTAGTATTGCCTAAAATTATCAAATAATCACTTACCTGATCATCAAGAGTTAATGGTCTTGGTAATAAACCATCGCATATATATACCAATCCAAGTAAACCAGTCAAAATTATGACAATAATAAGGCCAATGTAAAAGGGTGAACTATGTATGCTTTCCCGAGTTGGAGCATCAATTGTAAAATCATAAACATGTTTTGATCTCGCCATTGTTTGTTCACTAAGGTATAACTGCAAATATATATCCTCTCTCACACTTTTTCTAAATTAGCTTTGATAACTTTGATACCGGCATTATTTTGTTTGACGATTGATAACGGCCTTAGTTATGACAATCCCAAAATTATTGTTGAAGTTGTAACCAAAATTAAACCAATAACCTACTCAATAATTTTGCAGATTTATTTTTATTTTTTTTCTTGTTTACACAGTCAGTACAGTCACGCAGTCACAGACGATGTCACGAACTCCACAAGACAAAACATGTCAACAACACAATCTTACGTCAACCGCTTGTCGCGGTATGTACCGCACCGCTACACAAAAATCCGCGACGAAATACCACTATTAAAAATACCGTTGGAGAGAAAAAATATTATATACCTTGAAGGAAAAGCGTTCTTCACACTAAATGACCTTTTTTAGAAGTTCCAATTCAATATACCTAGAAGAAAAATGCCGTTATGTAGAGAATACATGCCTTGAAGGACGATATCATTAGGAACAAAAAATACCCACTACTACTGACCAGTGCACCTGAATGACCTTTTCTTATAACTTCCTATTGAATGTCCTTATGTAAATCTACCCATATAAAATATATACTTGAAGAAACTACCGTTAAGGAAAATACCTTCTGCAAACCTGAGTACCGCGACAAAACGATAATGAAAAATAACGCGACAAAATACCAGTACGCTGATACCATTTCATCTCTGCTCCCTTTTCCCTTTTAAATTTAACCTAAAAAATTCATAGGAAGTTATTTCACATTTCAAGTCTTTTATAAAAAGAGAACTCGCTCCAGAGTTAAAAACAGAAAATCAAGCTTTAACAAGAGAAAAAATATGAATTTTATAAAGAATTTCCTTACACAGCAAGTTAATCCAAATGTACGTACAATAATAGGTACCATTTGTATGTTTAAATATTTATATCCAAATTAGTTTCAGCAAGTTAGGTACAAATGGGTTAACCGGTGGATGATAAGAGATGTAAAGCGTAGAAAATGCGTCACTGAATTAGCCCCTACAAGACTACGTATAAATTCATTAAGAAAGAACAATATATTACCTCCCGAGCTTCGGGAAATTGCTGATGCAGAAATCCATGCCTTACCAAGAGATTCAACATTAATGAGACTGACAAATAGATGTGTTATAACTTCAAGACCCAGAGGAGTAGTCTATCGATGGAGGCTTAGTAGAATTGTGTTTAGACATTTAGCTGATTATAATAAATTATCTGGAGTTCAAAGAGCTATGTGGTAATACTTTAGTCATATAATAGAATAAAAGTAGTTATCGAATTAAAAAAATTTTTTTAATCAGCATCTACAATTCCATCATTTTTAATTAAAATATTTGTATATTGTAAAGCTAGATCAGGAGCAAATGTTACTTCAAATCTTCGAACCAGACTGTCATTGTTTTTGCTTAAACAGAACCTGCATGTCACATGATTAGCCCAAGCTAGGCCTAAACACGGCTCAGAAATCCCTTTTTCAATATTGTCAGTCACCTAAAAATTAGTATGATTGATCATACCATAGCCAATAAGTCGAATAAAAACAACAATAAAATATTAATCAAATCAAATCATTAAGTTAAAATTATTTTTTATATAAATTATGCTTACAAAGATTGTGTGTTTTGAACTGGAATTTATATTTAATTAATCAATAAAATGTTATTACCTGGTTAACGATAATTATTGCCAGATCGTATTGATCTTGCAAACTATTCAATGCCTTAGCGATAGCCGTGAATTGCTGGCCTCTTGAAGCATAATTACAATTGTCGTTTTCACTTCTAAATAGGCCAGCTATTGAATCGATTATAATAAGTTTTACATTTTTATATGCCAAAAACTGTGGCAACCGCTTGGTTAAACATTTCTGCAGCTGATTAGGTTCAGCTATATGTTCAAGGTAAATGTGATCTTCAAAATTTATGTTGGTATTATTTTTTAAGTTGAATGCCTTGGCAAATTGGTTTAGTCTTTTGGATGGAAATACATCTTCGGTAGATATAAATATAACATCTGCAAAATTAATTAAATAAAGTAAGGGACCAAATATACATTTTTTTTAGGAAAAAGAAATACCATTGCAGATATGTACGTATTTCAAGCATAAAATAATATTTATGCTTATTTACTTTGTGTCTCCTTACAACACTAGTTTCACCGAGTTGGAATAGCTACATGGACATACTATATCCTAATAGAAAAGGCTTGGGAGACCTTTTATCTAATAGGTACAGTCAATTTTTTTTTATTTTGTTAACATTTTTAAGAACTTCTTACCTGCTTGTTTATTTCCTAATTTAATAATTTGGACTTGCTGTGCTATTTGTAAACATAACTGGGTTTTGCCTACACCACTACAACCATATATTTCTGTAATACCATTTATGGGAATGCCTCCCCTTAAAATATTGTCAATATTTGGACATCCAGTTGGAATTCTTTTCCATGCCGAAATTTGATCAGCAGTTTGGAATTTGCTTGTTGTATATTCTTTTGCTGCAGTCAGTTTTATTTCTTGTACCATTTCCAATGGAAGGTTTATGATATCATTTATGTAAGTATTTGGCATCGCTTTTTACAATTTCTTATTTATGTTCTCTTAAAATTATGATATTATTATAGATATAGTTATAAAAATTAATTACCCGCTTAAAGAATGCAACTATTATTGTCCTGGTAATTATGTTTTAAGGTAAGATTTAGATATGAACAAAATACAACAAATTTACCTTTTAAAAGACAGCATCCCTATGATTTTTTTTTGTTATTTTATAATTAATTTGCAATAAATCAAAAAGAAGTCGCGGTAGAACATAAAAATAAAATAATCGAGAATCAAAGCCCAATTTAACAAATTAATATCAACGAAGCCTACATTTTCTTTGTGGGATTTGCGGCTAGAACCGCTCTCTTGGGCAAACAGGGTCAGTTTTTAGTTCCATCGAATAGATTTTAACACACTAGTTTCACCGTTTTGAAGCGACGAAACAGTAATAACTATTCCAACTTATTGTTTTTTGTCTATGGTTTTTTATCACTGGGAATGCGAAAAATAACATATATACCGGTTTGACTAACGAGGTAGCAACGCGTCGCTTCAAGACGGTATTAAGTATAATAATAGGTCGATGCTGTGCTGTCGCTGGATTTTCTAGGGCTATAGATACACTGGGTTTTAAATTCCCTCCCAACTTGAATAAATATTTTATACATTCTGCTAAATCCTGCTGTTCTATTTTTCACGTTTCGGGGAGAGGTTTAAGTAAAATGATATTAAAAATACAATGTACATTTTTAATTACTTAATTATATTACTTTTACACAAAAATTTAATCCAGCCGACATGCAGAATTATTTTGACTTTACTAAATACGAATTGATAAATGTTATATTTCACTGAAAATTATTCACAAATAAAACTCTTTATACATTTTAAACAGTATGTTATTTGGACAGTGTTGTAAGCTCAGATTAACAAGTTTCCTCAAATTACAAAAAAAAAACTGTTTATTTGTCATAAAGCCGGGCTCAGACGACTGGTGTATATGGCCAATATTTCGTAATGGCGTATGGTAATGGTAATGGTTACTTATACAATTTGACCAAGTAAATCAGTTGTCTCAGGCGGATTAATTTTCGAGATCGATTTTAAACCGAGTATTTATCATTTTTACCAAAAAACAATTCAGAAAATTATAAAACAAGTAAGAATTATATATATGCACAAAATAAAGTTTATGGGGCTTCTGTATATAAAAATTCTTAACTATACAGAGGGTGTTACAAATTCGGCCTTCACCACTGGGATTGCGGAAACGGTAAAAGATGCGAAGTCGGTTAAATTGGGGTAAGGTTGCGTAATTATGGGCCTAATAGTGCCTGTTCTCACCAAAGCAACTGGCAACCGCAACTTCAGTTGAGTTGCTCGCTTGTTCTCACCAAAGCATACTGGCAAGCAACGCAACTGCAATGCGACCGCAACTTCAGTTGAGTTGCTCTTGCGTTCCCACTGGAACCAATTTAACTGGTTTGAAGTCTCTTTTGACATAAGGAAAATGCCGTCTTCGTCGGATAAAGATATAGACGCAACATACTTGCTCGTTAAAAAGCTTAAAAAAGAACTGAGCGACAATTTTGGGTTAACCCTTTTTATACCATAAATTTGAGACATAGTTCGTATGTAAGTGGCACCGGAATTAAATAATGATACGGTTAAATTTCATAGGTTTTACCGAATGAGAAGTTAAATATTTTGCTGTCAGCCATGACATCGCGATTTGAAGCAACTGACACCGGCGACGCGGTATGCCGGGCAACTCATAAGCAACTAGTTGCGTTGCAGTTGAGTTGCCTAAGTCAGTGGGAACACGCGTATTTAAACATTAGTGCTGAGTCGCGTTGATGTTGCGTTGCGGTTGCCAGTTGCTTTGGTAAGAACAGGCACTTACGCCGAAAAAAATTTAAAAAATAAATACAGGGGTTTTCAAAATATTTGGAAAAGTCTTAAATTTTGCGTTTAGGTTTTAATTTTTCCCTGACTTTGTTCGAAGAGTTGAGAATAAATTTCACTTTCTTACTGCTACTTTTTTTTCTTCTCCACAAGATGGCGTTATCAGATCACGTTTCGTCTTTGGGTCACCATCATCAACTTAATTTTTTTAAATACGGGCCTGGATCTTTTTGTTTAAAAAAAGATCACCGAAATCTACGTTCAGTGGTAAATAACAAGTAAAGACAGAAATAGCAATAATAATTTTAAAATCTTCAGTTTCTTCGACACAAAAGTAAATTACAGGAACGTCCTAGGGGTATTTTAATGAAGATGGTCAATTTAAGGAACAAAACGTCAAAACAGTAACACTGAGCATAGATTTCGGTCCTCTTTCATAATTTAAACAAAAAATCCAGCCATAATTACGCAACTCTGCCCCAATTAAACCGACTTCGTATATCTTACCGTTGCCGAAATCCCAATGGCCCAGGCCGAATTTGTAACACCCTGTATATGTATCATTTCCCCCACATCCAACACCACTTTAATAAATCACACTGCTGCCTGTTAAGAATTAGATATCTGATATTTTTCACTCAATGAATCACTACAAACATTTAATTTTACCGAAAAATGTAAAAAGTCCAGCATATTTACATTTATCATGTTTTGCTAACATCTGAAAACGGTCCGATAAATATTAAATAGTTAACAAAATATTTTCAAACGCTAATTCCGCACATTAATTTTGTAACTGAGATGTCTTTCTTTTCGAAATAAACCTAAGGTGATTCCAGCCTTCAGCAAATTTTGGTTGCTTTGTATCGAAACTTTTTCGTATTTCTTTAAGAATATCTTCGGAAATACTCGGAAATTTCCTAATTTCTTCACGGTCGGTCATTTTAATCTTTACCGTCTCTTATAGCCTATGAGATCCCAATGGTGAACATTGTAAATAATGTTAAAATTGCGACTAGGACTATACTCTCCGTGCTATGGAATTCTGCTTTTACATTGAGCTAGCTAACTTGTATGTATCTTTATTACCAGCAGATACCTCACACAACGTGGGCCATTTTACTATCTTACTATATCAGCAAAATATTATGTGATAAGTTCTGCATATCTTCAAAACCTAAACGTCACTTCAAACCCAATAAGGTTCAGACCAAGGTACATATTATAGGCAACTTCATATTAAAACCTATGAACCAAGAACCGAAAATATTTACACACGTCACGTATTATCCCGAATGTTCAAAGTAAAAGTTTTTCCTGTACAATAGCTTCGCCTAAATGTCCTTTTTTCTTTTGATGCTTGTTTAGACTACTTTTATCGTGATACCTATTTCCACATATGGGACAAGCATATGGAGTTTCACCTGTATGCATTCTGAGATGAATCTAGAAGAAAATTGAAGCATATTACAGCTACAGGATAGACATGCCTTGTTATATTTAGAAATATAACCATAAATCTCGCACCATTTTGTCAATTAAGACATAAACTACTCAAAAATGAATAAGAAACTGAAATGATCTTGCATCATTTTGTGGATAAATATTTTATAGTAGAAATCAGGGGGGTCGCTCTTCCAGGGTTGGATAGAAAATTTTATCGACTTTGATATGACCCTAATTTACCATTAAAAAGGCTATGTTTCTATGTTATACAGAGTGTTTTAGAAAGTATTGCAAATTAAAAAATCTCTATTTTTTATACCTTTATTACAAAGGACAAATTCCTTTAAATATAAAAAGTAAAGAGGGTATAATTGTTTCTGAATTGTTACTTACCCTCCATGTTCCCCTATAATTAAAACATTTGCCACAAAAATGACATTCAAACGGTTTCTCGCCAGTATGTGTCCTTTTATGTACTTCGTAATGTGCTTTAAGTGAAAACGGTTTATTGCAGGTTTCACATTTAAACCTTTGTGGCGTAGTTCCTAAGTGGTTCATTTCGTGCGTTTTTAGGGCCGCTTTCGTTTTGAAAAATTTATGACAGTAGGCGCAGCTAAACGGTCTCTCGCCTGAAACGAAACGAAAATAACTAAAAACCGATTTTTATGCTTTATTATTTAGTAGTATCATCCTGAATATAATAAAAAAAAAGTAATTATTATTTATAAATACAGGGTGTTATGGAAATTACTTTAAATGGGTGACTCCTAGGGTACCCTACAGAAAGTCTACATTTTTCCTTAATCAAATATCTAATACTAAGGTAAAAACCCTCTTTACCATTCATCTGGATTCAGTTAGCAACAATGTGGGTCACTAGAGTATACTAACAGTGTTGTCAGGTCACACCGCATGTTTCGCCCTTGCTTGGATACAGGCCGCACGCGACTATCGTTGCTTCAGTATGTTTCGAGACTCGGGGTTGTTCGGGTTTGACGCTGTCGAGGGTTCCACGTGCTTGATGTATACGAATTTTAAACGTTTTGTTAGTTGTAACATTACCCGATTTTTTTCTGTTGTGAAATAATTCATAAGAAGAAATATTGTGATGTGATTTTGTGTGTTATTATCTACTGTTGGTTCTGTTGCAAAACATACTTTTTGTGGAATTTAATTATAAAACGGATTATAAGACCGAAGGTAAGAGAGTATGTACCCTAAAATTGTAGAATTTATTCTAAAAAGTTTGAAAAAGAAGTGATAACGCGGGTCAAAGACTTGTTGTAACATACTTGATATTAGTTTGCTGATAAAAAATACTTTTTTATCATTACCTGTATGTCCTCGTATATGACCATCAAGCTGCACTTTCGTCCTAAAACTCTTTGCACAATAATTACATAGGAAATTCTTCAGTTTCGGGCCCTCCTCCTCTTTCTTCGGCCGTTTTTTATATTGTATTTTTACTCCTTTGTGTATAAGTTGATGATTCGCAAAACCAGATCTACTTGCAAATATTTTAGGACATAGATCGCATTTCAAATTTAACCTAAAATCAACAAATTATAGTTATAGCTCTAGCTACAGACTTATTTTACTTTGTTCCACAATAAAATAGGGTTGAAACTGTAAATAGTGTAAACCTACCTCACTCTCTTTTCCATGTATCCAGGTTTGAGTTCTACTTCTCCTAAAGCTAGGCGATGGCGATATACATGTTTAAAATGAGCAGGGTACAGCTGAAAACCTTTTCCACAATAAGTACAAATGTATGGGGTCTCTCCCGTGTGAGTATTCATATGTTCATTGCGTCTTCTGATAGTCGAGAATTCTGAAATATAGCATAATAAAAATAAAAACAGATATTGCACAGCTCATCAACTTGGAAAAATAGTTATGTCCAACAATAACAGATTATACATTACATATCATACTGTGATTCTTAGAAAAGAATGTTAAAAAATATAGTTTTTGTTCTTTCATTTTACAACTTTAGATACCTGTTGAGCGACATGATACGGATGAGTCATTATATTATCTACATACTACTAAACATACTTGTCCATTGTTATATGTGTAGCCTTAAAACAACAATGCTTTAAGTATCACAACTAACTACTATTAACATACCTTTGTCACATACTTCACATTTAAACAACCTAAAATTTCTCGGTCTACAACTTTCGTTTTCTTTATAGTGGGAACATAATTTTGTTTTGCTTGTAAAAGTGTTGCCACATGCCTTACACGATGGAATCTCACTGTTTGATTTTTCGTCCTCATCATCACTATGTATCACTCTGGGTTTCCTGCCTCTTCTTCCTCTCCGTAATTTTAGAGGCTTGTGATCAACTAGCAAGTTTTTTCTTTTCCGTCCGCGTCTTCTTTTGAGGGGTTTTTCATCTTCGGGTTCCTCTATGATACCACAAAAAAATTCATGTAAAATATAAATACATTTCCTCCATAAGAATTAATTGTCATTAAATAATCTATAGATACGATATTCATATACGAGTGCATAATACAACATCAATATTTTGGAAATCGCTTTTTCCAGAGATTATACAAAAGTTTTAAATTTTTATCATAGAACTAAAAATACTACTTGTCCATTTAACAAAAAAACAAACCCCTGAATTTGAAATCAATTTGTGCAGGATTTATGGATGCATAAAATTAAAAATTACATTTACTTATTAGAGGAGCGGATCAAAACAACAATAATTTATAAACCTTAATCTATTCTATAATACCTTGCTTTGTACAAGATGGATTTGGAAGTATATTTCTAAAGTCATCTTACCAACAAAATCTTACCATTTTCCTCCTTAAAGGGAATATACAGAGAATCATCATCACTTTCACATTTAATATCATTTTCATTTTCAAATGCACTATCACTATCGAGATCATCCTTAAAATTACCATCCAAATCAAGATTAAAGTTCAATTTTTTAAACTTATCATCTTTTTCATCAGTCTCTTGTACTAATGTTAAAATAACATTATTTGCTTTACATTTTTCTGCAAAGATTGCGATGTCTTGTAGATAGTTCAAACATTGTAAGCAAAGATTTTTCGGAAGGTGATCTTGTTCAGAAAACTAAAAAATAGGTGTGCTTACTACAATAGTAATCACACATTTTTCGAAAAAACATTTGCCACTAGAAGGCGGAATAATAATAATTAAATGTAAAAACAGGGCTGAACAAATCAAGTCAGTTCTAATATTAAATATTAATAAAACACTTCCAGGTGCATCCCTCATTGCAGTTTTATATAAAATTAGTAACATTTCATCCCATGGGAACCTCCAAAAAATTTGATAAACCGTATAAATTTTTAATCCAAATAGATTGAATACTATAAACATCTTTTGGCAGAATCTGCTCTGGTATATAGTATTAAATTAAACTTAAAACTTGAAGTAGTTAAAAAAAAAATGAACTGTTGTCGCAGAAGTATTCTGTGGTTGCAAGTCATGACTTTAATGTATCGTCAGTGATATACTTCTAAATATTCCCTTCGTTTTCTCTGTTTGTGAACAATTTTGGTCCTAACTTGACCAAATTGTGTAATTGGCAAAATATAGTTTATAATAGTATCAAATAATGGATAATATAAAAAAAAAGTAAAACCGAAATTGTGAAAGGATACCACAAATGTTTTAAGATACCATCATGGATAGCATCAATAACATAAATAAATACATGTACAAACGATTTATATTAATATCTTTTCCTACCTCTATTTCAGTAATGATTGTAAAAATTTTTAAAATATTCGTATCTTCTGTTAATGGCTTTAGATCTCCACCAACAAGGCAAACTCTGCATATTTTAGGAAAGTCCTTAGGTCCTATTTTAAAATCCAAATCCATGGCTGAATTACAGAATTATTTTATATTCTCTAAAGTAAATTAAAAATATTTGCATTTTTCGTTTCACAGGTTATGTAGCGTTTTCTTTTGTTGACGTTTTCAGTCTTGACGTTTGTCCTTTCTTTAGTTTGTTGTCGGGCAATGAGCGATCGAACCGCTTGCACAGAGGAAGGATAGATCTACCATATAAAACATCTTTGATTAGTATTTTCTAGTCTAAGTAAAACATTTTTGAAAAAATTTATTCGATGTTTTGTCGCTGCAATTAAAACTTGTATCCCTGTATGTATGCCAAAGCCCAACCGCACGTTTTCTCCAATGGAAAGCGATTTGTTGTGTCCGTTCATTGATTGTTTCCTTCTACCATGCCAAAATATTTGGCATTTTGAATATTTTGATACTTAAACTTAACCCTAGTTACACGAAAATAATCTCGTTTTGATAGGGAAATGAATGTAACTTATGAAGATTTTAGTATTATTTGTCGGCTATGTTTAAACAAAGTCGATTATTCTTCTTCTATCCTTCAAGAAAGTGTTGCAAATTTACTGAACAAGCTAGATGTTTATGATGAGGTAAGAATTGTTTGGCATATATTAAAGGTCTCTACTTACATGCATTGCTTGATATACAATTTGCCTTTGGAAGTAAGTAGATATGTATGTAATTATGATTAAAAAACTATTCTCCCAATGTGCTTAATGAACAAAACTTTTAAAAAAATTATCTTGTAGTTTGGAGTAAGTAGAGATACCTATTTATACATATATACTACTTATCTCAAGAATAATACCCTATACAAGCCCTACAATACACTACGTACTTTATTAAAAATAAACCTAACTTAATTAGTAGTTTTTATAGGTACTTCCAAACGTTGAATCAATAAGTAAATTATTGGAAAGTAAAAACCTCTATATTTACTTGATGAAAATACATATTATTTTTTAATAGGTAAATGAGTTTGCTGAATTACCACAGAAAGTATGTAGTCAGTGTATAAAATGTATCGAGAGCATTTTTGCATTTGTCAGTCAATGCAAGAGAAGTTTTGTAATTTTGAGCTCAATTTTACAACATGAAAAGAAGAAAATAAAAAAGGCAATTAAAAATTATAGTTTTGATGATGATTATGATGAACATAATGAAGACAATAATTTTACATTTAAAGGACAAGGACGAGAAAAAGATTCTCTTCCTTCAGCTATCCCTGATAATGATTTGTTAGGAAAAATCTCGAAAAACGATATAAGGAAACAGCATGAATGTAATATCAATGAATTTAAAGTTGGAATAGAAGAAATTATCTGCAAAAAATGCAATTTGGTGGTCAAAGATAAAATGTGTTTAAATACACACTACAAGAAAAATATACAGTGCAGGCCTTTTTGTTTTAAGGTTTATAAATGTGAATCTTGTAATAAAGGTAATGAATAAAAGAATTAATTACGCATAGGAATTTTCTGATGTAATCTTATATTTTATGTTTGTGTCAAATTACATATAATGATATATTATGATGAACATGCCCATTATCTTCATTTCCTTGTAATACTATTTGTAAGATTAAGATAGTGCTTACAGTAATTTAATTATAGATATTTTATTTTAGAGTTTCTAAGTTCAAGAGATAAGAGGGAACATGAAAATATTCATACTGGAAACACTCCATATGCCTGCCCTTACTGCATAAAAAAATTTAAATTCAAAACAAATTTGCATAGACATATCTACAGACACAAACAGAAACTTGGTTTACTAGAAAACCAAACGGCCAATATTGAAAAACGAGTGAGACTAAAATTAAGGTGTGAAATATGTGAAAAAGTTTTTGCAAGTCGATCTGGGTTTCATCATCATAAACTAAAACATGAAGGGAAAGTTCCACTTAAAAAAGTTGATAAAAAACTTAATAAAAATAGTAAGCACTTTTTGTGCAATTACTGTGGTAAGAGTTTTTATATCAAGAGTCATTTGGATGCTCATTTAAGGGTTCATACAGGTAAGTGTTCTTGAATTTGTAATAGTTAAGTACATAGTACATTTTAAAGCCAGGCACATTATGAAATTTATTATGTCCTATATCAATTAAGAAACGGGTTTATTTTATTACCTTTAGGCGAACGGCCCTACAAATGCAGTCACTGTAACCAGCAGTTTAAACAGAAGAGTGTTCTAGACCGTCACACCTTGAACCATTTAGATATTCGACCCAAACCATTTGTATGTGATATATGCCAGAAGAGTTTCACAACAAGGGCTCACATGCTAATACATAAGAGATTACACACCGGGGAAAAGCCTTATCAGTGCCACTTTTGCCATAAATGTTTTAATTATAAGACACGCTGGAAAGTAAGTGCGGGTAACTTTTCTTTATGAAAGAATATAAACTCCTGGACAAAATTAACGCAACATCATAAATTTCCCATATTTTTTATGCTATTTTTTTTCTGAATTTATGAACCAATTTGAATGATTTTTGTTTTGCATTGTAGGTTGGTTCCTTGACAATATAATAGTTTTCGCTGTCATGACTATATTCCCCAACATTTTCTTTTTGGGTTTACTTCATTATCTCTGTTATTAAAGACGATACACCGTTTTATAGCGTAATATGTTTTTATAGACTTTAATATTCAACACATTTATTGTTAAATGTTATCAAGTAGGTTTCAAGATTAAAATACTCGTCGGGTAACTGGGCATACGAAACGAACGTTTAATAAGTAGTTTCCGAACAGTTTTTATCAGTTTGGCGAATTTTATTTGACCTTTGTTACTTTAAAACACAACATCTGCTGACACATCGCTTGCAATGTCCGAAAAAGTCCATAGTCTACTTGAAAACATTTAACAATGAATGTATTGAATATTAAAGCCTATAAAAACATGTTACGCTATAAAACGATGTATCTCCTTTAATAACAGAGATAATGAAGTAAACCAAAAAAGAAAATGTTGGGGAAAGATTGACCTACCGTTTAATGTCAAGTGCAATATGTTTCGGTTGCTAATATACTCCACAGGGTATAGCATTTTTAGTACACCCAGTATAAATCGAAAATTAAATTTTTATCATAAACAGCGGAAACTATGACATTGTCAAGGAACCAAGCTACAATGCAAAAAAACATCATTCAAATCGGATCATAAATTCAGAAAAAAAAATAGCATAAAAAATATGGCAAATTTATGATGTTGCGTTAATTATGTCCAGGAGTTCATAAAGATCTCTCATGCTGGAAACTTCCAAAAAGATGAAATCCATCTCATATTATACAATATTAAAATATGAAAATGCATAGGAAGATACTTTGTTATAGGGAATGAAATAAGAATAAACTGATATACTCTATATTCTCAAAGCCATTGACTACAAATTCGGCAATGTCAGTAAAAATGTTGTCGTGAATAAACCACACTTTTATCTATTTGCCTGAGTTAGTCAAGTCTTTAAATTTTGCGCTGTTTTCACTAGCAGAGGTTTATTCCCCTTTTTATTGGTGTAAATTGCTGACTAATAAGCAGTACAGGAAATAAATTGAATTTAATAAATAAAGACATTTATTTATATTGTAGATGCATTTAAGAATTCATACAGGCGAATCTCCATTCATGTGCAATGTCTGTAACAAGAGCTATCATGACAAAGGAAGTTTAAAAAAACATCAGAAGAAAAAAGACCACATTCCTAATAAAAATTCGAGTAACGTGAATGGAATTGATAGGCAGCTTAAAGACTGAAATTCGCATACAATGAGTCATTATCAGGTTGTATATCACCTGACAAATTATTTAAGTTCACGCGTAAGGAAATCGAAATATTTTAGAAAAAATATTAATTTGGAATTGTGTTCTTGCCTTAATAAAAAAAAAATGTGAAGTATAAATGCTGGAATGGACTAAAATATATCACCGATAACTTTCTATTATTTAGAAATATGCTTTGTATTGATTTAAAAAAATTCTCATTTCCGAAAATATTAATTTTAAATAGGCCCTGGGTCAGTATTGGCGACTGTGGGGAGTCGCCCTATGAATTTGAATCTATGGGCACACTAAAACCGGGAATGTTTTACGAAACTATGAACTGGTAGTATTATGTGTATTTAACAAACAAGTCCACCACACTTATGAATGTAATTTCTACAAAAAATTAAATTGCAATAAAACAACTAAATGTGTATTTAATACAAAACAGTTTATTGCAGTCTAGACATTTAAATTACAATAGGTACGATACATATTTAGCCAAATCATTAAAACGTGAACAGAAATCACCCATTAAAAAATTACATCCATATACAATTTTAGAAATATTTACAGTAGCAAATAGAGTTATTTTTATAATTTATAAATATTTTATAAAATATATGGTAAACAAACAAAGAAATAACGTATTTAATATTTACAAATTAAAACAATTGATCACGCATCAATTAAGGATGTACAGGGTTATCAATTTAGTTTGTCCCACTTTTAAGAGCCTGTAACTTTTTTGTATTTTGAGTTAGCCCGTCCATTCAAAAAAACAAGATGTAGCATTTTTAGCCAAGTTTTTATGAGTGTTGTCAAAAATGACAGTATGTATCGTATGTCACACAAAAAAGCAATTATTATTTTTTTTAAATGGGACACTCTATATATTAGAAGCGCATTAGATGGCGCCTTTTCTTCCGATCTCAAAAATATAACACACATATGCATTCTTTTCTTCAAGTGAGTAAAAAAAAACAATTTTATTAATATTGGCATAACTAGAAAATAACAAAAGTTTATAATATTAATTTAATAACTAGAATTATATAATAATTATTTCATAATCTATATTGCTCTACATAACCACTTTAGTGTCACTTTTACAATGTGACTATTAATTTTTAATAAAACTTCTCTATTAGTTTGAATCTGAAGGATGGCGTTTTCAATTCTAATATACAGTTTATTCTACGAATAACACGGTGTATTATAAACAATATTTTTAATATAACCCCAAAAAAAGATATCACAGGGTGTTAGGTCTGGGCTGTTCGGCGGCCATTTTATAGTACCGGATTTTCCAATCCATTGGACATATACAGGGTCCGCAAACGAAGCGTGGACGGAAGATTAAATCGTTATCGAAGAACTTATCAACAATACTAAAACAGCTTGAGATATTGGATTAAAAGCGGCATGTTTTAAAAATATTTTACATTATACAGGGTGGCCCAAAAAAGTGTGACAGCATAAAGTTATATTTTTTTAAATGGGACACCCAATATTTTATTGCATATTTAGGTTCGTATTACTATCGTGTATAAGTGCCTCAAATTTTATTTAATTTGGTTTTGTAGTTTCGGAGAAATAAATTAAAAACTAAAAAAAAAAGTTTTGCAGTCCTGAATAAAAAAATCAAAAAAACAATCCAGAACTATTGTTTTAACCTCGGCATTGAGTGAAATTTATGACAAGAGGTCTAGAGATACTATGAATGTAATTGCGTTTATTTATTTTATACAGGGTGTTCATAATAAGCTTTCAAAAACCCCACATTTTAAAATAATTTTTCTCAAGTTTTTCAAATGGAACACCCTGTATATTATTTGGCTATTTCACGTAGAATTCATAGACCATTTTTTTTTGTAATAAAAGCATATAAGTTATATCCAGCCGTTTTCGAAATAATTATAAATATCATAAATTATGTTGTTTAAATAGAGTTTTTATTGGGAAATTTTGTTATAGGCGACTAGACTAATAATTGTAAACTAAAGTAAATGTTCAAAATAGCTTCCTTTTACTCTTAGAGTTTATCGTATTTTATTTTTTTTCGATATAAATTTTAAAAGCCTACATTTTTGCTACTTTTATTTATTTAATTTTATTTTTTATTCTTAATCGAGTTGCCATGATTTTTTTTTTGTTTAGATTGTCACTATGACAGTCAAATAAAATTATTTACATTTGTTCGGTCGTCGAAATTAAGTACTAACTTACACAAAATGTCGAATTTTACAACTTTAGAAATGGTAAATATGATTTTTATACTGGGTAAATGTGCAAGAAATTGCCTACTCGCGAGCCGAGTGTATGCTGAAAGATATCCAGATATTGAGAGAAAGCCGAGACCAGAAACCTTTGAGAAGTTGTTGCAAAGATTTGTAGCAACAGGAAGCACTGCATACACAAAAAGCATGATAATCAATAAACCCGTTATTAATGAAGAAAATGAATTAAGAGTTCTGTTGGCAGTAGAGGAAAATCATTAAATTAAGTAAAAGGAAGCTATTTTGAACATTTACTTTAGTTTACAATTATTAGTCTAGTCGCCAATAACAAAAATTCCCAATAAAAACTCATAATTTATGATATTTACAATTATTTCGAAAACGACTGGATATAACTTATATGCTTGTATTACAAAAAAAAATTGTTTATGAATTCTACGTCAAATAGCCAAATAATATACAGGGTGTTCCATTTGAAAAACTTGAGAAAAATTATTTTAAAATATGGGGTTTTTGAAAGCTTATGATGAACACCCTGTATAAAATAAATAAACGCAATTACATTGATAGTATCTCTAGACCTCTTGTCATAAATTTCACTAAATGCAGAGGTTAAAAAAATAGTTCTGGATTGTTTTTTTTGATTTTTTTTTTCAGGACTGCAAAACTTTTTTTTTTAGTTTTTAATTTAGTTCTCCGAAACTACAGAACCAATTTAAATAAAATTTGAGGCACTTATAAACGATAGTAGTACGGACCTAAATATGCAATAAAATACTGGGTGTCCCATTTAAAAAAATATAACTTTATGCTGTCACACTTTTTTGGGCCACCCTGTATAATGTAAAATATTTTTAAAACATGCCGCTTTTAATCCAATATCTCAAGCTGTTTTAGTATTGTTGATAATTTCTTTGATAACGATTTAATCTACCGTCCACGCTTCGTTTGCGGACCCTGTATACAATATCAAACATATAACACCTTTCCCCCACTGAATAATAATATCTCATATTGGTTGGTTTTTACATACAAAATAACTTTTCTACAAAATTTTGAGAATGACAGGTTGAAATATAAATAAAGATAAAATCCATAGCAACCAAAACAATTGCATAGCTATCTTGATGCTTTTTAACAATAATATATTTTTACATATTTTTGTCAATGTTTGATGGAATGAAGAAAATAATGCCTATGTGTGTTATATTTTTGATATCGGAAGAAAAGGCGCCATCTAAATGTGCTTCTGTTATAGTATAGAGTGTCCCATTAAAAAAAATAATTGCTTTTAGGTGTGACACATGATACATACTGTCATTTTTGACAACACTCATAAAAACTTGGCTAAAAATGCTACATCTAGTTTTTTGAATGAACCGGTTAACTCAAAATACAAAAAAGTTACCGGCTCTTAAAAGTGGGACAAACTAAATTGATAACTCTGTACAAGATATCCCCCGGTACTACATGTACTCCGCCTATCCGGTCGTAAATTCCAAATTTGCAAAGCTGTTAATTTTCCACCATTGCGACATTTTTGTCTCAATCATTGTGGTCTCTAAAAAAATTCACTCTGGGGCATCCCTAATATCAATATGGTGTAAAATAAAATTTGCTTAAGCACTAAGACTATATTATTTATTTGACATAACAGGGCCTTATTCTATATGTGTTCTTACAAACGAAAAATAAGTTGAATTGAAAACAAATTGTTTGAAGATTCCGTCTAAATACACCTTAGGTACATTTATTTAAAGATTTTTTGATTAAAAAAACATTTTCTACACTTGAACTAGCTACGGTTCCTTTGTAGTGTAATCAGTTTTTTTTAGTTATATAGAAAGTACAGCCCGTCACAGTGTAAAGAGAGTGTAATTTTTCAAATGTCATTATCTAATAATACCGGCAGATTTTACTTATTTATAGGGAATAATCAGCGGTCGGGCGTTTTCGCTATTTCTCTGAGTCTGAAGCGTAGGGCGCTTAGTATGTCCCATGTGAAACGTGGCGTAGGTAGTTTGATTATCAAAGCAAGTAAAGCCGCAAACACACTATTATCACGTCACCTGAATTCACATGTTGTCATATCGGCAAAATAGCACATGCTTTCACGGCTTAGAAACAGACTACATACACTGCAGATCATTTTATTATATATTTTGTGTTTGCCAAGATGGCAAGTGAATCTTGTAGCCTTCTAGCGTCAAACTCTAACACGCGTGCCGAATATGTAAAATTACAGAAACAAAATTGTGCTGTCACATATGACTTGCCGTGAGTTCCACGAGGTGACTATACTTCTAAATCTATTTATAAGCACGCATAAACCGTCTTGCAGATATTTCGGGTGTGCCGTGACATTGCGTGATAGCATGTGATCTCACGTGATTAGTGTGTTTACGGCTTAACTGTTTTATTTTTCCCTACTAGAAAGCTACCTGATATGTAATAATGATAAGGACACCAAGTCACCAACAAAAATTATTAAAGACTTCTCAATTTTTTAAAGAATAAAAACGTTTGAGGGGATATTTTGGCGGAAAGTTCTGTACTATTAGACAATTTTTGCAGCGATTGTTTAAATACAAGTCTCACGAAAACGGCTAGAAGTATGTAATAACAAAATTGCGTTCTTCGTTTAGAAGTTTCCTAAACATATTTGCAAAAATTGTCTACTTTTCTAGAAACGCTAAACCTGAATCAATGAATTACACGATGTCAATAATCAATAATAATTGTTAAGTACATAAATATAAAAAGACAATTATATTTACAAAATCAGAGCTACATCATCGCTGTAATTGTCTGCTTCGTTCCAGTGTGTGCAGTCTATAATGTGTCTGAAAATAAATACATTGTTTAATACAATCTATACATTGAACCGGGAAAGAAATAATGAACGCGCTTCATCACTTATAATAGTATGATTCAAATATAGATTATGTAGATCAAATAAGACAAAACATATTCTTTGAATAAAAATATAATAAGGCCATGTTTCATTTTAGACAGACCAATTTAAGCCTAAGTTTTCTTAATAAATCCAGATGTTAATTTCGAATTAGGTACTTACACGGTTTTAGCATAAAGAAGCGCATCTTTTGAGAAAAACGAAAAAATGGCAATAAATAATTATTGATGATCCCAAAAAAAGACAGCTTGGCAGTAATTGGAGCTGGTACGAGAAAACAGGTAAAAGGTCACATTAAATTAGCTTAAAATATATTGAAATTTACAATAGAGTCGAAAATTGGTACATGGATAAAAATAAAGAATACGAAGAATTTCCAAATTTTTGAATAATAAAATGTCTTATATTTTGCACAAAATTACAAATTTTACTGTTAAAAATATCACGTGACTGCTTATGTGCATATCATTTGGAATCATGTTTAAAGCAGAAACAAATAGCAACGTCAAAATTAGGGAAAATAGTATATTGTACAACAAGTGAGAAAAATTACATATTTCTCCCGAGCGCAGAAGTTTGTCGCAAAATTTGGTCCTATCTTAGTGATAGACGACAGATGGTCTCCGTTGGTGGTTTCTATTCTAAACCTTTTAACGTGCCGTCTGGTGTGCCTCAGGGCAGTTACCTTGGTCCCCTGTTTTTTATAATATACATTAATAACATACAACAATGTTTTAAATTTTCTACATTTTTGATGTACGCAGATGACCTAAAATTTTTTCGAATAATTAGGGTGCCAGGGGATTGCCATTTGCTGCAAGATGATCTTAATGCCTTGGTAAGATTCTGTGAAAGTCAGAGTTTATTTCTTAATCTACGGAAGTGTGTATCGATTACGTTTACCAGAAACAAGAATGTACACAATTTTCGTTATACTATTAATAATAGTGATCTCGAATCAGTCAATGAAATACGCGATTTGGGTGTTATAATGGACACTAAGTTAATTTTTAGCTCTCACATTGAACAGGTTATCAATAAGTGTAATCGATTTTTAGGATTTATTATAAGAAATAGTTTAAATTTTAATAATCCTCAAACAGTTCTAAACTTGTATTATGCGTTTATATTTAGTAAACTTAGTTTTGCATCGGTTGTTTGGAACCCTCAGTACGCGGTTTACCAGCGAAGGCTGGAAAGTATTCAAAACAAATTTTTACGGTTCTTATCACGAAAAACAGACATAGCTATAGTCAATAGCAACTATAAGCCTATAATGGAAAAATTTTCTGTAATGCCACTTACTGAGAGACGAGTGGTTTCCGATGTAGTTATGATCTACAAGTTGGTGAACGGTCTTGTTGATTCGCCAACGCTGAGGTCAAGGTTAAGCTTTAATGTTCCGGTTAGGGACTTAAGGTTTCAAAATACTTTTAATATTCCACTCAGAAATACAAATTCTGGAAAAAATGCTCCTCTCTGTAGAGCGACTAGGGCATGTAATAGGCTTTCTTTAGGGATGGAAATGTTCGATATGTCTATAATTAGATTTAAAAAATATGTAAAATCAATGATGTATACTTAATTTAAGCATTAATAACTTCCACTAGCCAATACCACAACGTGGATGCTATATTGGGTTCAGTGCCTGTTGTATCCCTATTTTTGTAAATAAATAAATAAATAAATAAAAAATGAAGCGAAGGACAAATATGTCATATTCTCACGTGTCGTACACTGTACTTTTTCTACGGATGCGTTCTTTTTACGTGTTTAAAACGAGGTTCAGAATTAATAGTATATTGTCCAACAAGTACAACACCCGTTTGGCAAGTTGACAGCAATAATCATTGTGCAGTGTTTCGGTTGTGTTGTTATGGAAACGCCGGCAAATGTTTTCATGGCCTAAGGAGATATTGCGCGCTAATCGTCGATGTTGCGTCGTCTACATGGAAAACGTGCCGTATCAAGTGTCATGTAACAATTCATGGCTGCCTTGGGTTATCATAATAACAGTGAGAAATTATTTCTCACTATAATGGCGGATGTTTCTCATTGCGTGAGAAATTCTGCGTTTTGAACTTATGGAAGCGATGAGAGAAGTGGAACATTGCATAGCATCCGTAGATAAAAATTATTATAATGGTGGGAACAGTGACACTTTGCAGTTATTTTCTTTATTAAAGGCGTATTTAAATTTCCTATAAAAAAGTAGCACATGTGATTAATATTATGAAGGTATAAAAAACTTAAGTAGTTGATGCGTTAAACGCACACGAAACACAAAATGTAAATGTCAATAAGGACAAATGTCACACACATGTCAATTGACATGTCAATATTTTAATTTTGCCATTTCGGTCTAATACACTGGAATTGTATTTCGTATTCAAAGAAAAACGTTATCGACCACGACGTTCCACGACCCAACTGGATATTCCTTTATTTTTAACCACATATTGAAACATATTTTAATTAAATTGTCGAATGAAGTTCTAAACCCCTGTTATTTTCAATTTAGTGATACGAAAAAATTAGGCTTTTAAAATTTATAAATTTAATAATTTTGGTTAGAATGTGTCCACTCTGTATACTACCTAAATAAGTCGGGAGGCTGGTGAACATCCGGTCAAATTTCGAGAACTACGTCTTGTTCTATGTGCAGACTGTCTGATAACGAAACACTGCTTCCAGGGATCGGTTCCGGCATGCAGTCGTCCAGAACTTCCGTCACTTCTTCGAATTTACTGCTGAAAATTCAAATAGTATAAATATACAGAGTGTTACAAATTCGGCCTTCACCATTGGGATTTCGGTAACGGTAAGAGATAGATAGATAAGTCGGTTAAATTGGGGCGAAGTTCCGTAATTATGGGCCCAATAATATTCGGCAAAAACAAGAATAAATACAGGGCTTTCAAAATATTTGGAAAAATCTAAAATTTTGCGTTTCGGTTTTTATTTGTTCCCGACTTTGTTCAAAAATAAATTTCACTTTTTCATTGCTACTTTTCATTCTCCACAAGATGGCATCATCCGATCTTTCATGCGACGTTTCGTCTTTAGGTCACCATCATCAACTTAATTTTTTTTAAATACGTGTCTCGATTTTTTGTTTAAATTATGAAGGAGGACCAAAATCTACTCTTAGTGTTACTGGTTTTTCGACGTTTTGTTCCTTAAATTGACCATCTTCATTAAAATACTCCTATTGCAGGGTGTCCCATTTTCGACACTTTTATAGGGTATCTCCGTTATTGTTAGTGCTATCAAAAAAGTAATGTAGGTGTCATGTGCTCTTTTTGGGTCAAACTTAAAATGATAAAATCAAAATTTGAAAATTTTTGCTCGCTTAAGAGATACGGGGGAAAATCAACAAAATGACAATTCCTAAATTACCCTATGTTTTCTTAGTTAAAAGTGATATTGACAAATAAGTTTCATTATAATGATTGTTGAATAATCTGGCGTTTTCAGAATAAGTATACGGGGTCAGGTAAGAAAATTATCAGACCTAACCTCATTTTTTTAAATGGAACACCCTGTATATTTTAATCTAAAAAGATAGCATTTTAAACTCTCTGTTCAAATTTATAACACACCATGGATGATAGATATCATCAAATTTTTCAAAATGTTGATAAGTATTTTTCACAAATGAATATGTAAAAAATGAATTAAATGTTAATAACAACTAGAATGTCAACATAGTTGTCTCTAGGATATTAGTTTTTGTTTCATAGCCTACTTTGGTTTAAAATAATAAAGTTTAATAAATCGCCTAAGAAACCAATATCATCCATGGTGTGTTATATATTTGAAAAGAGAATTTAAAATAGTATATTTTTAGATTAAAATATATAGGGTGTTCCATTTAAAAAAATGAGGATAGGTCCGATAACTTTTTTACCTGACCCCGTATACCTATTCTGAAAACAGCAGATTATTCAACAATCAATATAAAGAAACTTCTGTATAAAACATTTTTCCATATCTCTTTTCACTAAGAAAATATAGGGTAATTTTGAAACTGTCAATTTTTTGATTTTCCCCCGTATCTCTTAAACGAGCGAAAATTTTGAAATTTTGATTTTATCATTTTAAGTTTGGCCCAAAAAGAGTACATGACACATACATTACTTTTTTGATAGCACTAACAGTTACGGAGATACCCTATAAAAGTATCGAAAATGATGAAAAGGTTAATTACAGGAAAGTACTAGGGATATTTAACAAAACGTCGTAAAACCAGTAAGTGTTGTATACCATTGAACGTAGATTTCGGTCCTCTTTTATAATTTAAACAAAAATATCCAGGTCCGTATTTATAAAAATTAAGTTGATGATGGTGACCTAAAGACGAGACGTCGCATTAAATGCCATCTTGTGGAGAAATTTATTTTTAACATCTTTCGAATAAAGTCGGGAAAAAATAAGAACTGAAACTTTGATGTTATGTATTTTCGAAATTACTTCGTCGGTTTAATTAATTTTTTTGTTCTAGTCGTAGATTTTTTCTTAAGAATATATGTCTGCCTTTTATAGTTTTGTTAAGAAAGTAAATGGTCTAAAAACTGCTTACCTCTCTAAACTGTCTAGATCACTGTGACCAAATCGATTTTCCTTTCTCTTCCTTCTGCTTTTAAGAACCTTTTGAAATATTGATAGGGACAAATGTAGGGCCCCTAAAAAAATCGTACACCCTCCGGCCAAGTAGACAAGCCACAATTTGTATGGTTTGTACATTGTCATAAGACCCATGAGAATATAGATAGGGGTTTTCTTCCAGCCGTCTAAGAGTGTGACGTATATCCATAACTTCCATATCTTGTTGTCCGACCTAAAAAATAAAAAGGAATGTTTTAATAAATGATTCCGTCCTTCCGCTAGATGTTATTGGCTGGAATCTCAAGATTAGATTTTCAGGAAATGAAAGAAATAAACTGCTGTTCAATTACTTAGCATACAGGGTGTTATGGAAATAGTATATGATTTTTAAAATGGGTGACTCCTTGCGAAAGCTTACAGGTATTTCTTTTACAAGACGCACACTTTTTAAACTTGACATTTTAGAATCGTCGTACATTTTTTTACAACTTATAGTATACAATTAGTTGACACGTATTTCATGATTTTCTTTTTCGAAAATATCTACAATGAATATTTGATAATTTGCTGGATTTTCTCCAATCTTCTAATACTTGAAATCATTTAATATCTCCAGTTGTACTAATTGTATCAAAGTTTTAACATTTGGTTCTTTACCCTCTTATTTGCAAAACCCATTTTACGAAAAAGTGGCCGCTCTATTAGATCGGTAGTTATCAAATATTTTCGATTAAGTAACGCATAGCGCGGGGAATGCACTAGCGAGACGGGTCGAGGCATTTACAATCGAGCTCGATTCTGTATGAATCATTAATATTTCCAACCTTTGGGTCGTTCGAAAGCATAGTTCTGCCACGATTCCACCCGTCGTGCGCTTTGCTATTCGCGTCCTCGGTAACTTGCGATCGAAAATATTTAATAACTACCTGTCTAATAGACTTGACACTTTTTCGTAAAATGAATTTTAGATATAATCATGGACTGTGCGTTGTCATCTTCTTCCGTTGAAGAAGATAATATAACAAAGTGGTACTTATATATTATATATTCACAAAAGCTTTGGGGACCTTTCCTTAGATCTTTATAATGGTGATAAAATTCTCCATAGAATCTTCGCTTTGCGTTAATATAGTGGTTCTAGCGAATCCTCGCGCCAGATATGTCAAGTGTCACGTGACATAATGACTTGCCTGCTTATTTCTGGTTATTTATTTTGCCTAGGTTTGTATGACATTCCAGGACTTTCCAGGACCGTACTACAATAGTACGTACGTTTATTTTAAAAATGAAACGAGTCTATTTATATTTTTAAATACATCTTTTATTATTTATTATAGGGAATAAAACATAACACATTGTATTTTTTGTTATTTATTTATTCAAATATATAAAATAAAGTCATTATTTTATAATTACATGTCTAGTAGGTACCTCTATCTTCACAAAAAGATAGGAAGTACGCATCTACATGCATGTCCATCTTTACCTACTGTAAACTGTATACAGTGTGTCTACACATGGACTTAACTATACCTGTAATAAATTGTATCTTCAATTTTTCGAAAAAGTCATCCTTGATCATTTCTTTTCCCTGTTATGTAAATACAAATCACTTGGAAAAATTTCCATGTTTTGTACCGGATGCACAAAAAAACATTTTTGAAAATAACTGTGGACTAAATATACGGTTTGCTTAAAGATTGTTCACTCTTGTTACCTCTGTTTTAACTTTAATGTTCACTAGTAACTTATAAGCGTATAGTATCATAACAAGCAAATTCTATATGCACCCTTCTTTTGTATACGTAGGCTACGTATACTGCAAATATGTAGGTTACGTAAGTCATATATGCAAAAAACTAATAAAATGGGTATTTCGGCCTTTCCCATTGGGATTTCGGGAAAGGTAAGAGTAAAGAGATACGAAGTCGGTTAAATTGGGACAATTTTGCGATTCGGTTTTTAGTTTTTTCTGACTTTGTTCGAAGAGATGTCCAAAAATAAATTTAACTTTCTCATTGCCACTTTTCATCCTCCCCAAGATGGCATTTTATGAAGGAATGAACAATATGAGCATGGTCGTTATTACCCATTACTGTCTACATTCAAGTCGCCACACAAAAGTATTACCTGATATTTAACTGAAACAAATCTCAACTCGATCAGAAAGAAATGAAACATCTAGAAATTTTTTTATTAATATTAAATTCACCTTAGTTTCTCTAACGGTGGCATCAGCTGAGGTAGAAGGCAGACAATAATTATGCTCCATAATTATTATTTTCGCCTAAAAACAGATAAGTGAAAATATTAACCTATAAATTTTTCATAACGTGACAAGTACTTACTGTGGTTTACCAGATATACAAACAACTCAATATGTAATTAATCAAAGTTTTCAACACAAAATAAACACTTCTAAAACGACGGAAATACACTTTTAAACGTATTAGCACTAATCAAACTCGAAAAATATAAAAGCCAAACACGCTCAATACGGTTCCTATAAAACTGGGGTATTTGGTTAAGTCCCCAAACAGCTGATCGATGACATATTAATGATGTCAACTGTCGAAAAAGCTTGAGGATTCGCTATAAATACTATAGTAAAGCACTGGTAATCTTGATTTCTGTTTAAACATATTCCTCTTGGTTATATTAGCGTCTAAAATAATATCTTCTTCATCGGAAGAAGTCCATGTTTATATCTCGATGTCGAGAAACAAACTGATCGACAGGCAAGGCAATGAGCGAGGGTCGGTGCGCCGTTGTGGCCATACACTAAGATGATAAAGAATTCTAAAATGTCAAGATTATAAAGTGTACGGTTTATAAAAGAATGATCCGTATGAGGTCGACGTCTCTTTTATTCATATACAGGGTGTTATGGAAATGACGTATTATATTTAAACCGGCAATTCCTGAGATAAAGACAAATTGAAGAAAAATAGCCATAAATGGCGCTTTCAATTCATTCAGCGGTAAAAATGACCTGACGTCAAACCAGAAAAACACCTGTGTGGCACTGCGATACATGTAAGCAATCAAGGAATTCTGGCCGGTGTTGTCATATGTACACCTTAAACTCTTTAGACAAAATAAAATAATTTGAACACTTTTCCATTCTGTAATACCTTTCTGTACAATTAATTGAAGAACATTTACGACGGACTATGTTTTAAATAGCCCGAAAAAATATATGGAATGGTAATAGCCACGTACGTCACTAGGTCAGATGACAATGACCCCTTGACGCCTTACATCGGCTGAGCGAAGTACTTTCATATAGCGCCGCACGCTTGCGGTCTGTTAGTAAAAGACCAACCAGCGGCCGGATACGTTGTGTCTCGTCGATCACCAACACACTCTCAGCAATCCGCTCTGTTTTTGCGGTTTACGCGTGTATCTTGCCCGTCCATAAATAATCTTTGAATATTGTTTTTATTGACGCGTTTCTTCTGGACGTCAAATTTCTCGCGTGTAATAAAATCTAATAATCTGTAGTATAATCTGTATTATTGTATTTTCAAAAGCTAACTATCGGTTCTGTTTAACTATTAAGTACTGTGTGTACATAAAGTGTTTCCAGGAGTGTTCCCATGAAAAAGAAAAAATACTGATTGTGTTTGTGCCTGGATTTCCTCGCTCTTTAGGTATAAGGATAAATACAAGTAGGTAGAAAATAATTTATTTTTATAATTTTATATGGAATTTCAGTTTTACATTAAGTTTGGCAACATTACCATTGGCTCTGTGTGAAATGTTGTACAGTAGCGCGGGCTGGCCTGTGAGTGTTTGTTACCCCACTTTTAAAACGGTCGATTTAAAAAAAAAATATGTAGCGGTTCTCTAGGACACCCAAGGAGTCACCATTTAAATATAATACGTCATTTCCATAACACCCTGTATTATACGTATTTTTAACATTTGACTCAGTAATACATTATTACAGCGTCTTACATTATTTTCTGATTTTTGGTAAATTATTTGGTTAAGTATGTTATTAAATTTTTATATATTTTACGATTTAACCTTACCACACTTAATATTTTATATGATTATAAGCTCGCCGGAGTTCACGTCTGGTAAAAGGCACTTTATTTATAAGTTTAAAGAGCCCGTTTCATAAATATTAAGCCTGGGTCGTGAGAAAATTTCTCAAATGGCTTAAGTTTGATGTTTAACAGTTTTCCTGTTAATTCTTGTGACTTTAAATATTTTGCGGCTGGGGAAAAATCTTACTTAATATTAGGTTCAGCGTTGGCTACATTTTGTGGATACTTTTATAGGAAAATGCCTAAAAATGGGATTTTGAGAAGTTCGTGACGTCGTTTCATACAGACCGCTGACTCGGTCTTTTATTTATTCTTTATACATCAGCTGTTCGGGTGATATATTTTTATTGATAAATATATAGACCAGGATTTCTCAATCTGGGGTGACGTGAGCTTATGCTAGGGGTGCCGCGGCAATAATCAAAAAAGTCTGTTTCTCTGTGTCTGCATTCTCAACGAACAGGGTGTATAATTTTCGAGACTTTCTAAGATTATTTAATATATAATATTGCGGGTTTCACTTTAGTTTCCGGTGTCAAAATTGCGATGCCTCTTAGTTTTTAATCTACACGGTGATTTTGAAAATTTTCACGTTTTAGACACCGTTACGCGTTGGCTTTGCAAAAATATGTAGTTGTTTATGGTAATGCTATGTTAAAAAATGCGACAATATTAATAGTTTATACGTTACTTATAACTGTAGGCCATGGTCAATTTATTAGAAACAAATGCAAATAGCCGAAACTTGACTTATCTCATATTCTTATTATTTATAAAAAACCAGTGTTTATAATATGCCTTTTACTTAATTCTTCTTAACGATGGCCGATTATGATAATAATTATGAAAGTATGATATCCTGGCATGTTTTATATAATCTAATTTAATATTTAGAATAGCTGTTACAATTTTGAATTTGTTTCTACTATCCATGGCCTGTTATAAGTAACGTCAATTATTGAAAATATCACATTTTTAGGTTACTTTTTGAATATAAATATAAATAAGTATACAGGGTGTTATGGAAATTACTTATATATTTAAACCGGCAAATCCTGAGATGAAAATAAATTGAAGAAAAATAACCATAAATGCCGCTTTGAATTATTAAGCGAAATATACACTTTATATGAAATCTCAAAATTTACGTAGCCGCTCCTGAGAACCTTCGCAATCAATAGGTTATTGAGGCAGTCTCGAGGTTCAAGCATTATAGGCGGTGTTGTCATATTGCAACACAGAACACGTGTTCAGTTTTTGACAACAAGACGTCTTTGACACGTGTTATCACTTAAAAACTAGAATTTTAAGGTACATACTCTCTTACCTTCGATCTTATTTTTAAATTATCCGTTTTATAATTAATTAAAATGAAATTCCATAAAAAAATAAAACACAAAAAGTATGTTTTTCAACAGCTCAACAGTAGATAATATCACACAAATTTGAAATCACATCGCAACATTTATTATTATGAATTATTTCACAACAGAAAAAAATCGGGTACTGCTATAAACGTTTAAAATTCGTATACGTCAAGCACGTGAAACCCTCGACAGCGTCACTAAACTCCCGAGTCTCGAAACATACTGAAGCAACGATAGTGGCGCGCGGTCGGTATCCAAGCAAGGGCGAGACACGCGGTGTGATCTGACAACACGGTTAGTATACTCTAGTGACCCACATGGTTGCTAAGTGAATCCAGATGGAACGGCGCGACAGTATGTGGGTAAAAAGGGTTTTTACCTGAGTATTTAGATATTCGATTTAAAAAGAAAAGTATGTAGACTTTCTCTAGGACACCCAAGGAGTCACCCATTTAAATATAATACGTAATTTCCATAACACCCTGTATATTTTTTTAAATCCCAAAGTATGCTCGATTAATTTACAAAATAATATATAGGATGTCCCATTTAAAAATTATACTTTTGAAAATTATACTGAGAAAATAACTCCCACAACAGGAAACAAAGCCGCGTTTGAGATAAAATTTGTAATCACACTTTGAAATCCGTACTAGTTGGTTTTAAAATTGGGATTTGTCAAAACGCCCTACGTATTTGCAGTTAATTAATTTTTAGCCTTAACAAATTGTCATGTAATTGCTCCCCGGTGCTCGAATTTAGGGTCGCCTAATTCGCGCATTTGCCCTTCTCTTAAGGCCATTTACATTTTTGAACCGGGACGGTAATTAGCGTGATATAGTCCTCTTTGTTAGAAACGATTTCCTGGGTCAAATATTCTGTGTATGTTTCTATTAAATTGGCGGTACAACGTGCCACGTGTTCCATTAGCTAATTAAGTGCGTGCTTTGGTAAAATAAAAATATATTTTTTTTACGAATCAGACTAGCGAGCGACAGCAAAGACAATAAATATAGTCATAGTCTGCTCCACTAGTGTGGTAAATTTCGTTTTATATTTTTATTCCATGTACACAAAATGTACCTTATATGATCGAGATTCCTTGGGAAAAAGTCAGGGTAGGAAGGTTCTTGGGTTACAGGGTGTCCCATTTTCGATACTTTTATAGGGTACCTCCCTAATTCAAGTTATTTTTTACTTTAATCTGAATCATTTATTTCGTTTCAAAGTAATAAAGTTTAAATAAATCGCATATGAAACCAATATCATCCATGGCGTGTTATATATTTGAAAGGAGAATTTAATATAGTATCTTTTTAGATTAAAATATACAGGGTGTTCCATTTAAAAAAATGAGGTTATGTCCGATAACTTTTTTACCTGATCCGGATACTTATTCTGAAAACGGCAGATTATTCAACAATCAATATAAAGAAACTTCTGTATAAAACATTTTTCTGTATCTCTTTTAACTCAGAAAATATAGGGTAATTTTGAAATTGTCAATTTTTTGATTTTCCCCCGTATCTCTTAAGCGAGCGAAAATTTTCAAATTTTGATTTTACCATTTTAAGTTTGACCCAAAAAGAGCACATGACACCTACATTACTTTTTTGATAGCACTAACAATTACGGAGATACCCTATAAAAGTATCGAAATTGAGACACCCTGTACATAAGAAGAGAACTAGACATTGTGAAGTGAACTGTAAAAGATCATTTTAAGCATTATGAGAAATTATTTTAACACATCAATGAGAATTTGAAATTTGAGAGCATTTTTCTCATAATGCTTAAATTAATTAAATGAATTTTTCTCTTTTCCAGTTTACTTCACAATGTCATAAGTTTTGTCTTCTTATGTAAATTTTTTGCCCACTGAATATGAGGGTATAATATGCCTTCGAAACATACAGTGTGTCCACTGATTGACTATCGAAGAGGGAAAACTTTTTTATTTGTGGGTTTATGAAAAAAAGTTATTTTTCATAAAAACTCCTGCTTGTTCTCCAACGACCAAAAAGTATATTATTTTTTCAAATTTATATACCGGGTGTTCAGAATTTAGAAAAATATGAAAAAAGCTAAGAACAAAGTACCCTTATGTGTAAAGATAGGATAAAAACTAATTAGTAAAAGTTGTTGTGGTTGAGAACCTACGTCTCATTACCAAGTTTTGACTTATTAGCTAAATGTACAGAGACAGGCAAAAAATTCCAACTCATAAAATATGATTTGCTTTAAATTAACGCATTTTGCAAATTAGTTAATCTTTAGAACGTATTTCTTTGTAAAAACTTTATAGTATACGTTGCGATGACAATGGACGTACATTTTACCGACAAGACGGCGTTGAAAACACATCGCGGAGCGACGTATTTAACAAATGAACAAACAAATAAAAATGTTGTCAATGTCATATTGCTTAATTTATGACAGTGAAAAAAAATGCTAACGTTAGAACAAAAAGTATTTATTGTCCAATGTTATGGTTTAGGGGAAAATATCTCATACTCGTATGTCACAAGAATGTTTAACGAGAAATGGCCAAATATTACCGTTAACCGAATATCAGTTAAATCTATTGTTTCAAAATTTAGAAGAACAGGAAGCGTTTTAAATATTAAAAAGAAGAAGACTCCTATCAATGAAGAAGAAAATGTTGGGGCAACTCTTGCGCTGGATTCCGTTCGGCATTTTCCCAAAACATCGCTAAGGATTAGAGCATCCCATATTGGAAACATTAGTAAATCATATTTGCAAATAATTTTTAAAGCTAATAAAGTCAGGCCATATAAACCTAAATTTGTTCATACTCTAGAAGCAAATGATGATGCAAAAAGACTTGATTTTTGCTTATGGGTTGGTCAGAAATACTTACAAAATAGAAACTTTTTTCATAATATTATTTTTTCCGATGAAGCTACTTTCTCAACTAATGGAGTGGTTAGTTCCCAAAATGTACGTTACTGGTCAACTGAGAATCCCCATTTTCGAATTCATTGCAGAAGACAGTACTCCAAGAAAGTTAACGTTTGGTGTGCAGTTACGTACAACGGAATAATTGGACCGTACTTCTTTGAAGCAAATATGAATCAGCATAGTTATTTAGAAATGCTAAATTCAATTTTTTTTCATTATTTAAATAATATGCCACTTATTGACAGGCAAACTGCATATTTTCAACAAGATGGTCATCCTGCGCATTCCACTGTTATTGTGCGGGAATGGTTGAATCGACAATTTCCGGAGCGCTGGATTGGGAGATATGGACCAATCCCTTGGCCGCCAAGAAGTCCCGACCTTACAATAATGGATTTTTACTTATGGGGCTACCTTACCCAGAAAGTGTATGCATCTCATTTGGAACCTGATCTTGACAATTTAAAAATTAGAATTAGAGAAGCGATTCAGGCTATCCCTTTGCAAGAGATACGAAATGCATATAAAGCATTTATTAAGAAAGTCCAACGATGCGAGGAGGTTGGTGGAGAAACCTTTGAATAGTTTTTTTTTGCTGATAACCTGCCTTTTTTCACTTACATTTGTTATACTTGTTACAATTTTTTACTCTTCATTCGTTCTCTAATAAATTCGTTTAATTATGAATAGTGCACGGTTTTATTTTAAAACGTATTGATTTTTTAATAACATGGGTAGTTACTTAGCCGTTTTCGACAATTCCTCGTATAAAGATAAATATTATACAAAGAAATACGTTCTAAAGATTAACTAATTTGCAAAATGCGTTAATTTAAAGCAAATCATATTTTATGAGTTGGAATTTTTTGCCTGTCTCTGTACATTTAGCTAATAAGTCAAAACTTGGTAATGAGACGTAGGTTCTCAACCACAACAACTTTTACTAATTAGTTTTTATCCTATCTTTACACATAAGGGTACTTTGTTCTTAGCTTTTTTCATATTTTTCTAAATTCTGAACACCCGGTATATAAATTTGAAAAAATAATATACTTTTTGGTCGTTGGAGAACAAGCAGGAGTTTTTATGAAAAATAACTTTTTTTCATAAACCCACAAATAAAAAAGTTTTCCCTCTTCGATAGTCAATCAGTGGACACACTGTATATGGAATAAAAATGTAAAACAGTATTTATTAAACTAGGGAAACAGACTGTGAGTTTCTTTACCCCTTCATAATTTCACTCCACTGAGTGATGGACTACGTCCAAAAATAAAATCGGAATTGCGTATTGTTAGTAGTTAATCTATTGACTAAATTTGGCTATAATTAATGTTAGTTAATGGAAAAATACAGTAGTCTACAGTGTGAAATAAAGGAATATACACATGGGCGTCGTTTGGGAGGAGGCTAGATGGGACCCCCCTCCCCCCCGGAAGTTTAAAGTAAATACGCCGGTGCATGGTGTCTTCGAAAATATTTGTCTTAATCGAAGCGAAGCCAAACGAAGAAAAATTCTAATATAGCGGATCCGAAGCTGCTATAGAAATAAATTTATCAAGAAATTTTAGGTACCGTTATTAATAAAATTAAAACTAGATTTTCGGATTCGCGCAAGAACTATTTGACAGTTTATTGAGGCAATATAAACTGATTCTGTTCAACTGAAAAATTAACTTAAAAACCCGTTACTTCCGTCTCAGTTGACAGAAGCTTTTTTAGTTTAAAATGATTCCAAACTTATGCGGGAAATACGAAATACAACTGGCCAGGACCATCAGGAGATCTCGTTGTAGTATTAACAAACAATGCACTTTTTTACGATGAAATTATTGCATATTTGCCATGACTACCGTAGAATTCCATTAAAATACAAATAAGTATACGAACCAATGTTTCTTAAAATAAATATGTAGTTATCTTTAGTTTGTTTTCCGCTGTCTCTTTTTGTATGCAGGTCATAAAACAGGGATCGTTTTAAAAGTGCTGAACAATGTGCAGAAAATGGAAAACTCTTCTCGAGAGGGCAGATGTTGGCTTTAAAATCTTAAATGGGAAGGGCGTCAAGTGGCACATCATTCTAAGGTCATAATATTACAATATTTAATAACTAAGGCCGGTATTAGACTATCAAATATATTTGACAAAGATCTTTTATAAAATATTTTGTAGCATTTCTTTGATAATATTTCTTTTATAAAAGTTTTTACTAGTATTACACTGTCAAAGAACTTTGACAATTTTTGAAGGAACTTGTCACGTTTTTACAATTAAAAATGAACGATAGACGTGCATTAGCTTGTCTAACGTTAAGTGCTGCCGTGATTACAGTGTGTTTAGTATTAAAAAACAAAAAAAAAAGAGCCAGGCGCCTTTGGGTAAGGCCCTGAGTGGCAAGACGTAATTTAAGGGGTGTCCACCACAATATCCTTCGAAAGTTACGAGTTAAAGGTATTAGGAGTTATAAAAACTATTTAAGAATGGATGAGGACAATTTAACTTTATTGTTATAAAGATAGCACCATTGATATCCCGACAGAATACACATTTAAGGAATTGTATCAGCGTTGAGAGACGCCTTATGGTTACCCTTCGGTTTATGGCAACAGGAGAGAGTTATGCTAGTTTACACTACAGCAGTCGCATACCTCAATGTACCCTTTCAGGCATAATCCCAGAAACTTGCAAGGCAAAAAATGAAAATAAATATATCCAGTCTTTTATTTCGGTTTTTGTAATCCGGGTGTTGATGGTTGTACAATATTTCGAACCTTTCATACTCCGAAATTAGCAATTTTGTTGTTGAAATGCACCAGACAAACTATTTTCCGCCATGGTATTATATACCAATACCAGTCGCAGTCAATGTCAAATTTATGCCTTATTGTCAGAAAATGAGGTTACTACCGTTACCAATCAACTATAAAATCTTTTATCAAAGATAATCGTCTGTTGTTATCTTTTATAAAATATCTTTTATAAAATAAATATTTTATAAAAGAACTGATATTACACTTCAAATATTTTATAAAATTTCTTTTATAAAATATCTTTGTCAAATATATTTGATAGTCTAATACCGGCGTAAGATAACTTTATTTTTCTTCGCACTCTTTAAATATTATTCATTGTATGTTAAAAAATTAATTTTGAAATTATTTCACGTTATGTAGAAGTTCCGAAACTGAATGAGAGGTTGTCCATAAGGATCAATTGCCGACGGGAATCAAGATAGTTTCTATCAGCATGACCGAAAATAAGTCAAAATTTTCATAAAAATTTTAGGTTCATTGGAAAAGTTTTAGCTCAAATACAACACCAATTTAGCAAAAAAAAAATCGTTGCATGAAGCACGTTATATACCAAAAAAAAATCTTCCAAAACTCGTTTGGCTGTCCTAAATAGAAATTTTAAAAACAAAGGAATTGTTATATAAAATTTTGTCCTGGAAAGGTGGAATCGAGTTAGTTAGTCGGCTGGTTTTATTATGACTTGCGGGCGTTTCGCTGCCATCGTCTCTAAGAAATATTCTTTTTAAAGAAATTAACTTAATAAAGTTCTAAAATTATTAAGCAGAGTTTCGTTTTTAAATTGCCAGTTAGAAAATATTGAATTTCAGGTCGTGATAAAATTATGCAATTAAATAAAAGTGGCGCATTCCTTGGTTTGACTCGTCAATATTCATATACATTTGTAATTCATCCCTTCAAAAGGTAAAAGAAAGAAATAAAATAATTTCATTTTGTTTACGGAAAGAAAAACTTAAACTAACTTAAATTTATTATAAAAATAATGAAACTAACCCTAATTTATGACTGGACTGGAATAGCTTTTATTAAGATATGCCATTAAAATATAGCAAAATATTTAGTAATAATTACAAAAATATTTAGTAAACCATTTATGTGAAAATATTTTGTAAAATTTACAAAAATCCTGTGTAAAATTTACTCAAATCTACTATCTATAGTCATTGTTTCGAGTTTATTTAATAAAAGTCGCATTATCCCGGACCGGAATCGGATCCTGTATTTACAACAAAACTTTCTAAAAAGAGATGAAAAATCATTTGACTTTTGGAAAAAACATGAGAACCATTTTTGTCAAACAAGGCAAGAAAATACTTATCTGCACCGGTATTTAGTGACATTTTTTGTAAAATAATATTTTTCAATAAAGAAAAATATAGGCCGTCGTGAAAAAACAGAAAAAGGAAATCGCGACCCTCAGCGTCGTTTAAACTTCAACATCCATAACGCCATTCGACAGGGTTTTAAAAATCGCGACATATTATTAGCAACGACATTTTTATATCGGCACTTTTGTGCTTGAAAGTAGTGTTGCGATCGCTTATTGAAATAACCGACATCGCTCGATTATTAAAAAAATTGCTCGAGTTATAAATTCAAGCGCTTGTTACTTATTACCTTTTACTCCATACCCGAGCTTCGCTTGACGCCGACCGAAATATGCTGCTTGGTAGTGTGATCGCTCGAGGTAAAAGCTGCTCGTATATTCGATCAGTTTTTCGCTCGATAGGAAATATTACTCTAGTTATAAATTCAAGCGAAGAATCGTTGCCTTTCACTTGACACCCGATATTTGCTCGACGGCGCGCGCCACCCGAAATGTGCCGATTGGCGACGTTCGACTTTGACGCTCAGAAGGCTGACACGACATACGTCTTTGTTAAAGGCACATAAACGAGAAGGTGCATACAAGAAAGTATGCCAGATCCTTTACGATTAAATTTCTTAAAAATTAAAGAATTTAATGTTTTTTAAAATCAGAATCAAGTGTTCTTCCTTAATAAAAACTCTAGACTAAACTTATAAAACGTTCGTCTTAGCTTTCAAGTGATAAAATCGCTCGAGTATCAAGTACTCGATTATTGAAATCGTCGGTTTTTCCCAACACTACTTGAAAGCACACCCAACTTATTAAGAGCATTATTATTCGAACTGTTTATAGTAAATATTGTACTTATTAGTGATGCCACCGGATTCACTTTTTGACCATGCCGGATGCCGCAACCAACGCCAACACTTTTAGCCAAATTCCGAATCGGGACAGAAACCGGATCCTGTATTTATCATAAAACGTTCTAAAAAGAGACGAAACTCCATTTGACTGATGGAACAAACGAGTCAAAAAATATGGATATCATTTAACTGGTTAGCAAAATATTCTTATTTTTGCGAACAGAAAAATGTAATCGGTCAGCCAAAATGGCTAGTTGGTCAGCAACTTATGAACAGCAAACATTTCTGTATCGTGACAGTGCCCTGTGAAAACAAGTGAAAACCCGCCCCCGCTACACCTTTTGTAGCCGATTTCCTTCTGTATTCGGCAAAAGAAAACACAAGAAAGTTACATAAATTGACAGTGCCCGGGACCTCTGAAGTAAACCGCTTCTAGACATGTTTTCTTCTACTGACCAATTGTAAACTCTTGCTGACCAAGTAATCATTTCGCTGCTCGACTGTTGATAACGGCAAAGCATTTAATTACTTCTCAAAAAATATTTATCTGCGCCTGTATCAAGTGTTTATAGCGAAAGACTTTTTTTCGGAGCCCGGCGATTTCTACGAAGAAAAAAAAAGGAATAGACTCTCTACAAACTACAGGGAAAAATTATTTGTTCTGTACCGTAATCTGCCCATTAATAATTACAATTATTTGTTATATATTATTTATTAATTGTGCCTTTGTGCCAGAGTTTGGGTTCTGTTTTTATCTGAGGTGAAATATTTAGTCGAATTTTGTCGATTTGTATCTTGGAATGATATCCTGAATTTTAGTTCTCACAAAATACTGATGATGATTATACAGGCAGAGACAAAAGTTACTTTTTTAGCCTTCATTTCTTAACGCGCTGTGAGCGCTTTAAAGTGTGAACTTTTCTTAACACAATGTTTCTTGGTTAACGTCATTATCTGCTTTTTAAAAGAAAATACAGAAAGTCGTACAGTTTTTCAATTTTATTCACAATTTACAACATAATAGTATCTTATCGAGTAGCATGACCAATACCCAGAAATTAATAGCGAGTATTGAAACCTCGTGTTCTTATCACTTCTGCCATGCGACGTGGGGCCTGCTTTCAATGCAGTTTTGAATTGCTTATTGAGGAATATTTTCTCATTCTTCAGGCAGGACTGTTCGCAGATCTAGCAATGTTTATGGGCGTCGATTGTGGACACGTCTACATAGCATATCCCATGTTCAATTCATTTAAATCTGAATGTTCACCTCGTCTAAATACCCAGCTACAACCCTTAAAGTAGAAAGAAAGTGTTTTAATTGCTAGATTTGCTTTATATTATTAAATACAATCATTCCCGAAGAATGGGAAATATTCCTCAAAACTGAATTGAAAGCATGCCCCACGTCGCATGCTAGAAGTGATACGAACACGAGGTTGCAATCAATATACGCTATTAATTTTTGGATATTTGTTGATGCTACTCGATAAAATCATATAATCTTGTGAGTTGTGAAAAAAGTTGAAAAACTGCACGACTTTCTTTCAAAATTTGTATCTTCCTTTACAAAGATCCCACAAACGGCGCAACGGCAAACAGGTGCCTCTACGCGCGATCGAAGGAAAATGGACTAATAACAATGGAATGCATGGAATGAACCTCGCCAAATCTGCACGAGCACGAATTCGGAACTTTCCGTGACCGTACGACCGGTGATTTACCCTCGATATGGGATTTTGTAGCGCGTTTTCTGGGTTATTTTAAATGAATCCTGAATTATTCCAACTCAAAATAATTTACACATGGTAATAAGTTAAAATAATGCACGTCTGGGTTAAAACGATAGTTTATAATCAATTAGTAAGTTTTCCCAACCCAAAAACTGAGTTCAGGTAACTCATAAAATAGTTACAAGATGAGGGATTGTGGTAATCCCAAATACAGTGAGTCCTAGAAGAAATGTCTAAATTCATTTAAAATTCAGCGGTAAGTTTTTTCAAAAAACGCTCGTACCCGTCGATTTTGATTTTTTAATTTTTATTTGTGGTAATTTCATGTATACAGGGTAGCTCAAAAATAAGTTACGACCATCAACTTCATTTTTTCAAATGAAAACATATATTTTTTATTTCATTTTTGAATTTTGCATTGAATTCTAAGCATGTTTCATGTACCATGTCCCATACATAAACTCAACAGTTATTGAAAAAATTAGGATTGAACATATCTATAAGTAAGACCTGTTTATTAAAAAAAAAACACAACAAAATCAAATTAAATGTTGAAAATGTGCACCATTTACGGCTTGACAATATCCAAGACGATCAATAAACTCTCTTTGCACGTTTTCAACCATTTCCGGAGTTATGACACGCACTTCTCTTCGGATCCTTTCTTTCAACTCCTGCATATTGTTTGGCCTGTTAACAATTACTTTTGATGTGAGGTAACCCCAGAAAAAAAAGTCTAGCGGAGTTAGGTCTGGCGACCTAGCAGGCCATTCGATAGGTCCTCTCCTTCCAATCCACCGATTGGGAAAGGTTTCATCCAAAAATGTGCGCACAGTGGCCGCATAGTGCGGAGGAGCACCATCTTGTTGGAATATCAGTTCTTCGTCAGGGGAGTCTGGATCCAATGGATTCGGAAATAAAGCCACTAATGCTGGAATTAATTCTAGTTGGAGAAATTCGAGATATACTTGTCCAGTTAAAGACTGTTCAAAGAAAAATGGACCAATTACTCTTTCGCGTACGATTCCACACCAAACATTTATTTTCTTAGGGTACTGGCTGTGAACCTCTATCATCCAATGCGGATTTTCTGTTGCCCAATATCGATAATTTTGTCTGTTCACATTACCATTCAAATAGAACGTAGCTTCATCCGAAAAAATCATATTTTTTACTAAATTATTATCTAGATTGCACATATTTTGCATGCGTCCGCAAAACTCACTTCGCCTATCGAAATCATCTTCAAATAACTCGTGCACTGGAATAACTTTGTATGGGTGATATTTGTGCTTTTGAACTACTCGGTGAACAACAGATTTCGGCATGTGTAAATCGGCCCCAATGTGCGACAGGGGAGTACATGGATTTTCTTCCAAGGAAAGCAAAACGTCAAGTTGTTCATTTTCATCTCGAGTAGGACGACCAGATTTAGGCAAATCTCTAACATGACCGAATTCTCTAAACTTAGCCTCTATTCTACTCACCATCTTCTGACATATGGGAGGACGATCAGGATGGATTTCATTAAATAATTGGGCTGTTTCTATTTGAGTACGTGTTTTATCACCAAACTCAACCATGCATAGAATTTCAATTTTTTCCCGTTCCGTTAACTTCACCATTATTGTGAAAACCGCAACTTTGAAACTACGCTTGACAATAATTATACCTATTTCAAATAAAATTGTCATACAGTTTCTATGGAAATAAACGGTGACAGTGAGACAGTACACTCTTACTTATTATGGAGCCCAAAATGCCATATTGCCAGAAGATTTGATAGATCGTTGGATTCCCTAAATGATATGTTCAATCCTAATTTTTTCAATAACTGTTGAGTTTATGTATAGGACATGGTACATGAAACATGCTTAGAATTCAATGCAAAATTCAAAAATGAAATAAAAAATATATGTTTTCATTTGAAAAAATGAAGTTGATGGTCGTAACTTATTTTTGAGCTACCCTGTATACATGAAATTACCACAAAAAAAAATTTAAAAAAACAAAATCGACGGGTACGAGCGTTTTTTGAAAAAACTTACCGCTGAATTTTAAATGAATTTAGACATTTCTTCTGGGACTCACTGTATGTTTAAAATGTTCATAAAAAATTTCTTTCTGGGTTGAGACGAGCCAAAAGAATCTGAATTATTGTAGCGTTTTTAAACCAATTTGTGATAACTCATAGACTCAGTTGGAACAACATAGAGAGGTACGTTAAAGTAGCTCCAATCTTGTAACCCACGACATTGGTAAATGCATTTTTATCAGTGTACCCTGGTGCTAATGATGTGGCCAAATGATTTTTTTTCTCCTCTTCAAAGACAGCATTGCCGAAAATATCGCGGTTAATTCACATAAAGAATTAATCAACCAAAAAAATTAAATTGGCTAAATGGTATTTTTAAAATTCAGCGTGGAAAATTGAGCTTATTACCGCTGGCGGCAATCTACCATCAATTTAATTGTGAAATATCGACGGAACGTGTTATAATGGCACGAAATTGAAAAATTATGAAGTTTCAACTTGCTTCTGGCAAAATTAAAGCAAGCGGGGAAATCGATTTATTAGAAAAATTGCCGCAGTAAACTAAACTTTTATTTTGAAAAACGTTGAAACTATTTAAAAGGAAATAGTTTACCGGCAGGCCTTTGAAACATTTTTTATATGTTTTATACACCAATAGATCTTAGATTTGTAATTTACAGTGCTATAATAGACCTGTTTTAAATAGTAGTTAGGCATCAGGCATATGATATAGTCATAGGTGTTATTTTTTTAGATTAAATTACTTTCGTTAAGCTCGTGTTAGGATTTATATTTAAGTTTTTTGTTTGACGGTTAGATAAGAGCAGCTTATAGCTGGATCTCGCCGTCACAATTTTAAAGTACATACTGTCTTATGTTTTGCAATAGAACCAACAGTAGTTAACATCACACAAATTTGAAATCACATCACAATATTTCTTATTATGAATTATTTCACAACAGAAAAAAATCGGGTAATGCTACAACTAACAAAACGTTTAAAATTCGTACACATCAAGCACGTGGAACCCTCAACACCGTCATTCCACCCCCGAGTCTCGAAACATACTGAAGCAACGATAGTCTCGCGCGTGGCAGGTATCCAAGCAAGGGCGAAACATGCGGCGTGATTTGATAACACTGTTAGTATACTCTAGTGACCCACATTGTTCCTAACTGAGTCCAGATGGCACAGCGCTACAGTATGTGGGTAAAAAGGGTCTTTACCTTAGTATTTAGATATTCGATTAAAAAAAAAGTATGTAGACTCTCTCTAGGACACCCTAGTGGTTACCCATTTAAATATAATAAGTCATTTCCATAACAACCTGTAGTTTAACAGGTCAAACCCTTTTTTTAAATTGTTTACAATTCTTATGGAACCATCTATGAGACGATATAAAAAGTTAGCTTTTATCGTCGGTATTAACACTAAGTGAAAAATGTTTTGATGTCTTTACTGGGAATCGAACCCAGATCCTCCGTTTTTCGGACAGTCACTCTACTAATTTCACTACCGGGCAGAAATCCTCAATCTATTGAAGCAAGACACAAGTGTTGAAGGACGCATTTTTTTTAAAGAATTAACAATAAACCAACACCAATTAGTTTAAATCAGTCTACTTTACAAAAATAACCCTATTCCTTAAGATAGAATAAATGCTCTTTTAATGGTAAGAAATGAAATTTAATTTATTTCTGAGAGCTAAGTGGAATTTATTGTTTCTTGGGAAATTAAGCGTAGAAATGTGAAATTAAGGCGCCGTTTACTTTAGGTTTTCTAAGGTTAATCCTAACATTTTAATTTTTATAAAATAATACACTGACGGAGAGAAAACCCCGACATGAAGATTTTTATTTTAGTTCGATGTTGAATAATTTAAATCTCACACTTCTTAATGAAATATTAAATTTTAGCAAGCGTGTGCAAATATTCATATTTATTATACCTACAAGGGTAAATAAATGGCACTGTGTTACGAATTCGACAACTACTTGAAAATAAGAACTCAGTGATGGTTTAAGGTTAAATCGTGCCCTAGGCGGGCGAGAGGATAAATAAGGCCCGGTGTAATCGCCGAAGGCGAAACAATCATTGCAGCACGCCCAAATATTGCTAACTTTGATCAATAATTTAGCATAGTAAATACTAGAAAAACCGCTGCGGTAAGGTGTGATTCAGATAAGTTAGGTAATAGTATATTACGTACCTACCGAGGTGGAAAACTAAATCTCGCGACAGTATTGAAACTTTTCACCGAGGTTTGTACACTATTTTATTTACAACCACATCTAACATCCACTTCTTATTATTTTGAATTAAAATTATTAATAGAAGATAAATGTCATTTTGACTTTTCCATTGAAAAATTAGACAGAAATTTCAAATAACCTCAGGTGGTAAAATAACGTAGGTAATAATACAGATCAAGATGGCAAATATCATTTTTTGAATATGGTTTCCATGTAACTAAACAGTATATTATTTTAACAACAGAAAAATGCTATCAGATGAGGAATTTGATTTTCCTGCTACTCCACGAGAAATTCGAGAAACAGCAAAAATAGTAGAAGAAGATCTTCTGCCAACTAAAAGCCGCCCGAGATATGACAAGGCATATAACTGTTTCAAAGGATAGTTAGTATACGGGGAACAAAGTTCAAAATCCTGGTTCTGAGTCGGCGTTACTAGCTTATTTCAGTGAAAATGCCGAGACAAAGAAAATATCAATGATTTGGTCACAATATTCAATGCTGAGGACCACTCTATCAATTAGGGAAAAAGTAGACATATCTAAACACGCAAAGCTATTAGCATTTTTTAAAAAGTGTGTTCGTATATCATTTTGAGATATCGATTTTTTTAAAAATTACAAAAAAATAATTTACTTTCCACCCGGGTGGAAAGTAAAAGTAGAAAAAGTCAACTTTCCATCTTCCAAGATAGATGAAATGTCATTATTACATGCATGGTTGTAAATAATAATAATAGAATTTTCTGTAAACTGTGCCAATCTAGTTTATCTAGTTTTTTTTTTCGATTTATGGGTACGAATAGTCCGCCTGATGGTTAAACTGGCTCTAATTAAATTGATTAAGATATCAACATAAAAAAAATATATTAGAACCCTTCATCTATATGTAATTAAAGTCACACGTGTAATACAAGAGTAATACAATCTACAGTGCTAATAAGGATTTGTAATAACACCATTAATTAAAATTAATTATTTTCTAATTCCAGGAGTCACCTTATTTCTCAAGATTGAATAAATGCTCTTTTAACAGTAAGGAATGAAATATTTATGTTTGAAAGCTAAGTGGAATTTAATATTTCCTGGAAATTAAAAATATAATTGTGGAATTAAACCCGACGAAATTACGGCATTTATAACAATTTTAATTTAAAAATGATTTTAATTATTTTGTTTTAAGGTGAAATTATAATTACATTAATTCTCTTGGTCTAATATTTAATTTCTTTACAAATCTGGTTAATATTTAAGTGCCGCGATAGCAAAATATCGTACAAAACATTATCTTTGGGAATATCGTCCGCATGTCTGTAATAAACAAAAATTATGTAGCACCATATACTAAAACCTATACTGTTCACTGTTATTTCACGCTGTGGGCTTCATTTATGCTTAGATATTTTCGATTTTTACCAGATCACATCACCGACCTTTAGAAATTCTTCTGGCCAATATAATGTTTAACACGGGCTGTAAAAGAATTCCGAATCATTTTTGCCACGTCTAGGGTCCTTAAGCAACATAACGATAGCTCATTTTTCTGGCTTGGTGGTCATTCTAGGTTTACTTATTTCTATGGTAGCACGAAAACAGATATATCATCGAAAATGAAAATAATTGGAAATGAAGGTAAAAAAAATCACAAATTGATGCTTATTTTTACAAAAGAAACAACTATTTAAATAATGTATTCTTGTATTATTTGTGTGTTAATAAGCTTAAGAAGATACCGTGTTAACGTTGTTTTTGCTAAATTTTTCAGTCTTTAAAATTTTTTAACCATCTCGAGTTAAGAAACTTATAGTTTTAAGGCGGCAAGAATAGTAGACATAAGACATTGTCTGAATAAGTCACTTTATAAACCTTTATTTGTCGTCGATATAAATGGTCCTGTGTAGGGGTGAATTGAATTTCGAATATCGATATCCAATAAAAAAAAATTAAATATATCGATGTATCGATATTTTATTTCTTAAATATCGTTATTCAAAATGTCGATATTGTTATCGAGATTCCTGTCATTTTCTTATACAGGGTGTCCATTTTTTGGTAGTTTTACGGGGTATCTCCGTTATTAGTAAAGATAGAAGGATGCGGTTTTCGCAGCACTGTTCTACTTTTTTGTCAAACAGAAGATGCCGTAATCAGAATTTTTCTAGGCCGCCTTGTTTTTGATATACGGGATGTTTTTGAGAATTGTGCATTCCCCAAATTCAAATAATTCTTGCAGAAAAGTTAAAGGTTCGGTCGGAATAATTAAATCAAGAGTGCAAACAATCCTAAAAAACACTATTTTATGCCATATAAATTCCATCGTGTACAAAACTTACATCCTGGTGATGCACAGCGCCGTATAGAGTTTTGCAATTGGTATTAACAAAATCTGAACAGGGAAATCAATTTTGAGAAAACCGTTATATGGTCTGATGAGGCTCATTTTAACAGTGCTGGCATGTTTAATGAACAGAATACGAGGTTTTGGTCTCAGGAAAATCAGCATCTAATATTTCCAATCGAACGGCAAGGTAGATTTGGCGTTAGCGTTTCATGCTTTATACTGAATAGCAAAATAGTTTATAATATATTTGAAGGAAGCCTTAATGCAAATAAATATTTGGAAATTCTGGAAAACCTTGTGCCAGAAATAATAGATGATGTACCCTTAGCTGGTCTCAATTACTTGCATATTCAACAGGATGGAGCGCCCGCTCACAATGCCCAAATTGTAAGGGCCTACCTAGACAATAAGTTCCCAGGTCGCTGGATCGGAACCAATGGACCTGTAAGATGGCCACCAAGGTCACCCGACTTGTCGGTTTTGGATTTCTTCTTATGGGGCTACCTTCAAAATAAAATTTATTCCATTCAGTACCAAACAATGGCAGATTTAAGAATTGCCATTGACAGAGCTTTTAGGGAGTTACAAACGCGGCCGTTTATTATTTTTAATTCATTAAGGCGAATAAGAACCATGTGTAAAACATGTCTAAGGCGTAATGGAGCCAATTGGAGCCAATGGATTCAATTTGAGCAATATTTGTGAGGGAATTCAATAAATTTTCAATTTTTGTGTCTAATATTTATATTTTTGAAAAACGTATATTTCGGGCCTAATACTAAGACTAAAAATAAAGTTTTATATATTTTTGAGAAGCTTGTTACACACTAAATAATATTTTTTAAATATATATAGGGTGACCCATTTAAAGGAAGCAAATTTGTTTATTTTCCTTGAAAACTATTGAATGTAGAAAAAATCTGAGTACGTCACTGGATTCTACGTAAAAAAACTACAAGAAGAACATTTTATTTCTTTTTGATACGTTACGGGGTAACCGAGATATGGAGGGTGTCCCAAAATGCACAATTCTCAAAAACATCCGGTATATCAAAAACAAGGCGGCCTAGAAAAATTCTGATTACGGCATCTTCTGTTTGACAAAAAAGTAGCACAGTGCTGCGAAAACCGCATCCTTCTATCTATACTAATAACGGAGATACCCCGTACATGCAGTTTTATGATCATTCCCTATTGTAGTTTTCATTGATCGGTGTATATCATCTGTACAGCGTTAATAAGAATATACACAAGCGCCAATTAATTCAAATCAGGCAATTCCAATTTACATAGACACCACATTTCGGAAAATGTAATAAATACTATCTTAAACGTGAGGAATAAAACATAATTTATTTCTAAAAGCTAAGTGGAATTTACTGTTTCTTGGGAAATTAAACGTAGAAATGTGAAATTAAAACGTCGAGTTTATTTTAGGATTTATGATAATCCTATTATTTTTAATTTTTACGAAACCGCCAGTTATCTCAGGCATTTCATTTAAAAAAACAATAATATGAATTATTTCATATTTCGTAACATAATATAACATTATATGAATTTCATTTATTTGTTTGCAACAATATGTTATGATATGACCCTTTTTTACTAGTCATAATATTCAACAATACATGATTTTCTATCCTTATTTGTAATGTAATAATATATTATGATATGACACTTCCTTCTATGTTTTTAAGATTATGTAATATATTAAGATTAAAGTTAGCAAACAATATAAGGTAGGGTAGGGTAAACGAGGTCATCCCGGCCACCTCTTTATGATGAAAACTGAATAGAAAAGTGCTCAAGATAGTAAGTTATAAAGATAAAGGAATTGAAAAAAGCGAATATATATAACAGATAAATGAAATGTACCAAAAATTTCGGCAAAATAAAGTTGACATGTCTTTATTAGTGCCTAGTTTGTTATGAATTGGGGAAAAACAACGAACTATGCATAATTTATTCCTTTAACCGGAATAATAGTTGCTAAAGATTATTTGTTTGAACTAAAAATATACCATTTGCGAGAAGTGTCTTTTTTGTTAGATTTTATGAATACAGTTTTTTTTTTTTGATAAAGTGAATAAATGTTTATCATTCTATTTAATTTCATTAAAGAAAAGTCGTCGGTATTACCCTCAATTATCTTATATCATAATCCGTTCATTGTTGGTACACAATATTATTGTCTGAGTATATTTATTCCCAGAATATATTATATGACCTTAATTCTAATACTTTTTGTATTGATAATCACTAGAAAAAATACCCAAATAAATTATTATAAAGACAAGTCTCGATTTAAAAAATACAGTCTAAGAAAATAATTAGCAAAAATGCCTTCCAGAAAATTATTAGTGCTACGAAATGAAACAGATTTACAACAAAGGCTATAAATTTTGTATATACATATATATAATAGGTAATTTTAGAATGAATCGAGATACGAAATAATAACAAAAGCGGTCGAATGCGATAAAGCTTACTGCAACCAAATTTATGCTATGTTGCTTTTATGCAATATATTATTATAGTCATGTAACGACGCGATAATTACAATGGACTTAGGCAGTTCAACCCTGGTCATAAACAACAATTAGTACTGTTTATTGCTACGTTTGTTGTTGTTTACATGCAACTGGGTCAAAATGGTAATTTATAACAAATCCGATGATTATATTTTATTTCAAATAAACTTTGCATTTATATATTATGTCCAGTTAACTATAATGGCTGACCATTATAGTTAACACAAGCTAAATATGTATTAACAAAAAGCTATATGTATGGAATACGACGCTCGGTATTATACTGCTGCTAGAACAGCCGTTTAAAAAATTCGAATTATATTAAATTACTGTTAGGCCGGGGAAAGAATGAACATGAGATAACGACAACTAATCAATACTTTATTGGAAGGTTACCTTTTCGTCTAAATATCTAATCTATAAAACGTCATTTTTTGACACAATCGGATAAAAATAATATTTTATTAACGAAATAATCCAAAAATGTTATATAGTCCAGAAGTCCGAAAGTCCAGATCAACTGGAGATCTTCTAGCCTATGTCACCCATCTTTAGAACAAGGCAATCGAACATCATGGAGAGTCTCGGGCTGTTGCACTGGATATTTCTAAAGCCTTTGATCGTGTTTGGCATGAGGGACTTCTAAGTAAACTGCGATTCTATGGTATGCCCAGTCGATTCTGTGCATGGTTGTCTAGCTTTCTTAAAGACCGTTCTCTGCAAGTGGCGATTGATTTCTCTCAGACACCTTCACCATCAATGCCGGTATTTCTCAAGAGTCCATATTGTCTCCCACCTTACTCTACATTAACGACCTTCTAGTGAAAACAAAAAATCCGATATTTAGTTTTGCTGACGATAGCACACTTATCTCATCTTTCTCTTTGAATGCACAAACATCTTCGCAGACAGCATGAAGTATCACGCCTCAACAAAGACCCGGAAGAAATTTTGGCTTGGGGTGACAGTAACCAAGTCGAATTTAACGCTAACAAAACCCAGGCAGCAGTTTTCTCTAAAAAGGTTAACACTACAGAACCGGATATAGTCATGGACGGACACGCAATCCCACTGGCTTCATCTATTAATTTGCTGGGCGTCAATCTAGGAGGAAATATGTCTTGGCATACCACGTTGTGGCAATCGCCAAGATAGCTTCTCAGAAACTTGGTGTACTCTTCCGAACCAGGAAGTTGTACACACCTCAACAACTTTTGATAATATACAAAGCCCAGATTCGACCATCACTAGAGTACTGCTCTCCTGTCTGGAGCTCTGCACCCAAACATACGCTTCGGCTACTGGATTCCATCGCAAGGAGGGCCATTCGTCGGATTGGAGACCACGAGCTGACGTAGAACCTCGACAGCCTAGAACATCGAACACGGGTTGGGGATTTTACTCTCTTTTACAGATATTTTCATGGAAAGTGCTCGGCTGACCTTGCCCTCTTAATTCCGCCCAGAGTGGCGAATAGCAGAGACACACGACGAACCACTGCCGCCCATCCATATGTGGTTGAGCTTAGTACTCCTCGAACTTCTATTTAAGAATTCTTTCATCTGGAGGACTTCATCCTTATGAAACGACCTTCCCGAGGTCGTTTTTCCCAACGAATATAACCTCCAACGATTCAAAACTAACGTGAATCGCACACGCACCACTCCCAGAGTGCCCTAAAGGATTTTTCCTATAGTGCTTGTGTTTGATCATAAAAAAAACAAGAATAGTATTATGAAACATGTATCGACTAAATAAAATTAAAAAATAATATTTGAAGAATAACTGAAACAAAAATTACGACTGGGATTTCTTAAGGCAATTTTATAAGGTGTCAATTTTAATATATAGTTTTCTGTAGCCTCACAATGCCCAACTATTTACTACCCTAGTGAGGGAAGTGACATTTCTTTGTTACATAATGGCATAATGTCGATTTAGACAATCGAATTAACGCTGTAAAAAAGATCCTAAAAGAATTTGTCTTTTATTGAAACGAAATAAAAGAATTCTTTCATCAATGCATCACGTAAAGTAGCGTTCATTTGTTCTCGTAATGTGCAAATCGTCCCCAAGAATAAGTAGAAGCCAAGGGTGGTGCAGAACATTTTTCCCAATAAAGGCATTGGGGGAATAATTTATATCGCTAATTTAATTATATTTTACTGTATCGATGTTGATATCGCATATTGCTTATCCTTGTTCCAAATATGGCTTTAGAGAGGTTAATATAAATTAAAAAAAGAAAATCTGACGCCGCTAATAACAATTAAATTTTAATCAATTTCGACCAGTTTTAAAACTCATTAAAGTTTTCGGTGGCAAAAACTTTGTTTATGCATAAGTTTAATTTACTTGGGAAAACTTAACGAATATGGTGTTACCCATATTCAAAAAGTTTTAAGTAGTTTTCAATCTACGAACCCAAAACTTTAAGTTAAAGTAAGATCGATAGCGAGAATTTTAAATATCTTGAACCAAAGTTTTAACTAGTAGATAGCAGCTATACCCATAGTTAAATAAATTTGTTTCCTTGTTAAGAAAAAGTTCGCTAAGGGTGTGTAAATACTTAATAAATATAAATATTTATTGAAACGAATACACAAATAAATTTTAAATTACCGGAAGCTTTCAGACTTGAACAGAATTGAATACATAAAAGACTACAATCTAATTTTATCACTAAATAATAATACCTAGAAAATAGATGGTTTCCGGGTATATCCGAACTAATTAGTTACTACCGGACACTTACTGATAAGCGTGTCTGGAATCATCAACAAATAGAATTTCTTTCAGTAACATAGTCTTTGCACAACAAAGTCTTGCACAGATTGATTTAAAATTCACCGATTTGTCTTTTTTAAACGCTCGGACACTTCAATTAGTAAATAAATAATAAATAAATAAACTCTTTATTTTAAAAGTTCGCAAGCATACAATAAAATAGTGTCAAAAGAAAAGAAAGTAAATTACATCATAGATGACACTGAATTACTTCTAAATGTTTCTATTTAAATGTCTATAGTATTTATCAACTGTATATGGCTCTATGTCTACAATTAACCTAAATATTGATTTTTTCAACTTTTTTAAATTTGTAATTTCATACAAAGCCAATCTATGTTTAGGGTAGGTGTAATTATATGTTCGAGTGGAATATTTTTGTTGCATTTCACTATCTTTAAAAATGTGTCTATATTTAAAAAAGAACAATATGCATTCCTGTATGTAAATTCCAAAAACGGTCAAGAGTCCTTGCTGTTTAAATTTACCTGTACATGTTTCTTTTGGAGCCATATTAAGAATTATCCTTATTGCTCTCTTTTGACAGACAAAGACCCTCAATACGTCCCTGCAACTCCCATACATCAATATTCCATATCTAATTCTACATTCAAAATTAGAATAATACATGACTCTTCTAGTTTCCAAATTTACATATCTACTTAAAATTCTTAGGGTATAGGAACTGCATTTAGCTTATTTATAACATATTGAACATAGGTTTCATAGGATAACTTATTATCTAAAAACATGCCCAAAAACTTATTGCTTTCCTTCAGCCTAATATCACAGTTGTTTATATTTACAGTTTCCGGTTCATCTACTATTGATCGGCTAGTCTTGAATAGAGTAATACCTGTCTTCGAGTTATTTAAAATTAATTTATTTTTACCAAACCACCTGTTTACTTCTATCATAAATAATTGGATACTTTCAAGAGAGTCCCAGTCTCTGTATGCTAGTAAAATATTAGTATCATCTGCACAATTTATGATTTTACACATTTGTTGTATTCCATATAGTTCATCAATATTATTTACATATAACACAAATAGTAATGGACCCATTACACGTCCTTGTGGTACTCCTATAGTAATACTTTCACTCGTTGAAAACACTTTGTTACTACCTTTACCTATTACAACCCTTTGCTTTCTTCTTGATAAGTATGATTTTATTCATTCTAAGGCTGGTCCTCTTATGCCATAAAGGTCTAATTTCTTGAAGAGTATTACATAGTTTAGAGTGTCATATGCCTTTGAAAGATCGAGGAATAGGCCCAAAGGGATATCACCATTTTCCAATGTTTCCAAGATACTTGTCGTAAATTCAAATAGTGCCGTTTGCGTTGATTTTCCTTGAATATACCCATGTTGATTATTGTTTAATATATTATTATTCGTCATAAATTTAATGATTAGATGGCACATTACTCGCTTAAAGATCTTGAAAAAGGACGGAAGTAAACTAATTGGACGATAATTTTCGATGCTCGTTTCATCACCCTTCTTAAAAACAGGTACTACCAAAGCTAGCTTCAGCTGATCAGGAAACATTCCAAAATATATGGAATTATTAACTATGTACAAGAGAGGCTTTAATATTTCCGATATTACATTTTTTATTATATTATTAGATATCTCATCATATCCACAGCGAAACTTATTTTTAATTTTTTCTACTATTTCAAATATTTCCAGTTCATCAGCCAATTCTACTTCAATATTTACGGGATTATTTTCGATATTTGCACTGAAGGATAAGGTTTCTAATTCAGCCAATAATTTTGGGGCGATGCTAACTAGAAATGCATTAAACGCGTTGGCAATAGTTTGCTTATCACCCTTAATGTTAATTTCATTAAAATGTTGTTTCTCTTTAATTTCATTGACTATTGACAAAGCGGATTTACTTTTATTGTCTGAATTTCTTAACCTATCAGAAATTTGTTTTTTCTTACATTCATCACATTTAGTATTTTTAGTTGTTCATTTTTTAAGGTGAAACGTTTTAGGGTGTATATAGGGTGTTCCATATTAGAGGTATGACGTCATTTAAGATTTTTCAAAATGGAACACCCAGTCAATTTCGAATTCTATGATAAAAACCTGAAACTTTTTGTGTAACCTACCATACCTCGAGAAATTTCCGAAATATTGACGTTTGAGAAGGTAATTTGAAGCATTTTGATGCAATTGAAATAAATCGGTATCGTTGCAATAATTAATTGTTACGCGCACTGATTTTAGAACATTATTGGACTGGGCGAAACATCCATTTATGATTAACAGTAGACAGAACGTTGTAGTGTTTACTTATAACGTCGAGACTATTTACGATTGGATTTGCTTCGTAGAATGAACTTATAGATTATATGCTGCAAGATTCCATGCAGACTTATTATTATGACCATATTATACAAACAGTTAATTACATTATGCTGTTAGTCGCAAGTTTAACAACTCATTACAGGTGTGCAAATGCAAAAACCCTGTTTTGATGAAAAAGTTTAATTCTCAGAGGTGAACTTGACGCATCTAGTTTTACCCATGTTTAAAAAGTTCCGAGTGGTTTATAGAAACTTTGTAATCCCGACACTTTTAGCGAAAGCCCATTGATTGTGTCGTATAAAACTTGCCTTTTTAAAGCCTCTTTTTTCATTTTTAACTAACTTTAAAACAGCCGGAGGTTCTTTAGTCGACGTATATCCTTCTAACCGACTTGAAAAAAGGAGGAGAGTAAGTTTCAGTACGCCACAGTACCCCGCTGGCTTATCTACTAAAGGATACTTAATATTTTATTTAGGATGATCTCTCGTTGATGAGTTACTTGGTATCGAAATAATATTATTTTCAAAAATTTAATATTTTCAAACGGCTCGACAACGTTCTTCATCAATTAAAAGTTGAATTTGGTTAGTTAAAGAGTTTGAAAAATAACTGAGAACATGGGACAATGACGTATGACCTTCCTCGTGCTGGATTCCTGTGAATTCATACGTGTTCGCATTTACAATTCTTTATGTTGCAAGACATTTTTTGTCAGCATGCAAAGAATTGTTCAAAAAGGTATAACAGAATGAAATGTGTTAAATTTATAGTGTCTTTTCCTAAAGTATTCGTCGACGTGTCAATATGACAACATCGGCCAATATTCTCTAACGTCTTTTGAGACTTGATCTGCCTCATTAGATTGTTGACATCTCTAGCTAGTGCCTACCACGTGTTTTTTTGGGTTTGACATAAGGTGACTTATCTCGCTTATTCATTCATGGTTATTTTCCTTCAATTTGTTTTCATCTCAACATTTGCAGGTTTAAATCTAATAAATCATTTCCATAACATCATGTAGTATATCCTGTGGGATAAAAAAATCTTTTTCTATAGCCGACCAATGAAATCCAATCTAGAAGCCAAACATACATATTCCTTTATCTTAAGTGGGTTTCTTTTTTATGGTTTATTGTTGGGATCAATTTGACATCTTTATTTCTGTAGGGTTAAAGATAAATCATCGTGTCACACAGTGTAATGGTTATGTGTGCGACATAAATGAAATTAAATGGAGCCTAAAGAAAAATGGTCTCGGGGAGTATAAATGTATTATTTTGCTATTTATTATACTTGGCAAGGCACCAGCACAGATTGGCTATAATACAATTGTTGGGTCTATGAGAATCGAAAAAAATTATAGAAAAAATATGCCTTTTGAGTTAATAACCGATTAAATCAGCTTATCTCAATCTTATGGGGGTAGATATTACCCCTAAACCCTTAAATTGGAAATTGCGAGTCAAGTGGCATATAATTTCATTTATTATTTTTTGAGTAATAGTTTCCAAAAAATCGTGTTCAAGAACCGCATGTAATAATGACATTTCATCTATCTTTGAAAGGTGGAAAGTTGACGTTTTTTTTTTACTTTTAATTAAATGGTTGCTGAAGTGCTCACTTTCCACCCGCATGGAAAGTAAATGATTTTTTTGTAATTTTATTAAAAATCGATATCTCAAAATAATATACGAACACACCAACATGCAACTCATTACACAAATTTAACGACAATGATTTTTTTTAAATTTTTTAAAATAAACCTAATGACATTTATAAAAAATAAAAAATTAACATGGTTTTTGTTTTACTTATTTACATTAAATATTACATTGGCATTGTTGTAGGCAGTCACTGATATATTACCAAATCGTTGATATCTTCTTTGTCTTGGCATTTTCACCAAAATAAGGTAATAGCGCCGACTCAGAACCAGGATTTTGAACTTTGTTTCCCGTACACCATTCTTTGAAACAGTCATATGCCTTGTCATATGAGTCGAGTTTCAAAAGCGGCCATCTCCAAAATATTCGAAAAATAAGTTTTATACGTCATGAGAACCGAATTTTATTTCCTATCGAACGGTAAAATACTTTCCGATCAATACAAGCCATATCCAATGAAAATCATGCACTAAAATAATAAGTCAAGTTCAAAATCGGCCATCTCCTTTGTGCTTTTAGATACCAAACTGGCCATCTCCTCCGAGCCAATCAAAAGGCGAGTTTTAAATGGCGTGATCAAAAACCGGCGAACCACCAGGACAATGGCATTTCAAATTTAATCCAAGTAAAAGATTTATTTTAAAGAGAACATTAAAAAATAACATTACAATCCGTGGCGAGGAAGCGTATCGTTCCGATCTTGGGAGTGATAAACTGGTCATAAAAAGAGGAAAGGGGATCAATAATTTAGTTCCAGCCCCGCTGGCAATCGGAATGGCTCCAAATATCAAGAAACTTGCTGATGTTTCGGCACTTTTACAAGCCCATTTTGGAGAAAACTGGCGAAGTTTTGAGAATTTAAAATTTTATGTTGACATAGAACATTCGCAATCCACGAATAATACACAGGACGATCTGGTATGTGAAGAAATGGAAGAAAGGGAATCTGTAGTTTAGGTTTTATTTTAATATTGTGTCGGTAGTTTGGTTTCACATTAATGTTATATTATTTTTTTAAATAAATATTATTCTAGTATATTCATGCGTTTGTTCCAAAATCGGCAATCTCCGCCTCAGTAGTTTTCAAAACCGGCCATCTCCTGAAGTTACTTCCAAATCTGGCCATCTCCATTATTTTAATCAATTTTTTTAATCTAAGGATCAAAACTCGTTGTTATGATGGTAAAATAACTTGTTTTCTCTACCTAACCAACTAATTTGATAAACTCAATTGCCGATACGTCCACTAGTTTGCCCACAATGGTTTTTCACCTCTCACGCATAATTTGCTTGGAAGGAGATGGCCGCTTTTGAAACTAGACGACTCAATCTCGGGCGGTTTTAGTTGGCAGAAGATCTTCTTCTACTATTTTTGCTGCTTCTCGAATTTCTGGTGGAGTAGCAGCAAAATCAAATTCCTCATCTGATAGCATTTTTCTGTTGTTAAAATAATATATTGTTTAGTGGCATGGAAACCATATTCAAAAAATGATATTTGCCATCTTGCTGGGTATTATTACCTACGTTATTTTACCACCTGCGGTTATTTGAAATTTTCTGTCTAATTTTTCAATGGAAAAGTCAAAATGACATGTATCTTTTATTGATAATTTTAATTTAAAATAATAAGAAGTGGATGTTAGTGTGGTTGTAAATAAAATAGAATACAAACCTCGGGGAAAAGATTCATTACTGTCTCGAGATTTAGTTAACCTCGCCGCTTCGCGCCTCTGTTAACTACCGACTCTTTCGACAGGAATGAAACACTTTCCACCTCGATACGTAATATACTATTTTCTATCTGGAGTTTTATAAGATATTTCTGATGTTTAACGTTATTTCCTTGACACAAGATATTAAGGGTGAAAAGTTTTCACATTAACACTTACTTTCTACAACCCCATTAACAACACTATCTTAATTATATTATTTATCCATAAGATATCATTATTATGTCAGTCTTTCCCCGTTCTTTTCGTCTTTATACCTTGTCACTCAAAGAAATTGCCAAATTTCTCATGTTTACCGGCGAAAAATGTTGTCGACAGGATTCGTCGTCTTAAGTGGGCTTCAACCGTATTTTCAACGACAAACTTGAGCATTACTAATGGACTCTATTTTACGTGATGTTCTAGCAATAAGAACGGGGTTTTTTTTTCCCTTATTTTGTTTTTGTTGTTGAACGGCAGATGGATTCACAAATTTAATTTGCTTTGAACTTTCGAGTATCTTTAATAATTCAACGTTTTTTAAGCATGCCGTAAACAAGTTACTTAAGTTCATTACAAGTAAAAATTTGATGTTATTTTTCTCTTTATAGCTAGACCGAAAATGATCTAGGAAAATTTGTCCCCTTTTAAAAGCTTTTGATAAATTCCTTAACAACTATATTATTGTCTAGTTCGTCTAGAAAGTATCCTTTTACATAATTCTATATGGTTATTAGGATCAAATATTTTAAAGGTTACAGCTACTAATTACTTTATTCTTTATCTGTCTTATTCGTTCTTAATGTTTCCAGTATTTTATACCAGAAAACTAAAACTATCAATATTAAGAGGATTCCGGAGTATCTCTAAACGAGTTTTCACCCCAAGCGTTTATTTCTGTTTCAGGACAAAAATGTCCAAAGAAAAAAACTTTGTAATGTAGCTAAAATTGGAGGAAATTATATAAACTCCTGGACAAAATTAACGCAACATCATAAATTTGCTATATTTGTGATGCTATTTCTTTTCTGAATTTATGATCCGATTTGAATGATTTTTTTTTACATTGTAGGTTGGTTCCTTGACAATGTCATAGTTTTCGCTGTTTATGATAAAAGTTTAATTTTCGATTTATACTGGGTGTACTAAAAATGCTATGCTTTTTTCCGAAAATTCGCATCACCCTGTGGAGTATATTAGCAACCGAGACATATTGCAGTTCACAGTAAACGGTAGATCCATCTTTCCCCAACATTTTCTTTTTTGGTTTACTTCATTATCTCTGATATTAAAGGAGATACACCGTTTTATAGCGTAACATGTTTTTATAGACTTTAATATTCAACACATTCATTGTTAAATGGTTTCAAGTAGGTTTCAAGATTAAAATACTCGTCGGGCAACTGGGCATACGAAACGAACGTTTAATAAGCAGTTTCCGAATAGTTTTTATCAGTATGGCGAATTTTATTTGACCTTTGTAACTTTAAAACACAACATCTTCTGACACATCGCTTGCAATGTCAGAAAAAGTCCATAGTCTACTTGAAAACATTTAACACTGAATGTGTTGAAAATTAAAGTCTATAAAAACATGTTACGCTATAAAACAGTGTATCTCCTTTAATAACAGAGATAATGAAGTAAACCAAAAATGAAAATGTTGGGGAAAGATGGACCTACCGTTTAATGTTAACTGCAATATTATTTCGGTTGCTAATATACTCCACAGGGTGATGCGAATTTTCGAAAAAAACATAGCATTTTTAGTACACCAAGTATAAATCGAAAATTAAATTTTTATCATAAACATTGTCAAGGAACCAACGTACAATGCAAAAGAAAATCATTCAAATCGGATCATAAATTCGGAAAAAAAATAGCATCAAAAATATGGCAAATTTATTGCGTTAATTTTGTCCAGGAGTTTATTTTTTTGTTTCGGAAAAGTTTTTGATTTAATTTTATTTACTGTTCCATGTGGAAAGCACATATGGACTTTCCGTCAAATATTAATAAAATTTAGACATCTTTGGTTCCACAATTTTTTTAAAATAATGCAGCGTTCTCATAAAAAGGTAAAACTCCGGTTTTCAGTGCTAAAAATTGAAGTCTAGACCCCGATCACGTTCGGTCTCTTTCTTCCAATTATCGTTGTTTCTGTCGGCGTACCTATTACGGGCGGACGCTCGACCTATTGTTCTAACGGCAAGGGAAGATCCGATTCGCCGTGCCTACAAAGCGCGAGAAGAATAGGGGTCAAATCGGTGATTTCGACTGACTCCTGCATCCTCTTAATAATAATTAGTTTCAATTTGAATTTAAGGCAATTAAGAAAGAAATAGAATTGATTGACTCGTCCGTTACTTTGTGACAATACATTTTAAATATATAAAATGAAACTAAAGTTTACTTTGTTATTTGTCACTATTTTAAAATAGATTTGGCGTTACGGCCGTTTCGTAGTACAACTACATCTTCAAGACGCTCACACGAGAGTGAACCCAAACTAAGTGTATATAATATAGGTAGTACTAAAAATAAAAAATAAAAAATATTAATTTGGTATAATAAATAATGTTTGGCACAATAGTGTAATAAACTTAAATTAGGGACAAACGGGTCAATATTCAGAGAATCTAAGAATGCACATGCCAGATGGGATTTCTGCAATAATTTTAATAGCGGGGAGTTGCCGAGATCTAATTGTGTGTTTGAAATGTTAATATTACTGTATTTTTTATGTTTATAAATTTCAATGTTTTCTAGTAAATTTCATTTATGGCCTTTTTGTTCAGTGTGTAAGATTTGTAAGTTACTTATATCTGGAAATGTGTGGTGTGTATCTAAAAAGTGATTCGCAAAATTAGATGATCTTTTATTAAGTTTAAAGCATGCATTGTGTTCTTTATATCTCGTTTCAAAATTTCGTCCCATTTGTCCTATATAGCAGCTCCTGATTTTTATATTTTTCGCGCTTATCTTTGACGTTAAAAAATAATTTGGATAAACTATTTGTGGGTTTGAATGCTATTGTTACCTGATCAGATGATAAAATATTTGCAATTTTGTCTGAGGTCGGACCTGACTATGTAAGACTATGAACTTTTTGAGGAATTACCAGAAATTTATAATTAAAACTAAAAATGTGCATAGCTACGGAATCTTCTTACGTGTCTTAATCAAAGATGATGCACTCCACGAGAAACTCGCAAGAGATCGTTTTTATGTAGAATTGACCCCTTCGATTAATTGAGACTCGATTAACTGAGTCTTCGAAGAGTTTTCCGCGTCGATGAATTGATATTCGAGGAATCGAATTCGATGGATTGCGTTTTAATGAATTGAGCTCGAGTAATTTACTGATGGATACGAAAAATATGCTTTTTGATCTGAACACCCTGTATAGCTTTACTGATAAGTATTATAAAATTCTGCTACAACAAAATTATGTATACGACCGAAACTATTGTCATTTTTGACTGAATACTAATATTTATATCCTGCCGTATTTTCAATTCCTGTAAGTTGTACAAACTTTTTCGATGGATTTTATCATTTTTCCATTTTCTTGTTACATGCGATCGGATGATTAATCTTTTAAGAAAAACTAAGTTTACTACGATTTATCTCTTGAGAAGACGTTAATAACCTATGAGATCGATGTGCTATAGCGTGAAGCGTTGAATTTCTATTAAGTTTAAAAGCTTCTCTTAACTTTTTAAAACGTGTTAAATTTTCAGAATTTATACAGTAAAGAATGTGTGTATGGCCAGTATCTTGGATTTTAGCAAAAAACCATGAAGGTTTGTTGTTTTTTCGATCCTATAGATCCATCCCTAGACGCATTTCGTTGTATCTCAGCTCATCAGTGAGGTTCGAATCTGACATATAAACAATGCCGCTCGTCGGATGTCATGCGCAATGTCGACTGATAAATGCTCGACCTTAACCGGAAACAGGACCGTACTTCGTCCTTAATAGTACGGCAGTCCGTTACCAAAATGTCCTGTTATCACTCCTTCATCTAGTCAATTTCAGTCCGTAAGAAAGCAGATCGTCTTTTTGTGACTACACCTTGTCCGTTCTTGATGAAATCATATTAAAATTATTAAAAAAAACGTGAATTCATCGACAACGAACGTTTTGAGTCTTGCAAAAATTCCATAGTTTAAATAAAAGATGTAAAGAAAGGGGGTATCAAAAAGTTACAGCGCCCGGGTCAATTTTTTTTTTGAATTGTTGATAACACTCTAAAAAATAGTAAATCGACGGACATTTTCTGTGTTGCGCAGCTGCAGGGAGGGCAGCAGAGTCGGATCTCGTATCTGCATAATTCATGATCGCGGTACGCGGTACGCGAACGTGTGGACGGCTTGCTGTGAGGCTTGGTTATCTATAATTACTCAGCATCAGCAGCTTGTTGTGTTGACTGAACAGCAGCTTGCTGTGTTGACTAAAAATGGTTTTACTAAAAAATGCGTGTGTAAAAATGTTAGTTCATATTTTTCCCCCATTTTCCGAGCCACAATACACGATTTCTGCTTGAAAACGGACGATGCGCGATATCTCGAACAGCGTTAAAAAAAAATTACATACCTAAGATCCAACACTGCGGTTGCGCGTCGATGAAAATGTCCGTTCTCATTTTTCTCCGGTCACGAATAACGAAAAATAACACTCGACAAGTAAAACGGACGAGGCGTGATAAGTTGAATTCTTCGCTGTAAACAAATTTCGATTTTTCTCAAACCGAAACTATTCACCGCACGGAAAATGTCAGTTACTATCTTCATCTCCTCAAAAACATCACTCTGAGTCAAAAAATAAAAAGAACGGACGAGGCGCGATAACTATTACGACCACTTTTTTTACATATGTAAAGATGATTCTCAATGATTTCGCAACGTTGCCAATGTTCTATTCTTGTTAATTTCCTTCTCAAGTCGTTATTAAATCACCAAAAAACTCAAAAAACTTTAGGTCATGATCAGTCTGAAATCCTGGTTGCTATAATGAAAATGATTACACGGCAATATTTTGGCACATCAAGACCTTCTTTACTGGGAGCTAAACAATCTATTTTCTCGCATATCGCCATCACTGAAAAGCCTCTTTTAGAATTAATTTTCTATTGTCCACGTTTCGATAGATTTTTAATATCGTTACATCCCTACGACTGATTTCGGTCCTGTACGATGCAGTGGCGGTTCTTCCACAGGAGAACATGCGCACGTGCACCTCCAAACCAAAACGAATAAAAAATATTAATTTATATTCATTGAATATTATTTATCGTATAAAGTCCGACCCTCCGTAATATTTTATCGTAACGTTCAACTAAAACAGTCCGACCCTCCCTAATATTTTATCATCCCGTCAAACCAAACTGTATAGATCCGGCAACCGTGCCTCGGTCAAGGTAAATGACGATTATGATGAGACTTGCTCGCGGGGGATAGCGGGGCTACGGCGATTTAACATGGAAACGGCGCACAGTTTTTGTATGCACCACGCTGTTGTCTGTTCGTGCATCTAGTTAGAAATTCGAGCGTGTATGTTTTAATATTATATATTTATTAAGTTAAATTGAATAGTTGACGGTGGACTATTTAAGAAATAACTTTAGCTCTTTGAGTTTCGAGCAAAAAATTGAAGTGAAGAATGCGGGTTTGTTTGCCTAAACCCGAAATTAATTTAACGCAGACCACAAAGAGTAAATCTAGGGACTTTATTAGAAAGTTTAAAAATGAAATATATGAAAAAAAATATAGAGGGTTTGGACTTTACGTTTAAGCACTATAATGACGTAGCCGTAGATGGCGTAGTGGTATTAAACATCATTCGGGTTTCTTGATAACTCGTAGATGGCGGTAGTAGTATTGGAAATCATTCGGTTTTCTTGATAGCTTGTAGATGGCTTTAGTAGTATTAATAGTGGACTGTATAAATATTGTTACGAGGGTTGCATGCGACGACGTTAAGATCCGACAGCTATACACACTAAGGAAACCTTTCTTATTTTCCAAAAGTTGTATTTCCTTGTGTAAAATTAAAACATAAATAAAAATATGTTTTACCTAACGCATTTTCTTATTACGTTTTTTCTTTCTACATTTAAAACGCCTAGAAAGTAATTGTTTTGTCGTTACACAAAAATAAAATTTTAAAAATAATTTCACCATACTTGTGAACCCCCTTTATCATAGATCACGAACCGCCACTGGTACGATGGTCTTTGGGTGACCGGCATGGGTGCAGGCGGAGTTGTGCGAGAACATTGTGCGCCAGGCAACGGACCACCAGCCTTTCAAAATATGACTCGTGAACCGTGCGCAACAACCCATTTTTTCACTCATAATATTTAACTTTTTACTGCCCATACCATAAGCTGTACGTATCCATAGATATAGGTCAGTGCCAGTACCAAACTTCCATCCACATAAGACATTATAAACTATCAGTTATAGCAGCATACTGTTTTCAACTGAAAAATAAAATCGAGGTACGCTTTCTGCCACAAAGATATTTTAAAATATACCTTACAAAGGAATATGAAACTCCAATTCCCAAAAGTTACACTTAATGCACTTTCCAAACTTGGTAGAATCCGGCATATACTTAATGCAAAAAGTTTCGAAGTAGTTTAATTTCGATTGTGGGGTAACTACTCTAACGCGTGAGTTAAAAAAGTTTTGAGTGCTTTTTGAGCTCATATAAGCCTCAATGCTTGTTTTAATGACATTCATCTTATATTCTGCTTTTAAAATAGCTTAAGCAATTTGGGTGTTTGTTTAAAATGGAAGGACAATAGGTCCAAATAATCAAATTATTAACATCTCTATAAACTTGAAGCGACGGAGGATTATACGGACGTCTGTTACTTTTATATTCATTGCAGAAGCACTATAAATTTATGACGCTGTATAAAATCGGTTACAAAATCGCAACTTCACATTATCTGTATTATGTAGCAGGTAAGCCACAAAAACGGGACTGGTTGAACTGGCAGTGATTTCAGCTGGGAATAGATGTTGTTCTCTCACACAAATTGTAAGTGTCCCGGATAAACATGCACTGTACAGAGTTAATGATCAAATTAAATAAAAGTTGTTACTACAACGTCACATTTTCAAATATAAAAAATTCAGAATATTTGGGCAAAACCTATTTTTTACGATTTTGTTCTTTTGGATTTCTGATTCTACTTAAAAAGATATGTGACAATAAATTTTACATTCTCGTATTGCAACTTTTCCTCCTATACAGGGTGCCCCAAGTAAAGTGGCCTATTAGAAGTATCTCGAGAACTAAATGAGATTTTATTTTGAAAATTTAGCTATAGCTATAAGAGATGGTTTTCTACGTTTCTAAAATATTTTGGATGATGCGGTGTTGCCGGATCATACCGAAAGTGGTAGCAACTTCGGAATTTTAAATGAATTACCCTATATATTATATTTTTTTTGGAATCTAGGTAAAAATCTAGAACAGTTTTCTGTATAATATCATATACCTATCTTTAAGACTTTTTGAAATATAAATAATTTTGTGATTTTTTAACGCCGTATCGGGACCTGAAAAGAAAATCGTATCTTTTTAGCGGTTACAGCTAGAAAGCTGAAAATTATACAATAGTTTCACAAGACCATCGCAATTTTATAATTTTGAACAGTATTGAATTCGTTTTATACAGGGCGTCTCCATAACAATATTTCTGAGGCTGATGAATTATTGCAAAAATCTTATTTTTTTTAAATGGGACACCCTGTATTTGATATGTTTTGCTAATAGAGGATCAAATTTTCTATCTAATGATATTATGTGTTCCTATACCTATCTTCACTATTTTCGGACTTATAGCGAAATTTAAATATTATCTTATAAAAATATATTTTTTGATAGTGTGGTTGGCTGTGGAATGGATTCATAGGAACAAAATAATGAAAAATCCATTTGACGTTATGTCTGAGTTATTGTAATAAAAATGGCTAATTCACATTATTCGAGCTTAGATATTTTAAGTTTATTTTATATTCATGGGGAGTTTTATCTAGAACTTGCAGAAAATTTAATGAATTGCATCCTGATGCAGCTCCTATGACTCCCTAAAAGTTGATTGGCCGAGGCGGTCCATGAAAATGGCCCCAAGATCTCCGGATCTTACCCCCTAGAATTATATCTATGAGATAGGATTAAAGAAATAGTATACAAGACACCCGTCACAACAAGGGAAGATTTAGAAAATCGAGTACGAACAGCTTTGGAGTCTCTAGAAGAGAAAGAAATGAAAGAGGTGACAAATGAACATGTTATAACCAGAATTTATGAATGTTTAAGAGCGAACGGAGGGCATTTTAAACAATTTAGTTATTAGTTATTTTATTGATGTAATTTTCATTTTGTTTATTTATTTATTAATAAATTCCTTATTGGTTAATTTTTTTTTACAAGAACACAGACATAACGTCACATGGATTTTTCATTATTTTGTTCCTATGAATCCACAGCCAACTACCAAAAAATATATTTTTATAAGATAATTTTTAAATTTCGCTATAAGTCCGAAAATAGTGAAGATAGGCATAGGAACACATAATATCATTAGATAGAAAATTTGATCCTCTATTAGCAAAACATATCAAATACCCATTTGATCCCATTTAAAAAAAATAAGATTTTTGCAATAATTCATCAGCCTCAGAAATATTGTTATGGAGACGCCCTGTATAAAACGAATTCAATACTGTTCAAAATTATAAAATTGCGATGGTCTTGTGAAACTATTGTATAATTTTCAGCTTTCTAGCTGTAACCGCTAAAAAGATACGATTTTCTTTTCAGGTCCCGATACGGCGTTAAAAAATCACAAAATTATTTATAATTCAAAAAGTCTTAAAGATAGGTATATGATATTATACAGAAAACTGTTCTAGATTTTTACCTAGATTCCAAAAAAAATATAATATATAGGGTAATTCATTTAAATTTCCGAATTTGCAACCACTTTCGGTATGATCCGGCAACACCGTATCATCCAAAATATTTTAGAAACGTAGAAAACCATCTCTTATAGCCACAGCCAAATTTTCAAAATAAAATCTCATTTAGTTCTCGAGATACATCTAATAGGCCACTTTACTTGGGGCACCCTGTATAAGATGGTTTTATTATTAAGTTTTCAATCCGTCGTTTCATTTTTTGCATCCATCATCATCTTTGTTTTGTTAAATAGTAGTAACATTTTATTTTATGCTTTATGAACTTCACGGTATATTCTAGATCCAATGATATATTACGCCTATTACACAGCTCAACAAGAAAAAATGTTGTCTTGGTGCCGAAGAAAAACACTGAGATTTTCTTCGTATCAGCTCTAGTTTCTGAGATTATGAGCCTACTCATAATAAATTGTAATATTAATATATTTGACAATTATAATGGTCATGCATTTTATCAAAAGTTTACTTAATTCCAAGACTAATGCCTTCTTAATTATACGTATTTATTCATAAATCACTGGAAATACCTAATCTTATATTGGCAAAACGCCATATAATTATCACTGATGAGTAATAATTTTGTCTTGAATTTGTTTGCACCTTCAGATTTCTTATTTTCGTATTTGCAATTAGCACAAAATATACATTAGAAGGCAATACAAGTGAATGAAATTGTATACCGTAAGCCTCATAAATTAATTCGTTAACTTGGCTTGTGTCCTAGGATATAGTAGGTATCGATATGTCGGCGTCAATTAGTGAAATTCGCCATTCCCTGAAATGCCCAGTTATTTCACGTATTGCCGACAAATAGTGTACTTTACGTTTGGTACACCGTTTGCCTAAGAGTATCAGGCGTTCCCTGTAATAACGGAATTCTTTCAATCAAACGCTGTATTTAAATAAATGATTTAAGTTACCCTTTTTGCCGGTTTTAGTCGATTATTGTAATTAGGGCAGTGTTGCCAGTAGTGCATGAAAATAAGGTATTTTACATTAAAAGGTTTGTAAATAACTGATTATTATCAGGATTTTCCTTAAAATTGTCATAAGGGGTCCTTCAGGTCCATACTATTTGAATGACATATTTTTTTTCTTATATTTAAAAAAAGCATAATTTTTTGGCAATTAATACCCCCTTTTTACCCCATGTAGTACAATTAAAATGAGACCTAATTGAAAATATTCCCTCTCCAACAAAAATAAAATTCTAAAATTGGTTCATAAATAGCGGAGTTCTGATGACACAACATAAAAAAAAATACCACAGAATTGAAAACAACTCCTTTTTTGAAGTCAGTTAATAAAAACCAATAAAATGGCACACAATAAAATCACTCCTTCCCCAAGCATATGAATTATAAAACCGTGTTAAACGTGACAACAGTGTACGAATTTTGAAGTGATTTTGTAGATTGAAGTAGTTTGAGGTTATGTTTGAAATCCTAAAGAATTTACTTACCTCCGTCAATTTCCTAATATTCCAAGTTTTTTTTTTACTTTGATTGGAGTAATAGTCATCTAACTTCTTATAAAACAATGCTTCGACATTTCAATTAAAAAAAAATCACTACACAGATGTTACCAACAATTACAGTGTTCGACTAAAACCGGCAAACAGGGTAATTTAAATCTTTTAGTTAAGTACAGCGTTTAACTGAAAGAATTCCGTCATTACAGGGAATGCCTGATACTCTTAGGCGATCGGTGTACCAAACGTATGAGGTACACTATTTGCCGGCAATACGTGAAATGGCTAGGCATTTCAGGGAATGACGGATTTCACTAATTGACGCCGACATATAATGCCCATATGCAGAATATTGCCTGCATGCATTTGCAAAATTTATTTGAAACTTGAGTTTCATTGCTAGAGTGTATTTTTTGAAAAATCGTATTTAAACATGGCTTCTACAAGTAGGCAAGGAGAAATTGAATATTTCTTTCATTCCTGAGTTGTTTTTTTGGTGGTAGCAGTAATACATATATGCGACATAAAATACCCTTAATCTCGAAAATATAGCTTATTACCCTATTTTTTGAAAACGATCTGATGGAGCAAATCTGAGGTTATTGTTTGGTTCAGCAGACGTAAATTACCTAGAAACAGTAACAAAAATGCCGGCACCAAATTATGTGTTGACCAGTTATTAGGCGTTTGTGACTTATGCTTCGATGCAAATAAGCACTTTATTGAAAATATATTTTATTTTTATTGTATTTATACTCTAGTTGACATTAAAAAGGTTTTTCTATTTTAAATTATTTGCAATAATAATAACGTAAAATTAATTATTGTTCATTTCCAAAAAACGTATCATTTTCGAACACAAAAATAAACCTCAAGATGTAGAAGCTGAAGGTAAAGTTTCATGATATAAATTATCTCGCTCTAAATAAAAGTCGACAACAATTCGTTGCCTGTACCTTCTTTGATTATAATATCTTGCTTTTTCATTAGATCAATAACTTTGTATCACGTAAAACCATGCCTTAAGCTTGAATTTGGAACATTTCATGTGAAACCTTAAAATGGTTTTACGAAAGGTCGAGTTTCAACATTATCAACAGAGGAGACAAACGATATTATTATAAAGCAGCTCGTTTTACATGTTCTTATTTTACATTTGCTTTTATGAATTATTTTCTTATTTTCCACCAGGAAACAATTTTAAATTTGTCAGAGTGTGCGCGCAAATAAAATCCTAACAACAATCCGACATTTTATCAGCTTTATATGGATTTTGATAAATAAATATATACCGGGTGGTGCGTCAGAACAGGACACATGGGATTTCTCATGTAAATTTCGAGGGGTTAAATATTCGTTTCTGTATTGATTTTAAAGAAAACTTTTAATAAAACTGTTTAAAGAGAATACTGAGAATCTTCTCGTATAAGTTACACATACTATTTATAAAATATTAAGAAAATTATGTGTTCTAACTAGCTTGACAGGGCTTTCATCTAATTCTAGCTTTGAATATTTCTAATCGCAACGCGCTATTCAGTTAAGGAAAAAGTTACAATGATTAAATGGTACTCGGCGGAAATAGTATCTATAACATAAAATAATATTAACATTGACATAAATGCACTATAAAAAAATCGATTTCACGAATCGATGGGAAATCGGACGCCATTTTTTCCATCGAATTTAAAAAGCGATCTGTGATTTGACAGCGATTTATGTCAGTTTGTGCGTCGGTTTGAGGAGTAAAATTTATAAAAAATTATAAAAGCAGTGAATTATAATTATAAAAACATATTCTACACGATCTCCGCTAGTGAAGAGGAGCATAAAGAATAACATTATCCATTTCGTACAGAAAGAAACGTAATATTTGATGAAAATATTTAGAAGGGATCCTAACCAAACAAAAAACTGACAGCAAAATGCATTCAGCCATTAAAAATCGCTTATAAACACATATATATATATATAAATAGTATATTGCCAATACGAACGTTCCAAAATACAAAAGTGTCCCCGCTATGGGAGATGGCGCGGGCCTATTGAGTTTGCGCAGTGATGGATTTTATCGATCAAATCCGTCGCCATCTTTGGCTCTGGATGCTTTTTCAAATTACAGAATAAAAAGTGGTTCATTAACATTGTTGCCGGTATATTCGTGCTTATAAACTTTTCATTACCTAACAACAATTTTTGTAAAGTAGTTTTTAATTTGTGCTGATTCGATTCGCTGTGTGGTGGGTTAGTGACTTGTTTTGTTTAAGATGAAAGGACACAAGTGCATAGTGCTCTTTTGCAAAAATCGTGGATCAATACCAGGTATAAAGTATTTCAGATATGTACATACAGGGTCCGCAAACGAAGCGTGGACGGAAGATTAAATCGTTATCGAAGAACTTATCACCAATATTGAAACAGCTTGAGATATTGGATTAAAAGCGGCATGTTTTAAAAATATTTTACATTATACAGGGTGGCCCAAAAAAGTGTGACAGCATAAAGTTATATTTTTTTAAATGGGACACCCAGTATTTTATTGCATATTTAGGTTCGTATTACTATCGTTTATAAGTGCCTCAAATTTTATTTAATTTGGTTTTGTAGTTTCGGAGAAATAAATTAAAAACTAAAAAAAAAAGTTTTGCAGTCCTGAATAAAAAAATCAAAAAAAACAATCCAGAACCATTTTTCTAACCTCGGCATTGAGTGAAATTTATGACAAGAGGTCTAGAGATACTATGAATGTAATTGCGTTTATTTATTTTATACAGGGTGTTCATAATAAGCTTTCAAAAACCCCACATTTTAAAATAATTTTTCTCAAGTTTTTCAAATGGAACACCCTGTATATTATTTGGCTATTTGACGTAGAATTCATAGACAATTTTTTTTTGTAATACAAGCATATAAGTTATATCCAGCCGTTTTCGAAATAATTGTAAATATTATAAATTATGATGTTTAAATAGAGATTTTATTGGGAAATTTTGTTATAGGCGACTAGACTAATAATTGTAAACTAAAGTTAATGTTCAAAATAGCTTCCTTTTAGTTAATTTAATGATTTTCCTCTACGGCCAACAGAACTCTGAATTCATTTTCTTCATTAATAACGGGTTTATTGATTATCATCCTTTTTGTGTACGCAGTGCTTCCTGTTACTACAAATCTTTGCAACAACTTCTCGAAGGTTTTTGGTCTCGGCTTTCTCTCAATATCTGGATATCTTTCAGCATACACTCGGCTCGCGAGGAGGCAATTTCGTGCACATTCACCCAGTATAAAAATCATATTTACCATTTCTAAAATTCGACATTTTGTGTTAGTACTTAATTTCGACGACTGAACAAATGTAAATAATTTTATTTAACTGTCATAGTGACAACCTAAACAAAAAGAAATCATGGCAACTTAAGAATAAAAAATAAAATTAAATAATAAAAGTAGCAAAAATGTATGCTTTTAAAATTTATATCGAAATAACTAAAATACGGTAAACTCTAAGAGTAAAAGGAAGCTATTTTGAACTTTTACTTTAGTTTACAATTATTAGTCTAGTCGCCTATAACAAAATTTCCCAATAAAAACTCTATTTAAACAACATAATTTATAATATTTACAATTATTTCGAAAACGGCTGGATATAACTTATATGCTTGTATTACAAAAAAAAATTGTCTATGAATTCTACGTCAAATAGCCAAATAATATACAGGGTGTTCCATTTGAAAAACTTGCGAAAAATTATTTTAAAATGTGGGGTTTTTGAAAGCTTATTATGAACACCCTGTATAAAATAAATAAACGCAATTACATTCATAGTATCTCTAGACCTCTTGTCATAAATTTCACTCAATGCCGAGGTTAGAAAAATGGTTCTGGATTGTTTTTTTTGATTTTTTTATTCAGGACTGCAAAACTTTTTTTTTTAGTTTTTAATTTATTTCTCCGAAACTACAAAACCAAATTAAATAAAATTTGAGGCACCTATAAACGATAGTAATACGAACCTAAATATGCAATAAAATACTGGGTGTCCCATTTAAAAAAATATAACTTTATGCTGTCACACTTTTTTGGGCCACCCTGTATAATGTAAAATATTTTTAAAACGTGCCGCTTTTAATCCAATATCTCAAGCTGTTTTAGTATTGTTGATAAGTTCTTCGATAACGATTTAATCTTCCGTCCACGCTTCGTTTGCGGACCCTGTATATACGAAAATATTTTGCTTATCACATTATCTGATCTTCGGAACCGAATTTCACTAAAAAGTTTGTAAAAAAAGAAGATAGTGTCACCCGTATATAATATAAGATATCTGTGGTCACTACCTAACCATAAAATTAATGTATTTTTAATTTGGTGCATTAGTAGCTGATAATAATTCCCCAAATAGTCAATATAGTCATTCATTCTTTATTTTTGGTTTAGCAAATAGTGAGGTTAAGAAATATACGACGTCGGATGAAAGTTAAAATAACGCTCATCGTATCGATTGTTATAAATATTCGGACAGAATTTGGCACCAAAAGTTTACACCAATCAGGGCACCGTCGGATCATCGTATCGTCAGAAATCGTATGCATGGAACGCTACCTTAAATCGAACTAATCGAAATTTTGATTGCAATATTTTTCCTAACTATAACCAGTGAAATTTACATTAAAAAAGTTGAAATCCGGTCCTGTCGAATGTTTCCGAACTGCGCAAACTCACAACGCCCCGCCCCCTTCGATGCCCATAGCGGGGACATAATTGCAGATGATATTAGCAGTATACTGTTTATATATATGTGCTTATAAATCGATGGACTCTACTGAAAGCAGCCATTTATTTGCTGGTGTACTGACATAAATATGGCAGATCCGTAGTTCTTAGTTTATCATTTCAAAAATACATTTTGTTAAATAGCTCTTAAATTACATTTTAAAATAAACAAGGATATTTTTCTTATTGTATACTTTAAAAATTTTAAGTACATTTTCGGGCTAAAATAAATAGGGGAACTAATATCTGATTATCTTGCAATTTACTTTGGAAATCCTATGGTTCCTGATTGGACGCACCACCCGGTATATCTTTATTAGTAAAATAAATTTCAATTTTAAAATGTGTTTTTTAGATAATGCTTTCAAAGTTTTAAGTTAGAATTCGATTAAGGTATTCGATACTTTGATTGTGAGTAACTTATTTCTCCCAATATCGTTGATGTCACAATCGAAGCTATTAACTATTGTTTAAAATCTTACAAGAAGCCGACAAAAGAATTATAAAAATATATTTTTCATTACTGGTATTCAAGTTCATTGGTTCAAGGGTCTTTCATAATATAAATAATCTGCAATACAGGAGTTTCAATACACACTCGTGCCGTGTTGCTAATATATTTAATAATCAAACAAAACTTTACGTCAAACTTTAAGTTGGTTTAATCAAGTTTCACTCGATAGGATTTAACTTTATAATAAGTCTGAGAAAACTTGAATAGTGGCTGAAACTCAACTATGTGCATTTATGCAGGTATAATATAATTTTATTTTACTATAAATAATTAAGTGCAAAAATGTACTATTGTTCGCCCAGAGAATTGTGAACGCTTCCTTGTGAGGGACGAGGGCAGCAAAAATGTATAAAAAATTATACTTGAAAGCATGCTCGTAAAGTAATTCATTAAGTGGTAGATAGATACACTGGGTTGATTCCGCAGTTGATTTCTTTCTGAAAATTTAAAATTATTAGTTTTTTCTCAAAAGTTTTGACGGGTATTATTTAATTATTAGTCCTACGTTCTTTACATCCATGTAAATATTTGCCATGATTTCTTTTGCTCGGCACTTCAAATGTTTATTTCTGATTATTGTCCGATCCATCACGTAATTGAAAGAAATAAAATTATTAGCTAAATACTAACGCCGATATAATAAACAAACACAATTTTCTCACCGTTTTTTTACGCCCTTATAGTAAAAAACTTCTGTGCGTTTTAACGGTGCCAGGCGACCCCCCCCCCCCCCCCCCCCCCCCCCTCTATCTATGGATAGCCAAACTCTAAAAGCAAAAGTGGCAACTTCATGGCCTCGCGCATATAAACGAAACTGATCGTCAGGGGTCATGCGCAATGCCGACTGATAAATTATTGACCTTAACCGGCGACCATGCAGGACCCGTATTTCGCCCTTAATGAAAAGGATTATACGGCAATATTTTAGCACATCAAGGCCGTCTTTATTAGGGAAAAAACATCTATTTTCTCGAATAAAAGAAAGTCTTGTGACCATCACTTCAAAGCCACTTTTAAAATAAATTTTGATATCTATTATCCACGTATCGATAGATTTTTAATATCGTTACATCCCTACGACTGATTTCGGTTCTTCGTCGTTGGTAGGCCACCAAACAGGCACCGATGCCGACGGGGTTGTCTATATGACGACGACAACATTATGCGCAAGATAAATGATGAACAACCGTTAAAAAAATAACCGATGAACCGTGCGCAACAACCCATTTTTTCACTCACAAAATTTAACTTTTTACTGCTCATCCCATAAGTTGTAAGTATCCATAGTTATAGGTCGGTGCTCACGGTATGAAGATCGAGACAACTAAAGAAGTTTTTGAATACGCCATCGACAATAGAAAAGAAGCAACAGGAATAGCTGCATTATTTAGTATAGTTTTACTAGACACATATACTTTTCTTCCTCTTAATAATGTCAGTAAAAATACAATCATGGCTCCCGTGGTACAATATTAACTAGGACAATATTTCAGTAAAAACACGAAATTAAACTTCTTGCTAACTAGGTGAAACTTTGCTAATTAATGCTGGTGTCGCTGCTTCCGTCTACCCTCCGCTCTTAAACAAATAAGCCGGTGTAAAATGGTTTATTTTAGTCCCTATAAACATAATAAAATAAAATAAAAGGAATACATTTGTACCAGATTTATTTTTTCGTACGTAAAGCACAAGAGCTTTTTTTTTAATCGGATAAACTTTTAGTTTTTACGAAAAGTAGATTGCTTAGGAATTTAACTAGAACAAACGAGCTGATAAAACGCGACAGCGAAGCTGGAGCGTTTTTATTTAGTACCGTTTGTTGGGGTTTAAATTGCTAAAAAGCAATCTAGTTTGAGTTTATAAAATAAAAGTTTTTCCGATCTTAAACAGGAGATCGAGTGTCTACACTTTCATAAATATTTCGTCAAGATCAGAAAAATATTTAAAAAGTTACAGTGCAACTTGACTACATTATCCTAAATATTAGAATAAAAAATAATAAATACTAAAATAAAAAATAATAAATATTAGAATAAAAAATAATAAATATTAGAATAAAAAAAATAATAAATATTAAAATAAAAAATAGCTAATATTAAAATAAATAAATATTAGAAAAAAAATATTAAATATTAAAATAAAAAATAGCAAATATTAAAATAAAAAATAATAAATGATATGTCTGGAATTTATTAGCGGGGAGTGTATTTGTAAATTGTTATAGTGCTGTGTTCAACTTTATCCATATACAGGGTGTCCGGGTAAATGTGGGACATCTCACGGATATCAAAAAAACAAGTGAAAATAATACTATAACTTCATATACACTTTTATCGTATAGGCCTCCTCTTCGGAGATATGGGCTGCCAAAGAGCTCCAATGGAATCAAGCTTTTTACACATAATTATTGAACCACCAGGTATAATTAATCTTTTTAATATGATGTATAATAGACCCTTCAAATTACTATCCAAGAAAGTGTTGTGAATTACTCACAGTTGCAGGGACTGACTAGCTGTGACACTCATGTTCCCTTTTTTTTAACTCCCTGTATGATAAGAACTTTGGACCTCGTTTTTTACATATCTTTAACTATTGACTAAAAATTAAATACTCTTCATTCATGTCGCTAATCCTAACCATTTTCGAAGAAACGACATTTTAATTACATCATGTATTTGGCGCATCTCGGTAAGAGATAAATGCAGCATCTTGGATAGTAATTTGAAGGATCTTACCTGGTATACATCATATTAAAAAAAATATGAATTGGTCAAAATTTGTTTACAGGCAAATCGGATTTTAAAAATAAATAATCTCAAAAACACCTGTTAATTTTTTAATAGGATTCTTATAGTATTTAATTAGAGGAATTATATATGTCCACGCAAAAGATCACCGTCACAAAGATCTTGGTCTATAGCATTGATTTTTTAATAATTTAACGCCCGTCACATGCTTATTTTACTCTTCTGAATCATATAACGCCAATATTTGTCACTGAGTTAGTTTAATCAGTCACTATAACCATTTTCCTATTATTTACAACAGCCCTGTCTTATATTGGCTTAAAGTTTTGGAATGTTGCTTATAGAATGTTAAAATAGTAAGAAAATTAGTAATATTTTTAATCTACCTAAGGTGTAAACGAAACTTGCACATAAAAATATATTTTTCCTTGATGGTTTATAAATTTTTAATAAAAAAATATTGTATATAGCTTCGAATAACAAGCCGTCACATCAATGTATCTCCGCTAACATTTTCATACGTGACCGGCGATACAAAAATGCACAAATTTGTGGATAACAGCCAATACAAGCTATTTCTTAAACTTTTTTAGACTGAAATGAGTATCTGTACTCAAGAGAATGACTTCGTGTAGTATTTTTCCCTTAATTAAGACTACTAGGTCAGAGTTAATCCTGTGACCGGCGATACAACATAAAAACATACGCATGGTAAAAAGTAAGCAATGTTCTAAATTATACCTAAATAAGAATAATAAGGAACTTACCTAAACAGGAGCACGCTTTACACAAATTCAAACACATACCGTCATATTTGTAAAACTATTAGGCCGACCTGTAGTGGCGTTATTTATAAACAATTTCTGCCGTGACCGGCGATACATGCAGCTGCGGGAACGAAACTTCTGCGTAATAATTGCGTTAGAGAAACTAAACTGTTGATCTTTGAACATTATTTTTTCAATGCAAATTGTAGTAGGAGTGTAAATTATTTATATATAAAAGTAACTTTAGTAAAAGAACGTGAACTATAAAAGGGTAAAGTAAGAAATTATTGACAGAGGTGAACGGCGATATATTTTTAAATTTAAATTTGAATACTGCAGGTATAATCTAAAAAAAACTGTTAAAATTGTTTTCTAATGCAGGAAGTAACATACATTTCGCAAATTATAATCGTTTCTACAGGCAAATAGTTTATTTTAATAAGTTATATGCTAAGGACTGAAAGTTGAATGTACAAAATTTTTTACCCAAATATGATGTGTAAAAAACTTGATTCCATTGGAGCTCTTTGGGAGCCCATATCTCCGAAGAAGAGATCTACAGTGAGTCCCAGAAGAAATGTCTAAATTCATTTAAAATTCAGCGGTAAGTTTTTTCAAAAAACGCTCGTACCCGTCGATTTTGATTTTTTGATTTTTTTTTTGTGGTAATTTCATGTATACAGGGTAGCTCAAAAATAAGTTACGACCATCAACTTCATTTTTTCAAATGAAAACATATATTTTTTATTTCATTTTTGAATTTTGCATTGAATTCTAAGCATGTTTCATGTACCATGTCATATACATAAACTCAACAGTTATTGAAAAAATTATGATTGAACATATCATTTAGGGAATCCAACGATCTATCAAATCTTCTGGCAATATGGCATTTTGGGCTCCATAATAAGTAAGAGTGTACTGTCTCACTGTCACCGTTTATTTCCATAGAAACTGTATGACAATTTTATTTCAAATAAGTATAATTATTGTCAAACGTAGTTTCAAAGTTGCGGTTTTCACAATAATGGTGAAGTTAACGGAACGGGAAAAAATTGAAATTCTATGCATGGTTGGGTTTGGTGATAAAACACGTACTCAAATAGAAACAGCCCAATTATTTAATGAAATCCATCCTGATCATCCTCCCATATATCAAAAGATGGTGAGTAGAATAGAGGCTAAGTTTAGAGAATTCGGTCATGTTAGAGATTTGCCTAAATCTGGTCGTCCTACTCGAGATGAAAATGAACAACTTGACGTTTTGCTTTCCTTGGAAGAAAATCCATGTACTCCCCTGTCGCACATTGGGGCCGATTTACACATGCCGAAATCTGTTGTTCACCGAGTAGTTCAAAAGCACAAATATCACCCATACAAAGTTATTCCAGTGCATGAGTTATTTGAAGATGATTTCGATAGGCGAGGTGCGGACGCATGCAAAATATGTGCAATCTAGATAATAATTTAGTAAAAAATATTATTTTTTTCGGATGAAGCTACGTTCTATTTGAATGGTAATGTGAACAGACAAAATTGTCGATATTGGGCAACAGAAAATCCGCATTGGATGATAGAGGTTCACAGCCAGTACCCTAAGAAAATAAATGTTTGGTGTGGAATCGTACGCGAAAGAGTAATTGGTCCATTTTTCTTTGAACAGTCTTTAACTGGACAAGTATATCTCGAATTTCTCCAACTAGAATTAATTCCAGCATTAGTGGCTTTATTTCCGAATCCACTGCGCGCACATTTTTGGATGAAACCTTTCCCAATCGGTGGATTGGAAGGAGAGGACCTATCGAATGGCCTGCTAGGTCGCCAGACCTAACTCCGCTGGACTTTTTTTTGTGGGGTTACCTCAAATCAAAAGTATTTGTTAACAGGCCAAACAATATGCAGGAGTTGAAAGAAAGGATCCGAAGAGAAGTGCGTGTCATAACTCCGGAAATGGTTGGAAACGTGCAAAGAGAGTTTATTGATCGTCTTGGATATTGTCAAGCCGTAAATGGCGCACATTTTCAACATTTAATTTGATTTTGTTGTGTTTTTTTTTAATAAACAGGTC